>OU426989.1:91673233-92873233 GCA_911387755.1 Chrysotoxum bicinctum | reverse complement strand
TGGTGTTATTTTAAAAGAGTTTCCTTCACTCACTGCTCCGCCAGATTTCAATAAACCAGTACAACATACTGTTCAACACCATATAATTACAAAAGGTCGTTTACCTTTTGCTAAGCCACGTCGACTTAATGTAAAACAACATAAAGCGGCCCTTTTAGAATTTCAGAATATGGTTAATTTAGGAATATGTAGACCGTCATCGTCACCTATTTCTTCACCACTTCATATGGTAGCCAAAAAAGGCACAGATAGCTTTAGAGCATGTGGAGATTACAGAGGATTGAATAACGTCACTGAACCCGACCGACATCCCATCAATCATATACATAACTTCTCATTGAACCTCAATGGTTGTAAGGTATTTTCATGTATAGACTTAGTAAGGGCATATCATCAGATACCCGTCGCTCCTGAGGATATACATAAGACCGCGATCACTACACCATTCGGTCTGTTTGAGTTTTTAAGGATGCCTTTTGGACTCCGAAATGCCAGTCAGACATTTCAAAGGTTCATTAACTCAATAGTGCAAGATCTGCATTTTGTTTATGCTTACATAGACGACCTTCTCATAGGTAGCAAAGACGATGAAGAGCATAAACAACACCTTAGAATTCTGTTTCAAAGACTTTCTGATTATGGTCTGAGTCTTAATCCTTCAAAATGTGTATTTGGTGCATCGACATTAAATTTTCTTAGTCATACTATTTCTGAGAATGGAATTGCTCCATCTGAAGAACGAGTTGAGGCGATTATTAACATGCCTCCACCCACTTCGATTCGACAAATCCAACAATTCGTTGGTATGGTTAATTATTATAATCGCTTCATTCCAAAGCTTGCCGAATTGTTGTCACCAATTCACACTCATTTAGCTAACCTACTGAAAATTAAGAAAAATAAAAATCATTTTCACTGGCCTCCAGAATGTGATATTGCTTACAAGAAAACAAAACAGGTCTTATCTGAAGTAACTCTGCTCACCCACCCAACAGAAAACGGTTCTCTTAGCATTACCACGGACGCCTCAAATATAGCGGTTGGTGCTGTTTTGCAACAGCAGAACAGTAACAAAGAATGGCAGCCACTTGCCTTCTTCTCAAAGAAACTGAAGCCATCCGAACAAAAGTTCTCAGCGTTCGATCGTGAGCTGCTAGGTGTTTATTTAGCAATTAAACATTTTCGATGTTTTGTTGAAGGTAGAGAATTTGTAATCTTTACAGATCACAAGCCTTTAACAAATGCATTGATGTCCAAAACTGAGAGAAGCCCACGTCAAACTCGACACATGGACTATATATCTCAATTTACCAGCGATATACGTCACATTCGCGGTAAAGATAACGTGGTGGCTGATCTCCTTTCACGGAGTGATAATTGTGAGGTCAATTCTCTAACTTTTGATCTCAAACAAATTTCAAAATTACAGGCATGTGATGAAGAGCTAAAATTATTGATTTCAGGTAACACCAAACCTACTTCCAAAATCAAGTTAGACATCATCAAAATGCCCATCACTAACGAAGAGATTTGGTGCGAAACAAGCACTGCAACCAACCGTCCATTTGTTCCTCAAAGTCTACGGAGACTTATTTTCGACTCGTTACACAATCTTTTACATGAAGGTATTCGGGCTACGCGTAAAAGAGTAACATCAAAATACTTTTGGCCATCAATAAATAAAGATTGCAACCTATGGGCAAAGACGTGTGTTGCATGCCAACGCTCAAAGATACATAGGCACACAAAAACGAAATTCGATTCATTTAAAATTCCGACTGGACGTTTTGAGCATATCCATATGGATCTCGTTGGTCCACTACCTCCATCTAATGGACATTCTTATGTGCTGACCATAGTCGATCGTTTTACTAGGTGGCCGGAAGCGTATGCCATTCCTGATATTTGTGCATCTACCGTCGCCAAGGCTTTTGTAAACGAATACGTTAGTAGATTCGGTGTTCCAGCTCAAATAACAACCGACCAAGGAACACAATTTGAGTCGAAGTTATTTTCAGCAATAACAAGCATGTTAGGTTCTCACAGAATCCGTACCTCGGCTTACCACCCCCAAGCCAATGGAATGGTGGAAAGACTGCACCGGCAGTTGAAATCTTCCATTGTTGCTCGTGGAAACACTCGAAATTGGAGTGATGAGCTTCCACTTGTATTACTTGGAATTAGAACAGCTGTTAAAGAAGATCTTGGTTGTTCAGCAGCAGAACTGGTATACGGCCAGACACTAAAAATTCCTGGAGAATATTTCAATACAAACATCTCTGAAAATTCCGATCCTTCTAATTTTGTAAATCAGATCAGGCAAACTATGCATTCTGCGATCCCTACAGAGACTAGGAATCCTGCACAGCCTAACATTAATGTACCAAAATCTCTCAGTACTTCGGATCATGTATTTTTAAGAGTGGATAGAATCCGGCCTGGCCTAACAGCTCCATATGAAGGTCCATATAAAGTAGTGCGTAAGCTTCGAAAACAATTCATAATTGACATGAATAACAAGAATATATCTGTTTCAATTGATCGATTGAAACCTGCCCATATTATCGCAAATGAATCAACTCTATGGCTTTAAGAAAAAAAGTAACTTTCGCTTAAATTTATATTATCAAAATGAGACTTATATTATATAAAGACGCTTTAAGCTGGAAGGGGAGTATGTAGTGGTCACCCTCTAATTCCTAAAACATCATCCCAATATCGTTTGCAGACTTATTGTATTAACGTCATTGCAAAATATCGTAGGCTAACTCTACGCAGTCTGCACATGCACAGTCTTCCAAAAAAGTAGATAGTTAGTCACAACATGGTCGCTGATGATTCGTCTGCTCGATTACTACGTTTTATAATTAGATTTTGTATACGTTTATATAGTATGGATTGTGATATATATTAAAATTATTAGATATTAAAATAAATTAAATTTGGATTAAATGTGAAATCGCAGAAAACATTATTTTTATTTCACTCGACGTACACATCAGATTCCACCAGTTAATCGGTTTGGAGCCTGAAAAATTGCTTATAGCTAAATATTTCCAAATGTGATTCAATCACTTTTTCACGAAAAGGCAATTAATATGTCCCCCGTCTCTACCTTCTTCGTTATCAACCCATATCCACCATGAGTAAATTCGCGACCTGAGTGTTGTTTGTTATGGAGAGCTCTATTGACGAGATTATACTTTAGGTAAACTCTGCACCATGCTTTGAGAAACGATGGTCTAAAGAATCCTCTGACCCCTTCGTGACCTGATCTTTATACATAAACTTTATTCGCCCTCTCCTTGAATACGCCTATTAAGTATGGTCCCCTTATCATCAAATTCGTATAAAGAAATCGAGAGCATTCAAAGTCGTTTTCTACGTTTTTTACCCTTCGTCGTCTGTCTTGGAATAACTCTTTTATTCTACCTCCGTATCGAGACTGACTTTTATTAATAAACTGTAATATACTGGATGAACGAAGATTAATAAGCGACATTCTTTCATTCATCGACTACATTCAGGGTCGGTTGACTGCACAACTCTACAATTCCATCTCTTTCAATTCTAATTCATGTAATATAAGAAATCCTTGTCTCTTTTATCTGCATTTGCCTATACCCACCATAGCTCTTATGGCTCCAACTAACCTATTACTCGTTTTCTTCGGAGGATTGATTATAACATTACTGTTCCGACTTTAACCTCAGTTCTCTCTGTCTCTGTCTGAAACTGCGCTTTAATCATCCCTCAAATTCCCTTCAATTTTAAATTTATAAAATACGAATAAGAACTATGTATACGAGTATTTTAGTTAGATTAAAAATTATTTTTAGCCTAATAAATGGAGATATTACCCCCACGAAAATAAAAACAAATAATTGGAACGAGTGCCATGTTAATTTAACCATGAATATAATATTATTAGAACAGTAATAGACTGGGAGCTTCTGAGCTCCTTGAAACCTTATATGACAACAAAAACTCCCCAAATTTTTGCCTGATGCTTTCACTTGTAACTTTTTTTTTTACCTTGAAACAAGGCTACACATTTTTGAGACAGTCACCAGACTATAATTTTCCGAAAGTGTTCGAATTTGACCTAAGAATTTCCTGGATTGCTTCAGGTTTTTCCGATCTCCTAAGTCTAAATGTTCCAAAACCGCTTTATTGACATTTACACGACCATAATCTTTCTTAACCGTTTTGATACAATTTTTAATTAGTTAATTACAAGAATATAGTGATACACAAATCACTGAGAATCAACAAAGCTCTTCTCACATATTTCATTGCCGCAAATTCTACATAATCCAAGAACGACAGAATCCCGAAAAAAACACTAATTTCTTATACTTTTTGAGTACAATACCAAAAAAGTACTGAAATTGTTAGTTCTTGTTGATTCTCATTCTTTTTAGAAATTATATACGAGTACTTTGAATTTTTCCTTCTATTTGTACTCTCTCTTCGATGGAGATCTGGATTAAAGAGCGGTTTTTAAAAGATCTATTTTAAACTTTACTATTGAAGAAATTTAATGTTTCGACAAGATTTTTTCCGGATAAAAGAGACATTTAGAGTTGATAAAGACAAAAAAAATCAGGATTAAAATAAAATAAAATTAAATACTGCAATATAATTATTTAAAATTTTGTATACACCTTAATTTTAAGTTTCTTAAAAATTCTATATACATAAATATATTTCTGAGATTTAAAAAAAAATAAATAATAAAATTAATTTAGGAACACTCATGTGGAACAATCAAAGATTTGCATTAGACAACGAAAAGATACTCTTACGTGGATGTGTTCTTAGAAATACGCAGTGGTGCTATGGTGTTGTTGTGTTTGCCGGCAAAGATACAAAACTCATGCAGAACTCTGGAAAAACGCAGTTCAAGAGCACAGGAGTAGACAGACTTTTAAATTTTATCATTATTGGTGTAAGTTTTGACTTGAATTTGATTTTAATCATGGATACTAATTATTTTTTTTTTATTAATTTTTTTTTAGATCGTCCTTTTCCTTCTTTCCATATGCGCATTTTTTGCTGTTGCTTGTGCAGTTTGGGAAGGCCTTATAGGACAACATTTTCAAGTAAGCTTAGACGTTCTGTTTATATAATCTTTATACTTGTAATGTGTGTTTTTTTTTTTTTGTACGTAAGGTTTATCTACCGTGGGAAAGTATTATACCTAAGGATGTTGTTCAAGGTGCCACTATCATTGGATTACTAGTATTTTTTTCTTATGCAATTGTTCTTAACACTGTTGTGCCAATATCTCTCTACGTTTCAGTGGAGGTGAACAAGAATTTAACCAACGATTTCGCTTAAGGAGAAGGACTAAATTTAATTATTTGTTTTCTTGGTCAACTTTAGGTAATTCGTTTCGCCCAATCGTTTTTAATTAATTGGGATGAAGAAATGTGCTACGAAAAGACCAAAACTCATGCTAAAGCACGGACCACAACTCTCAATGAAGAATTGGGACAAATTCAGTACATTTTTTCTGATAAAACTGGAACATTAACACAAAATGTTATGACATTCAACAAGTGCAGTATCGATGGGAGATCCTTTGGCGATGTTTACGATGCTCGGACTGGTGAAGTAATCGAAATCAGTGATGTAAGTAGGGGGGAAGCTGTAATGCTATACATAAATATGTTAAACTTTTTTCGGGGGGAGTTATGTGCACATTTACAAACCTCTAATCCTCATCGTTATTTTATTTAACTTGATTAAAATCTGGAGGTATTTCACTTAAAATGAATACAGCCCTATAGGTTTTCGGCCAGATAAAACTAAGGGAACTAAGATTTCGAGCAATACCTTGTCAATTGGAAAATCTGTGTTTAATTTATTGAAAATTTCTATTCTCTCACTCGCAGGATGTACCATTAGTTGACTTCTCTTCTAACGTTGAATATGAGCCCAGTTTCAAATGGCATGATCAATCACTGTTGGATGCTGTCAAAGCAGACAAAGGGCACGTGCATACGTTTTTTCGTCTGCTAGCACTTTGTCATACAGTCATGCCAGAGTATGTAGATGGAAGGTAAGTTAAATCTTTATTTTTGATCTAAATATATGAATACTAATCCAAATTTCAATAACAGGTTAGAGTACCAAGCACAGAGCCCCGACGAATCAGCTCTGGTATCAGCAGCAAGAAATTTTGGTTTTGTTTTTAGATCTAGAACGCCAAACAGTATTACAATAGAAGTTATGGGTCGCAAAGAGGTTTAAAATTCTATTCAGATATTTTAAAATACAAATTTACTAAGAAAAAAATATTTTCCAATTTTTTTAGGAGTACGAACTTCTAGGGATATTGGATTTTAACAACGTTAGAAAACGAATGTCAGTGATATTACGTAGAAATAATAAGTTAGTTTTATATTGTAAAGGAGCAGATAATGTTATTTACGATAGATTAAGTTCCAGTCAATTAGATATAAAGGCCCAAACCCAAGAGCATTTGAATGTAAAGTAAAAATAAAACCCTTAGCATATCCTATGGTGACTTATACAACAAATATTTGTTATCTTTATTCTATAGAAATTTGCTGGTGAAGGTCTTAGAACTTTGGTGCTAGCCGAACGTCATCTGGAGGAAGAGTTCTTCAACTCTTGGCGTCGACGACAGCAGGAAGCAGCAATTTCCCTCACTGATCGCGAAGACAAACTTGATGCCATTTATGAAGAAATCGAATGCGAATTACAATTAGTCGGCGTGACTGCAATCGAAGATAAGCTTCAAGATGGTGTACCCGAGACTATTGCCAATCTCCAAATGGCTGGTATAAAAATTTGGGTACTCACTGGTGATAAGCAAGGTAATTTAAATAAGTAGCTTTTTGTTTAAATGAATTTATAGAAATTACATATTTACTGTTATAACTGGCTTACCCACTGACCGTGTAACTCTATAAGCCTTCCTATTTCAATAATGTTTAATTAATACAAAACTACATATATACGGGTGATTCTACAAACAATGGAATAAAATGATACAAATTTCGGCACGACATTTTTGGAAGCCAAAAGTCGTAAGAATTGTTCTAGTTGATCTTTATAACGTCTATTGCGTTGTTGAAAGCGGCCAGTAAAAAAAATTAAAAATGACGATTTTAAGGACATATTTTGAAAAAGGATGTTCAGGGGACTGAGTTTTTTTTAAGGGGAATGAATAAATCTTTAGCTTTTTGTATTTTCTCTTGGGTACAAATTGAAATATAGAAATTAAATTTAATTAGCCTTCATAAACAAACAAATTTATTGTTAATACATAATAACTTAGCATTTTATTAAAAAAAAATAATATATTATAATAATTTTTTTTTTCTACTTAGAATCAATTTAAAATAAATTATATTCTTTTTAAAAATTTTAAAAATATTTCGTAATGAAGTTCGAAGTTCAACATAACTTAAAAATTCTCAGGTTTCTGAATAAAATATCATTTGTTTATTTATTAGCCAGGGGACTGAGACCAGGGGACTGAGGTTTTTCATGGTTTTTGCGCAAAAAAGATATTAAGGTTTTACTTAAAAAATCAAAAAAATATATATAATATTACAATTCTATCAAACCTATACTATACTGCTAAAAAAGATGCCTACTTACATACAAATTTGTTTCGTAAAAACTCACCAGAGGACTGATAAACTAAAAGGGCAATCCACGACTTCATGCACAAATGTCTTTTTCACAATACTAACATAAGAAACAGAATCGATTTGCACCACGATTTTATTGTAAGGAGACTTGGTTCTTCAAATTGTCAGTGCTGGAAATCTGATCGAAATCCTAGTTATTGATATTTTCCACTGTTTCAATATGCCAGGGGACTGATAAAAAAAGCGGGGGACAAAGTTTAATTAAGTTTTTTTGTAATAAAATCAATTACTAAAAAATATTGATCTATTTCGTAGCAAAGATGTATTATTTGGCGTAACTTCGGTGGGATTCATTTTAGTATGAGACCTGAAATAAGAGAACGGTAATAATTTTTCTTTGCGAAAACGCACTGGGGACACGTCAGGGGACTGAGAATCGGACACTTTGAAGAATTTTTTGAGCAATATAAAATAAGGTCACCCTAATAATATTGTTAGGCCAGGTAGATATCAGTCAGATTTAATTTTATAAAAAAAAATCAGATTAAATAATTGAACGGATTTCAAAATATTTCTGGGGCCGCCGAAAATTCCATCGTTTGTAGAATCACTCATACTCTAAATGAAGCTGATTGATTTCCGATATGAATCAATTTAAAATATAGACAACGCAATAAGTCCCATTTTTTGAAATAAAATTGTTTTATTTTTATAGTATAATGTAGGAACATATCCCTAATAATAAATACATACAAATCCCTCTAAAAATCGGAATGGCCCAAATAAGAAGAATTAACTGAATACATCAGTGGAAAAAACAATTGCGTCCTCTGAAACGTTTTTGAGAAGCGCCCATCATGCGTTCCTCCGTATCGCTAATTTATAAGGATGGTAATGAAGTCTAATATTTACGCCCAGAACGTGCCATGGGGATTACCAGATTTAACCTCTAACTGCCTCAATGTTCGAGGGTGTTCTCATAAGGGACTCCAGTTCTTCGTCTTGTCACATTGATTTTTAAAATACACAAATAATTTTTAGCCCAAATTTAAAGTTAACTAATTCCCTCTTTTCATTTTGCTAAAAAATAACTTATTTTGTATTTAAAAAAAAGTCTTTTCATATTCTGTAGCGAGTTAACTTTCTTTTACGTCAAGGGGTCCAATGTTTTGTTTTCATTTTGTTTGCTCTATTTTATTGATCACCTGAAATTTTACAGAATTAACTGTTATTCTTTTCTGGAAACAGTCCATACATCTTACGTAGGTTCCATTTGGACCCCATTTCTAAAATTCTAACAAAAATCATATTTCATATTCATATTTTTATTAGAAATTTTATTTTCAATAGCAATACTAATTTAGCTTGAAGTTGTTGGCAGTTCCGAGAGACATTTGACGCATAGATACGTTATCTTTGTGGCGAAGGCAACAATATCTACCACAACAATCGTAGCTGGTTCTGCTTTTCTTGTCTTCTGCTCTTGGGCAAAAGTGATACCCGCCCCCTTTACAAGGAAGCCTCTCGAAAACTGTTCGTAAAACCGGCTGAACTCTTCCCGGAGGGCATCCGAAGCAGTTTTGTGTTTTGTGATGTAGGTTGTGAACGGTCATTCAGTTTCGAATCCATTAGATGAATGAGTAAAATGAGTAATCCTTCTTTCTTTTATTGACTTTCGCCGGCTCATTATGGTCATCAAGAAACTCCTTCACTACAAAAGGTTTTGGCACATATCTTTTGTTTATCCGGACTTTGCCAATGATGGTGATTTATATCTCGAACAACTTTAAAGGCAAATCCGCGGATGTGAAGAAGTTATCAATAGCAAGATTGCGCGCAATGTTGAAATTTGATGGCATCAACGACATCAGCACATCAAATCCACGACCAAGTCCTGCACTCTGGTCAGAGCTCACAGTGAAGACGAAAAATTTGAATTGATATTCCTCTGAGATTTTATTGAGCCACCAGTACTTTAAGCCGTAGGCAGGTTTGCTTGTTATGTATTGGCGAAATTTACAGCGGCCGCGAAATGCTTTCAACTATTTATCGATTCATCGATGTTATGTAGTTTGCTGATAAGGTCTGGTTCAACTGATCCAAGTAACTAAACTATACTCTGTTCAACAAAAAAAAGTCAGTACAGGCCTTATGAGAGAGCTTTTTCCAAAGCAGTCGTGCCTGATGCACTTATCACTGCACTACGTTGGGAAAAATGACACTTAAAAAACAGCAAGCCTCTGACTTTCCTTAAAGAATTGTTATTGTAATTCTTCGCAAAAAGTTGTACCCCCAACGCGACCGTTGAATCCCACAGCTGAAGGGATACTCTCAAGTGTCAAGTCAATACGATCGTGCACTTGTTATATCTATATATACATCGGAACAGAGTTACCATTATCATTCTAAATTACAAGCAAGGAGCTTATTCAGTGGATTTTATTAAGGAGCTTTTGGGATTTGAAGCTTTTGAGAACAAGTTTTATGAAGTTGAGTATGTTGATGTTGAGTCGTGTAGGCGATTTATAATGCAAACTAGGGAAGCCCTGTGAGAGCTTTAAAAGTCGACACACTAATGCGAGCCAATGAAACCAGAGTGAGAGGCAAACGTCCTATCTTCCCTGTACTGACAATTTTTGTTGAACAGAGTATAGTGAAAGTGATAGCTGCTTTTGATTTTATGAAACTTGTTAGCGACCAAAATGAAAGATAACACTGATCGTCTCAAAGCAATAAAGGTTCATCACTGCTCGAAGGATTTGATGTGTGTTGATGGGGTCCCACAATGTCCGCAAACTAGAATGACCATCTTTCATGTAAGTATATGTAATAAGATTCTAAGAAAGGCTTGCAATTCGTTTATCGTCAAATATTTCCAAAAACGTTGCACTTATTTATTGGCTAGCTTTCTGTAGACATCATTTGTCCATTTGGTGATCTAATTTTGTATATGGTTGTTGAAAATTTCGATGAGAGATTTTTTTTTAATTTTCGTAAGCACTTCTTTTAACCTTTATAAGCAAGACTATCAAAACTTAGAACTCAAACTACGAGCGCTTAGAGACTTGTGGCAATTTTCATCGATTTTGAAGTCAACAAATTTTTTGACCGCCTGAATTTTCTTGTTAAATTTCAACTTCACTGTTTTGAAAAATGCTTCCAAATTATTCATAGATTAGTTAGAAAAATTTTATTGAATAATATTTCATAGATATCGAAAAAAATTCATAGAAAACATTGTGCAGTCCAAATGGCCCCCATATCCGTTTGTACCGAATTTTTCCGTGTTTTAAAGGAGAAGAATGAATTAAACATTATAGAGTGCTTTTGATGGCCCTTTATCTTCTTTTAAGGTCTAAATATACATATTTTTGTCGGCCAAGAACAGTTTTCTGCAAGTACTAAGATATAAGAAGTATTATGGTTTCACATGCTGAGGAGCATATTTTTCTGACATAGACATTCCAGTAAGATAACCACCCGAACAATATTTCAAAAATAATTAAAGCATGATATTGAGTGATAGAGAACCTGCGAAAGATTGTAGAACGGAGATTCAAACATCTTAATACCCGATTTCTATTTTATTCAAAAAGTTGCAGTACCCTAGAAGTTTTCACTTAATTTTTTCGGAGTTCTTTCTGTATTAGACCGAGAGCCCACAGCAATTTTTGGGTGTGATTGATGCACTATTGCTCCCACTAGAGCATGCAAGACGCTCATATTTATAAATAACTACTTAAGGACTATCTAATTATACTAATTATTTTTTGTTATCAACAACACTCAGAAATTGCTGTGGGCTCTTAGTCTATATTGTAAACATAGCTTTGTGAAAAACTATAACTTAAGCCCAGAGCATGATTTAAGTATTTAAATAAAATATTAAGCTACATTTATGTGTAAAATGTATGTCGGAGTGACACATTTATAGGACTTTAAAAAGATTATATTAGTGTTGTTAAAGTGTTTTTGAAAAAAGAACAAATCGTTTTAATGTTAAAACTATCCAAAATCACTGTATCTTAAATTGATTTTGAAAATAAAATGTTTTTTTTATAATTTTTTTTTATTTTTCAGAAACTGCCATAAACATTGGATATTCTTGCCAATTACTCACTGATGATTTTGTCGACGTATTTGTTGTTGATGGTACTTCATTTGATGAAGTTGATAAACAGTTAAAACTGTTTAAGGAATCTGTAAAAATTGTAAATAAATTTCATCCAAGCCCTCGTAAGTAGACATTTATTTAATTTTTTAATAAATTTGTATTTTTATGTTGTGTGGATGTATTATAGTTCTCCATGTTTGGAGAGGTGTTCTTAAAAAGCCCATTTGATTCTGTTAGGTAAAATTAAAAAAAATATAAAAATGATAGGTGATAAGACTATAACAAAAAAATTTACCTCTTTCGATCACCGCCATAATGTTTCACGTCTTTCAATTTTGTATCAATATTTTTATAAACAGTGTTCTATTGAAAAAGCTGGTTGAATTCCTGTCATACAATATTACAGGGAATGCCTATCAATTTAGAACCCATTGGATGCACTGAATACTTAGATTCTTTCTTAAGCCGCACACCACGAATATGAAATGCTTAACCAAGCACTGGTTTTTCTCCCATTTCCTCTTAAACCCTTTCCTACTTTCCTAACGTTTGCACTTTGCTTTGTTTAAGGGAAGTCAAAACCTCTTTAGTCCCGAAAATTAAAAAAAAAGAATAGTTTTCTGGACTCTTATCTTCAACAACCCCAATTTTATTTCTATAAATTAACTCAAAAACACCAACACCGCCGATTCCAATTATCATATTCTTTCTATAATTGATGTCCTTCATATGACTCTTTGACATTTCATCATCATCATCGGCTCGACAACCGGGTTCCGGTCCTGGCCTCTTTCAACAAGTCTCTCCACCTATCCCGGTCTCTAGCCGACGCCATCCAGTTGAGCACCCCAAGGCTTCGGGCGTCCTGGTCTACGCCATCTCTCCAGCGCAAGCATGGTCTACCACGCTGTCGTCTACCATAGAATGGTAGAGCAGGTTCCTCTTCGCTCATGCGAGCTAGGTGCCCTGCCCACCGGAGTCTACCGAGCTTAATTTTTGTCACGATGTCTGCTTCAAGGTAGATTGCGTACAGTTCGTGATTGTACCGTCTCCGGAATCGTCCTTCCTCACATATGGGGCCAACAATTCTCCTTAAGACTTTTCTCTCGAACGCAGCTAAGAGGTCGGAGTGCCTTTTGCTAAGCACCCAAGTCTCGGATCCATATGTGAGTACTGGCAAGACCATGGTCCTGTACAGCAGCAGTTTTGAAGTTATGGTGAGATTTCTGGATTTGAAGAGCTTTGACAGACTATAGTAGGCTCTGTTGGATTTGAGAAGCCGCCGGCGTATTTCTTCTTCTATATTGTTATCGGCTGCTACTATTGACCCAAGGTATTTAAAGGATTGCACCACTTCAAATTCGTGCTCCGCAACCTTGATCGTTTGACCAACTGTTCCTCTCGCATTCGACGCCACCATGTACTTTGTTTTACCTTCACTAATGTGCAGCCCCAGATTTTGTGCCGCCTGCTCGATCTGGATGAAGGAATCGTGTACAGCTTGTTCGGTTCTTCCGATGATGTCAATGTCGTCTGCGTAAGCCAGTAACTGGCTGGACCTGTTGACGATGGTCCCTCTTGTTGTCGTGCCAGAGTAACGGATTGCTTTCTCCAACGCCAGGTTGAAGAGGAGGCAGGCCAAACCGTCCCCTTGTCGGAGTCCATTAAAGATTTTGATTGGTCTGGATAGCAATCCGGCTATTTTTACTTGGCTTGTTACGTTGGTCATGGTCAACCTACATAGTCGTGTCAATTTATTTGGGATGCCGAATTCTCTCATGGCTTTGTAAAGTTCTACCCTGGCTATGCTATCATAGGCGGCCTTAAAGTCTATAAACAGATGGTATGTTGGGATGTTAAATTCTAGACATTTTTCCATCGCCTGCCTAAGGGTAAAGATCTGATCAGTTGTTGATTTGCCTGGAATGAAACCACACTGATATTGTCCGATGACGGTTTTAGCGTATGGGGTTGTCCGGTCTTGTAGGATAGAGGAGAGTATCTTATAGGCGGTACTCAACAACGTGATACCTCTATAATTGCTGCACGTTGTGACATCTCCCTTCTTATGTATGGGACATATTATGCCTTTTCGCCAGTCTTCTGGCATTTCTTCCTGCTCCCATACGTGCACTATAATATCATGAATTGCTTGACGTAAGGCTGGCCCGCCGTGATGAAATAATTCGGCTGGCATACCATCGGCTCCCGGGGCTTTGTTCTGTTTAAGCCGGCCTATAGCCTTCTCAACCTCTCTTCTATGCTTGGTGGCGGCAACATAGGCAACATTTACAAACGTCAAAAAGGTCTCTTACAGCCATATTAATAAAAAACGCTTATTCTACCTATATTCCACGGTTTAACTAAACCATGGAATAGGGTTTAAGTCCTGGCTTAAATATTTACATTAATAAAAACGAAATGTTCGCGGAATAGTTAAGTGAAGTTTATCAAAAATCCTTTGAAAAAATCTACTACAACAAGTAAGCTATCTCATATTTATATTCTGTGGCTGCCTAAATTGATTGTCAATTGCTTGTGTCTAATTGTGTATGTTTATTGTTGTTTCTTTTGTAAATTATGTACATATATTGAAAAATCAATTATGAACATGGAACATGAAAACCTATATTTCTTTCGGAATTCCTCTTCGCTTAGCTCTTTTATTGGATCATATCAGGGTTTATAGATTTTTGGTCTTCTTATAGAAAAATTAGGATTATCCAGCAAATCCAACTTTGTGCCATTTTTATTTTTACTATTTCTTATCAAAATTAATTTAGAAACTTCTCACTTTTGTTTAATTTTCTGATAAAAAAAAAAACGAATTTGAAATTTCTATTTCTTATTCCTTCGCTAAACCACCTACTTCGGTGGTTTAACTGTCATAGTTAGTAAACGTCACTTAACAGAAAATTTGTTTTATTAATGAAATTTCGCACTTAGTCCAGGACTTAACGATAAACCTCCACTAAACCATCTTTATTAATATGCGTTTTAGTTTTTTGCACGAACTGTCACACCCATATTAATAAAGATGGTTTAGTGGAGGTTTATCGTTAAGTCCTGGACTAAGTGCGAAATTTCATTAATAAAACAAATTTTACTTTTACTAATTATGATTAAGTTAAACCATCGAAGTAGGTGGTTTAGCGAAGGAATAAGAAATAGAAATGTCCACAGTCAGACACAAGCAATTGACAATCAATTTATGTAGCCACAGAATATAAAAAAGAGTTTACTTACTTTTGTAGAAGATTTTCTTAAAAGGATTTTTGATAAACGTCATTTTACTATTCCGGGAACATTCTATTTTTATTAATGTAAATATTTAAGCCATGTCTTAACTCCTATTCCATGGTTTAGCAAAACCATGGAATATAGGTGGAATAAGCGTTTTTTATTAATACGGCTGTCATTGTTTTAGGTGTGTTCAGAAGCAATTTATTAAAAAATAACCTTAGCATGATATTTTTTATTGTTAGAAAATGATAAAAATTAAGAAAGAGCTAATAAACTACTTCAAAGTTCGCAAATAGTTAAGTAGTATCATACTCATCCCTTATTACTAGCCTGTTTAAAATTTTAAGCCAATGTTGCTAATTTAAAAATCTATTTCATTGAAATAGGTGTAAAAAATGTATTTCAATACTTACACTTCCTTTTTTTTTTATATAATCGGCGCACACTCAAGGGGTTTTTTGTATACCCTTAATATGCCAGAGACACAGTGAATTGTTCGTAACTATATTTACATGTGGATAAGCAACTTAGAGAATCATAAGGCATTGAAATAAATTTCATTTCAACTTTCCATCATGACCTTACCTCATGAAGAACTGGATTGGTTTTTGAGGGTACGCTTCAATGACTAATGTAATTCAAATATTAGCCTTTTTTGAAAAGGTGAATAGCCAGAGCACAAAATTTAACCCACAAATGACCAGAGCCTTAAAAGCGAGTATAATATAGATTATAGCAATCCGAGTGAAGTTAAAGGTTTCACTAATATTCGGTCCAACCTAGGAATAGTTAAACTGAGTCGAAGCACTTACTCCGGGCTTAAGCCATATCAAACAAATCTTATTTATAAAATATTTTTCTTAACCGGTTTAGCTACGCCTTCCTTATGTCAAATATTTTATCAAAAAAATCTCCAATCTAAAACTCTGGTTATTATAAATGTTAACAAACCTCAGCTGATTTCTATAATTATTCATTTTAGTTAATTATTATCGGTGGAGTTATAATTATAATTTAACACTTATCACATTGCGTACTCAATACAATAATATAGCTGCCATCACTTGCAAATCCATTGGGATATGCCCTCCACTTTTATAATCGCTTAGCATAGGCCGAGATATAGTTATTAATTTTTTCATATTTTCTTTCGAAAATCGATACTGTGAGCGGAGGTCTTCAACCATCAGTTGCATGGGATTAAAACGAATTTTATACTACTTTGGGCTTAAACAATTTAAATAATTTATAAATCTAACATAACTATCCATTTTGTCTTAGTAACAAAAAGGAAAAAAAAATATTTACACTACTTTTTGTAAAATTCACACAATGTTTTTCCTAAATAACATTTGTATACTAAAACGGCCTTATTCGGCATTAAGCCCCTTATGAACCAGTTTTAATTTACTCGCAGTCTATTCCTCGTTCTTTTTTTATAAATAAGCTTTTCAGGATTAGAGGAGTTGTAGAGTCGGAGTAACTTCACTCCGTCGCGTCGGTCGCTAAAACGAGTTAATAAATAAGGTAACTAGAGTTTAGATAGTACTTAATTCAATTGTCAAAAAATATTCTTTTTTTTTTGTGACGCATAAGTCCCGATGGGATTCCAAAAATTGTATTGATAAGATGTGCCCCTTCTTATGCTAAGCCATTAACGGCTATTTTTAACTTACCGCATTCGAAAGGTGAATTTTGGATTGTTAGAAACTGTCTTTTATAACACCAATTTTTAAATCTGGATCTAAGCAAGAAATGACTAATTATTATAGACCAATTCGCAAAATTTCTGCTATACCTAAATGATTTGAAAAAATGTTAGTGACAAACTTACTTTTTAATTAAAAGATTTCGTATCAGATTTCCAACACGGCCTTATTTCTGGAAGATCTTCACCTACTGATCTTTCATTAGGTAATGACTAATTATATAATAAATAATTTTGAATCTAGCTAATCTTTAAATCGATATTATATTTACATATTTTGTCACACCATTTTACCGCGTTAACCATTAGATTTTCTTACATAAACTCTTGGAACTGCGGCTTAATTCAAAGTTTCTTGTTTGTTTCAAATCTTATTGATCATTCAGAATTCAAGTTGTTAAAATTGATAATCATCATTATAATCAAATAGTTATTAGTAATATCCGGTGTGCCTCAGGGTAACCATTTATGCCTCTAATTGTTCATGTTTCTTATCAACGATATTCCCAAAAAACACATCTCTGAGAGGACCAGGACCTAATGACTTACCATTCCTATGTGATTGTTACCAGGAATGGAGGAGACCTACAATTTTCTGCGGCTTAAGAGGAGCACTTTTTATGACAAGATACTATAGAGGGTTGGTCAATTCTTCGCAAGAGGCAGAACACTCTGAAAAACTTTTTTGTAGCGGCTGAGAATCGAACGCAAGACCCTCTGCATGACAATCCATTACCATTATGCTAAGGGGTATATTTTATTTAGAATCAATTTGACTTGAATACATTTGATCAGATTCAGAAAACTCAAAGTTTCTTGCTTAAATATAGATTGCTTCTTTTCTGGAACTTTCCTCATTCCAGTTTTCAAAGGACTCGAAAATAACAAGAGCATTTTAAGACATCTTTATGGCTTGCTTTGCGTGAAAATTTAAGGCTTTAAGGCTTTGCTTATAAAGAAGGGGAATTATTTTTTCCAGTTGACGAATGTAATAGCACATAGATTTATTCAATTTTATTTGAAAAATCAATACACCATTTATATACTTGAATTTAGAGTTTAGAACTCAATCGTGTTTTTTCTTTAATACGGATTTTTTTTTTACTAAGCACTTTTTTCTTAAAACGTTGCTTTATTTGAGCGTACACTCAAAACATACATACCAAAATAAATAGGGGTTTTGGGGGCCTTGACACTTTATATTAAAAGAAAAAAGATAGCTGAAATCTGCTAAGATAAAATATGGTAACTCTTTTTTATTATAATATAAATATAATTATACAAAAAATCAACTTAAATGTATTCAAATTTTTAGTTTAAATTTAAGGTAACGTTTAAAAATTTATAGATAACACTAAAAGTTAAATATCTGGTTCTTGAGATTACATGTTGAAAAAATTGCAAAATTTTAATTTAAAAAAAAAAATTATACTTTAATTAAACCTGTAAAAAATAGCCTTTTTAAATAAATTGTGACTTACATACTAAAAAGCACGCACATGGCGATAGGAACTGAATAACAACAAAAACAACATGGTCGCCAACTTTTACTTCGATTCATTAGCTAATTAGAAAAATAGGCTCAACATTTTGAACAGCTGAGTATTAAGGTATAAGTATGATACAACTTAACAATTTGCTAACTTTTAAGTTCATTACTTTATTAATTTTAAACATTTTCTAACTAGTATCATTCTAAAACAATTTTCTTATGTCGTTTTTATTTGGCAATCCCGAAGCCTTCCGGACTCTTCTGAAAGTGTTCAATTGGGAAAAAATGACACGTTCTGATTCTGAAAAGAAGAGAAATTTGCTTCTGGATTTGAAATCAGAAGCAAAACCAGAAGCACTCACACATTCATATACTTAAACGTCAACCTCAACAGCTGTGATTTTTTGGTATTCAAATTGTGCGAACCAGGGTTGGCCGAATTAACTACACTACATTTTCTACATGATTTACTACGTTTATATGAGGTATTAAAGCGAGCTTGAAGCTCGCTTCGAACCTTTATATACCTGTATTGAGTTGAAATGAGCTTCGTTCGACTCGATCCCAATCGCTCAGCGGTGTCGAGTAGAAATGTGGTTCGAAAATCCGACCCTAATCCCACTCGATCTTTCGATACTGCATATAAACGTAGTATTTAACTACGCGTAGTTTATTAAAGAAACTACATGCCTAATTTACTACAATTTGTTAGGTCTGCTACATATGTATGTAGTTAATTCATAAAAAATCAATATAATAAAGGAAAAAAAACAATGTTGCACTTTTATGATCTAATGAAGGTTTGTAAAAAAAAAATTTCATTTACTATAAGGATGAAGAATTGTAGGAATAACTGAACGTTTAATTTAAAAATTCAAATTTCAAATGCATAACTGACAGTTAATTGACAGCAATGCTACAATTTGTTACATTAACTACAATTAACTACATTTAACTATATTAACTACATAAACTACGTAGCAGACGTAACAAATGTAGTTATTTCTAAAAAGTGACAATTCGGCCAACCCTGCTTTCAACAAACATTTTTCTTGATTTTGATTATTTTACGCATTTATGTTTCACATATATGTACAATCAAACAAAACTTCAGAATCATCAGAAGCAAACAAAAGTGTTCAATTGGGATTCTGATTGCCAAATAAAAACGACATTAATATATTGCTTCGGAAGACACCTAAAACAATGACAGTTCGAGTAAAAAACTAAGTAAACAGACCTGTTTTGATGTTTGTAAATGTCAAAGAGTCATAAGAAGTTAGCACGATACTAAACAAATAAAATATGTAGGTATTCGATGATTTTATCTTGATTTACCCGCGCTCAAGGGATTATGATTACCCTTTAAATGTTTCAACACAGCGCGGGCGTAAAGTTAAGAAGAGAAAGAAGGATAGGAAAGATGAGTGGCACGGTGTTCTGAGACTGAAGGTGGTTGTCTCAGATTTTTATCTCCAGGACTCCAGGGATGGCAAAATCGTCGTTTTAACCAAGTTGCGCTTTTTTGCTACTTTGAGAAAATATATTAAGACCAGGTTTTGCTTTTAAATACGACATTATGTTTGGAAAAAATACTTATTGTAAAGATAGATTTATGTTTGGAAGGGAGAACCTTCTATTTCAAATACCCAATAGAAGTGGTGAATGTCGCATTCATAAATCTTGTTGAAATACTTAACGAAAATTAACAAAAAAAAATCGTGAAAGTCAAACTCAACTCATACATTATTTGTATAAAATTAAACACGAAAAAGTCGAGGTACTAAAATTTCAGAAGTACAAGTAACATCGTTTTTATTTTCAAAAATTTTAAAAGAAAAAAATTATTAGAAAACTTCATTTGTACCAAGTTTTATATTTTTTTATTGTTAACCCCCAGTTTCACAGTGGAAGTTTAAACCCCACTTTTGGTTTAAACTTCAGTTCAACAATAAATTTGGTTTCACAGTCTTTGAATAGAGTTCATTCTGTAGTTTAAGTTAAGCGACACTATTCTGCCGTCTAAATCTCAGTTCGACAATCCCTTCAAACATTTGAAAATATAATTTATTTTCATTTTTAATTTTTGTTTCCTGTCACAGGTCACAACAAACTTTCCTTGATTGTTTTTTCTTTGATTTAGATAGAAAGAGAAAACAATTTACTTAAACTACGTTTAATGAACTAAAGTTCAGATAAGACTGTGAAACCGGACGAGTTGAACTTCAAATTTAAACTCCAGTTCAGGTTCAGTAGAACTTAAGTTTAAACTCTCACTGTGAAACTGGGGGTTATACAATCAATTTATAACTCATTTAAAGCTAATCCTATCAACCAGGGCCGGATCTACCTAAGGGCTGTATGGGCTGCAGCCCAGGGCCCCGAGGTCACAAGGGGCCCCCAGACCCCGCTGGAAACAATAGGCGTTAATTTGAATTAAACAAAAATCTAAAATTAAAAAACCTACCATAAGGTTGGCAATGGCAACCCTGAGATCAATCAACTAATTTATAGTCCCCGGCAAGCTAGATGGCACTATTTTAGAGAGAGAGAGTAAATTCGCGCGTCGCTTTTACCTGGAAAAAGCGCTGCGCGAACTTTCTCTCTCTCTCTCTAAAATCGTGCTAAGTTTGATGCCGAAGAGTGTATGTCAGGGATGGAAAATGAAATTTTTTAATTGTACTGAAATCTGGAATAAAATTGTACTGAAATGATGTCAATTGTACCGAAAACGAATTCTGTATGAAAAAAAAAGCAAAATCAGTAATTCCACTTAAAAGTTTTCCAAAGTATTTTATTTAAAAAAACCAAAGCAGAAATGATCAGTTTGTCTTATTATAAAAAATATAAATATATGTATATAAATAGCTGCACAGACAAAAATAATACTCGAATCTTTATTTTAAAAGTATATGCATAACTATTGTATTGTATTGTTATGACGAAACTAAATCTTTTATTGTCCATATTTGCGGCACCAGTTTATACAAAAACAATTTAAATATAAAACTAAAATTCAGAAATTAAATATCTTAAAAATGCACAGACGAAAAACTGCAATCACAAATCACATCCACAAGTTTACATTTACAGTTTAGTGTTTAGTAAACAAAACGAAGCGCTGCGCTGTCTGAAAAAAAAGCTGATCGATAAGGAGACAGAAAAGCAAGACGCCATCAAGAAGTAAAAGAAAACTTTAATTAAGGCTTCGACCGCGCACTGAGCGACGAGCGACTGAGCGATTGAGCGATAGAGCGACGAGTCTGAGCGATGGGTGTGGGTGGTCATTTACAAACCTTCATCGCTGAGCGATAAGTCATTGTCAAGTGCAGCTGCACTTCGTCGTAGTATTCAGTGGAAAGTCGCGTTCATGTTTATAGAGCTTATGTAAGATCGAGAAAACGAAGATTTTATATGCACCCTATTAATGCTGAAAAGGAAAATTATGTTGAATCTATGCAGACATTTATACTGATTTTGGCAATAATGTCGTGTGTCAATAGAATCTTTTGATTTTCTGTTGGAAAACGTTCGGCCAAGATTAACAAAACAAAGAAAACGAATTAAATTAGTGCAGAAAAGCGGCTAATTTTATTACTAATATTAGTTTTTTATTTTTTTGTTCTTAATTTTTATTTTTAGTTTTGCCAAAATAACATTCTGAAAGTCACTTTTATCTCTAGTTTTTCGAACCTGTTAAATTTTGCCCTAAATGGCAAAAGACTTTTTAAAAATTTTATTTTATTGCAAAGCGACTTCGCTCTGTCGCTTAAAAAATCGCTAGTTGTTAGGGCTTATGTGGCCACCTCCACACTATTTCATGTGTTTTAATTTTTTTGCATCGCTCCATGCAATTTAATGTGTTTTAATTTTTTTGCGTCACTTAATCGCTCAGTACGTGGCCGAAGCCTAAGAGTTATAAGGGCTAACAGCTGAGAGTTATTGTTCTGGTATGAAAATGAATACATTCAGGCCGGGATGAAGTATTTAACTTTCAATTTCCTTTTATCAGATTGCCTGGAAGAGATTGCTACCGCAGCAATAATGTCGCCGTTTGCACTACTAATGCTTGCGTAGATTTAAGTAACATTTATGTTTTTTTTGTGCTATAAAGAATATAATAATAATAATATATCATTATAGACACAGTTTTTTTGACAGTAAGTAGTTGAGTACTTAGGTAGGCCACTAAATAGTTTCAGCCCAGGGCCCCACAAATTCACGATCCGCCTCTGCTATCAACAACTTATATGTAACTTACTTCATATGAGGTGCTCTAGTTTAAACTCTTGTAAATTTTACTGCTAATCCATAGATACATCTCGATTTAAAACTATTTTAATGCATATATTTTTATTAGCCATTATAGATAACTTAACTACATCTTTAAGAAAAACAAACCAAAATGGAATATCATCTACGAATGAATCTAAGCCCACATTGCCATCACCACCAGCGATATCTGTGGTTACTTTTAGGTAAATAAAATAATTAAAATTCAGTTTATAACAACATCATAAGTACCTACATAATTAATTTTTATTTAAAATTTATTTCAGCGCTGAATGCAATGAAATGTACGACGAAATGGAAAGAAACTCTGGAAAAGTTAACATCGATACGGAAGAACGTGTTGGATTTGCTATTGTTGTTAATGGGCATTCACTTGTTCATTGCCTTTCACCTGAACTAGAATCAAGGTGAGAAGGACATTTTATTTTAGAAATATTTATTTATAGTAAGAGATCAAGACTACCGCCAGCGTCTTACATTTCGCCAGTTAAAAATTCACATGACGAAGATGAATTTGGATTTTATTTGTTCATTGTGAACCGGATCTTTGAAAATCAAAATGGATTTTGGTTTTCTGCATTGTGTGGAAAAGTTCAATTCATCTTCTTTTTTTCTGCTCTTTTTGTTTGCAAGATTCGATGTTTTTGTTTTTGTCGTTATGTATAGTTTCATCAATTTTGTACACAGTTTGTATTGTAAAACATTTACCCCCAGTTTCACAGTGAGAGTTTAAACTTAAGTTCTGCTGAACCTGAACTGGAGTTTAAATTTGAAGTTCAACTTGTCCGGTCTTATCTCTTTCTATCTGAATCAAAGAAAAAACAATGGAAAAAAGGTTGCTTTCTTTCAGTTGCGATCTGTGACAGGAAACAAAAATTAAAAACGAAAATAAGTTATTTTCAAATTTTTGAAGGGGTTGTCGAACTGAGATTTAAGCGACAGAATAGTGTCTTTTAACTTAAACTACAGAATGAACTCTGTTCAAGGACTGTGAAACCAAATTTATTGATGAACTGAAGTTTAAACCAAAAGTGTGGTTTAAACTTCCACTGTGAAACTGGGGGTTAAAGTTACATAGGTATGTCAAACAAACTTTGTGACGTGTCATGCTTTAATATTTTCTAATTGCTCTTTGGACATTTTATTTAGCCATGAATCGTAGTGTTGCAGCTATGTAGTTTATGATTTGAAAAAATCGATTTAGGTGTATACGTTATTTAATCGTTTTTTCCATTGGATCTGTCAAAATACCGCATTGTATTGGCCACAAAAGCGATTCATTTTTCGATTTTAAATCAATTTTTTAAATCCTTATTTTTCAGCAGATTGACACTTCAAAGCACTATTTACTACCAAAACAATTTTGGTTTTAAGTTTGCTTAATTCATTGTGAATTTTTTTTTTCGAATACATGAAGAAAATTATTAGTATTGCAAAATGGAAGCAGTTTATAATGAATCGGTAAATTGATCCAGCCCATATTCCTCTATCCAAAGTGGGTATATGATGAAGAATTTTTGAAATAATGATACAAACCGAAACTATACGAATAAACAAAAAAATGCATTTGAAATCGAATTCCATTCGCCGCGAAATATATGTAAATTTACCAATTGAAAACTCCATAAGTAAACAAACATCTTTGGCCAGTTAAAAAAAATTCTTCGACTATTAGTAAAATTTAAAAATTTACTTTAATTATTAGACAAATTCAAATTAACTTGCACAATTCCAGGAAGATTTAATATTTCTGGTTGAATTTTTCGCTTAATTTTACTTTCCTGCCTTTAAAATGTAAAAATATTAAATTTGTCTTAATGCCCAGCAGCAATTTCACTTTATAGGAAATATAATATTGGATTTAACTTAAATTTTGACAGTTCGATGTGATTTCGAAATTTTCCATTTAAAAGGAAGCGGGGCAGATCCAAAAAAAAGCTTTAAAACTAAACAACTTTTTTAGGATTAGTCTTTACTTCTTGGGAAGAGATGATTATGTCCCAGATAACAGGTCTGCAAAAGTGAACATTTTTCTAAAATCAATTTTTGGAGCGCTTTTCGAAGTCTCTGAAAAACAGCTTTCAGGTTTTCACAATGTTCACCAAATATCTTTCAACTCGGATTAAAATGAGACAAGACGAATTTTTCTCTGGGAAAAATTATATAAAAAAAACCACTTTTATGCTCCGTTTCCTCGAAGGTCGAGAGACCGATCATGACTTAATACATAACAATTTTATATGTACAGAGTTTATTTTTAAATGCAATCATGGCGAAATGGTAAAGACTCGAATGGCAGTCTTACCATTCGTAGCTAAATATTTTTCCATAAATGATGAAATCGTCCAAATAGACTAGGCAAGATATGCAAGTAAGACCTTGGAGAACGCATTCTATCAAACTCTCAAATAATGCTGGAGCAATACTAAGCATAATTTTTAATTGCAGCAGACCATTAACTGTAAAGAGATCCGGCTTCTCTTGAATCGCAGAATATATTTATACATTATACCTACCAAAAACCAATCCTAATCTGTTAGTGCATCTTTCATAATTGTGGATACCGTATCTGCGATCTCGGCTTACTTGGCAAATTAAAAAGTTTCGCTGGTTGATGAATATTTCTTACGGTTCCTGTGTCGACTCGATACGCTGCACAAGTTGTCTTTGACCATAGTGCCCGTTTTGTGAAGAAAATAAATGAAGTTTCTATCATTACAACAAACAGCGCAATTGTCGTTAACATGGGTTGGGGTACACCAAAATAGATCTTTTCTTAAATCACAGATATATGATATAAAAATTGGAGACAGGCCCTTAATGTAGAACGATTTTTTTCTTAGAATATACCCAAGAACCACGCCCTAAAGTATTATGCACGAATTATCGCAAGTAAATATGTGAAAAATCCAATTCTGTAAAAAATATCGTAAAATGAACTTCACCGTATTCTACTAGTATTCCTGCCTTTAGTAGCAGTTCTTAGAAGTTACCTATTGCCCCTATTGGTGTTATGTGGTCATGCTATATCGAGCAAGGTGCTGCTGCACCGGGGTCGTTTCTAGCCACATATATCTCGCCTTTTAATATTACCTCTACTATCAGACTTTTTTTGGCGAGACCTCCATTGTAATTTTGAGACGATCGGGAGTTTTTTAGTATTATTTTCAAGGTAGTTAAACATATCTGGCAAAAGAAGTGTTAGTGTTATTGCTATTTTGTTTTCTTAACTTCGACAATGTTGACATGCCAACTTTCTTGTAATCTTCGACCTTCTCAAACTTTGTTTCTTACCATAAATTCTTCTGTTCCGTAAGCTGTTGTTCGAAAGTTGTTGAGGAGCTTAGCCATCATATTTTAAAGTTCGCCATTTGTTCGATAAATTTGTCTTTCAAACGTTTGACAATTTTTAGAAAATTATACTAGATGATATGTATATGTTCATACTTTGCTTATAGCTGATCAATATTTTTTATATAACCTGCATTATTAAAATATTCTAAAGAAAAAAATTTAAGCTTTCTTAAATCTTTCAAATTTTATGGTATTTAAACATACCACTAAAAGTAGGTCCAATGGATAGGCAAGTAGTTTCCAGTAGTAACTGGTTCAAAATAATAACTAGACTTGGGATCTGTTAAGGTCTGTATATGCATAGATTATTTTCTTCAAAAATAGCTTCTCAATTTTTTTTAATAACTTTAAAATATTATCATCGTCATCAAGATCAAGGGCATAATAATCAGTGTTCGGTCTTATACTCATTCAACTGGCCTCTTCATCTAACCCAATCACTATAATCGTTTTAATTCATCCTGTTCGATTTTATGTTCGACTATTATGTAGAGCTTATTTCGAAGATGTTAATATCATCTGCCTAAATCAGTTCATGGTCGGCCTTGCTCAAGATACAAGTTCATAGATATTTAATTTAAAAATGATTTAATATGCATTAAAACA
Organism: Chrysotoxum bicinctum; assembly: GCA_911387755.1. Classification (NCBI taxonomy): domain Eukaryota; kingdom Metazoa; phylum Arthropoda; class Insecta; order Diptera; family Syrphidae; genus Chrysotoxum; species Chrysotoxum bicinctum. The sequence goes on along the minus strand of OU426989.1, from coordinate 92,846,792 downwards.
TACGAAGAAAACACAATATCAGTGTAATTTAAATTTGTATTCGTTTCAGATTTCTCGATATAGCTGGACAATGTAAGTCGGTAATCTGTTGCCGAGTTACACCTCTTCAAAAAGCCTTAGTCGTGGAGCTGATAAAACGTTCGAGAAATGCAGTAACGTTAGCCATAGGTGATGGGGCTAACGATGTTTCAATGATAAAAGGTTTGTATTTACTTCTTCGACATTATATTATACGAGTAGAAGCTATAAACATAAAAACAAAATTGTAATTTTTTTTTAATTTTCAAAGCGGCACATATTGGTGTAGGAATATCCGGGCAAGAAGGACTGCAGGCAGTACTTGCTAGTGATTACTCGATTGCACAATTTCGATATCTTGAACGACTTCTTTTAGTACATGGGCGTTGGTCGTACTATAGAATGTGTAAATTTTTACGATACTTTTTTTATAAGAACTTTGCCTTCACCTTATGCCATTGTTGGTACTCGTTTTTTTGTGGTTTCAGCGCTCAGGTACTTAATAATTTTTAAAGTAGTAGCTTTATATATAAAACTTATAGTACTATCAAGAAGACGAAAGATTGTAGCGACATCTTAAGGCTACTGACTGTAATTGCTAGATTTGTCTTTGCTAAATTTAATGATAAAATGTTCTCTTTTTTACTACTTGTTTTGTATGTTATCCTACTCTCCACTGTAAAAGCGTGCGCTAATTTATGCGCCAAAACCAGGCTAGCGTTCGCAATACAAAATCACGCTCCATGATAATACTATAGGTTATATATCCAAAGGAAGTAGTAGCGAGTTCCTTTGAAAATGTATTATATGATTTTTGTTTTAATTATGATGGGTATGCTATTTTGTAGACCGTTTTTGACCCGATGTTTATATCAGTATACAATCTATTCTACACATCACTGCCAGTTTTAGCGCTTGGTGTTTTCGAACAAGACGTTTCTGACAAACATAGTGTAGAATTTCCAAAGCTTTATACACCCGGATTGAAGAGTTCTCTCTTCAATACTAAGGAATTCGTACGTAGCGTATTGCACGGAGTCTTTAGTTCCCTAGTCCTATTTTTAATACCGTATGGTAAGACTCTCAATACTAAAAGTTCTTGTACCAGCTATTCCAATTAATCTTACAATTTCAGGAACGTACAAAGATGGAATTTCATCAGGTGGTTATATTTTAAGTGATCACATGACTCTGGGAGCCGTTGTGGCCACAATACTAATAATAGACAACACTGCTCAGGTAAGATTTACTCTCATTTGAAATTTGTGAAAACAACCTAATCGTATATTTAATTTAAATACAACTTTTAGATCGCCCTTTACACATCCTATTGGACCGTAGTTAATCACATTATGATCTGGGGTAGTCTCATATGGTATTTCATCTTGGACTATTTTTATAACTATGTTGTAGGTGGACCTTATGTGGGTTCACTTACACACGCAATGAAAGAAGCTACATTTTGGTGTACCACAGTGATAACAGTTACCGTCATTACAATGCCGGTATTGGCGTATAAATTTTACTCGGTGGATCTGTTCCCTAGTTTATCCGATAAGGTTAGTTCTTAATTATACTTTCACAACACATATGAATTTATGCACTGTATAATATTTAGGAAAGCCCTTTAGTTTAAATAATATTTAAAGTGCGTGGACTGTTCTGTTTCTTTCTGTCAATGAATTTAAAGATTGTAGAAGGATTGTAAAAAAATACAAGCATTACTAAACGATTGCTTGAAAAATAAATATATGGTTTTTGAATGCAGGATCCACACGCCAAGAGTCCACAATCTATTTCAAGACTACATTTGAACGGTTTAGAAGTTCACGATTTATTTGGGGAATTCTAACACACTATAACTGTTTTCATTATGAACTTTGGGTCTATAGACTCTTAACTCTACCTCTTGAGGAAAATACTCCTTAATTTGAAAACGCATTCGATTATTTACTGTGAAATATGTGTTGTTATTAATAATAATAATTAATCAAATAATTAAGAAAAAGACTCTGTCTTCTGAAATGAAAATAATTTCTGTAAGATCTAAAATTATAATCTACGAAGTGAACCTTCAAAGATTCAAATTTTATTAATTATTTAGAATGTTAATAAAAAAACTTGGGATATTAGTTAATATTTTCAAACTTAATTTATCTTCAGCACCGAATATGAGCTTGAAAACTTCCAGCCTCTATAGTTTTTCTTAAACAACCCCTTCAGTAGCTAAAGCTAAAATCTGGATGCGATCTTATTTCTCAAGCAAACATCAATTTATTGATGCAAGAACAAAAATTATAAATCGTTGTAGCGGTTTTAAAAAATAAAATGCACGACTGGGTCGCACGAACTTGCTCCTATGTAATAGACTAGGAATCTTAAAAAGGGATGTTTTTAAAGAAAACTGTTCTTTTAGTAGTAAGAGATAAAAACAGAATGCTATGCAAATATGAATTTACGCAAGAACAAAAATTTTAAGTCCTTGCAGGTAGTGGTTTCTTTAAAAAAATAAGCTTTTATGTACAAAATTTTTAAAACATTTTTAAGAAAAAATTTTGGTACGACAATCTTTAGTTTTCCAAAAAAAATATTAAGCTGTTCTTGAGATATCGAATTTTCCAAAAAAAAAAGACTTTTTTTCTAAAAATTCAAAAAATATTGTTTTTTAAGTTTTGAAATGCAATGTTTTTTAAACTTTTTAGGAGCTTCTTTATACAAAATTTCATTAAAATCCATTATGCCGATAATGAAAAATTCAAAATTCGAAAAAATCGTTCTATGGTATGTACAGTCAGTAATATCTAGATTTCAAAATTTTTTTATTAAATTATTGATCGTAAAAATTAATCAAAAGAAAAAACATTTTAGCAAAATTCTCGGAACTGTTTTCGAGAAAAATACGATTTTCGAAAACCATTTTTTAAAATTTGTATGGAAGGTACCGTTGGAAGGTATCTCGTAGATTATGTTAAGAAACTTTTATTTGTCAAGTTTGAAAAAAATCGATTTTAGGGTTTTCGAAATATTGAGTTTCCAAAAAAAATTTTGATTTTTTTTTTTAAATCCAAAAACTAAAAACTTGAAAATTTGATTATGTTATAATATTAAAACTTTGGAGGAGCTTTAGCAGAAAAAAAAATGATTTGAATCGGATGTACCGTTTTCGAGAAAATCAAACACAAAAAAATGGACCCAGGGGGGCTATCAAAAATAACAATTTTTGGGAAAAAATTAAAACGAACCTACCTACCTACAGACAGACAGAATTGCGACACCTAGTTTTTTTGGTCTTCGCTATCATCGTAATGTCAACTTTTATCAAAATCTCGAGTTCGATTTTTTTTATGAATGCATAACTTGCCTTAAGTACCTATAAGTCCCAAGTAAAAATTAATTCTTACATATACAATTTTTAAAACATTTTTAATTAAAAATGTTGGTACGTCAACATTAAATTTTTACTATTGCGCAAATAATAATTAAATTTCAATAAAAATAACCAAACACATTGACCCGTTTTCGAGATATCAAATCAGATATTTTATCTACAGGGATGGCGGCTGAACTAAAGCGGAGAAATACCGTGTCTTATTTCTATGTCCCTTGTAATTCGCATTATTTTATTCGTATTCATCCTTGTTGGGCATACTAGTTTAACTCAATCACATGTTGTTAGTGTCATGCCTGAACAACATGTAATGAGTAAAACAGCAACCCATTGATGACAATTTTAGAAGGTTTTTAATGGAATTAAAACGACATAGACGATGGCAGGGATCGAACCTGTGATCATGAGGTTGACAGGCGAGCACACATTTTTTTTTTTTTTGTTTTTAATACATTTTTATTTTTCATTTATCTTAAAACTATCTAAAGCTAGACAAAAATTCATAAAAACTAGCCTAATTATCCACTAACTTAAAACTAACTTACTGGCCCTTTGCGGGCTCTCTAAGCTAAACTATATCTTAAATCTAATACCTTTCGGCCTATAAAACTATTTTTAATTCAAAAATTGAAACTATATCTATTTTTTTTTTGTTTTCTCGAGAAAATTTAAAAAAAACTCGGATTCTTTATCGTTTTTAGGCGAGCACACATCCATCGTGCCACGGCCACCCTTATTTACTGCATAATAAATAGATCGTCCAAATTGAACGAAAAATTCTAAGTCGCGTTTTGGAGAAAGGTACATTTGTATGATGGGTACCGTTATGTTTAAATAAAATAATAAAATTGTTCGTACACTTTGATAGATAGTATTAAAAAACAGTTAATTTTCAAGTTACAAAAAAAAAAGCATGAGGTTTTCGGAATAATGAGTTTTCAAACAAAATTTTGATTTTTTGTTCCTTAAATTAATTAAATCAGCAGTACCAGTAGGTACAGTCAGTAATTTGCTGATTTCAAAATGTTTGTATTGTATTATAGATCGTACAAACTAAGCGAAAACAAAAAGAAATATCAAAATTCCAGGTGTCGTGTTCGAAAAAAATGCGATTTCGAAAACCATAAAATAAATATTTTTTCCCACTTCTTGAAGAAGGTATTTAAAAACTGTCAATTGTTAAGTTTTAAGAAATCGAGCATTATGGATTTTTGAAACATTGTGTTTTCAAAATAAAAATTTAATTTAGTTTTTAAATCCAAAACATTTTTTTCGCAATTTGAATACTGGAAGGTACCGTTAATCGAAATTTAAGGAAATATTTTTTTTTCTCAAAAAATATGAAATACATAGTTTCTTTCACTTTTTATTAGTCTTGGGTTTCTTAAAAACGGTACGACCGATTTTGATCATTTTTCTTATGCTAAAGCTCCCCAAAAGTTTGAATATTATTGTGTACTCAAATTTTCAAAAACATTTTTACTTGCGACTTTTGGGCACTATAAGGTAAGTTATGCATTCGTAAACAAAATCAAACTCGAGATTTTCATCAAAGTTGACTAAAAAATTGCGTCTCGCAATTCTGTCTGTCTGTCTGTCTGTTCGACTACAGCTTAAACGGCTCGGCGATTTTTTTTAAACTTGGTAGATATAACTTTCAATTTTTCCCCCACACGTGTTTTTCTTTTTTTTTTAAGACCAAAAATAACGGTACCTGCCATACGATTTTTTTCGAAATTTAAAAACTAAAAACACAAAAAAATTTCATTTAGTTAAAGCTAGGTAATGGTTGAAAAAAATGTTCCGAAAAATGTTTATTGATTGTACCCAACATGGAACCATTTTTTTTGTTTTTGATTTTCTCAGAAACGGTACCATCGATTTTGATCATTTTTTTATGCTAAGGCTCCCCAGCAATTTGAACAGATTTGTGTATTCTAATTTTCGAAAATTATTTTTTTTTTTGATTTTTTAGAAAAGTTTCAAATTTTTTTTTTTCAAAACTCAATATTTCAAAAACCCCATGGTAGATTTTTTTTTAAACTTGATAAAAAAAAGTTTCTCAATATAATCTTTAAGATGTGAGAAAAAAAAATATTTTACTTAAAAATAAAAGTAGGTACCCACCATACAAATGTTAAAAAATGTTAAAAAATGGTTTTCAAAAATCGTATTTTTCTCGAAAAAAAAAAAATTTTCTTTCTTTCAATTAATTTTTTACGATATATATTTCAATAAAAAAATTGAAATTAAAATATTACTGACTGTACCTACCACAGAACCATTTTTTTTTCAAATTGAATTTGTCATTATCGGCATAACGGATTTTAATGACATTTTTTATGGAGAAGCTTCTAAAAAGTTTGAAAAACATTGCATTTCAAAACATATTCAAAAAATATTTTTCATGAAAAATTCTACATGAGCAAGTTAGAGTGACCCAGTCTCAAGTGAACAATATAAACAAGTTTATATTTTAGTTCTTTCTTGACAAATTGGAATATTTAGAGCTCATGAATTTAAATAAAATTAGGTGCGGATGGAGAGCTCCTTTTTTATAAAATTTTTATGAATATCTGCAATTTAATACAATTTTGAAAAGTTTATGGAAATCTCTTTTTCTTATTTATTTTTAAAGAGTTTTTAATACTAATCTAATCGAGTTATTGTTCATAACATAAGAATTGATACAAAATTGTGGAAGAAATCTAAATGCACAATATCACTCAAATACAGTTTTTAATTTTGTTGTTTTGAAATAAACTATTATGTATTTATTTTTGTATTTTAAGATTCGATATAAGCAACGTGCTGCTCAATTAAAACTAAGACAAGGTACTCACATACAACGGGTTACATCGAGTAGAAGAGGTCGACGATCTTTGCGATCTGGATATGCATTTGCTCATCAGGTAAAATAAAATAATATTTTGTTTGTTTTAAAAACATTTACTTAAGTTTTTAACAGCAATGGTTTCTCATTTTCCGATAATCCTAATTTAAAAAAGAAATATTATACCTTAAATATACACAGTAGGGTGTGTCACTTTTGTATGGCCGCAAAAAAGTACTCTTATTTTTAAATGTAATAGTGCTCAAAAGTTGTATTAGGGTTTGAGGTTTAAGAACATGTAAAAAAAAATAAGATATCGTTCGTCTTTGGCTCGCTCAAATTGGTTGAAGTTGAAAAAAAAAATGTAATTTACAGTACATTTTTTTTTACGTATACTAAGAAAAAAACTAAACAAAATACAGAAAGAATTTTTGTCTTTACAAAAAGATATACCACGATATTGTAGGTGGTTCCGTTGATTTTTAAGAATTTTTTTTTGTAAAAAAAACGATTTTACATAAAAAGATGATTTTTCTTCCTTCTTTTATTATTTCATAACTTCTTTATCAAGTGTTCAATTTAAGCAAATATAAGCTTAAAAGTGTTTCCTTGCAATTATCTTATCTTTGACTTGGAAGCCTAAAAATATTTTATATAATTTTTTTGTATCCACACGGTGCAATTTTAAACAACACATATTTCAAAAATCTCGAAAAATCAAAATTTTTTGGATTTCATCCTATTTTTGAGCGAGCCAAAAGTATTAATTAAAATGAAAATTGTAAACGCAGTATTTAATTTTGAATAAGCAATGCAACTTTTAAAAGCTATTACATTTGAAAATACCATAGTTGAGCACTTTGACACACCCTAGTACTCGTATACAGGGTGATTGGTATAAGATGCACCAAAAAGCTACAACGAGTAGGTTGGGTTAAGACAAGAAAAAATATCGTATGGGATAGGTGGGTCTATTTTCCTCCGTTAAGGCGGGAGGGGCAATTTTTCTTAAAAATTGACTTAAAACAGAAAAAAAATAATTATTTAAAAACAACGGTAAAACTTGAAATGCCCTGGAATACCTTTTTGGAAAGCACCAAAAATCTCTTCTTTAGTTAAGCTGTGTTTGTGAATAGTTTTTAAAAAATTAATTTTCAGTCATAATTTTGAAAAAAAAAATCAAATTAAGTTTTTTCGACCAGTAGTCGGTGGCGTTGTTCCATTCTGTTCAGGTCGAGTAGCTAAGCGCCGGAATATTTACCCAGTTGGGAACCAAAATCGAAATTCACGCTGCGCTAACCCACCATCCGATTATTGGTCAAAAAAATCGAAACAATTATTCCACGCTTCCATTGCTTTTCTATTTTGATACTGCAGCTGTCTAGTTCACAAATGTCAAATATGATTGACGTACGACGCCATTTGCGAAAATTATAACATCTTCCGATATTATACTCTTTTATATTTTTTTATCATTTCAGGAAGGTTTTGGTCGTCTTATAACATCTGGAAAAATTATGCGAAAGCTTCCACAAGAATTCGCATTCCCACTTGGTCTGGGTACAAAAAGGCAATTATCATCCTCAGAAAATGACGAAACCAAACAAAACATTACCACATCTCCCATCAATTCTGCACCGCCTTATAAATCAGACGATGTGAGTCCACGCGCACCCTGCCAGGATTTAGATACTATTAATCTATAAATTTATTAAAAAAAAAAATTAAAAAAAAACATGTAGTTAAGAAGAAAAAACTAATAATAAAACGGTTATATTGACCAATTTGCACCAAACCAAGACAATTTGTGAGGCTAGTTCGTAAGTTTGTTATTATTCTGCAAAACTAAATATTTAAGTTAACAAGCATCAGGTGTATGTACATATATAAAATTATGATTAAGCTTATCATTCACCCCATGACAAAATATTTTGTCATCAGAATCTCACTACGAAATCCGAACAAAATTTTCTCTCAGGTACAGTATCTCGCGTACCTGTTTTTGATTCGTTCGGGTTTCCTAGTAGAATTCTTTTTCTATAGGATTTATTAAATGGGTGTTTATTTATGTTTTTAATGAGGATTATGTTATAGTACTAATAATTATTCATTTTTGAATAATCTGCTTGAAACAAATACAACAAAGTATTAATTCAGCTATTATTATTTTAGTTTGAATATTTTTTTTATTTACTTTAAAAGGGATACTTAAGTAATTTAATAAGTATAGATCAAATTAAAATTAATACAGCAAAGTTAATCATATTTTTTTATTTTTAAAAAGTAAAATAAACCATACGAATTAAAATAAAATAAAAAAAATGGAGAGGCTTATACTTAAAATCTGTATGTGTATACTAGTATACATACCTTACAAACTACGCGCATACATAAAATGAATGGAATAGAAAGTTGCATCACTGAAAGGCTAACTTATTTCCTAAATTGTACAATTAAAAGAAAATAATATCGCAGACATTTACAAAACAAGAGAAATACATAACGTATGTCCAATCGAATCACCAAAAACGTGTCTTGTCGATTAATTTTTAAAAATTCCAAATTTCTGCCTTATATTCTGCTTTAACTGAAATAAATATGTATGTATATCATGTAATTGTTAACTTGATAAGTTTCAATATTTTATTGAATACAAAATATTCATTCGGATTTTTTTTTTTTTTTTTTTTTTGTAACTGATACCAAATAATATTATGTGACAAATCTTTTACTGTAAAGAATATTATATTATAAGGAATTGTCTAGTTCCAATTTATTAAATAAAACTAAGAAATTATTTTAACGAAAAGCATTTTTTATTGTTAGTTGTATTTTCAAGTGGTTATTCGGTTGGCGAAAAATATTATCCAGGTATCGAATTCTGTCCTGTTTTTCTCTTAACATTTTATTTAACTTAAAATTATCAAGTTTCTATTTGATCTTTTTGGCTTTGTTGATCGTACTAAGACTTACCTTGCATGTCACTTTTATATTTTCAATTTTCAACAAAGATGTGTTTGCTTAGTTTTTTGCAAGAACATCACTGTTTTAGGTGTGTTCAGAGACATTTTCATACGCTTTTCTAGCGGGTCAAAATCTAGACTTGAAGCAAAAGGTCCAATATATCATCAAAAAAGAAATTTCCCATACATTTATAAATTTCTTAATCTAATAGGTTATAAATCAGGGCCCTTATTGCCAGTGTCGTTTGATAATTGATAAACGAAAATCCATTATCGAAAATTGCTGTCTGAAGTTGTTGTATCACAAGTGGTTACAACATAAAGTTATCTAGATGGCTTCATGTTGAAAATTGGAAATACAAACTAAACAGCCGAATCTATAGACATTTTAAAGGGTATTTAACTTTAAAATACCTCCAAACAGCACTTAAGTATAAAATCAGTTTTCACATTTAGGTAACGTTTCTTAAAGGCTTCTTAGCTTATATCGTTTTTATTTAGCAATCTGAAATCTCTCTCCGATCCAGAATCCCAACTGAACACTTTTTTTATTCTGAAGTTAGGTGTGATTGTGAAACGCTAAATTCTATTTTCCTTTTGAAATTAACTGAAGTTTCGTATCTCTTCATTAAAAAATTAGAAGTACTTCTTGAAAAGCTTGAAGATATGAATATTTACCTATTCCTCTGAATATTTTTCTACTACATCCTCCATAAAAATTACTTCGCACAATTAGGATACAAAACATGTCAACGGTCGAGTTTGACGTTTAAGTATCAGCCCTATTCTGCTATTCACGTGAATCGCATATCTGATCCACCCATTCGATTCCCACTGCCTTTGCATTCTGCTATCCATCGGGTGAACTACATTATCCCGAACCAATTTGACATTCACATAAAAAGCTGTTCATGTGATAAACTTCTGAATCTTGGATAATTGTTTTTAATTTCATTAAAAATTTAAATTCAACCGCTCTACCTAAACAGAAGTAATTTTCTAATTTGTTTTCATCTTTATTATTAAATTTGGATATTAACTTTTTTGTCCTTAGTCCAAGCGGGGGAATAAGAAAATCCTCCAACAGAAAGCTTCCATCTCCACAGCGAAATTAATCAATATAAAGAAAAGAGAAACTAATCGCTTGTTTGAGGTTTTTTGCTGTAGATAATTTGCAACATGGCGTTGGGTAAGATGTGGATGCGGACTTCGCTCGGTCCACATTGCAGGACGCACTTAAAGCCCACTTATGTCCCAATTAGATTACTCTAAAATTACGGCAGAAGAAAAACTTAAAGTAAAACTCTTGTTTAACCCAAATTGTGGTGTGCCTGGAGTTGTTATGTGCGTTGACGGTATCCACATTCCTATAATGACCCTCTATCAAAACCCACATCTCTTTTACATACCTACATTAGAAAAGGCTACCACAGCCTGATTACAATCATTAATAAGCAATCGATTACCTAGTAAATTGATCTTTTTGTCACTTTACCCCTAAAAATGCTAATAATCTATTTTTTACCAACACCAACCAGACAGAGGAACCATTAAATGAAAAATCCGCAACATTTCATATACGCATCCGATTTGTATAGAATGAATCCGTTCACGTGAATAACAGAATACCGCGCAATATTACCGACATAAATACAGATTCACTCCGAATGAATAGCAGGATAGTGATAAGTGAAAATTCAAGAAAAATTCTTACTTTGTCGGAAGCATCCCAATTTTCAGATCTTATTCCTTCGTGTGTGCCCACGGGGATGGATGTGTGTTCCATAGCTCTTTTCTAAATTTCACAGATTTAAAAATGTTTCTTCCAAATTTTGTTTACTAATTCAAGCTATCACAAAACAGATGTCTTATCTAAAATTTACGTTTATGTTACTTGACACAACTATCTTTCAGTTAAGAACCAATGCAAAATCCAGTATACTAGATACGAATTGAAGTTTCATTTAAAGGTAAATTATGTATTTGAGTATGCTATACTAAATAACCTCTAAGATAGTCTAAGAAAATCTTATAGATACCGTTGTAACTATATTTCTGAACCCTTGCTTACAAAATTTAGAAAATAAATCTTTTTTTTTCTTAAGCTGCATTTAGACTTTCGGTGTTGTGCTCTGTGTACGTTGTTCGTTGTTGCTCGTACGCGGAACAGCGAGAATGTAAATGATAAAAAAAGAACAACGAATAAAGAACGTAAAAATTCAAAAGAGCTCGGAAATTTCGGTGTTCGTTGTTCGTTTATCGTTGTTACCCGGGCAACGTGTTTAAATGCGAAAACTGTTTAAATAAACATTGTTTTGCAGTGCCGTGCAACTTGTAGGAATATTTTTGAAGTTTTTTTTTTATTATCATCAGAAAAGGCTTCATTATAAATTGGGGTACCTATAGGTTAATAAATTAAAATTAAAATATTTTGTCTATGGGTTTTATGTTTCTAGTACGAATAATATTACTTAAGATTTAATAATCAGAGGAACATGCAAAAAAGCACGATATTATAATCACTTCTAGCTAGTTTGGAAAATAAAACAAGATTTGTATGCTATAAATGTTTCCTTTTTAGCAACCAACCATTCGTCCAACTGGATCTTCTTTTTTCTTTTTTCTCAACTATTAATAGTGCCGCCACTGCCAACAATGCGTTTGTTGTTAAGAACGAACGAACGAACTGAAAAACAAAACCGAATTAATGTAAATGCTTCTTTGTTGTGCGTTGTTGAGAGAAGAACGAACAACGTACAGCGAATGAAGAACGAAAGTCTAAATGGGGCTTAAAGTTAAATCTTGCCAATAATTTTCAATTTCCCAGCTCTAATTTCTTTTCTCGAGAAAAAAGGCTGGTGTTCGAAAAAAATAAGGGTGAGAGAAGTGTTTCATAAAACACACCAAAACGGGTTCAGAGCAGAAAAGGCTCGAATACCTACAAACAGCCTTTACAGACCAAAATCGAACGACAAAATTTCAAAATCTACTTAAATCGTTCATTGTAAGTTACTAGGTTTTGACTCACTACAAATTGTTGGCTTTATTAATTTATTTTAATTGAATCGTTCACACCACAAGTAAACAAGATATTGTGTTTGACTTTTCAAAAGAATTTAAGAAAGATTTATTGTAAAGAGCTCAAGTGCAAAGACAAACTTCCTCGAATTTCACTTTTTCCTCTTTTTCAGTTATAAAAACTCATACAATATAATTATTCCATGACCTGAATTAATTCTCTTTTTTTCTCTCTTTTCCTAAGCGAATTGTTATACTGAAGAGAAAAATGAGTAAAAGTGTGTTTTGATGTGTTTCAATTTCAAGATCTTTGATCTTTCAATCATTTTTGTCCAGACAAACATTTTTAAAAATACAAGATTGTTATGAAAGACCTACAGTTAGACCAAGATTACATATGCAAGTTTTACTTACGTAAGCAACTTCTGAAAGTAAATTTAACAACTTTTGTAAGCTGTAAGAAAAACTTACAAGTGTAAACACGTTTTTTCTCACTTAAGAATTTCTCACAGCTTACACAACTGGCAGTGGTAAGTTTTCAACTCACTGGAAGAAACATTGTGTTTCTTGGTAAACAAATCTCGTTACCGCGTCAATTCGTCCGATTATTATGTTTATGGCTATTATTAATATTTATTATTAATATTTATTATAATTATAGACTAAATCCGAAATTTTCAAACTTATTGACGTGTATAAACATAATAGTGTTTTATGGGACTATACTTGTAGTCTTTCGTCGTTGGTTTTTTAAAATTGTTAAAATAATAGCAGCAGCTACTTGCTTTCGAGCTCATTTTTACAATAAACTCTATGATCACTCGTTAATATAAGCGGTTATTTAAGTGTTTACGTAAGTACAACTTACATTCAATTTACGAAAGCATTTCGTACTGTAAGTTCATCTAAATTGTAAACCTTTTTGTAAGTTACTTCTGAAAGACTTAAGTGATTCGTTAGTAATACTTACATGTCTAATATTGGCCTTAGTCACAAAAGTAAGTAATCAAAACGAATATTTAAAGAAAAAACTGTTAATTTCCTTTTTTTTTAATAAATAACCTTTTTTTTGTATATAAGAGTTTAATATAAAAAAAAAAAGAATTTTATTTAAGAATTTTAACAACTTTCTCAAGATTTGATAGTTAAATATCGCGACTAACGTTCTCAAATTAACGTTCACTATTCAAAAATAATACTAAAATATAAGATAACAGGAACGACGGAAAACAGGGCTAGAAGTGGACGCCCAAGAACATTTACAGCTCAAGCAACTGTCCTGATCCTTCGGAAAATAAAACAAGATCCTAAATTAGGCGCTCCCAAAATTCAAAAACAAATAGCCAATGATATCGGCTAAGATTGTAACCTCAAATAATTCGCCTTGTTCTCAACAGTGCCGTTTATCACGGTCAAGCTATTAGGAAAAAAAACCTTTATAAATATGTAAATTCAATCGTCTGAAAAGACTAAAATTTGCCAGACCAATATTTAAATATGATTAAAAAAATTTGGCATAGTTATTTTACCGACGACAGCAAGTTTAATATTTATGATGGGCGAGGAAAGGTATGGAGTCAGGCAAACAAGGAGCAGGAACTGTCAAACACGACGAAGGATCGGTAATGGTTTATGGGGGCAGCTTCTGGCGTGGGTAATTTAGTTTCTATTTGGGAAAAAATCAGCCCTATCGGGAATTCCTTGGGAAATATTTTTCCCACGGAATTTTATAGCTCCCGGGAATGCATTCCTCCTATCGGGAATTCCCCACGGAATGCTTTTCCCTGGGAACAACTTTTACCAACATGAAAATAAAAAAAAAATATTCGAATATTGTTTTCGAAGAGTTTGACATTTTATTTTGCAGTAAATACAAGAGTTTATTTATTTTGTTCAGTGGTTTAAATTATAAGCAAATTGAAAATGCAAAGAATATCGTTTTTATTATTAATTGACGAGATAGAACAAAGGGCACGAAATGAGCAGAGAATAATAAGGCACTCATGTGAAAATAATTGCTCCACCAACAAACAAACATTTATATTATAATAGAAAAGGATATTACAGCATGAACGTCTTACTTGTAAGTAGTTTTTTTTTTTCAATTTTTGTTTCTTCGATAACTTTTTATGTCAAGGTTTGCGATGATGAGCTGAGAATACGATTTGTGGATTCTACTCACCCAGGAGCATGTCATGATTCACTAATTTGGAAAGTAAGTGAACTGCGATCATGGATGGAAGAACAATATTTAAATGGTGAAAGAAATTCTTGGCTATTGGGTACTTAAATCAGTTGTATTCAACTAACTAAACTTAATTAATCAAACTTTTTAACAGGTGATTGTGGATATCCTTTGGAGCCGTGGCTGTTGGTACCACATAGAACAACCGAAGAAGGTTCGTCGGAAGCCAAATTCAATGAAGCCCATACTCGATGCCGCAATATAATTGAAAGGACTAATGGGGTGCTTAAAGGAAGATGGAGGTGCTTGCTTGGGGCTAGAGAACTTCACTACCTTCCAAAAAAGGCAATCCAAATAACGAATGCTTGCTGCGCTTTACACAACATGTGTATTCACTTCAAAAGCGATTTTCCCACCGATGTTGCAGCAAATACTGAATTTATAGATGAAGATTCTAGTAACACAAATGATAGAGGTGATGACTTGGTTGCAACAGATTCAGAAATCAAGAAATAAGATTTATTTATTATTCTTATTCAACTTTGGAGTTAAATACTAAAAGCAAAAATATATATATAAGAATTGACTTTATTAACTTAAATAAAAATTAAAAAAAAAATATTCATCACAATAAAAGGAACTTTTAAAATCGAATTAGTTCAGTTGAAATAGTTTTTTATTTTAACGTATATAAGATTTGTTTATTATTGTTATTTAACTTTGGAGTTAAATGCTAAAAGAAAAAAGAAAATATATATATGAGTTTACTCTATAAACTTAAACAAAAAATAAAAAGTAAACAAAAAAAAAGTAAATTAAAACATTCATCACAATAAAAGGAACTTTTAAAATCGAACGAGTTCAGTTGAACTTTTGCAATTTTTCCTCTTCAATTTCAATTAGCCTTTTTTTGAATTCAAGCTTTGCCTTTATTTCGTGCATCCTCATTTTTTCCATTTCAATGTTGTGTCGTTTCGTTTCTTCCAAGACTCTTTTCTGCTGGTCATAAAGTCTGTCAATTGACCTGTAAATTTTTTTACAGGTTGTTTCCATTGCTTCTTGGTGATGCTTCATTGCTGAGACGGCATTATCAATCTTGTTGTTGAGCTCTTTTTGAATTTCTATTTCTATTTCCAAAGCGGCTTGTGATGTCATTCCTTTTTGTCTTTCTTTTGTCGGACGTGGAGTTCTTGTCTGGCTTGGAATATTCACCGTTTCTTCCTGTTCAGCATTTTTTTCCTTTTGTGCCTCCGGTTCTGGTGAATTATTAAGAATAGCCAATAAATTGTTTTCATCTAACCATTGATCGACTTCAGCTTCAACAGGACGATTGCCTGTTGATAAAGGTAAGCAATTTTCTTTTTCAACGTTTTCATTTTCGTCGATATTTAATTTCCTTTTCTTGCAGCTGGAAGGCAAACCAAAAGTCGAAGCGTTTGGAAATCCTTGCACTGATTCTCCCATTGCACAAATTCTTATGATGGTTTCTTCCAAGGAGCTGAACTTATACTCTTTGCAAGGGCCTCCTCCAGTCGCTTTTTTGTTTCTTAAATTTTCTGACACTTTATTCCTCACATATTTTCTTTTATCAAGCCAAACCTTAAATTATTTTGTTTTAATGAAAACATCGTTAAAATAATTAACCACTTACTTTTTTCCACTCGGCAACTGATTTTAATGGAGGGCCAATGCAGTTGAGATCACTTTCAACGTTTTTCCAACATTTTTTCACATCTTCCTTCGTTCTATTTGTAGTGAATCCATTGGCAATATCTCGGTTTCTTTCCATAAAGTTAATTTAAACTTCCATTTGCTTCGAATTTGAAGAATTTGACCTTAAAAAATACTGTATTTTTAGTTTTATTAATTTTTTTTTCTAGAGAATATCTTACATTGTTGTTTGTTGTTTTGAATTCCTACGCAAAATGGCAGGGAAATATTCCGAGGGAAAAAGCAACAAATTTCCCATAAAAAATTTGTTCACGATAGGTCTTTTTTTCTCTGGGAATTTTTCCCTAATTTCGAAAAAGGTTCACGATACCTATTTTTCGATTATGGGAAAAATTTCATGGGAAATACAATTCCCGATAGCCCTGAATGGATCGACACGTTTATTTAAATATTCTGAAGAACAGCTGAAATCAGAGCGTTATGCCTAGTTAGATCGATCGTCTTCCAGCAAGATAACGATCCTGAGCACACTTCACTCTTAGTTAGGGAATGGTTGCTCTATGATGTGCGAAAACAACTACGAACACCCCCCAGTCTCCAGACTCGAATGCTATTGAATCTCTGCGATGATCTGGAGAGAAAAATTAGGAAGCACGACGCGCGAGACGAAGTCAAAACATGATCTCAAACGTATTTGCAAGAGAAGTGGTCTAAAATTGGCGCAGATATAATTTCAAACCTGGTTAATTCGGTGCATTCAATTATGTTTGCCTTAATTAAATCAAAAAGTTATCCTACAGAGTACAAATTAAAAAAAAAATAACTATTGTACTATTTTTTACATTTTCCTTTATTTTTATTTTTGTGTTTTTTCTTTGTGATATTAATTTTGTTTTTTTTTTATATTGTTTGAATTATGCTTTAATTTGGAAAACTTTTTTTATTTAACAAGAAGATTATGAGCTAGTGAAATAAAAAGCGTTTACTTTTTTTATGTCGTAAAAATTGACTCTCAATTGTTTCAAATTCGTTTTTCAAGCAAAGTACTGGCTGTGTACTTACTTTTGTGACTGACAATATATTTGTCAATATTAAGGGTTCATATTTTTACCTTTTTAGGGCAAACAACTTTTGAATTTAAAAAAAAAACATTGATTTTTTTGACTACCCTAATTGAATGTATATAATATATTTAATGTTTTCAATTCAAACCCACTTGAACTATAAGATCAGTTGCCTCCTTTTTGGATTCATTGCGACTATACAGCTAAAGCTAAAATGTTCACAGAAGAAAAAAGAAATACACAAAATGATCGCTTTGAAATAAAACTCATTTATTTGAAACTTAATTAAAAAAAGTCATCTATTATTCATAATTTATAATTAATATATTATGTATGTGTATAGTTACAATAATAAATTTGTAAAATTTATTTTTTAAATTAAAACGAAAACGATATTATAATTCCATATCCCTAGCTTCATCTTCACTATAGTCGGACATGCTAGACTCGCTATCTGAGCTCTCACGCTCTTGGTGTGCACGTAAAGCTTCTTCTGTTGCGTACCGCTGAACATAATCGGCGACTTTTCGTCGATACTCTTCAGGCTCATGCAAGTACAACGCAGCAGCATCACGATTTAACGGATCAACCGGATTTGGATATGTTAGTAGTTGCGGTAAAAATGACTCGAATATATTGGATAGGTCGTAAAGTGCTGTCCATGCTTGGTTAATTACGTCTAAGCATACAGTTCCCGATGATTCATCGATATTAGGATGGTAAATTTTATTGACAAAACCTATACTAGGTGATTTGAAGGGATAGTTATCTGGCAAATATACGCGTACCTTCCAAATGCCACCCTCGTACGGTGTGCCCTGTGGTCCAAAGAATTTCACATGGAACTCATTAAGACCACCAAGGATTGTCACCTCGTGCTTACTTTCGATTAATTTTATGACATCGTTGTCCATACGACGTTTACCAGCACTTGGGGATGACATATTTATTGCTCTGTAATTAGATTAACAAAAGGTAATTTAATAGAAAAATCTGAAAATAATAGAACAATATTGATGAAGTCGATGGAATTATTGAAAATATATTAGAAGAAAACGTTTGAAAAACATTTGTGTAATAAAGAGGCAATTGAACAAATTATTTTGTCTAGTGTAATGTCAAAACATGTACACAAAATTTCATTCAAACGTATCGTATTTGACATTTTCTGGAGTCAAACGAAGCATTACCTACATCGTACAGACGATTGTATTTATCAGGTAAACAAGAATACAATCACCAAAAGGACCAATTGCCAAAACTTATAATTACATAATTGATGACTATAAATTATAAAATATTATCTCTTAATCCCATACAAACGAACAACGTGGGAGGCATGGATGCTTCTAACTCTCTACATAGACCGAGAGCCCACAGCAATTTTTGGTTGTGATTGATAACAAAAAACAATTAGCATAATTAGATAGGCTTTTAGTAGTTATTTACAAATGTGAACGTCTTGCATGCTCTAGTGGGAGCTATAGTGCATAAAAGTGCATCATATATGCACTTCTTTCTAAGTCTAAATATTTGTGATAACAACTTTTCCAAAATGTAGACTTAAATCCCCTGATTGAAAGTATTGAGGTCTAAGAAGTTTTGCAGACAGCCTTCTGCCTGCAAGACGCGATAAGAATAGCCTACTTCTTGCACTAAGAAGACCGCCTTCAAAACGTCTTGGACCTGGGTATTTGCAATCAGGGCACTTAGCTCTTCATTTTGAGGTTATGGCAAATTTTGTATCATAAGTTTTTAGACTTTGGAAAGAACTGCATATCTGATGCACTTTTATGCACTACTGCTCCCAATAGAGCATGCAAGACGTTCACATTTGTAAATAACTGCTAAAGGCCTATTTATTTATGCTAATTATTTTTTGTTATCAATCGCACCCAAAAATTGCTGTGGGCTCTTAGTCTAACACTTCTTAATATTATTTAGAGATCGATAACTGCTGAGCTTTATTTTTAAATCTGTTTTTAAATGAAAGATATTTAATTCGTCATTCGTAGATTTTCTGTTTAAGAATTCATTTGGTTAAGATTTATAATTTTATGTTGGGAATAACTCTCATCTGTTTATAAATAACATAGGGAAATGATTAAACTAATTCCATAAATATAGATGCAAGACCGTGTTGGTTAAGAATAAATAAATAAATTTACGGTAGAAATAGAGAGGACTTATACTTTTCTACAGAGGCCGAATGCTTTAGATACGAACCCATTTTCTTATTTTTATTTTTTATTATAACAGGTATAATAAAAATAAATGTGGATTGTGCAGAATTAATAAAGACGGGATCTTGGCCCATTAGTGGCGGATGTAAAAGTAAAAAATGAATACACATGGTTTTATACATACATGAATACATATTCGCATTGGTATTAGAAATCTTATTAATAAGATAAATAATTTAATAACAACAATTTTTTAAAGATATTTAAATTAACTACAAGATTTATATTTGATTGATTCTGTGTCTGTGTTAAATTAAAAGTCGAGTTTGTAACGATGGAATATTGTTTTTGAAGTGTTTTTGAAGTGGTGTCTTTTAATTGGGTAGGTTTGCAGTACATGTCTAAAAGATTCAAGTTGGCTGGCTTTCTTGCTTGAATTTTATCAAACAATGGATGTGCATGCCTTATTCGATTAATCACCTGTCTTGTGCCTTCTCAAAACGGAATTGAAGTTGTTCTATTAAATGTATGGGGATTCTAGTACTTTGACCGTGTTATTGTTCTTATTATTGAGCATAAAACGAATATCACTTAACGGATCGCTCCAAATAGCCGTTTTTTTGCGTGCCTTCTGTAGCATAATCAAAGGCTGCCACGAGTGCCATTACCTCTCCAACGAAGGGGCATGACAAGGGATGTTTTTTGAGGATTGGCCACTTTCTTGGAAAAGGTATTACTGCTTAAAAAAGTGTTTCTAGTTTTTAAGATGGCAATGTGCAATAGAAAAACAATTATTAAATAAGAACGCTAATAGCTACAGTACGAGTATCATGATATTGCTTTTTGCAAGTCGGAAATCCATTCCGTAATTTTCTTTCAAACAGTTTTATTGAATAGGTGTCGATCAAACTGCATTGTGGATTTTCTTTTTCCTAAAAATGTGTATTAAATGAATAAAGCTCATAGGCGGATTGAATACGTGAACCCCACAGCAATTCCTACTCCGAATTCAGCCATAATTCCCCTTCTTACTTACTGCTCTATTTTATTTTGTTCAAGAGCAATAACGCCGGGTTTCAGAATTCGCTTTTATTTTTTATAGGTAAAGTCGATCGCTCGGTTTTATTTATAGAACATTCACCATTATTCCGGTAGTCGTTTTAATAAAACGCCTTTAAAATGAGAAGGCTCCAGAGACAACATTTTGGTGTTTAATTAAAACGAAAAGGGCAGCGTTCTCTATGTTCTTCACTTTTCTAAGCATTATAACGATAGTCGTTTCAATAAAATTCCAATTTGCGTTTCAAGAGCCTTGTCGTTTTACTGGCGTTTTAGTAAAACGACTATCGCAATAAGGGTGAATATTATAGTTTGTGCCCACAAATCTAGCGATTGAAAAACCTTTATTTTTGTTTTTACCTCCAAATTTTAATCAGGAAAATGAACTTCAAATGTAAGATTTGCAAATACATATACGAAATAATTATTAATTTTAAATTTTCTGTTGCTGAACTTTTAAACAAGATTTTATATTTTATTTTTGTATTTGTTTTTTAAGAAGCAATACAAAAATAAAATATAAATTTATTACTATGTAATATGTATATTATAATAAAAACCTTGTCAAACAGAACGCGTTTTAACTCCGCGTTTCCACGCCGCGTTCTTACGCCTTGTTGTAATATACAGCACTACATATTCCATGTAGAAATGGAAAAACTAGTAGAATGTGTTAGAAGCCAGCTATGTCAGTACGAAATCATACGAAAATATTTGAAACTAAAGATTCAAATATTTTTCGCGCTGTTAAAAGCTCTCTCTCTGGCTTTTTCCAACGCTGCGTTTAGAACGTCACGTTACAATCTCAACGAAGCGAATCTGAAAAAATTCAGAAGTTTACACGAGAAGGAACTAAGGTTAACTAAACCATTTAGGAACATCAACCTCAACAACGATCACGAACTTTTCATCCATACAAAATTGAAGTCATGCAGTTTCTCAATTAACATGACTATCAACATGACATCAGCGAAAACAATGCTGGAATGGTTTCGAAGTGTTAGAAACATATCATTTCTGAAGAAACGCACTTTCTTATCGACACGGTTATGTTAATAAACAGAACATGAGATACTGTTCCCACAACAACTCCTTAAGGAATGCCTCCAAAATCATTTGTACTGGCCAAAAACGACAGTGTCGTGTGCAATTTCCGCCTGAGAAAATATTGATCCCTAATTTTTAAACCAGGAAGAAACAGTCACAGCTCACGAATGATGGATGAGTTTTTGGTACTACAACTCCAGTTTTTTCCTCGTGTACAGTCAACAGTTCGGTTTGGTTTAGTTTTTTAACAAGACTTCTTTTTCTTTTATATGAAGTTTAAAAAGTATGTAATCAAACAAATTAAATCCCTTTTAAAAATACAGAAATAATGGCGCAAAATTTCATTCATCTTAGATATTAGTATAATACTAATTAACAATTAGCTAACTTTAAAGTAGATTACTTACTCTTTTTTTTGTAACTAGTACCGTGCTAAGGCTATAATTTTTAATAAATTGCTTCTGAACACAGCTCCCTGTTTATTTAGGTTTTGCTCATGTAAACAGACCAAAGAGTCATATAAAGTTAGCATGATACAAAAAAATAGGTATTCCATGATTTTAACTTTAATAAAAGGTTGGAAAAAGTATGATGCTATATTCGATTAAAATTTGTAAAATCGTCGTTTTAACCTAGTTACATACTAAAACAGCTTGAGCATCTTACTAATTCAATTAAAATTTTGCGCCAATGTTGCTTACTATTTCCCTCCAAAACTTTCACCATTTGTTCGCATTCTTCCATGCTCTTCCAATGGAGTTCAAATTGAAGGCAAGCATTTCACATTTTGCAAATCTACAATATTTTAAACTGGAATCACACTGAACTAATAATAGCGAACTAGCTGATTTGATAGATTCTTCCATATTTTTTTAACTGTTTTGTACTACTAATTTTTAAATGCTCTATTTAAAATACTGTGAATAAATTTATTGGGTTGTGTACACAGTTTTTGTCGGAAAAAAAAAACTCACTTTCCCCGTTGCGGAATCGAAACGAGGGTGTGTACTATAACTATATATATAACTATAGGGGTGTGTACACATGTGTTCGTGTATATATAAAAACTCACCCTTGCGGAATGGGACTCCAGCTGTTCCCTGGCTTGAATGAAAAAGAAATGCATAAATATGGGGCCAATACACTGCCATCCTAAGAAAAAAGGACGCAAGCGCCAAAAATCAAAATATGCCTTTGAGGCATATTTTGAATCGTGTTTTGTAAACAAAAATATATATACATATAAAAATATATTTTCAACTGAAAATGGGCAGCAATTACGAATGAAAATGGGGATATATTCATTTTCTACTCTTTTTCCTAAGCAAAATAAAGGCCTATCTGGCATTTACTAGGTAAAAAGGTCTAATATCCCAACATTTTATTAGTATGTGCTTTTTCCCTAGTGTCTTATGATTTAATTGGCTCATGCGCCTTTTTTGTTGTTTTTTTGTATGCTATGCTACTTCTTTTTTTTTCGCTTCTATCTTTGTTTTTCTTTTTAAATTTTAAACATTTTTCTTAATAAATTTGAAGCAATTTTTTAGCGTCTTCACTAAGCAAAAAAGGTGCATTTTCATATCTTAGATTTTATTACGAAGGAAAAGGGGCGCAAGACCATTTTCTCTTAAAACTAAACTTACATTGCATTCCATATTACACTACTCCGTAGATGAATCTACGTAGTAGAGACACTGAAAGCACTGGCAACTGAGGCCATCGGCTTGGACAATACAACAGAGAGAGACGCACAGAAAGAAACACGTAAACAGCACACGGTTGGTTTTTGAACGGTCCCCCATCCAAGTATTAACCACGCACAATTATGCTTGATTTCGATGATCGATGGGAAGCGATGCTTTCATCAAAGCCAAAGCCCTTGATAAGCTAAACTTAAAATAATTTGAAGATGAGAAAACCAAAAACAGTAAACATGAATTTATCTCAAAACTACAAAAATACGTTTTTTAGGAAACTCAAAAATCGAAAATACTTTCGAAATTTTGTAGATTTAAACTTGTTTGTTCTAAAAAGTAGATACTAATTTAATTTAACTTAATTTAAAACCGACTCAAACACACATTGAATAATTAATCAATGACTTATCACAGGCGCTGCAGAAAATAGCTACGGCTCTGGTTTTTCACCACTATGACTGACACTGGAATCATATTTGGACTTGTAGGCATGTAATTATATTTTCTTGTGCATATTAATATAATTTTCTAATGATGACACAACAGACAACAATAACCACTAACATAGTAATAAAATGTGGTCCAACGGGAGGTTTTTTGTTTGATCTTTCTTTCAACCTTTACTATGAGTGGATGTTTTTGTATTAATTTAAGCATTGTCTATCGACATATGTATTTCCAAATAATTGAATGTATTTATTTCTTTGCAATGACCCTCATCTATCTCTAACAAACAAGATAATCTCTTCCCAAAAACATTCTTTTATCAAATTGATTCTATTTCCCCGAGAGAAACTTGTTCATCTAATTTATTTATTTTTTAAAGTAAAGAAAAAGAAACAAATTTATGGAAAATCTTGAATTTGTCACTTCACTCTCTATAACAAATTGATAGCACATGCGAAATATGACAAGTAAACAAAGGAAAAAATATACAAGAAGTATGTAATAAGGGCTTCCTTTGTTTTATAAAATTCGAAGAACATTGGGAACTGATTTTATAACATTGCTTCGAGTAAAAACGTGAACTTGAGGATTTTGTTTGTGTTTCTTACCAATTTATGAAGATTCTATTGCGTTTCAGCTGCGTGAAATTCCGATAGATAGAATACCACACTTTGTTATTCCATTAAGTTTTTTGTTGGCAGAATTGGTCGTGTGTTGTGTGTTGACTATAAATACCAAAACACAGCCTTTTGCTTTTTAATAATAATAATCGACACAACCAACTCGATTCGAAGTCGAACAATAATGAAATGATTATAACTGCATTCAAACGGGATTGCTCTGCTTCAATTATGAATTTCTAAGTAATGGACTTAAGTACACTTTCTTCAATTTATAGTTTTTCGTTGAATAATTAATTTGTTAATTTATTTGACGATAAAAATGAACAAAAATAAAAGCAGCCTTGAAGAATAGCTAATTTTAATTTTTATGTCTTGCTGAACAAAAGTAGAGACAGATCTTCTGCAACCATTTTTTGTTATGAGAAAATTAATTCGTTCAGGGTCTGATCGATTTAAGACAGCGGATATGTTCATAAAACAAACTCGCACTGAATTCTGAAAAAACTAAGGTCGTATATCAACTGCTCATGGCTGTAGTGAATGTGTGAGCATTGGGTATAGTTTTCCGTTTGTTTGTTTTTTTTTTTTGCAGCAATAGGTGTGTTTTATTATCTACGGATCTATGTGCATCCGGATTAATTTCTAACATGTAACACAAAAACAATTTGCGATCCTGTTCTCTATCTGGATCTATTTCAAAGATCCAGAAATTAGTTCTTTTTCTGGCGAATAGATGGCTTTTTATGGTAGGGTAGTGTACTCCAATAAACGTCAAATCTCTATCCGCAGCAGGATTTCACTTCTCCTTTTATCGGCAGTGATCCTACTGCGGATGTTGTATTTGTTATTCATATAAAATCCTACTGTACTACGGATAACTTTTCCAAAAAAAGACGGCTATTATGTCATATTATGTCACCGATAATTTGTTCAGAGAAGTCAAAAGTGGCGTTTTTGGATACTGGTTGATGCTAGTCTCAATACAGCTGAAAAATGCCATAGCGTACATAGTGCTTCCAGCTATTTGGAAAAAAGCTCCTAAATCCCGATGTCGTTTTTTTCTACAATTCTATATGGACTTGCGAAAAAAACACGGCTAATAAAACGCGGCTAATATGACACAAAAAACTGTAGAAAATTGAATTGAACATGCAATGATTGAAATCAACGAATGATTTCGACAATAGAACAACGGAAACAAAATATTTTGGAGGTCAGCAAACCATTCTTTAACACCTTAAGGCTAGGTTTCGCAACTGCTTTGGTTCGAGTAACAAAAAAGTTTGTGTTTTGACACAAACTAAACGATTGCCTAAAATGAGTTCGCTATTTTGTGAAACATATAATTATGTGCACCTTCGCAAACATTCAACTAAATAGTTCTATAAGCAACAGAACAGTTGTGCAACTTAAAATTAAATGTGCGCGCCTAGCCTAATGCCAGAGATGAAGTTGCGAAAACCACTAAATGCACCAAAAGGAATTTTTTCTGCTTTCCTATTTTTAATATTACTTTGGCGTCAAATATCTAATTTTCATTGAAAATCATAACTATTAAGGAAGAAAGGGATTTTAGTTACGCACCAAACTGAATTCAAAATTATGTCATCAAATCATGTGTAGCTGTCAGCTACCAAGAGTGCGTTCAACTGCAATATTGCAGTGGGAACGCAGTTGATCAACTCGAGGAACTTATTTTTCCACGATGACGAGCAAAATTCTTGAAGTAAAAAAAAAATATATCTATTTTCTTTACTCTATTTTTTTTTCACTTGTTGACAGCAACATTGAGAAATTTTCATGATTATTAGGGGTATTCCCGATTTGGTGCAACGAGCCTAGTAAAAATGCGAAATTTTATTATTTTTTAGTAGACCGTGAACGCACTTTTTCTCACCTATTTGCAACACTGAAGTAAATGTCAAAATGAGTTTCGCATTTGTTTTTTGTTTTGAAAATTTAATTTTTATAAGAATTGAAGTTTGTTCAAGTTTGTTAAGGATGGCAAAAAAAAAACAGAAAAAAAATATCACCGAATTTTTAATAGAATATGCTGCAGATAAAATTATGTGGATCGAAGAGGTATCATATAAAACTCAGGCCGAAAATCATATACATAAAAGCTACATACATAGATGCATATATATTTTATTTTCAGAAAATGGGTTTTCCCTCCGGCGAAGCTTCTTTTTTTCTTTTAGGTCCATTTAATTTAATAAAATAAAAAGAACAATAAGATATTTCTAAAGACTTACAGCCATATTTATAAACTCATTATAGTGAGTACATAAGGCTATGCAATCCTTATAATGCCTCTAAACGCAAAATCGTTATTTATAAAACTTATGTGACGTTGAATAGAGGCATTATAAGCTAAACGCGTTTGGAGGTTGAATAGTGCCAACATAAGGACATTTTAGTATTGAACTGTCACATTCACTTTGACATCACATTGAAATATAAAGATTATCAACAAAATAAAATGCCTTTGACTTGATATTGAAACTTAAAGTTTGTTATTTTTATTTATTGAAACAAAAATGTTATGCTAATATATTAAAAACAAACTGAATTGAATATTGTTTAGAATTAAATAGATAAATATACTTGTTGGTGATCTCTCTTCTTCATCCGGTGTGTTAGTGTTGTAATTTTTATTTTGTATTAGTGAATTTTATCCTCAAGAACTTGTCTGAGGAGTATTCCAGCTAGGATAAAACGAATAATAATTTGATTTCCAGTATGTGCTAGAGATAATTACATACCTTATTTGATGAATCAAAGTTAATTGTTCGAATTCAATTAGCTTTTGGTAGTTCCATTTTTGTTTAATTCGATAGGCAGGATGTTTTTTTTTTTTGACAAACAGCTGAGTGTTATGAAGGCTAAATGTAATAGATTCTTACTTTTTGGTACTTTATTTGACACAAGCTCATTATAACTATGCAGGGTAGGTAAATGTTTTATAAATATGAATTTGCATAGTGGATGAATAAGTCCTTATGCATTGCATAACTATTCACGCGTTCAGAGAATTCTAATAAATAAGGCTGTTAAATTTTAAAAGTCAACGAGCCTACTCGAATATCGGACGTTAATGGCCGAGCAGAAAATACTCTTGACTTGTTTCTTACCTCTGACCCTGATAAATACACAATAAGTGTATTGACGCCTCTAGGCACATCTGACCATAGTGTTATATCTGCAAATTTCTCGTGTCAAACAAATCCAGTTAGAGAAAGAGCTCCTAGAAGAACCGTATGGCAGTACGAGAAAGCCAACTGGAACGATTTGAATAACTTTTTCAGGATCTTTAACTGGTCACTATGCTTCCTCGATAGTGACGTAGACTCCAGCGCAGATATGATAACTAACATTATTCTTTTGGGAATGAAACATTTTATCCCGAATAGGGTTAAAAGTATCAGACCCAAGGATAATTCATGGTTTGATTTGAGCTGTAAAGAGGTTATCAAGGAAAAAGAGGTAAGCTTCCGGTGTTTTAGAGCCAACCCAACTGAGGAAAACCGGAAAAAGTTCAAACAAGCCAGGAAGGCCTGCAACGCCCATATTCGACGGACCAAATTTTTACATGATCAAAAATCAAGGCAAAAAATACTGCAATGTCCCAAAGGCAGTAAGAATTTTTGGTCATTTGTAAAAAATATGAGGAATTCTTCCTCTTCCTCGGTTCCTACGCTTGTTGTCAATGACACTCCTTTCGTTAGCTCTATTGACAAAGCTAACTTGTTTGTAAGGCAGTTCGCCGCAAATTCCACCTTGCCAGATAGTGTCATGACTCCCCCAATTCTTGAGCGCGTTAGTGATTCTATGGGACAAATCTTTTTTCGCACTCGTACCGTGGCAAGAGTCCTGAAAGATCTCAACATTCATAAATCCGCTGGTCCGGATGGTATCCCCGCTATTATTCTGAAGAGGTGTTCTTCCACGCTAGCAAAACCCCTGCGTAAGCTTTTCCATCTGTCCTATTCTTCAGGGCTCGTTCCGAGTAGTTGGAAAACTGCATTTGTTCAGCCAATTCCCAAAAAAGGCGAATCTTCTTCTCCCTCAAATTATCGACCGATCGCACTAACGTCCCTTCTTTCTAAGGTCATGGAAACGCTGATTAATTATCAGCTTAAGAAATATCTTGAGGAACGAAAGCTTCTTAATGACCGGCAGTATGGCTTTCGTAGCAATAGGTCCACAGGTGATTTGATGGTTTATCTAACCGAAAAGTGGAACAAATCTTTACATTGTTTCGGAGAAAGTAAGATTATTGCACTTGATATTTCAAAGGCATTTGATAAAGTCTGGCATCTTGCTCTTTTATCGAAAATGCGTGCTTTCGGGATCGACGAATCCCTACTTCTTTGGATTAGAAATTTTCTTTCGAACCGTTCAATACAAGTTGTACTAGACGGATTCAAGTCTGAAACCCACAAGATAAATGCTGGTGTGCCCCAGGGCTCCGTTTTGTCCCCAACCCTCTTCCTCATTTTTATTAATGATCTCCTGTCTGTAACTTCTAATCCAATTAATTGTTTCGCTGACGATAGTACTCTTAGCTTTTCATATTCGTTTTCAGACTCACATCCCTCCTCTTCGGATGTGGAACTGCAACGACAAAATATGATAAGCACATTAAATTACGACCTAAACAGCATTGTGCAATGGGGAATAAGAAACCGTGTCGAATTTAATGCTTCGAAAACCCAATGCTGTCTTATATCGTTAAAGCGAGATATACCCCCCTTGCCACTATCTATGAGTGGCACTTGCATCAATGAAACTGAACATCTCGATATTCTCGGTATGTGCATCACGAACCACCTCTTGTGGAACACTCACATACGCGATGTTGCCAAAAATGCCGCAAGATGTTTGGGTTTTCTGAGACGGTGTAAGAAATTTTTCTCTCCTTCTGATCTGGCTACAATCTATAAAACCTATATACGTCCAAAACTTGAGTATAACTCCCACCTATGGGCTGGTGCTCCAGTAACTTATTTAAGTCTCTTGGACAGTATTCAAAGAAGAGCTTTTAAAATGATTGGTGATAATAACATCATTGACTCATTTACGTCACTCCAACATCGTCGTAATGTTTCTTGCCTCACCCTTTTTTACCGTTATTTTAACGGACTATGCTCTAGTGAAATAGCCAGCTGCATTCCTCCCCTTAAACAATTTAACCGTAATACTCGCACTTCTAGGAATGCCCATCAGTTTACCCTTGAGCCCAACTTCGGCCGTACTGTGAAGTACAGAGATTCGTTCTTCAGCCGTACTACGCGAATGTGGAATTCTTTGCCACGCTCTGTCTTTCCCAGTCATTGCAATGTTCAAGAATTTAAAACCAATGTACACCGACACCTCCTTTCTATCCCTTACCTTTTTTCTTAATGCTCACACTGTGTCTCTGGCATATTAAGGGTATACAAACCCCTTGAGTGTGCGCCGATTATAAAAAAAAAAAAAAAAAAAAAAGCTAGTGGCTCTTGCTGAGCTGTCAAAAATGCGACTGCAAATCTTACACCGTTGTATTTTACTGTTGCAATAGGTTTCGGGTATAGCTAAAGTGCGACGCTATTGCAAAATTGCACTCCGTATATTTTGTTGTTGTAGTGTTGTAAGATTTTACACTTTTGCATTTTTACAATGATACTAGACCTGTTGCATTAGATCGTGAATACCCCTATTGGTTTATATTTATGAAATCCTCCAACTTTATTTGCTTACAAGGACTCAGCAATAATTGAAGGCATGATCAGCCGAGGTAGCCACTTGAACGATGTTGTTTTCTATAATTAATCTGAATGTTTGCTCTTACTAATAAGGAAACTTGTATTTGTCCCATCCTTTATCGCATTTAAAATTATGTTAACAAAAAATAACCTTTTTAATTTCACAAAAATGCATCTATTAAAAATCCAACGGCAGAAGTGTAAGCTTACCATACATTTTCGATATAATTTATATACTTGAACGGGAATATCTTGTGGGTTGGCCTTTATACAAACCAAAACCCAACTATCTTCACTGATCTTTGTTTTGATTTGTCAAATGCATATTCAATAAAAAACACCAGATAAACAGATTAAAATTCTTAAGCCGCAGTTAATATTATATTCATAATTTAACTTGCAATTATTTGTTTTCTTTTATTTTGTGTTCGACTTAATATAATGTCATTTTATAGTGTACACATTCCACAAAAGGCCAGCCAGGACCCAGTGGGTAAGTCGAACTTTTCCACATAATTATTTATGCCGCCTTATACTTATGTGTGCCATCTTCGTCCATCCTGATGAAACTTTCATTTTGTGATGTGAATTCCTTCCTTTAAATTGCAAACTTGAACCTCTTGCAAATACATTTTGAGATATAAAATTTTGATAGAGTAATAATTAATGTAATTAAGTCCATATAACTTTTGTCATCATCTATCTGACATTATCGCAATGCCCCACAAGTTTGCCTGCAAGTGCTGATGCAGAGGCGGAGGCAGATAGTGGTGTGATTTTCGACGATTATTTCCCTTTTTGTTTCGATTTCGATTTTGGGTGCACTCCAATAATTTGTTTTCAAACAAACTACCTGAAAACGCTACGTTTAGAGAAAAAACATTAATTATGTTGTTAATTTGAGTCATTCTGTTGTTTTGGTTCTGGTAAAAGTCAATACACTTTCGATAGGAATCGGTGGCCGGCCCTTCATGTGGTGGTCTGAAGAGCTAAAGCACTGGCAAGCAGCCAATGCCAGATGTTTGTTCGACATTCCTTTGCATGTTCTTAGGACACGCAGCTTTCAATTGTGTGATCTAAATAAGATTGCTCAGGCAAACACGTTTTAAGGTTTTGTTTTCTTCTTTTTTTCATTAAATTTGCTACGAATCTTTCTAAAACCGTTCGTTGATTTATTCTTAGAAGATTTCAACATTTTTGATATCTAGGCCCATGGTATGCAACAAAAAATTGACAAAACATCATGGTTCGGTTTATTTTCTATCATCAAGTCTAAGAATATACTAAAATTGAAAACATGTTTGTTTTTTTTTTGTGGAACATTCCTTTTAATTCTTTTACAATTGTTGGCACTAGATATAATACCTCTATTATTGCTGTCAATTATCAATTGATAAATATTGAAAGGAGGATAGGACTAAACTCATTGGAAATGTATTTTATGTACTACAATAGTTATATTTCTTTTATGTTTTTATACTTTGTACGCACTAAGGGGATGATGATTACCCTTAAAATGTTTGAGCACATTGCGAGCGTTTTAACAAAATTAGAGAGTATTTAAAAAGAGATACCGATGCACATTGGTTTAGAATGTTTGAATATTATAATAAGAGGGAAATATAGAGTCAGGTAAAGCATTCCACATTCGTGTAGTGCGGCTAAAGAAAGAATCCTTAATTTAACTGTACGTCCCAAGTTAGGCTCAAGGGTAAAAAAGGCGTTCCCTGAAGCACGAGTATTACGGTTAAATTGTTTAAGTGGGGGAATGCAAATGGCTATTTCACTGTAACACTGTTTCTTGAGTGCTATCTAAGAGACTCAAGTGTATTATTGGAGTACCTGCCCAAATATGGGTTTTGTACTCCAGTTTTGGACGAATATAAGCCCTATAGATAACAGCTAGATCAGAAGGGGTGAACAATTTCTTGCAACGTGGAAGAAAACCTAAACCTATAGTTCAATTGTGTTTGTATGCCTTTCAGATACAAGGTGTTCTATAGGCATAACACCTAGAACGGTTTGTATTCTCTTTATTAATCCACTAGACCTACACTATATAGTTGAACTTAGATCGTCAGAGTTGTGCTTTGAGTGTTTGTGATTTTTATAATGGTAAGTGATTTTTGTGTTGTGTTTTCAAATATTCTTGGGCTAAAAAAGAATTTCTTTGACGTGTACGGTCATTCTGTTAAGTATAGACCAGCTGTTTTGGCTCTAGGTGAAACACAGGTTGGTAAATGTTTCGTGTATTTCCTTTTTTTATCGCTTCTTTTACAAGCAATGCTCACTCCTAAATCAGTTCACCCTTGATACCCGTTTTGCTAGGAATGCTCATCAGTTCACCCTCGAGCCTAATTTTAGTCCTACCGTCAAATATAGAGATTCATTTTTTAGTCGCACAACACGTTTATGGAATAATTTACCCGGCACGGTTTTCCCTTGCCAATTCAATTTGCAAACATTCAAGACCAATGTCCATCGACACCTCCTTTCTCCCCCCTAATTTACACATCGCTTGTGCTGTGTTTAACATTACAAGGATCCTTAATAAACTCTTATAAAAAAAACGTTTTTGGCGAAGTCGAATATGTGTTAATTCCTTACAAGGTGATCTGTGATGAACATAACGAGAGCTGAGAATTGTTGGGTTTCCACATGGATAGCGGGATGGTCGATTGCTTTGCAATTTAACAACAAAAGCCAACATTGAGTTTATGAAGCATTAAATTCTACGCGGTTTATGGTTCCCCATTTGACAATGCTATCGAGATCTGAATTTAATGAGCTCATCATACGCTGCCCTTCTAAATCCACATCCATAAGGAACAAGGATATGCATCTGGAAACGAATATGAGAATATGTCAGCTTATTTGAAATCACTTGCGAATAATGTTATCATCTACCAAATGATATGACACAAAATGCAACAAAACAACTATCAATTTTTGTATTAACAGTGATTTGAAATATTGGGTTGTTCGTCAGAAAATTATCTTATAATTTTGGGTTAATATTAATCTGACACAATTTTTCAAATTAAGACAAAATATAAAAAACTCTGAACTTTTCAATTCTTGGAAAAAATAATTATTGGTCCGTTGTGATTTCAGCCTTAGACATCCCTTGTTGGCAACACACAAATCTAAATAAAACTAAAAGACATGTAATTTTGACAAAATTCTGCATCTGAAACATTTTTCGATTCAGTTACCGTAACCTTTACGTTTAGAAAAATATTCAGGATGATTGAATTCGTATAAGGTAGCAGAAACTAACAAAAATTAACATTCACAAGTTTTTGTTACATAATGCACAAGGGTACGCGTCATGCTCATTAATCAATATTTGTATCAATTGATAATCCTGGTAGAAGCTTGTTTTTTTTTTTGAGTTCGAAACATAACATAAACCCAT
The DNA here is from genome assembly GCA_911387755.1 of Chrysotoxum bicinctum. Classification (NCBI taxonomy): domain Eukaryota; kingdom Metazoa; phylum Arthropoda; class Insecta; order Diptera; family Syrphidae; genus Chrysotoxum; species Chrysotoxum bicinctum. Next base: position 92,813,431 of record OU426989.1, on the reverse strand, counting down.
CCACAGTCAATTACATCGATTTGGTTGCCTACTTCATAGGTTGTACGAGATATTGATTTAATAGTAGTCAAGTCAAGACTGCATTTTAATCATTCGATACTTAAATGCATAACTGGGTCGAACATTCTGCAAAAGAATGTTTTTTTGTTAGATTTCCTAGGTATACAACTCGACCGTATTTTTACAACAGCTTCCTTAGCTTTTCAGTTTCGTATTGTTCCTTTTCCTTATAAACGATCGATAACTTCCATCCTCCCCTTCTCTCATATTTGTCATGATTTTCTGTTGCAAACCGCTCTTCGGGCATTTCTACCAATTCTACGAATTTATGAATATATTAGCAAAGTTTTCTCCAATTTTGATAACTTATCATTTAAAGAACCTACAACCATATTCTACAGAAAAATAATTAATTTTGAAGGTTTTTATAATACAAATTCTATATTCTACTGAAATAAATCAGCCAAGTAGAAGACTTAGCACTATTTTGAATCAATAATTAATTTTATTTCTCCTTATTCTCCCTTTTCTCACCACGAAACTTCTATCACCTTCCCATTTTGATGTATTCTTAGGTTTTTGTCTCTGAGAAATAAAAGAAAGATTTAGGAAATTTTTCTTTGGATTCGATCAGCTACCGATTATTCTTATCTTCATTTTTCGAGTTTTATAACTCGTTTCAAACGCTATCTATTCAAAACTCAAATCAATATTATCAAGGATCCCAAGTCTATTTTTTCTGTTTGTTAGTTCCAAAAGAAAATCCGATGGATGGAGAGTTTGGGTCTTTCTCTTTGATAAGAAAAATTCAAATGATCCTCACACAATTACCAAATTTTTTTTGCAATTTTTTTTTAAGAATCTTTCACCGATGGCAGTTTTGTATTCGATTCTGCTAAATTACTTCAATTACTTATCAAATTTCTCTCTGGTATCATTCCCCCAAGTGCATGCGGCCCCTATCTCATTGAAAATAAATTAAATCAATGTAATAATGTCATATTTCTGAAATAATGTTCCCCAACCCTCTCCCTTACTCTCTCAAAAATCGTCGTATTATCCCTATCTTAAGGAAAATTTGCTCAGATATGTATATAATCCAAATATACCAAAAGGTCACAATAGTTGAATCTAAACATACTATTGTCGTTTAATTGCCAAGCTTTTAAATAGATACGAATGTGTATGTATGTGAATATATTCAAACTCGGGGAAAATATCTTGTCTACAATTTCTAGACAACAGATTTTCTCAAATTTAGATCTAAAGCGACTAATCGTGTTGAATTTGTATCTTTTCTTGTTTCACCCTGAGAGAAAGGCTGCGAAGATGATGTTCTTTCAAAGAATCTCCGGGATGCCTTTGACAAAATAAAAAAAAAATATAAGTAAGAGATCATTACGGCTCGTAGGGGGTCTAATCCTAGTAACCTAAAACTTTCAACCAATGCTGTGTGCATGTTAAGCAGAATGGAGGGGGGCATGACAAAAGATACTCAGCCTAGCAAGAGGCAGGATACCCCTGAAAAACATTTTAGCAACCCCCTGAGAATCGAACCTTAGACCCTCTCTATGAGATTCCAAGTGGTACTTCAAAATTTTACACAGATAAATATTTTCCAAATCGTTCACCTTCATCTTTGAACCTATTTTGTTGTAATGTATTTTTTCTACGCTCGATTTAAAACAGTAATCAAGCATTTGTGTATCTAACTGTGTGCCGACAATATCAAGTTTTTGAATATAACTTCCTTCCTAAAATGCTTGAAATATTAATAAAAATATCATTTTGTTCTTAAATTTCAGTTAATAATGTAAGTGCCTGTGTTTTTCAAGAGAAAAACGAAGCACTAAAAGTATTGAAGCTACACAAAGACGCCCGACTAAAGGTATTTTCAAACACAGATGATGCTGCAAACTATGCAGAAACAGGCTACGAAGCATGCCAATCCAAATATTCAGATATAAAATGTAACTTTTATTTTCAAACTACTATATTGAGTTACAGCAAAAAAAAAAAAAAAAACAATTCACTAATTTATTATTTTTTTTTTCATATCAGTAAGCTCTCCAATTAATCTGGAAAAGCCAGCATATCGTGCTCCAACAAAACAAGAACTAGTTGAATTTCGTAAAGTAATCGAATCGGGTGATTGCAATAAAGTTCACACGAAAATATGGGACAATCCAAGATTTTTAATCAGCTCAGCAGATACACCAACATCACTGAAGGAAGGCTATCGTTATAATGCTATGCATATTTGTGCTTTAAACAAACAATCTCAAATCGCTGCGCTCATACTCGAAACTGTTGGAAATCTTGCATTTATCGAATTGGTCTATGGCAAAAAGAATCAAAAAGTTTGCATTGAAGCTAGTGCAATTATATTGGATTATTTTTTAAATATGCCTGAGAAAGGACGATGTGAGACTCCATTGCATTTAGCAGCGAAAATTGGTGCTGTGGAAGTTGTTGAAGTTCTGACATCGTATCGTCAGTGTAAAATGACATTAAATAATGAGGGCCTGTTACCTAAAGATGTTAGTACTTTTTTGTTTTGTTTAATTGTTCAGCTTTGTTCTAAGTATGTTTTCTTTTTCAGATTATTTGTTCACGTGATTCAAGTGCAAGTCCAGAACTGAAAGATAAAATTGCATCACTTCTCGAAGAACGTTTTTATGTTCCCGTTATTCGCTCTACTAACAATATTGTTCCTCCGACGATAGGACAACCATTCTCCACAAATAATCCACCGGTAATTTAAAAAAAATATAATCAAACATATCCATTCTGACTGAGTATAGAAATGTCTTGATGGTTTTCCATAAGTTTTCTTAGTTTACCAAATAGTATAGGTGACGCTTCTGGGGTGGTTACATTCTTGTTCATGAGTAGAATTATTCAAAATTACATTTGGCCAGTCATGCAGAAGGTCTAAGAGGATCTCCAGCTGATATCATCTAAAAAAATCAATAATTTTTAGGTATTGCATTTTGCTACAAAGTGACAAATTATCCAGCAGTAACCCCTGGCAGTTTAGTCCTGTGGCCCAATTAGCGCTGAAGTGCGCTATAATACGTATAAATCTGTGGATGGCATTGATATGGGAAATTGTGGGAGTTATCCAGCTTGGGTTACGTACAAAAATATGAAAGGATCTAGTAGGTTTTGCTTTTGCACAATTATGCAGAAATTGCATCACTCAATCAACCGGACCATCACACTCATCCAACACCATCTACACTATGTCAAGCTAGGCAGCTTGTTGACTGGTGCTGAAACAGTAGCCAATCCGATTGAGTGATCATCCGGCCCCGCGTACTGTAAACTTTTGTCAAAGCCCTCAATCCGCTAGCTCGGGATCTAAGAAGTAAAACGGATTGCGCGGCAGTGAAGTAACAGAAGTTTGTTCTAGAATCTTTCGTCGCGTTGAAAAAAGAGATCAAGTCTTTGATCGATCTTCATTTGCTAAAGTTCGTCAATGTCGACAAAAATTGCCCTTTACAATGATTGTGTTCTAAATTTGGCCAGAGCAAGGCATTTTCTGATGAAGGAAATGGAGGCCATTTCTTTTTCCGGCTGGTCCCACAGATATGATATGACATTGCGTGTGTGTTTTAAGGAATGCCAGGTAGCTACGATCCTGGCTATATTTTGCCTCGGTCTGCTTATCAGATCAAGTGTTGGGGAATTATTATATGTGGGTCAAATCTTTCTAGATATAATTCAGTGAGTTAAACTACTCAACCTACGGTTTGATTCGCTAAGAAAAATTTAAAGAATATTGCCCTTCATAACTCCGAGACGAATGCTGACTCTTTCCGCAAATGAGTTATGAAGAGCTGAGTTTTGCGCGGCCTGCTCGTCCGCCCGTTCTGTTCTGACTCGGCCAAGAATTATGTTCCCTACATTCCTGTTAACACGGAAACATGAACGTATGAGAGTTATAAGTCACTAGGTTCAGGTTCTTTACGGTTGGGCTCCAATGTTTTTCTTTATTTTAACTTGGCTGTATAAATATTTTAACTTTTTATCCAGTTGCAAAAACAAAATCTGAATTAAGCATTTGTAAAAAACCATCCGCACAACCCGCATTTTCCAAGCTACCAACAATCCCATTACCCTTTTTCATGTGTAATAATTCTTTACTTTGTATGAAAACTTTAGTGTTTTTTCATTTTTTGTCAGGAGGTAATATTTGAAGAGGTAGGGTACCAAATTAAACAACAAATTGAAGGTTAAAGAAACATTTTGATTGGATGGACTTTTTCTGTAAACAATGTTCTTGTGAAGTAGCCAACTGGAATGGCCATCATTTTACACTTAAGTCCAATTTCCGATTTATGGTTAGGTTAGATATAGAGAATTTTTTTGTAGCTGTATGGGGAATACTTAAACTAATTCTAACATATTCCGAGATAAAGCCATGTCCATCGATTTCTACTCTCCAAGTCTCCTAACTTCTCGTACTATATTCAAATAATATAAGGAAAACTTAAGTTACTTGAGTTTACACTAGTCATAAAAAAGGGCTGATTCTGACTCATGACTAATTAAGGAAATTGAAAGATTGGCATGTATTGGTGAAACTTGAGCTAAAAACAGCACTATCCATCAAAAGTGAAAACTTTCATACTACTGCTCTCATATGAATGAAATGGAAAAAAAGAATAGCTAGAATCAAATAAAAGCTGGTCTCTGTTAATTCTCCTCTGTCAGAAGAGTTCTGAAAAATCTCGATGTACACAATCCACTGGCCATGGTAGTATCCTTCCTATTGTTCGTAAGAGGCGTTTTTCAACGCTGCGTAAGCTTTTCATCTGTCTTAGCTTACTGCTCTCTTTCCGAGTGGATCAAAAACAACAATTTTCGAGTCTAATTCCAACATAATCGATCTTCTGCCATTGAAGCAGAACCCACTCCCACGCCGCCATCAACGAGTGGAACTTGGATTAAAGAAACCGAAAATTTTCGATGGAAAGATGAAAGATCAGCTTGTTTGGAATGACCACATATTCGATGTTGTCAAAACTTCTCCTTAGTATTTAGGTTAATCTTTAAATCATAAATTTGTCCAAAAAATTGAATAAATTTTCATGTTTGAATAAGTGCTCCAATAATCCACTATTCATTTGGATAGAATCAAAAAAAAAAAAAACCTTTGAAAATAAAGAAAACATTTAGATCTCTCGAGGATCTCCGCAATGTGTCATGTCTTTCAATATTGTGTCGATATTTGTACAAATAGTGTTCTAGTGAAATAGCCAGTTGCATTCCTCCCTTTAAAAATCTCAACCTTTATACTCGCGCTTCAGGAAATTCCCATTAGTTTAACATTTATTGTATTTTTTTTCAGAATCTCAATTCCGACCCAATGAGTCCTGAAGTAGAAATTCAAGCGGTGGCTGGACCTATGAATAAAGAGCAAGCAAAGGTATATTAAGAGTTCTTTTTATTTTTATTTATCATTACAGAGGTATGTAAGTCTTTTGTAGTCGAAAATCTAGAATATTACAGCTGGATTCAAAATATTAGATGACTTCCTTTTGCAGTCTACAGTTATTTTTTTGAATTAATTATGAATTTATTTATAATTTATAATTTAAGAACTTTTATTCTACTGTAGAAATTTTGTCGTCGCTGGAAGACTCCACCTCGCTTGTCTGGTAATTCATTACCTCTACCCAACAGTCCATTCAAAAGTCCAGTTCGATGCAGCACTCCAACAAAATTAACACCCAAATCAATAAACAATTCATTCTCCTTAACCCCAAACAGAAAATACCTATTGAACAATAAGCGACCACAAATTGATGAAAGCCCTTCGAATATTACAAACAATTTATTTTTAAAAAATAAACCAGTTGAAGATAATAATAATGGTACCTATGAAAACGGCATCAATTCTAATTGCCTCACACCATATCGCAAAAAAGACATTTTCTCAATATTTCGTGAGAACAATATTGCATCACCAATTATTCTGAATTTGAATGATTCAATATCAACAAACAGCCTCCTGGCTGATAGAGCTGATTTCTTCGATAGTCCAGGCTTTAAAGAACGACATCTTAAGCTAATGGATCCCGAAAAAGGGTTCGAAATTATTGGTAGAGAATTAGCAAAGGAACAAAATGTCGAATGGAAGGAATATTGGGATTTTCTGGGCTTATTTATCGACATTGCCTCAGAGAAGGGTTTGGAAAAATTCGAAAACTTTTTGGCGCAAAAAGACAAAGAAAATAAACCGCCAGTCGTTGTAAATAAAAACAAAGATCTTTTAGATGACTTATGCACGGCACTCGACAAATTGAATATACGCAGTGAAACTTCCAGTACGGTGGAATACGATAATGACAGACAAATATATAATAAATCAATAGCAAACAATGCCCCTCAATTAACCATGCCTTACACTTGTGTGGAGAAGTCACTGCAAGTGTTTGCCAAACGTATGACAAAAAATTTTCTACATAACATTGATAGCATTGTTTCGATCAACGATGCCTTTCTTTCCGAATTAAAAAAACTGAAATCGCTAATAGTTAGCTTCATGGACGATGCCCGTTTTTCAAATGTGAATTTTACGAAAGTGCATTCAAGATTTGCCTTCTTAATTGCCAGCTATCTGAATGATGCTCAGGGCATTGATGTCACTAATAAAACAAAAGTAAGTTAAATTGATTAATAGTTAATAATGTTGTGGTTGTTCAATGGCCATTGGAAAAAATATTTTTCAGATTCAGAAGTGTCTCCAGCAAATAATTTCCTCACCTGGAGACAGGAAGGAGCATTTGCAATGTGTTTGTAATAAAATGCTGTTCTATATGGAGAGTAATATTGGTATTATTCAGCCCGAGAACCTTAAGACTGAAGAAAATTTTATTCAAATATGGCTTAAGGAATCGCAATGTGATTGTAAGTGGGATAGTGTTTTAAGTCGGAGAGAGAGTCGTCGTTCCAGAATTGAATCTCGCAAAGCAAGATCATCACCGCCCAGCCATGCTACTGAAGTTAGATCTCCGGAATGGAAAGTCCAATGCGGTACATTAAAAAATTCAGTAGATGATGACGAAGGCGAAGATGTTTTTTGGGTAAGCTATGAGAGACTAAGCAGCCATTAAAGTTCTAATTTTTTATTTTATATTTATTTCCCACTATTTAGTCAGATTTGGGTTCAGATGATGACGCGGAGGAGTTATATGTAACGCCGCCAGAGAGTCCATCAGAACTCTCGGTAGATAGCGTTGACACAGATAATTATCATTTATTTCTATTGGGGTATTATTTGAATTTATTTTTTCACTACACAACATACTTACACACAAAATTCGTTTCAGAAATGAACCCACGAAGCGAGACCTAGATGTATTAAATGCAATATTTCATATTGATATAAACAAGGAGACTTATCCATATATTTACACATGGAAAGCAGCAGTTTTACGATATTCAAACGAAGAGATGGATCAGTAAGAAAACCTTTTTCTTTGCAGCAACATAATATCTCTTAATTATTATATTTTCTTTTGCAGTTTTCCATCACCGTCAGCAATTGTTAAAAAGTCATTATCATTTTCAATTACCGAACGACTGCCAACTCCTAGAAGTCTTTTCAATTCACCATCGCGTCCATCGTCTCTGCTGAAGAACAAAACAATGGAAAATCTTATATTATATAGAGAGAATCGAAAAGACATTAGTTTCAATTTATCAGATGCAAATGAAAATAGTACTTGCAGTGAACTTGCTTGGATGAATGTATCTACTTAAAGTAATTCTGTTTCGTCTTGAACCGTCAAAGTTTTCATGTATCAAAAATTAATTTTTAGCAGTATTCCTTCTGCATTAAGATTGAATTACAACAAAAAACATACTTTGCATTTTATATTGTTGCGCCAAATTGGTTTTATCATTAAACTTATATTTTCTTCTTTGTTTCCTTACTACCTATTAAAAATATATTTTTCTTATCGAATGCATTTTTAAAAATACGATATCTTTTATTATTACATTTTATTGTATAGATATAACTTACTCATGGCTTTTCAATCCCAAGTAGTTGAAAAAAGTAGTAAGAAACTGAAGAAGGTGCCAGAACTTGCGGTAGTAAATGGCAAAAATCGCAGTTTCGATTTATGTTCTTGGTTGCTCATTAACACAGCTTCAATTACCAACGAAATTTTCTTGTTGTTCAATTTTATTCTACAGTTCAAAATAGAATTTGAAAGTTTTGCTGTAAATTTTGAGTAATCTAAAACTATATTCTATACGTTTGAGATTACACCAATTGTCAGCTTCCGTTGAGTGAACTGACAGCGCTCGGGGCTATTAGGTAAGCCAAGTTAAATGAAAACTTAACGAAAAGAAGCCATCGGCTTTATGGGTGCATTATATTATTTCCTTGTATATCGCGCATTTGTATTTTGTTCGATGTGAAGTGAAATAATTATGACCATACACGGACTATCATTTCTCTGTCGCATGATTACTTAATCGATTTGTTAGAACGGTTCATGAGGTTTCGGTTTTATTTATTCAATTTTTGCAAATGTTAAGAAGATAAATATTTTTTTAATGGAAATGTATGTTTTCTACTTTGTTTGTTTCTTCATTAATAAATAACTTTCAAAATTTTTGAAAATTCAGTCAAAACCGCGGGAAACATAATGGTTATCCTTCATTGATAAATTACTGAGACTGAAAAAAGGCGAATAAGATAGATCTCCTTCGTTGTATTAGAAATTAACTTTTCTAACTTTTAAGTTCTTCTGGATGGCATAAGGTGTCTCATACTTTTTCATTGTTTCGTTGATGACAACACCTTCAGTTTTTCATATAAGTTTTCAGAATCACCATCTTGTTCCTTGACTATGAAACTGATACAGCAGTGTAAACTTCCTCATTAGTTTCCGTTCTCGACAAAATTTAGACTTTTCCATTGATGTATGTCTCGATCGGTTTGGACAAGGTTGAAAAAATGATGAATTTTATAGACAAGACGATAGTCCATGATTTTTCCAAAATCACTAAAATCGCTTTGAATACTCATATTTCGAGAACCAAACCCCGCAAAAGCTTCTGGTTTTCAAATGTGGATAGCTCTTTCAAAGCTTACTAGGTGCCTCGAAAACGTTAACCTCTTACAAGGTCTAGTTTCGGAAATATCGACACCCAAAGACATTGTTAGGTAGTTTGGGGTCGAAAATCAGTAAAATCACTTACTTGTCAATTTGGAAGCAAATATTTCGAGAACCAGACCTCGCAAAAAATTTTGGCTTAGACGCATTTATAGGAATTGAATAGACCTTTCTATTGATGTATGTCTCGATCGGGTTGGACAAGGTAGGAAAAATGATGAATTATATAGACAAGAGGTTAGTCCATGATTTTTTCCAAAATCACTAAAATCGCTTTGAATACTCATATTTCGAGAACCAAACCCCGCAAAAGCTTCTGGTTTTCAAATGTGGATAGCTCTTTCAAAGCTTACTAGGTGCCTCGAAAACGTTAACCTCTTACAAGGTCTAGTTTCGGAAATATCGACACCCAAAGACATTGTTAGGTAGTTTGGGGTCGAAAATCAGTAAAATCACTTACTTGTCAATTTGGAAGCAAATATTTCGAGAAACAGACCTTGCACAAAACTTCGGCTTGGATGCATTAATAGGAATTGAATAGACCTTTCCATTGATGTATTACTCGATCGATATGGGCAAGGTTGGAAAAATGATGAATTTTATAGACAAGGGGTTAGTCCATGATTTTTCCAAAATCACTAAAATCGCTTTGAATACTCATATTTTGAGAACCAAACCCCGCAAAAGCTTCTGGTTTTCAAATGTGGATAGCTCTTTCAAAGCTAACTATAGGTGCCTCGAAAACGTTAACCTCTTACAATGTCTAGTTTCGGAAATATCGACACCCAAAGACATTGTTGGGTAGTTTGGGGTCGAAAATCAGTAAAATCACTTACTTGTCACTTTGGAAGCAAATATTTCGAGAACCAGACCTCGCAAAAAATTTTGGCTTAGACGCATTTATAGGAATTGAATGGACCTTTCTATTGACGTATGTCTCGATCGGGTTGGGCAAGGTTGGAAAAATGATGAATTTTATAGACAAGCGGTTAGTCAATGATTTTTCCAAAATCACTAAAATCGCTTTGAATACTCATATTTCAAGAACCGAACCCCGCAAAAGTTTATGGTTTTCAAATGTGGATAGCTCTTTCAAAGCTTACTAGGTGCTTCGAAAACGTTAACCTCTTACAAGGTCTGGTTTCGCAAATATCGACACCCAAAGACATTGTTAGGTAGTTTGGGGTCGAAAATCAGTAAAATCACTTACTTGTCACTTTGGAAGCAAATATTTCGAGAACCAGACCTCGCAAAAAATTTTGGCTTAGACGCATTTATAGGAATTGAATAGACCTTTCTATTGATGTATGTCTCGATCGGGTTGGACAAGGTAGGAAAAATGATGAATTATATAGACAAGAGGTTAGTCCATGATTTTTTCCAAAATCACTAAAATCGCTTTGAATACTCATATTTCGAGAACCAAACCCCGAAAAACCTTCTGGTTTTCAAATGTGGATAGCTCTTTCAAAGCTAACTAGGTGCCTCGAAAACGTTAACCTTTTACAAGGTCTGGTTTCGCAAATATCGACATCCAAAGACATTGTTAGGTAGTTTGGGGTCGAAAATCAGTAAAATCACTTACTTGTCACTTTGGAAGCAAATATTTCGAGAACCAGACCTCGCAAAAAATTTTGGCTTAGACGCATTTATAGGAATTGAATAGACCTTTCTATTGATGTATGTCTCGATCGGGTTGGACAAGGTAGGAAAAATGATGAATTATATAGACAAGAGGTTAGTCCATGATTTTTTCCAAAATCACTAAAATCGCTTTGAATACTCATATTTCGAGAACCAAACCCCGCAAAAGCTTCTGGTTTTCAAATGTGGATAGCTCTTTCAAAGTTAAATAGGTGCCTCGAAAACGTTAACCTCTTACAAAGTCTGGTTTCGGCAATATCGACACTCAAAGACATCGTTAGGTAGTTTCGGGTCGAAAATCAGTAAAATCACTTACTAACATATGAATTTGGGAGCAAATATTTCGAGAACCAGACGTAGCACAAAATTTTGGCTTGGATGCATTAATAGGAATTGAACAGACCTTTCCATTGACGTCTGTCTCGATCGGTTTAGACAATGTTGGAAAAATGATGAATTTTATAGACAAGACGTTAGTCCATGATTTTTTCCAAAATCACTAAAATCGCTTTGAATACTCATATTTTGAGAACCAAACCCCGCAAAAGCTTCTGGTTTTCAAATGTGGATAGCTCTTTCAAAGCTTACTAGGTGCCTCGAAAACGTTAACCTCTTACAATGTCTAGTTTCGGAAATATCGACACCCAAAGACATTGTTGGGTAGTTTGGGGTCGAAAATCAGTAAAATCACTTACTTGTCACTTTGGAAGCAAATATTTCGAGAACCAGACCTCGCAAAAAATTTTGGCTTAGACGCATTTATAGGAATTGAATAGACCTTTCTATTGATGTATGTCTCGATCGGGTTGGACAAGGTTGGAAAAATGATGAATTTTATAGACAAGAGGTTAGTCCATGATTTTTTCCAAAATCACTAAAATCGCTTTGAATACTCATATTTCAAGAACCGAACCCCGCAAAAGTTTATGGTTTTCAAATGTGGATAGCTCTTTCAAAGCTTACTAGGTGCTTCGAAAACGTTAACCTCTTACAAGGTCTGGTTTCGCAAATATCGACACCCAAAGACATTGTTAGGTAGTTTGGGGTCGAAAATCAGTAAAATCACTTACTTGTCACTTTGGAAGCAAATATTTCGAGAACCAGACCTCGCAAAAAATTTTGGCTTAGACGCATTTATAGGAATTGAATAGACCTTTCTATTGATGTATGTCTCGATCGGGTTGGACAAGGTAGGAAAAATGATGAATTATATAGACAAGAGGTTAGTCCATGATTTTTTCCAAAATCACTAAAATCGCTTTGAATACTCATATTTCGAGAACCAAACCCCGAAAAACCTTCTGGTTTTCAAATGTGGATAGCTCTTTCAAAGCTAACTAGGTGCCTCGAAAACGTTAACCTTTTACAAGGTCTGGTTTCGCAAATATCGACATCCAAAGACATTGTTAGGTAGTTTGGGGTCGAAAATCAGTAAAATCACTTACTTGTCACTGTGGGAGCAAATATTTCGAGAACCAGACCTTGCAAAAATTTGGGCTTGGATGCATTTATAGGAATTGAATAGACCTTTCCATTGATGTATTACTCGATCGGTATGGGCAAGGTTGGAAAAATGATGAATTTTATAGACAAGCGGTTAGTCCATGATTTTTCCAAAATCACTAAAATCGCTTTGAATACTCATATTTTGAGAACCAAACCCCGCAAAAGCTTCTGGTTTTAAAATGTGGATAGCTCTTTCAAAGCTTACTAGGTGCCTCGAAAACGTTAACCTCTTACAATGTCTAGTTTCGGAAATATCGACACCCAAAGACATTGTTGGGTAGTTTGGGGTCGAAAATCAGTAAAATCACTTACTAACATATGAATTTGGGAGCAAATATTTCGAGAACCAGACGTAGCACAAAATTTTGGCTTGGATGCATTAATAGGAATTGAACAGACCTTTCCATTGACGTCTGTCTCGATCGGTTTAGACAATGTTGGAAAAATGATGAATTTTATAGACAAGACGTTAGTCCATGATTTTTTCCAAAATCACTAAAATCGCTTTGAATACTCATATTTTGAGAACCAAACCCCGCAAAAGCTTCTGGTTTTCAAATGTGGATAGCTCTTTCAAAGCTTACTAGGTGCTTCGAAAACGTTAACCTCTTACAAGGTCTGGTTTCGCAAATATCGACACCCAAAGACATTGTTAGGTAGTTTGGGGTCGAAAATCAGTAAAATCACTTACTTGTCACTTTGGAAGCAAATATTTCGAGAACCAGACCTCGCAAAAAATTTTGGCTTAGACGCATTTATAGGAATTGAATAGACCTTTCTATTGATGTATGTCTCGATCGGGTTGGACAAGGTTGGAAAAATGATGAATTTTATAGACAAGAGGTTAGTCCATGATTTTTCCAAAATCACTAAAATCGCTTTGAATACTCATACTTCGAGAACCAAACCCCGCAAAAGCTTCTGGTTTTCAAATGTGGATAGCTCTTTCAAAGTTAAATAGGTGCCTCGAAAACGTTAACCTCTTACAAAGTCTGGTTTCGGCAATATCGACACTCAAAGACATCGTTAGGTAGTTTCGGGTCGAAAATCAGTAAAATCACTTACTAACATATGAATTTGGGAGCAAATATTTCGAGAACCAGACGTAGCACAAAATTTTGGCTTGGATGCATTAATAGGAATTGAACAGACCTTTCCATTGACGTCTGTCTCGATCGGTTTAGACAATGTTGGAAAAATGATGAATTTTATAGACAAGACGTTAGTCCATGATTTTTTCCAAAATCACTAAAATCGCTTTGAATACTCATATTTTGAGAACCAAACCCCGCAAAAGCTTCTGGTTTTCAAATGTGGATAGCTCTTTCAAAGCTTACTAGGTGCCTCGAAAACGTTAACCTCTTACAATGTCTAGTTTCGGAAATATCGACACCCAAAGACATTGTTGGGTAGTTTGGGGTCGAAAATCAGTAAAATCACTTACTTGTCACTTTGGAAGCAAATATTTCGAGAACCAGACCTCGCAAAAAATTTTGGCTTAGACGCATTTATAGGAATTGAATAGACCTTTCTATTGATGTATGTCTCGATCGGGTTGGACAAGGTAGAAAAAATGATGAATTATATAGACAAGAGGTTAGTCCATGATTTTTTCCAAAATCACTAAAATCGCTTTGAATACTCATATTTCAAGAACCGAACCCCGCAAAAGTTTATGGTTTTCAAATGTGGATAGCTCTTTCAAAGCTTACTAGGTGCTTCGAAAACGTTAACCTCTTACTAGGTCTGGTTTCGCAAATATCGACACCCAAAGACATTGTTAGGTAGTTTGGGGTCGAAAATCAGTAAAATCACTTACTTGTCACTTTGGAAGCAAATATTTCGAGAACCAGACCTCGCAAAAAATTTTGGCTTAGACGCATTTATAGGAATTGAATAGACCTTTCTATTGATGTATGTCTCGATCGGGTTGGACAAGGTTGGAAAAATGATGAATTTTATAGACAAGAGGTTAGTCCATGATTTTTCCAAAATCACTAAAATCGCTTTGAATACTCATACTTCGAGAACCAAACCCCGCAAAAGCTTCTGGTTTTCAAATGTGGATAGCTCTTTCAAAGTTAAATAGGTGCCTCGAAAACGTTAACCTCTTACAAAGTCTGGTTTCGGCAATATCGACACTCAAAGACATCGTTAGGTAGTTTCGGGTCGAAAATCAGTAAAATCACTTACTAACATATGAATTTGGGAGCAAATATTTCGAGAACCAGACGTAGCACAAAATTTTGGCTTGGATGCATTAATAGGAATTGAACAGACCTTTCCATTGACGTCTGTCTCGATCGGTTTAGACAATGTTGGAAAAATGATGAATTTTATAGACAAGACGTTAGTCCATGATTTTTTCCAAAATCACTAAAATCGCTTTGAATACTCATATTTTGAGAACCAAACCCCGCAAAAGCTTCTGGTTTTCACTACTAGGTGCTTCGAAAACGTTAACCTCTTACAAGGTCTGGTTTCGCAAATATCGACACCCAAAGACATTGTTAGGTAGTTTGGGGTCGAAAATCAGTAAAATCACTTACTTGTCACTTTGGAAGCAAATATTTCGAGAACCAGACCTCGCAAAAAATTTTGGCTTAGACGCATTTATAGGAATTGAATAGACCGTTCTATTGATGTATGTCTCGATCGGGTTGGACAAGGTTGGAAAAATGATGAATTTTATAGACAAGAGGTTAGTCCATGATTTTTCCAAAATCACTAAAATCGCTTTGAATACTCATACTTCGAGAACCAAACCCCGCAAAAGCTTCTGGTTTTCAAATGTGGATAGCTCTTTCAAAGTTAAATAGGTGCCTCGAAAACGTTAACCTCTTACAAAGTCTGGTTTCGGCAATATCGACACTCAAAGACATCGTTAGGTAGTTTCGGGTCGAAAATCAGTAAAATCACTTACTAACATATGAATTTGGGAGCAAATATTTCGAGAACCAGACGTAGCACAAAATTTTGGCTTGGATGCATTAATAGGAATTGAACAGACCTTTCCATTGACGTCTGTCTCGATCGGTTTAGACAATGTTGGAAAAATGATGAATTTTATAGACAAGACGTTAGTCCATGATTTTTTCCAAAATCACTAAAATCGCTTTGAATACTCATATTTTGAGAACCAAACCCCGCAAAAGCTTCTGGTTTTCAAATGTGGATAGCTCTTTCAAAGCTTACTAGGTGCCTCGAAAACGTTAACCTCTTACAAGGTCTGGTTTCGCAAATATCGACATCCAAAGACATTGTTAGGTAGTTTGGGGTCGAAAATCACTTACTTGTCACTGTGGGAGCAAATATTTCGAGAACCAGACCTTGCAAAAATTTGGGCTTGGATGCATTTATAGGAATTGAATAGACCTTTCCATTGATGTATTACTCGATCGGGTTGGACAAGGTTGGAAAAATGATGAATTTTATAGACAAGAGGTTAGTCCATGATTTTTCCAAAATCACTAAAATCGCTTTGAATACTCATATTTTGAGAACCAAACCCCGCAAAAGCTTCTGGTTTTAAAATGTGGATAGCTCTTTCAAAGCTAACTAGGTGCCTCGAAAACGTTAACCTCTTACAATGTCTAGTTTCGGAAATATCGACACCCAAAGACATTGTTGGGTAGTTTGGGGTCGAAAATCAGTAAAATCACTTACTTGTCACTTTGGAAGCAAATATTTCGAGAACCAGACTTTGCCAAAAATTTCGGCTTGGATGCATTTATAGGAATTGAATAGACCTTTCTATTGATGTACATATGTCGCGATCGGTTTGAGCAAGATCGGAAAAATTATGAATTTATGCAGTCGTCACAGCACTGTAAATGTTTTTCTTTTTCTTTTTCTTTTTGTTTTTTTTTTTTTTTTTTAATATTCGCAAGCGTGAAGTTAAGCTGTATTTATTATCCCTTCACTAAGAAAAAAAAACATTGTTATTCGAGGAATTTTCCATTCTTGTAAAATTATGATTTAAAAATTGTTGACTCAACAAAAAGTTGTTGTAGCAACAACTCATTTTTGATTTTTTCAAGAATCAAAACTTAAATTTAAAAAGGAAAATTTTTGAAAAAAAACAATTAAAACATTTTTAAACATTGAAAATTGTTAGCCTAAGAATAAAATTTTTGTTTTAAATATTTCTACCGGCAAAATATCCTTTCAAGAATCAAATTTTTGGGCCAATTCGTTCTTCAGTCAACAATTATTACGAGTATTAAGAATATAAAAAGTTGGAATAACAATGGAATATGTTAATTTTTTGTATTATTACGTGATTTCAAGAATTAGTTCTTTATCCAAGAAAGAAAATATTTGTTTTGAGATCAACATTAAATTATTTTGAAAACAAACATGATACTTGTTATAAAATTGAAAATCTTTGGCAGAATATGAAAGAAATGTTGAAAATTTTAAAGTATTTAAAGTATTACACTATATTGTCAAGGTGTTATGGATATTATTTTTATTCTCGATATTGTCAAAATTTCTGAATTTTCAGTGATTTTTTAATCGATTGACAATTGAATTCGATATTATGTACCTTGATAGGATGTTGACGCATCTGGTTTGACTTTTTACCAGAAAGTACTGGTTTGACACATAGATAAAAATATATCTATAACTTGGTGTACATACTTAGATTAAATAAATAAATAAATTTGGTGGTACAACAGCGCGGAGTGAACCAGGACCTAGTGACTTACAACTCTCAACCATTCCTGTGTGCGTGTTACCAGGAACGGAGGGGACCTACAATTTTCTGCCGATTCCGAACGGCTTATGACTAGCACTTTCCATGACAAGAGATACTCTTGGAGAATTTGTCAATTCCTCGCAAGAGGCAGTACACCCCTGAAAAAAACTTTCTTGCAGCGGCTAAGAATCAAACTCGAGACCTTCCGCATGACAGTCCAACGCACTAACCATTATGCCAAGGGGTACTATACATACTTAGATTAGTAAGTTTTAAATGTCGCTCTTTATTACCGTTTCCATATCAACAATAAAATATCAAGTTATCATATCTTGTCAACAGGTTTTTAATCTAGGTGATTTTAACATTTTGTGGAATACAAATTAAGGAATGAAATAAGTATATTTTGACTTATTTTATTCATAGAGTAGATCTTTGTTTATCTTTTCTCTGTAAGATGTGTAAAACATTTCAACTTACATTTAAATTTTGAAAAAATGCAATAAAAATCCAGAATCATTTTTCAATCAATTGTTATGTTGCCTCGTGCTTTGTAGTATAAAGGAGATCTTAGTAGCACCATATACAACAAAACAAATTGTTTTAAAAGTATTTATTTCATACAAAATTCTAAAGACGTAAGTGCTAATCTGTTACTCAGTTTATAGACCTGTTGAGTTGTATTTATCTGCTGAAATCGTTTTACATTTTAAAATTATTCAGTTCCAAAAAAAAAAAATCATTTCATAAAATAAAGCACCCTGTAGGTAGGAATACCTGGGATACATGCATATATATATTGCGGTGAGGCTTACAGCAAACTTTCTTCTCCAAAGTGTTCCACAACCGGTAGTTCAGCGGATTAAGATCGGGGCTGCCCGAGGGCCAATCTTCAGCGGCAATAAACTCTGGTAAATTGTCCTTAAGCCATTGTTGTGTTGTTTTTGCTTTGTTGGCCGGCGCAGAATCTTGCTTAAATATCCAGTGCTTGCCAGCCGGGCAGCCCCGATCTTAATCCGCTGAACATTTTGGAGGAGAGGGCTTGTTGTAAGCCTCACCGAAATATTGAGTCTCTCAAAGCTGTTTTGTTGAAGACAGTAGCTT
Organism: Chrysotoxum bicinctum; assembly: GCA_911387755.1. NCBI lineage: Eukaryota > Metazoa > Arthropoda > Insecta > Diptera > Syrphidae > Chrysotoxum > Chrysotoxum bicinctum. The sequence goes on along the minus strand of OU426989.1, from coordinate 92,795,335 downwards.
CGTTTCCACTGGAAGTCGCGCGTGCGGCGTAGACGAGTGGCCGGATCGTTTAAGAAAGTGTTTGAAGGGTAAGGGGCGGCATTTTGAATAATTTCTTATATATTTATATTGTAAATTTAATACTTAATAAATGGCGAAAAAGAATTTTGATTGCTTTTTTATTTTTTAAATAAAACGTGTTTTTGTCAGGGACAGAACTTATGGCAGGACTAGGTATATTAATCAAAAGAATGATCTTTATGAAGTCTTACAAACAGTTTAAAAATCGAACTCACCAAATCATTAATTTGAATCAAAAACACTGTACATATGTATGTACATATCTACAAGACGTAAGAACAAAATTTTATTTTTCTAAAAGTAACGGTCTCCATAACACAAATGTTAAAATGTATTTTTCTTAAAAACGGAACCTAGAATTTTTTTTGATTAATGTTTATGATCTACTCGTATAATTAAATAAAAAAAAATAAAAGATACTGACTGCACTTTCCATAGAAATATTTTTTCGAGTTTTGAAATTCTCATTATCGGCATAACGGATTTTAATGAATTTTTTTTTATTTTATAGAGAGTTTGAAAAACATTGAATATTTTTTGAATGTTTGAAAAATAAAATCATTTTTTTTATAGAAAAATCCATACTTCAAAACGGGTCAAAATTTTGTTTTGAAATTTAATTTTTATTCGTACAAAAGTAAAATCTTTAAGTTGACTGTCCAATTTTCTGTAAAAAAAATTTAATTTAAGTCTTTTTAAATAAGAGCAAGTTCCTGCGATCCAATCATGCATTTCGATTTTTAACACTAGGAACGCACTTGCGATTTAAACATGAAACATGATTTTAAATGAGAATGAACGCACTTAATACTAAAAAATCATGGTGATTTAAAGTTCGAAATTTGTTTGATTTTTCTGGCGATGTGATTGTCGTAAGTTTAAATGAAACAAATGCACTCAAATGGATATGCTCACTCTTGCGCTTTAAATTACTACCAATTAAAAATCGTAGTCGAAATAAGAAATTGGCTTGCACGAACTTGTGATTTACCGCAAGAATCAAGACACAGGGCGTGAATGCACGCACAAACGCACATACCACTTAAAAATCGTAGCGATTATAAAAATGAAACAAGATATATTTTTTCAAGCAGTTTTTCTGTCGCAAAATTAAATAGATCAATTGGATTTAAATAATCCTGAACGCATTTGCAACTTTTTGTGTCAGGTTGCTTAGGTGTCAGTTCCATAAGATCCACGATAGTTTAAAAGAACCGTCACAAAAATGTGTGTAATACTAAAGAATGAGTATTGACTGCTTCAAGGAACTCCTTCAAATAGTTGAACCCAGAATTGTGTATAAAAATACAAAATGGAGAAATTTAATATCACTTGAGAAACGATTCTGTGACATTGAGGTAAATAACAAAAAATACATGCATCCACATTAAAAGTAGTGGCGCAAAGCTTTAGTCGAATTACGTAGAGCTGTTTTAGTATGTAAATATGTTAAATCAACAATTTCACAAATTTTAATCGATTATAGCATCATACTTTTTCTCTACCCTTTTATTAAAGTTAAAATCATCGAATACCTATTTTAATTTTTTAATATCGTGCTAACTTCATATAACCCTTTGACATTTACAAACGTCAAAATAGGTCTGTTTTCTTAGTTTTTTTGCACGAACCGTCATTGTATTAGGTGTGTTCAGAAGCAATTTATTAATGAAATTGCTTTAGTACGATACTAGTTAGAAGATGGTTAAAATTAAGAATGAGTTAGTAAACTACTAACTTATACTTGCTAACTAAAGTTAGCAAATTGTTAAGTAGTATCATACTAATGTCTTAATAATAGGCTGTTTAAAATTTTGCGCCATTGTGTTTTATTTGTTTGCAATTAAATAATCACACGGTAAAAAAATCACAAGTGAGTGCATGATAATAATTTGGGACGACCGCGATCTTTTAATCGTCTCGACAAAAATCGCAAGTGCATTCCTAGTCACGATTTTTGCAACAAAAAAAGACAATATGGGCTACGGTGAACGATCCTTAGCGTATTTTGTTATATGGATGATCTACATGGATCATTAGTTACAATGTAATATGTTATGCCTGTTTATACATATACTTATACTTACTGATGCTGTACGAGTATTTATACTTATCTTTTTTTGATTCTTCTCGTCTTGTCTTGTGATCTCTTAGATACATTTCCAATCTTATTGACAAATTGTATTATTTTTTTTTTCAAAAACTTACAAAAAAATGCAATTTCTTCGCTTTTGCACCTGCACGTTGCCGTGCTGTGCTGTTTATTTTCACTTAATTTTTTTTTTGTATATTTTTTAATTTCATTTACTTAACAATTTCCGTGTATAAGAGACGTGCAAGTATGGTATATTTTTGAACAGGCATGGTTATAAAATACATAATTATAAATTGTACATAAAGTTTGGGTGACGATTCTTAGTTGAAAAAAAAGTAACAAGTTTAAAAAAATATATTGTATTATAAATGTATATATGAAAATATCTGTATAAGACTATTGTAGGAGCGAAATAATTTGTTTGCACTTGCACATCCCTTCACAATATAATATAGAGGTGTTCTTTCTTACTTCTTTATATTTTTTTTTCTTTGTTTCTTATTTTGTATTTTTGTTTTAGCAATTTGTACGAAAATAGGAATTTAATTACATAATTTATGTTTCGCCTAATAACAAGAATTTTGCCTTTGAAAATGGATAAGTTTAAAATATATAACATAATGCAAATTTTGTTAGCAATAATTATTATCTTCTATCTAGACACGCTGATGGTTTTAACTCTTATTTTCTTTTTTACATTTTTTTTACATTATTGTACTTGAGTTTAAAAAAAAAACCGATACTAACAAATAAAGTAATGATAGGTATATACATTTATATTCGTTAACTTAAGCGTATAAATAAATAAATTGAAGATACATACAAAATTCACAACCTTTATACGTGTTTTTTTTATATTCAAAGACAATTTATTCTAAATATTATTGCTTTAATTGAATATTAAACAAATTAAAATTATAGTTATTGAGCAATTTTTAGTTGTTTTTTTAAGATGTTTTTAAATTTTTTTTTTGTTGTTAATTTTCTTACTTTTTATTTATTTTTTGTTGGTTTTTTTAGTTTGTTTGTATTTTTTTTTTCTTTTTTCATATCCATTCTTCTTATTATTAAGTTTAACTATATTTTCTTTCTGAAAGAATAAAATTAAGTATATAACATTATGACTTTTGGACCTTATAACAATATTTTACAAATAAACGACCTGAGATATAGTGACGATATTATTAAACAGAGAAAACAAGAACTGATATATTACGAATTGGACAGATAAATTATTTTACACAAAATAAGGTTTGTACACTTTACAAGTTCAACTTAAGTGAACAAAATTAAATTATTATAATCCTTAAAATATTTATTATTTTAAATTGTGTTTTATGACCAGCAGTTAAGGATTAAAAACCAAATTGAAGCAATTCTATGATAGACTAGACTAGAAACATGCAAATTCGTTAAACAATATTCTCCTTTTTTGGCAGGTAAGGATTAACCCCCAGTTTTACTGGTAATTATTTTACGTACCTATAAGCTTATTTGTTTTGTTGATGATTAAAAATTAGAGAAAACAGAAACCGATAATACGGAAAATCTCAATAAAAAGTACTTTGTTGTAGAAGTCAGTGATCAGGAAGATTTCATTATTCATACTCGTAAACAACTTCATGAAGGCAAAAGTTTTACTTGGTCAAAATATTGTTATATATTTGCATATAAATATATCTATATATTCTCATGAATTCCTTATGACCACCCATAATTTCCATATATCCTTTCTTTCAAGAAGTAACTTAATATTTTACTTCCATATCCCATCCGTTTGCATTTAATGCAATATGACCACCTATTTAGTGATCATATTAAATTTCTTCGCATAAGCGAATTTGAATTTATTTATTCTACAAATACATTATCATCCATCCAAGATTAATGAGTGCATCGTGCACACAAAATTCAATCCAATAAATTAATATCACCCTTTCTTTCTACCCACGCTCGATATTGTTGTCTTGCACATACAATACCCATATTGTCGCAGATCGCGACCAGAATGATTTTCCCTTTTCCAATGTATATGATTAGTCATAAGTATTTAAATTGAGATAAGCGTTCCTTAGAAATATTTTAAGAAAGAATAACTAGTGGTAATTTGGACGTTAAATAAAAATTTGCTCCAAGCTGGAGTAATAAAAAAAAACAGTTTCTTTCTTTTATTAATTAAAAAAAAATAACATTAACAAAATTTGGTGTCAGAAGTAAAGATCCTGAACAGCTTAAAAGTTTAATTTCTGTGTGCTATGAAATAATATAAAAAAAACCACAACAATCTTAAACCTAAAACAAAAACTGCAATTGTGAGAATCATTTGACGCAACAAAATACAACTTAGTGTGCAAGGTCAAATGAAAAAAAAACCACACAAATTAGTGCCAACAAAAGAAACTTTACTTCAACTAAAACTTCAACTCAAAGAAAAAACGTGTTTGATGAACTTAAAACGACAACCCCTGGCGAATAAAAACGAATCAACATGATTGATACAACAGCAGCATTTTTCAACAAGAAGGGCAGGATCATCAACATCCTTTTTATAATATTGTAACTTTTATTTACAAAAACAAATTTTTATAAAAAAAAATAATAAATTTGATTGTATATTTTAAAAAAAAAATGAAATAAGAATAGACGTTCAAATAAATTTTAAAGCAATGGCGCAAAAAGTTATTGAGGTAATACCAAAGGCAGTTGTAAAAAGTGTTACACCAAAAAAGATTTTTACGTTAGGTGAAAAAATTTTCAATTTTAAAAAAATTATGTACAGAAGCACAAAACAAGATAAATTAAAATAAAATAAAAAAATATTGCTATTTTACCAAGTGCATAGATCAGAAATATTAAAATGCCTAACGAAACTGTAGATACGAGTATAACGTTAGATATAAATCTACTTATTAAATTGATACCTGAGTTCGATGGCTCGTTTAATAAACTTAGCGGTTTTATTGATGCTGTTAATGAAGCGATTGGACTTGCTAAGCCTGAGCAAAAACCAATACTCATGCCATTCATAAAGGCCGGGTTAAAAGGTCCCGCCAAAAACGTTACCTTAACGGTAAACTATTCTAATTGGGATAGTCTAAAAAAAAAAATTATCGAAACATTCGGTGAAAGAAAATCTTTCGCCCAGATTCAAATCGAATTACAGAATTGTCGGTAATTTAGAAACGAAAATATATCTTCCTTCACTCAGAGAGTAGAGGAAAAAATACAAAAATTACTAACAACTCTTGCATTTGAAAACGAATGCAAAATCGACCAATCGCAAAGAGACGTAATAAAAAGAATGGTCCTAACGGCATTTATTAATAATTGCTCTATAGAGTACGGACAATTGTAGATGTAAATAACTCTACTGCTACAAACAAGGAAATAATTGATACTGGTGTTGTTGGTGACACTCATTCAAGAGCATCAAATAGTATTTTGTTATTTTTGTATTTTTGTTGCGAAAAAACTTCAATGGTTTCATATATCAAACTTTCTGCCAACAACAACAACAATAGCTATCATTGAATATATAGCAGATAAGCTAAATATAGACAAATCTCAAGTTGCTTGTTATAAGTTGACGGGAAACAAAGATATCGAGAAGCTTAGAACTGTAAACTTCAAAATTGGCGTGCCTCTTGAATGTGCAACTGATTTTTTCAATAGAAGTTTTTGGCCGGAAGGAGTAAGAGTACGATATTTTACAAACAACCAAAAAAACTCGAAGCATCCAATTACTGTCATCAACTAAACGTATTTACTATCAAAATACTGGTGGGATGAGGACAAAAATTGACACATTTTATGCTGCTGTTGCTGACAATAGTTATCAAGTTTTCGCTCTAACTGAAACATGGTTGACCAAAGGAATATATTCATCAGAACTCTTTTCCGGTGATTACCATGTGTACAGCAGAGATCGTTATGCTGAAGGTGAATCCAAAGGTGGAGGCGTGCTTTTATCTGTGAGTTCTTAGCTCATAAGCTTTCAAATATCTTTATTTCATGAAAATATTGAACAAATCTGTGTTAAAATAGAATTGCCTTTTGTATTACTAAATTTATTTATCTTTGTTTCGTATATACCACCTGGTAGCGATATAACTATTTATTCTTTACATATGCAAAATATAAAAAAGTGTTTGATGTACTTGAAAAAAGTTCATATATTGTTGTATTAGGAGATTTTAATCTTTCTCATATAAATTGGATGTATTCTGATGAGGACAAACTTTTATATCCTTCCAATGTTACTTCTAAAATTGAATATGAGACTTTAGATTTGCTTTTATCTATGAATTTAAACCAAATTAATGGTATAAAAATGGAAATCAAAGAATTCTTGATTTAGTATTTTTAAGTAATGACTTAGAGGCTGTAGTAAATGAACAAATTGAACCTATTCTTAATAATTCTGTACACCATAAGGCATTAGAGATTCAGCTTAATTTTTTGTATCTTGATAAACTTAATTTTAATAAAAATGAAATCATTATTGAATACGATTATGTAAAGGCCGATTATGTTGCTTTAAACACTTTCTTCTAAGAGGTTGACTGGAACAATTTGTTTGTGTCAAATGATTTAAAATTATGCTTCGATAACCTCAGAGAAAAAATTGAAGAAGCTAAAGTTGGATTAGTTCCTCAAAAAAGGAAAAAGGGTAATGCCAGACCAATTTGGTTTAATACAAGACTCTGCAATCTTAAAAACAAAATGACAAAGGCTCAGAAACTTTATCAATCAAATGTAGCTTATAAAGACAAGTTTAAACAGATTCGGAAAGAATATGAAACCTTAAAAAAAATTTTGTATAGGCAGTACTTATGGGGCTTGGAATCTAAAATCAAAAGCAATGCTAAAGCTTTTTGGTCATTCCTGAACGGAAAAAGACAATCTTTTGGATTACCGATTAATATGAGATTTGAAGACAAGGTTACAAGTGATGAAATTGAAATCTGCAATTTATTCTCTTCTTAAAGAAAGAGGGGAGTTAACGTTGAAGCATTAAACTACAACTCCATACAAATGACATCCGATTGTGTTAGAATGAATTGAATGTAAACAAGTGTCGGCATGACCGGAAAGAGTTTATAAATAAAGTAACATATAGTCACGTGCAACAAACCAAGATCGAAGGAAGTCAATGGATGAAATTGATATTCCAAGCTCCAGATTCCAGAAGATGACATCATGAGCAGAAATAGTTTAGTTTTAAGTGGCAGTTTCTTAAGATACTCTCGAGGAAGAAAGTTTAGGTTTTAAGAAATAAAATAAAGTTTTTTAAAACTTACTCAATGTAAGAGAATTCATAATTGAGTATATACTCGCACTATCTAGTCCCCACCGGTACCCCTCTTGAGGTGAATAAAAGAAAACTCTCTTAAATTCCCTATCCATGAATACGTGAGTTACATATTTGTATGGTGACCTTCGTCACCATTAGCACTTTAACCTTTCAATAATTTATATTTCAACATATTTAAAATGTAATGCGAGTATGAATTATTGAAAGTGTCAATAAGCACTAATTGTCACTGTAAAATAATATATCTACCAAGTTGTTCAATCAGCATAATAAAATAATCCATGTCCATGAACAACAATTTTTTATGTATCTAGAATAAGAGTCGTTGCTACACCTCCGTACACATTAAAAATTAAACAGTTCGCATTATTTCTTTTGAAACTTCTTTTTCTTAACTCGCGTTTTTTTTTTTTTTTTTTTTTATAATCAACTCACGCTCAAGGGAATATGAGTACCCTTTAAATGTTTTAACACAGCGTGGGCGTGAAGTTACGGAAGAGAAAGAAGGATAGGAAATATGTGTGGCACGATGTTCTGAGACTGAAGGTGTTTGTCTCAGATTTTTTATCTCCAGGGATGGCGGCTGAACTAAAGCGGATTATTGCCGTGTCTTATTTCTATGTCCCTTATAATTCGCATTATTTTATTCGTTTTTCATCTTTGTTGGGCATACTAGTTTAACTCAATCACATGTTGTTATTGGTATGCCTAAACAACATGTAATGAGTAAGCAAGCAACCCATTGATGACAATTTTTAATGGAATTAAAGACGACATAGACGACGGCAGGGATCGAACCTGTGATACTGAGGTTGACACGCGAGCACACAACCATCGCGCCACGGCCACCCCCATCGTCGTTTTTAACGCATATAAATATTTTGAAAATTTCGCCTAAAAGGTGTTATTCAGCATGACAAGCTATGTAAAAACAACAAACCAGCGTGGTCAACCCGCAACAACTTCTTCTAATAAATTTAAGAAGAATGAGGCAGCGAGATATCAATCGCGTCTCAGCTCACAAAGAAAGAGCAATAGATGCCCAGGATGGCAAATCTAACGTATGGGCTAGAAATGTGGATAATGAAGAGGCGTACTACGAAGCAGTTAATAGGCCAGCAGCGCCAAGTAATCGCGCTCAAGCTTGGAGGAACCGCCAATCAAGGCCGGCTTCGAACACCAGGCCATCGACCGTAGAGACTCCACCGCGTGACGAAGCAATGTACGAAGGCAATGGAAGGGGAAGCAAGCCAGTACAAAAGACTATCGCACACAATTACGATTGCGCCGGATTTATACCACTAGTGCGACAGGTGCTTATCGAAGATCAAAGGTTGAGCCGATCGCTCCCTTTTTCCATATTCCAACATGCCATGGTAGAGTTTTTAACTGCCCACAAGTTGACGCAAGGGAAGTATATGCAGAAGGTTCCATCCCGCAACCCTTAATGGATCCACTACTAGCCATCAGTAATGAAGACCTCAATATACCGTCACCGATCTATGATTACATCGTTGGGATAGGATCGAGTATCACCCCATCTGGCCACAAATAGCGAAAGGAAATCTCGCATCTAGTGAGAGAGCTGGGGGATCCCGCTCCGGTACGTTTGGCATACCATCTGCTCAGAACCACAACGTTTATGAATGCTATATATCACCATTCATAACATCTGAGCTTATCAATATGTGAGTGGTCGATGAAAAAACAAAATGACATGAGTAGCTCAAAAATGACACATCTCATAATTGTATCAAAACAAATATTTATATCTCGTTTTTTCGTGACAAAATGTTAAAATTAGTTTATTAGAAAAACTTATAGTTATTTTGAAAAAAAATTACGTGTAGACACTGTGAGTATCTCAAATAAATTAACTATGTAATTAAAATCAGTGAGTGTAGTGTACGAATATATTATTTTCTAGTTTATTTTAAGTTTGCGTAGAGAATCATTTATATATAATATTAATTGATGCTGGTGTTTAATTTTATGTGATTTTACTTCAATTATGTATTTATTTTCTTAGACCAAACCTCATTGATAAATATACACACTTTGAAAAGTAAGTATGTATTTAAATGAATTCAGTACAATTTTTTTAGTACGTAAGTACATCTTTGCAATTTTGAGTACAATTTTGAATTGTTTGTAATAAGAATTGATTTTTTCATTTAGTTAATTTAATCTATCTTCATAAAAAAACATGTTGGATGCGAACATACCCAAAGCCCCATTACCCAATATCAAAAAATTTCTCACTTGGGCCATTATAAAAACTCTGAAGTAAGATACACACTGTCATTTTTTTACATCATTTCTGCTGGAATGTAGGTGTGTAGGTGTAGATGCAAATAATAAATGATGAGGGAAATGATCAAAATTTTTCGTGGGTAGGTACGAGTATGACTGGAATGATGGAATGAAATGATAGTGTGTGGGAAACATATCAGTGTGCGTGCGTCACTTTTGTCTGCTTTTTGTCGTACTCGCTGTCTTTTTGTTTGCCTTGTTTGGTCTCGATTTGTGTTCAAAGAATGGCACTAAGTGGGGATAGAAATTTTACTAAAGAATTTATTTCTTGTTATCGGAACAAAAGTACGGGCGGGTCAATAAGTCGTTGACTTTTGGAATAAAACACAGATTTTTTGATGAAAAAATAATTTTATTTTTCAACGTAGTCTCCCTTGAGCTCTATAGACTTTGTCCAACGCTTCTCCAATTTTTGTATCCCTTCCAAAAAAAATGATTTGTCGAGGTCCTCAAAATAGGCCTTTGTTTGCGAGATGACTTCATCATTGGAGTCAAATCTTTTTCCACCAAGCCATTTCTTCAGATTTGGGAACAAGAAGTAGTCGCTCGGAGCCAAATCTGGAGAATAGGGTGGATGAGGGAGCAATTCATAGCCCAATTCATGGATTTTTGCCATGGCAACTGCACATGTGTGCACCCTTGCATTGTCTTGGTGGAAAAGAACTTTTTTCTTGGCCAAATGAGGTCGGTTTTTTTTTTTCAAATCGTCATTGAATCGGTCCAATAAGTTGGCATAATATTCCCCATTGATTGTTCTTCCCTTTTGAAGGTAGTCAATGTGGATTATCCCGCGTGCATCCCAAAAAACAGTCGCCATAACTTTATTGGCTGACAAACCCACCTTGGCCTTCTTTGGCGCCGATTCACCCTTAGAAACCCACTGTTTTGACTGTTGTTTGGTCTCTGGTGTGTTGTGATGGATCCATGTTTCGTCCACGGTTACAAAACGGCGCAAAAACTCCTCCATACTGCGATTAAACAACGCCAAACCTTCCTGTGAAGTTGTTACACGATTGCGTTTGTGGTCGACTGTGAGCAAACGCGGCACCCATCTTGCGGAAAGCTTTCTCATGCCCAAGTGATCATTCAAAATTGAAACCACTGAGCCATGCGAGATCCCTACGGCTTCCACAATCTCTCGCACTTTCAATCTTCGGTCGGCCAACACCATATAGTGAATTTTTTCGATTGTTTCGGGTGTAGAGACCTCAACTGGGCGTCCAGGACGTTCGGCTTCTTCAGTGCTTGTACGGCCACAACGAAATTCAGTAAACCACTTTTTTACCATTGAAATCGATGGTGCAGAGTGTCCCCATAGTATTTATCAAGCTTAGCCTTGGTCTCGGTAATGGTTTTTTTTTCGCAAGAAATAATGCTTAATAAGCACACGAAATTCACTTTTTTCCATTTTCTCCTCAAATTAGTGAGTCTGATAAAAATAGCTGTCAAACACAAACTAACTAACAGTGTTGCTGTTTCAGTAAAGAGGTCAGAAATTCAAAAAGTCACGGACTTATTGACCCGCCCTCGTACTTTTGATGTCTTGAGAAATGCAAGGAACTGGATTTCAACGTAGAAATCCGCCATGCTTTAAAGGATTAAAGCAAACTCTTCTCGGGAAACTCTCTTCTTCTTCCGTTGATGATTAAATTTGTGGAATGCAATAATTATGGAAAATGCGTAGGTGAATTTTTTTAAAAAATTATTTCATCTTACCAAGCTAAAATATTAAGCCATATGAAGGCTAAGATACCTTGGTTGTTCTGGGTTGTTGTCGATGAAGAAGTAGTTTCTGTTGATTCTTTTTTTCGTATAAATAAAAATAAAATATGACATGCAAAGATTTCGAGTACAATCAAAAATTTGGAGAACATCGTTTCTTAATAATAAATACAACTTTAACTCCCAGCTGTATTGTTTAAAAAATTTATTTTTGAAACGTGTTTCTGCTGTTTTTAATTGATGACTATTTCTTCTCTTTCTCCTGAACTTTGAAACTGCTTTGAATATAAACTCTTCACTTGTTTCGTTACGTTATTTGTTTTTAATATGGAAATATTTTCGAAAAGGAGAAATTTGTTTTTTACTATTTACTATTTTAAGTTATTTCTTTTAATTCCATATATACAAAATCTGGAATTAAAACTAAGTCTTTCCTATTTTGCTTATATTATAAAATATCGATAAATATTATCTGCCCAATTTGTTGGCATATAATTAATATTTTGGAATTTTGTCGTTTTGAATTATTCACCCTTATTCCGATAGGCGTTTTTCTAAAACGCCAGCTGTCGTTTTAGGAGTCGTGTCGTTTTTTTTTTTGGTATTCCGTAACTAAAACGCCAGCGTTTCTCTCGCTCTTACATTCCACAATACATTCCAAATATCTGACATATCAAATTGCTTGCAAATTGAATAATTTGGTTTTGAAAATTATATTTGTGTGAATTTGTTTCAAACATAAGAAAAATGTACAGTGTAGAAAGTTATTTTTCATGGAGCAGCAGTGACGACGAAGAAGAAGAAGAAAAGAAAGATTTGATACTGCAGACGATATACAGTCCATCTAAAGCAAATCCTTTTGATTTGGCTGGCACAAAGTATGTTATTAAATAAAAAAATATATATGCAGTAGGTAATTCTACCACTGGTTTTGTTTTTTTATTTTATCGCATTTGTTAACAGATTCAAACTTGCTGATGCCCTTAGTTTTTTGCAAAAGCGAGCTACCAAAAGGGGTTGGGAACGACATCAATTTGGGGCTAGCCCAGCCAAGCCTAAGCAACTTTCTTACGGAAATACCTGCTCGCGTTTGATCTTTGCCAAGTTGTAATTTCTACGAATTCTTTTATTTTCCATTTTAATCGGATAGATACATACATACATAGATAGATCGCTTGATACAAATATTTGTATATATACATATGCCTATGATGGAGAAGAAAGAAATACTTGACTTTTGGGTATGTGATTGTCACTGATAACAGTTCAAATAAAAATACATTTTTGCAGGAGATGATGGGTACCCACTCGAGCCTTTTCTTGTAACTCCTTATAGATTTGTTATTTTCACGCTTAACAAAGAATTTTAAATTATAAAAACTAAAATAAATTTAAAAAAACTTATATTTTGTATCCTGTCGTCAACAAATTTCTAGACGACACATTTCTGCGTTTTTACAGACGTTTTTTGTATGAAAACGACTTACGGAATACCAAAAACAATATAGAGAACACGTTCCACAAGAGAGAATCGACAAATTGACGTTTATTTGGCGTCGAACGCCTTACGTAATACCAAATTCACACTGGCGTTTTTATTTTGGCGTTCAACGACTTACGGAATAAGGCTGATTATCATTTGGGAAATTACAAATCTATCACACAAAATCTAAATCTAGCGCTGTTTTTCATCTCGATCTACCTCGGGTTTCGAAATAGAAGTGAACACTGGTTACGCGTCCCTTCTTTTTTCCACATGTTGTGTGCAGAGTAGCTGCCGCACAGTTGTAGAGTTCTCCTGCGCTCCCTCCGTTTTTATTATTTTTGTTGTGTCTCCGGACAGGTTTTTTCTTTTTTGAAATTTCTGTATGTTGCGCTGATAGCTTACAGACTCCTCTCCGATGTATGTTTTTGCCACTATAAAAATATAATTAAATGCTGCAAAATATGGTGGTTGTAAGTCACCAATAAAATTATATATTTTGAAATATGAAAATATGTGAAAAATAATATTTGATGCTTCAGCAAAATATTCCTCACGCTCTTAAACATACATATGTATGTGAGTAGGAAAACTCTGACTTTCCAGTTCCACATAAGGTTCGCTTTCCATTAATTTTGCGGGTTTAAGCTTACTATATGCTGATATATTGCTGCTGCCTTGGTCGCAGCTTAGTGCAATAATACTCATTTCACATCTTATTACTCCAGTACTAAGAGTGACCAGCACCTGGGACAACATTACGGAATCTGGTGATCCAAAGCAGCAGGCAATGGACTGTTTTCAGTTCTTGTTCAAGCCTCTTAGTGTAAATACCATTACCTTAGAGGCTATAGTTTTCTCCCTCCCGAATTCACCAAAATCTGTGTATCCGAATATTATGTCGTCCTTTATGTTGTACTCCAGTTCTTTTTTGATGCACATTTCATTGAAGAGTAGCACGCATTTTGTATCCATCGCTGTCATTTCCTTAGCTTTGTCCCTCAGCAAATCCTGCATCTTTGCACTCAGTCCCGTTGATAGCCGGATTTCCGAGTGCCACCGGTAGATAGTGCTAACTGATGGCAGCTTAAATCCGGCGCTTAACATAAAATTATAACATGCTGGGGACTTAAAGAAAAATTTCAAAGATAAGTCTCTTTCTAACCCCAGGGTGTGTTCGGCTTGTGAAACAGTTGACTAAAGATGAATGTCCTTAGCTCTTCTGAAAATCCTTCCATGTGGGTTTCGACATTTTCCTTTAACCTATATTCGGGGTCGCGCTTAAGTTTTTTAGGGGTATCAAAAATATAGCGTGGAATAAAACTTTCGCGTTTTGTTTTACGCTCCATTTTGTAAGAGGTATAACCTGGAGAAGGGAATTGCGAAGGAGAAATGTGCGAAGAATAAGGCACGTCTGAAAGAGAAAAATCTTTTATGTAGGTTTTTGAAGAGCTTGCAACCATTTATCAATGATAAAGTTGGGCTGCAATGACCTGTGAGATAGAAGTGCGAAATACGAAACCTGGTCTGCAGAGACAACCGTGGAGGTTTGCTGCTTCCGAGTCCTAAAAGCCTCCATTAAACGAATGCATGCTGAATCAATATCAAAGTCTGTGCAATTGCAGACAGATTCAGATGTCTTTAGCATCGAAATGTTTTTCACACATCAAGGATTTGTTTGGTAAATTCTTGGTGTGTGAAATAGTCCCATGCTTTAACCAAACCGCCCTCCTATGGTCATTTGGTATCGAAAATAATGAAATATCACCTAACACCTTTTTCTGCTCACCGCAGTTTTCGTAGGTGCATACAGCCGTATTAAATAAATATAAGTAAAAAATATATAAAGAAATATATAAAGAAATAATATTATAATATATGATAATATATATTTAATGGAGGCTTTTAGGACTCGGAAGCAGCAAACCTCCACGGTTGTCTCTGCAGACCAGGTTTGGATTTCGCACTTCTACCTCACAGGTCATTGCAGCCCAACTTTATCATTGATAAATGGCTGCAAGCTCTTCAAAAACCTACATAAAAGATTTTTCTCTTTCAGACGTGCCTTCTTCTTCGCACATTTCTCCTTCGCAATTCCCTTCTCCAGGTTATACTTCTTACAAAATGGAGCGTAAAACAAAACGCGAAAGTTTTATTCCGCGCTATATTTTTAATACCCCTAAAAAACTTAAGCGCGACCCAGAATATAGGTTAAAGGAAGAGCTACGGACATTCATCTTTGGTCAACTTTTCCACAAGCCGAACACACCCTGGAGAGCTAAGGAAAGAAACGTATCTTTAAAATTTTTCTTAAAGTCCCCAGCATGTTAAAATTTTATGTTAAGCGCCGGATTTAAGCTGCCATCAGTTAGCACTATCTACCGGTGGCACTCGGAAATCCGGCATCAACGGGACTGAGTGCAAAGATGCGGGATTTGCTGAGGGTCAAAGCTAAGGAAATGACAGCGATGGATACAAAATGCGTGCTACTCTTCAATGAAATGTGCATCAAAAAAGAACTGGAGTACAACATAAAGGACGACATAAAATTCGGATACACAGATTTTGGTGAATTCGGGAGGGAGAAAACTATAGCCTCTAAGGTAATGGTATTTACACTAAGAGGCTTGAACAAGAACTGAAAACAGTCCATTGCCTGCTACTTTGGATCACCAGATTCCGTAATGTTGTCCCAGGTGCTGATCACTCTTAGTACTGGAGTAATAAGATGTGAAATGAGTATTATTGCACTAAGCTGCGACCAAGGCAGCAGCAATATATCAGCATATAGTAAGCTTAAACCCGCAAAATTAATGGAAAGCGAACCTTATGTGGAACTGGAAAGTCAGAGTTTTCCTACTCACATACATATGTATGTTTAAGAGCGTGAGGAATATTTTGCTGAAGCATCAAATATTATTTTTCACATATTTTCATATTTCAAAATATATAATTTTATTGGTGACTTACAACCACCATATTTTGCAGCATTTAATTATATTTTTATAGTGGCAAAAACATACATCGGAGAGGAGTCTGTAAGCTATCAGCGCAACATACAGAAATTTCAAAAAAGAAAAAACCTGTCCGGAGACACAACAAAAATAATAAAAACGGAGGGAGCGCAGGAGAACTCTACAACTGTGCGGCAGCTACTCTGCACACAACATGTGGAAAAAAGAAGGGACGCGGGATTCAAAACGACAAAAATTCCAAAATATTAATTATATGCCAACAAATTAGGCAGATAATATTTATCGATATTTTATAATATAAGCAAAATAGGAAAGACTTAGTTTTAATTCCAGATTTTGTATTTATGGAATTAAAAGAAATAACTTAAAATAGTAAATAGTAAAAAACAAATTTCTCCTTTTCGAAAATATTTCCATATTAAAAACAAATAACGTAACGAAACAAGTGAAGAGTTTATATTCAAAGCAGTTTCAAAGTTCAGGAGAAAGAGAAGAAATAGTCATCAATTAAAAATAGCAGAAACACGTTTCAAAAATAAATTTTTTAAACAATACAGCTGGGAGTTAAAGTTGTATTTATTATTAAGAAACGATGTTCTCCAAATTTTTGATTGTACTCGAAATCTTTGCAATATCTTCGTTAAAAAGTTTTTAAAATATTCTTTAGGAACTTGCGGTTGACTTTAATTTTCAATCTAAGCATTTCGGAAAGATACAAGTTTTTATTTTGATAAAAAAAAACTGTTGTAAGAATCGATTTATATATGTACATGAATAAATTTTGATTTTCTAAAAGATGAAAAAATGCCATAATTGTCTACCTAACTATGTTTGTGTGAAATTTATTATTAATGTCATATTTTATTTTTATTTATACGAAAAAAAGAATCAACAGACACTACTTCTTCATCGACAACAACCCAGAACAACCAAGGTATCTTAGCCTTCATATGGATTTACATTTTAGCTTGGTAAGATGAAATAATTTTTTAAAAAAAATCACCTACACTCAGGGAAAAATGATAACCTAAATTACCTTAGTTGCATAAGGTAAAATATTTTGTATGGAAAAATTTTGACAAGCATAAATTAACCCTGAACTAAGTCAAGTTATGTACGACTTAGGCAGTGTTAAATAGGCTAATTTACCTTAAATGAATAAGGTGTTTATTTTTGTATGGATGTTATTTGACGAGCATAACTTTGCCTAGAACTAACATATCTTATGTACGTCGTAGGAATGTTAAATAGGCAAACTTGCCTTAGAAAAACTAAGGTAAAAAATTTTTTTATTAATTTTTGTTCGGCGAGCACAACTTTGCCTATAACTAAGGTAATTTAACCTTAGACTAAGGCAATTTATGCACGCCCTAGGTAAAATGAAATAGGCAAACTTGCCTTAAGTAAATAAGGTAAAATTAAGTTATTCGTCAAGCATAACTTTGCCTATTACTAAGGCAATTTTTGCACGCACTAGGTTAAATGAAATAGGCAAACTTGCCTTAAGTAAATAAGGTAAAATTAAGTTATTCGTCAAGCATAACTTTGCCTATTACTAAGGCAATTTTTGCACGCACTAGGTTAAATGAAATAGGCAAACTTGCCTTAAGTAAATAAGGTAAAATTAAATATTCGTCAAGCATAACTTTGCCTATTACTAAGGCAATTTTTGCAAGCCCTAGGTTAAATGAAATAGGCAAACTTGCCTTAAGTAAATAAGGTAAAATTAAGTTATTCGTCAAGCATAACTTTGCCTATTACTAAGGCAATTTTTGCAAGCCCTAGGTTAAATGAAATAGGCAAACTTGCCTTAAGTAAATAAGGTAAAATTAAGTTATTCGTCAAGCATAACTTTGCCTATTACTAAGGCATTTTTTGCACGCACTAGGTTAAATGAAATAGGCAAACTTGCCTTAAGTAAATAAGGTAAAATTAAATATTCGTCAAGCATAACTTTGCCTATTACTAAGAAAATTTTTGCACGCACTAGGTTAAATGAAATAGGCAAACTTGCCTTAAGTAAATAAGGTAAAATTTTGAGTTATAATTTCATTTGACGAGCATAATTTTACCTAGGACTAAGGCAATTTTTGCAAGCCCTAGGTTAAATGAAATAGGCAAACTTGTCTTAAAAAGTTAAGCTAAAATTAAGTTATTCGTCAAGCATAACTTTGCCTATTACTAAGGAAATTTTTGGCGCCCTAGATAAATGAAACCTTTCTTAAAAAAAATTAATGTAAAATATTAAGAATATTTGCTTTAGAAAATATAACAAGGCATGATGTGATTCTAAAAACATCCCCAAACCTTTCAATTCGAATAATTAGGACCTTATAAGCCTTGAAACACCAATATACCGTGTACGTACATCATTATACAAGTCATAAGTCTTGGCAGATTATCCTGAAAATTAAAATTTTCTTTCTATGAATAGCAACCATGGCTAAATTTTAATATTACAGTTCTCATTTTTCGGTCCTCTCAAAAAGAATCAACGATATCCTAAATTCAATGAATTCTATTTCCTCGGAAACTTGAATTTCGATTTCGTTCATCTTTTTGTGTGCACTTCGTTTCTTCTTTAATTTGCTTCATCGTTTACCTTTTGTGTGCGCTATGCTATTGCTTTATGACGCAATTGAGTTAGTAGCCGATTACATTGACGCAAAAAAGAATTAATGCTCGAAAGAGAATGGATGATTATTAGAAAGAAGGAAAAAGACAGCGTTTTTTCCATCCCTTTCCTTGTTTCTAAAAATCTTCCTTTCTCTCTCAAAAATTAATTTTTTGTTTGCGTCAATGTAATCTGCGGTCTACATTAGTCACTGCGCTAACGTAGTGCTGAGTTACACGTGTCTACTAACCATGCATATTCGTAAAGTTGAAAAAGTCTCTGACAAAAAATATCGCCGTAGCCAGCAGGTGGCGTCCGCATACAATCTCACCGTGGTAGTACTCGTTATAGGTGCAGCCATTCGAAACGCTAGTATAGCCGACATGCTAGTGAATATGTCAATGTCACACTAAACAATGTCAAAAACTAGCTAAAAATCCATTCGCAAATCACACATCGGATTCTCAAACTGGCATAAAAGTAAGTCAATGATGAAAACAAGAAGGACCTACAATATATTTACGAATGTATCGCAAACAAATATCTCGCATTGATTTAGATCAGCCTTTATTCCCAGATTCTACAAAACCATGGAATACGAGAAGACGTGGGTCAAAATGTCCCATAAACCAAAACAAAATAATGCGCGGAATAGTAAAACAACATTTATCGAAAAACTCTTAAAAAAATCTGCTGCTATACCTATAACATTTTTCAACCATCCATTCCTATGAACATTTTAATTTGTCCAGCTATTTTGAATTCTGAAGGAACTTCAAAATATTTGTCTCTGTGTGTTTTTTTTTATTTGTAACTCTACGCCTCTACAAGCAATAATTTCTGCAGATCACAAAATTCATTTAACAAATCGATTGCAGCATTTATTTCTTCCCATATTTCAGTGGAAATAAATGAAGAAATAGTTTGACATTCAATTTCAGTTCGACTAAAATTCGTTCTTATTTTCACGTTTACATGTAGATTGAAGGCCAATTAGATTGCATGAAATAATTTTCCACTGAACCTACCCATACATAACTTTATATTTTTATTATTGGAGATGCAAAAGCTTTTCCTGTAAAGTAAGTACCTTTAGGTAAAAAACTGGACTAATAAAATGTAAGAAACCAAGCTGAAATGCCCAATAGTAAAACAATTTAAATCTTAACAAATTTTCTTCACGCCAACTCGACTTATCATTCATTCCAAATACATTTCCATGTTTTGTCGATTCGATTTCTCAAGACTTCGTATTGGACAATTCAAAAAGCAATTAAAAGAAACGCAAAGTTTATTTGATTGCTTGGCGAGAATGAATAGTGAATTGTGTTTATATTTCATTCTTCTGTTCCGTCAATCCATCTGACAAAAATTCTCAGGAATTTAAAGCGAGAAACGAGCAAATAGCGCGCTAGCCAGCACGTATTTTTCAAGCACCAAAACAGCACCAGCAACTTCAGGTGTTGTAAAGTACGTACCTTACAACCTTCTCTTATCATTTCCCCTTATCATTCCATCCAACTAAACCCATACTTACTTCAACCCATTGCAACTTCAAATTCCCACAGTCATCATTTCCTTTTGATTGACCAATATTCCATATTCCCATATTCATCATTTACTTTAATTGCCCAACTACAAACCACTTCAAATTCCCATATCATCATTTCCTTTTGATTGACCAATATCCGACCCACTTAAAATTCCCATATCATCATTTCTTTTAATTACTTACAAATTCCATCTACCTCCAAAGTCCCCAACGACACAGTCAACGATCGCTCCACTTAAAAACTCATTCATACCCATTCACTTTCCCAATCCGTTAAACTTCTCCAATTTCATTGCCTGCTTCATTGAAACAAAACCCATAATTCCCAGATCATCATTTTCATTTTGAAATCCAACTTTTCCAACCCATTAAACGGTGCATTGATCCCCAACACCAAATGGCAACTACAAACAGGCACACTTATGCATGTTGTTGGATTTTCCTCAGTTTTCGTCGTGTCGGGTGAGGAGGAATCGACGGCACACTCTGTTTCTGTTATTCGAGTCGGTCGGACGGGTTGTTTTAAATATATCTTAAATTCGAAATCTTGAAATACATATATCTTAATTTCCAAATCTTGACATACATACATCGTAAATTCTAAATCTTGAAATAAATATAACTTAAATAAATTCTAAGTCCTGAATGTTTATATCTTAAATTCAAAATCTGAATAATAACTCTTAGTAATAAGAACTGAATAGTGTAATAGAATAAGAACTAGTGTAAATAAATAAAGGAAACAAAAAAAAGGAAGATAAACTACTATTCTTTAATTCACATTGGACACACAAAAAACGCAACACGAAAAAACAGGTAAGAACCCAACTGAGAATCGTGCTTCTCAGCGAACAAAAATATAGCACAACACAGGATTTATGTCTAACAGCGCTGTTGACATTACGTTGATGTTTCTATTTGCGCTGAATGATTAAAATACATTATTTCTAAGACAATGGCCACCGCTGTTGCTGTTTCAATCTGTTTCTCGCAGTAGAAATAAAAACTGGCCAAGTGTAAACAAACCACCACCAATGGAAATCTGTACCCTGCTTTATAAGCTCATGCATACTTTGCATTACGTCGGCGTCACCTATTGCTTGCCTTTTGCTAAAAGCGGTAAATTTCATTTCATTCGTTGAAGTTCTTCATTAAGTCTGTGCGCAAAATTTAAATACGGGAAGTGAAATTATAAAAGTAAATGAAATAAAATCAAAAAATTAAATAAATTTGAAATAAAACAAAGAAAAACCAAAAGTAAGGAAAAACAAAGAAAAATATACTGGATTCAGGTGAGTTTATATTATTATATTTTATTGAATCATGTGCTTGGAATTTACCTAATAGCAAAAGAAACTCTCATTTGTTTTAATATTCACGTTAAAATTACATACATTTATGTACATTCCAACCAAAAATAAGATTTTGATTCATTTGCGCAAATTGAAATAAGAAATATGTGAGTCAAATGATTTTCAAGCCAGAATTTTGGCGGTATATATATGTGCAACCCCTGCTTTTGCACAATCATGTTCTTATAATTCACCTAATTCTATTCATTTGTTTTAATATTCGCGTTTAATATTACATACATTTATGTACATTCCAACCAAAATAAGATTTTGATTCATTTGCGCAAATTAGATGTAGACTAACATATAAATCATTTATTTCACAAAATAATTGTGGGCCAATAAAATCCAGTGAAGTGAATGTATGACTCTACGATCATACTTACATAATGTATTTTATTTCATTTATAGATGTTTTGCTTTATTTGTACAAAGACGTTCCACGACTTAAATAAATTATTAAGTCATTTAAAAATTTTACATGGTTGTGACAAAAACAAGGATTTGCGATGTTATGAAAAATCTTGTCGGCAAGTATTTAGAGGATTGTCTGTCTATAAAAGACATTTAAGTATTCATTTGAGAAAGCCAAATAAAAAGGAAAAGAAGATATCTGAAACTGACGATCAAATAAACTTGAATACAAAAGACTGTGGTACAACTGATCCATTGCAAATTGTTACTGAAAACTACCACACAGAGCAGTCAGAAATGGACAACGTCAAGCCCAGTATTTCCCATACTTCTTTAAATAGATCCAAAAGAGAAATTGAAGACAATCTGCTTGAATTTGTGTTGGGCCTTCACAATAACAGACATTTTAGTAGGAAAGATGTTATTACCATACAACTAGCAGTCGATGAATTTATTTTATCGCCTTTGTTAGATAACATAAGCACCGTAGTAGCAGAAATGGGAGAAGAGAATAAAATAAAAATAGAAAAAGTTGTTAAGGAATTCAATGAAGTATTTAAAGAATTAAATACAGAATATAAACTTCAGAAATTTTTAGAAAACCGAGATTTGTTTCAGAAACCTAAACAGTTTGACATAAATAGACAAATTACTAATCGGATGATAAATGGACAAAGCACTTTGGGTGAAAAAGTAGACAAAGGTATACTCATGGATATGAAATTCGAATTCCGAAAAATATTTGAAAAGTTAGAAAATCAAGAAGTTCTTACCAACTTTTTTGAAGGTCAAACTTCAAGTATGGGAAGTTTTATTAACGGAAAGTTATGGCAGCAAAAAAAGGATATGTATAAAGAAAAGAAATTGGTGCCATATTTCTTGTACACCGATGACTTTGAAATAAACAATCCTCTGGGATCGCATACTGGTGTGCACAAAATAACGGGAGTATACTTCTCAATTCCCATTTTCGAAAACTATTTCAAAGTAAGCGATATTTATTTAGCTGCTTTAATTAAAGCTTATGATATCAAAACATATGGTAATGACTTGACTATTACTAATCTTGTACAAGAGATCATTTCTCTAGAAACGGAAGGAATAGATATTATTTTGAATGGCCAAAAAACAACTATAAACTTAATAATGGGTATCATTTTGGGAGATAACCTTGGTCTCAACCAAATTCTTGAATTCAGTAGATCGTTTTCTTCTAATCACTACTGTAGATTTTGCACTGCACCTAATGAAATTACCAAGACGATGTGCAAAGAAATATCAGCATTTAACCGAACTGAAGTAAACTATCAACAACATCTAAACGCTGATTTTGCTTCTACTGGTGTCTATAAGAACTCATTATTAAACAACATTCCTTCGTTCCATGTTGTCAACAATTTTTCGGTTGATTTGATGCATGATTTGTTCGAAGGTGTAACTCATTACAACCTAGGACATGTTATAGAGCATTATATCAAAACTAAAGTTTTTACTTTGGAGCAATTAAATCAATGCAAACTGACTTTCTGCTATGGAGATACTGAAAAGGGAATTATTTTTGCATTGCATATAAAACGAAAGAAATTTAGTGCTTCAGCAAGGGAAATGTGGTCATTCGTGCATCACTTCCCATTGATCGTTGGACATTTAGTAGCAGCAAATGATAAAGTTTGGCAGTTTGTTCTTATATTTATTAAATTGGTAGATACTCTACTCCTACCGTATTATGATGACAATACGTTACATGAACTTGAGTTACTTATAGAAAAGCATAATATGTTGTATCAAAAACTTTTTGGAGATACTCTAAAGCCAAAGCATCACAACCTTGTTCATTACCCACGTATTATTCAATTTTCTGGGATGCCTAAGAATTACTGGTCATTTTTATTTGAGGCAAAACATCAGGAGCTAAAATCATATGCTAGAGTTACATGTAGTCGTACAAATATTTTGTTATCCATTGCATTGAAGTTTCAGTTGAAATTTGCCCACAAAGTTATGAAACGCAGGGAAAGCTATCTTAAATATTCACATCATGACGAAATATTAGAATTTAACCAAGTCCTTAGTAATTTACATGAGTATGCGACATCAAAACACTTAAAAAGAGTTGAATACCTTGGCACAGTTTACAAACAGGGGCAATTTTTATCTATTACGCATGCAGTTGATGTAAAATTTTATCTTATCATTGAAATTATTTTTAAAGAAAACAATAACCCCAGCATTGTATGTCAAGAAATAAGCACAATCTTTAATGACCATTATCTGTCATTCGAGATTACTGCAAAGGCAATTCAAAGCGAACTATGTATCAAATCTATCAAAGATTTCGATGGACCCCCTGTTAATTCTCATATAATTTTATGTGGTAGCGAATTTATTAGGAAAAAACATTTGTTTTAAAATAGAACAAAACTCAATATAAATAGGACAGTACTCAACACAAGACACAAAACTTCAAAATACACCCACAACCAGCAGCAATGATGAAGAAGAACCAACTACAGATGAATTAATAGATTTGAACGAAATATTTGTCATTAACTCTGAAGGAGATTTAACCCTAATGGAGCCAAATTCGTCCAAGAATTCTCAAGAAACTGCTCAAGACGATGATGATGAACTAGCCCAACTTCTTAAATCTTGGAAATTGTATGACAAATTATACATGTATCTTAAAGGTAGGATAGTTTACATTTTTCAGATATATATAAATTACAAGTGATTCCTTCGATACAGTTAAGAAAGTTGACGTGGAATGCTTAACTTTCATGAACCAAAGGCATATTGACCAGCTATTCTGTGATTTGGATGAATTTAAGCTCAAGGTGATCTTCGAACACAAGCTCACTCTCTGGCAAAATGCAAAGGTAATAATCAAAAATTTGAAATCTAGTAAAAATTAATTTAATTTCCATTTTACTTTCATTACATGTGCATCAACGTTTCATATTGCTATCTCTTGTAAATAAAGGGTATTTATAACATAAACCCTCTGCCCAGAAATGAACTTTCTCGACGGTCTATCGAATCCTGGGTGGACACTATTTCAAATTCAAGTCCCCTTTCAAACACCTCCTCAGACAGTAATGTAAGTTCCTGAATTTTTCTTTTGAAATTTTATTATAGTAATTTTCTTAGTCAATCACCTACATACATACGTATTTGAATTTTACTTCAACTTCCATATATTTTGTTATGTTTTTACTTACATAGATCACAGCAATAGAAATTTTAAGAAAAACAGAACAAGGGAAAACCATAATTCAAAATTACGAAAAGAATCAACATTTGTCACCAGAAGACCGGACAGTTGTTGTCCATAAAATAATTCAGTTCTTCACAGAAAACAACACCAAAATAACAGTAAAAAAATGTGAAACATTAGCACATGATATTTGTAAGGCCTTTCCAAAAGAAAGTGTGGTAAGGTTATCTTATTTTGTTTAAGTAAAAACTCATCAAGAAACGATCTTCCTTATTATTATTACTGTCAAGTATTCATTGAATACTAAAAAATATTCATATTTGCTAAATGTTTTTATCATTGATCATTCCGTTGTAAGTTTGAAATTTGCTGCTTATGAATCAGTAGTTTTAACCAGTATTTTTTAATAAAAATGAGTTCTAAAAAAGCTTACTTTTATATTCAGAGCTGATTTTTAAATCATCAGGTAATCACTGATACGAACGTCAAACACCTAATTAATTTTTGTCCGCCAATTTTATTTTCTTTATATTTATCTAAAAGTAATTTATTGGCTTTAAATCTATAATTTTGTTTGAATTATTAAAATTAAATTTCGTTTTTCACATTTAACATAAGTTTCATAACATAAAGACCATAAATTTATCAAAAAAATTAAAAAGTGACTGAAATACATATACCTTTGCAACATAACCTACAAATATATGGGACCAAACAAAAAAAGAGCTCTGCATTTAACTTCTCCTGAACAAAGTGAAACGAGTAACGCCAAAAAACACTCAGAAGGAACAATGTTCAACAAAAGTATGAAACAACAAAAGCTACGTCTCATACTCAACACCACCACCACCTGCTGCTGCTGCTGCTCCAGCTGTTGTACCTGTTGTTGTTGTACCCGCTGCTAATACTGCTGAAACTCCCGATGTCTTTTCGTGGTATCTTTTTGATCAAAAATTGGGAAATATGCTGGATAAAAAGCTAGAAGATGTCGCGAAAAAAGATGACCTAATACCTCTTCGCCAGGAGATCGAAAATCTTCGTATCGAGAACGAGATGCTTAAGGAAGACTTAAATAAAATGAAAAAAAAGACTCGAACTTATTGATAAAACATCTCGGCGCCCGAAGATTATCGTTAGTGGGCTGAAAAACACAAATACAAAACTAGCTGTGGATGAATTCTGTGAGATCTGTTCCCGAGTACTAAAACAAAATGTACTTGTTATAGAATCTCGTCAATTAAAAACAAAAAATGGATTGTCCTATGCATTCACGATGGAATCCCCACTGCAAGTAAATAATATTATGTCTGTGAAAAAGAAGCTTGATGGTTCTGCAATTTACATCCAAAAGGACTATACTGCGGATGAAAGGGAAAAGCGATTTAACCTTCGTCAACTGGGAAAAAATATTTCGAAACTTGATAAAAAAGTTAAAGTTCGCTTTGGTGAGACCTCCATTTACATCAATGATAAACTTTACAAATGGAACAATGGTAGCTTTGAAGCCAAACAACATAAAGATGCTGAACTTTTAAGAGCCCTGGCGCAAAAAGCTAATTTTCCGTGCAATGTGATGGTAACAGATATGCATCGCCCACCTTTAAAAGACTCTGATGCTGCTTCTACGTCCTGGAATGCAAGTCAACATTAGCAACAAGATGTCTGTCAGTTGGTAGCATATAACGTAGCGAATTTAAAAAGTAAGCTAAGTTTTTGTAATTTCTTTACGTATATAAATAAGTTTGATATTTTCTTTTTGTTTGAAACGAATGTATTAAATGATAAAAAGAATGAATTTTTACATTTTTTTAATGATTATATGTTGTATTGGGAAGATGCTGAAAAGTTACATAGTGCTGGTCGCGCATGCGGCGGTTGTTTGTTTGGGTTTAAAAAGGCTATCCAAAATAAATATAATTTTAAATTCAATAACTTTTCAGGGAATTTTGCTTTATCTGCTAAATTTGGTGATAAAAATTTCTACTTTATACCTCGATATTTGAATTGCACAAGGTGGACGAGTGATTTCAAAAAGTTTGAAGAGTTTTTAGGCAGCATGAGATTTGAATCCTTTTGCATTATTGGTGATTTGAATGCTCGAACGGCTGATGGTCAATTTATCGATGGACATTTACTGAAAGGTTTTTCTTTTATTTCTCAATATAGAAAATCAAAAGATAAAGTAGCAGATGGGAAAGGTAAAAAATGTTTGGAACTTTTTGAAAATATCGGTGGCGTTATTTTGAATGGTAGAGTACCTGGGGATGCAGATGGTGAATTAACGTTTAGTGGTGTAATGGGTAATTCAGTTATCGATTACTGTATATGCTCGTTTGATTCTTTAGGGCTGATTAACAACTTTTCCATTCAGAGTAAACCATATTCGGATCATATGCCTTTAAAATTGAGTTTCTCCCCGCCGTTGTCAATAACAACTAAAGTTGGTAACATGGCACTTGAAAAAAAGTAAAATTGGTTTCCCAAAATGGCTTCTAAGTACAATGAAGTATTAGTACGTCTACATAGTTGTGAATACATTCAAACAAATAAACCTATTGAAGAGAAAGTAAGTACATTAATAAATAAAATAAAGACAGCTGCTGGTGCGTTTAATAATAGGAAAAAATTTGTATCTAAACAGATCTGGTTTGTTTGCGTGCAAGGAAAAAAATGTTGAAATTACTTCGACTCTTTCGTATGCATAATCTAAGCATTTTTAAAAAACAATATGTTCGATACAGATTTCAATATCTTAAATTATGCAAAATTAAAAAGTTGCATCACAAGCATGAAAACATTAATAAATTGAACAGTGTTAGAAATTCCAGTGACTGGTGGAAATTGGTGAACAATTTGAAACAGGCCTTGCCAAAAAAAAGAAGTTCTCTCCAGATTTTTATAATCATTTTAAGACTTTATTCTCACCCCCCGAATGTGAGCAAATTTCTTGGGTTATGCCTGAGATAACAGATGTCTTCCTTGACTCACCTTTTGAAATGTGGGAACTTTCACATGTACTGCAAAAAGCTAAAGTTAAAAAAGCACCAGGAAAGGACAGAATCAGCTATGAGTTTTATAAAAACGCACCATCTTGTTTCTTAGAAGAAGTTCTTATATTGCTTAACAAAATATTTTTGACCGGTGAGATCCCAGTTTCTTTTCGCAGTTCGATAATTATTCCTTTATTTAAGAAAGGTGATCCTAATAACTGTGGTAACTATAGAGGACTTTGGCTTTTGGATACATTATATAAAGTATTCACGGGGCTAATCTTAAATAGGATAAATGGATGGATTAATGATAATGACATTCTTTGTGAGTACCAAGCTGGTTTCCGATCAGGTTACTCCACAATCGATAACATATTTAATTTAACAAGCATAGTCCACTTAAACCAAAAAAGAAAGAAAAACACATATGCTTTTTTTGTTGATTTTTCATGTGCTTTTGATATGATTCCACGTAACTCTCTTTTTTTTAAACTGTCTTCTTTGGGTTTGTCAACAAAAATAATAACAATTTTGCAACTGCTTTATAAAGAAACAACTTGTCAGGTTTGGGATGGAATCTCTCTTTCAGACTCTTTTGAAGTTAAAGTGGGTGTTAAGCAGGGATGTTTACTTAGTCCACTGTTATTTAGCCTCTACCTGAATGACTTACATTCACATTTACCAGGAGGTATTTGTGTGGCCGATGTGATTGTGAAAGTGCTACTATACGCCGATGACCTCGTCATCATCTCTGATTCCCCAAGCGAGCTTCAAAATATGATAGACTGTTTATTCAGCTACTGCACGTTATGGGGTCTGAAAATAAATTTGTCCAAGTCCAAAATCGTGGTGTTCAGAAGGGGTACTAGAATTTCTAGCAATCTCAAATGGAATTATGGTTCTGACCAGATTGAAATCGTAAATGATTACAAGTATTTGGGGGTAACCCTCAATTATAACTTATCATTCAATAAACACTTAGACTTAAAGCTCACAATATCTAAAAGTACGATCATCTCAACGTGGTCGAAATATATTGATCACCCAAATATCAGTTTCTCGAATAAGCTTAAAATTTTTGACGCCGCAGCCAGATCCATTATGATATACGGTGCACAAATTTGGGGATCAAAAAAATTTGATCAAGTAGAAAAACTGTTCAGATTCTTCATGAAACGTATGTTAAACCTTCCCAGCAACACCCCTAACTACATGTTACGCTTGGAAACTGGCTTAAGAACTCAGTTTCTACGAACGCTTTCTATTCACTTCGACTACATTAATAAGATACTTGAATACCCCAGAAGTAGATTACCGCGAATACTAGCGGAAGAATCAATCGCTCATAAAACGTTTTGGGTCTTAGACTGGCGCTTAATTTAGGGCAAATGCTTAATATTGAAATTGACCTGTCTAACACATCTTTCAGGAGTGTTCATAAAATTATGTTAATGGCACTAGAAGTTAAAGAATATGATAATCACATTGCAGATGCTAAAGCCTCTCAGTTTCATGATGTTTATCCTCATTTGAACTATAATATTGCACCTTACTTCATTGATGAAAACTCTCCTCACCTGGTGAGCTTAATTTTTAAAGCTAGAGGTGGTTTATTAAATATTAATGCTAGAGCATTCAAAAAAGATACAGTTGGTATCTGTTCAATATGCAATCTGGATGAAGTAGAGAATACTTATCACCTAATAGGTAGATGCCCAATTTTTAATAAATCAAGACTCGCTTGTTTTGGTAAAGAGACACTGTGCATTGAGGAATTTTATAATGAATTAAATGGTAACAATTTCTCTTCCCTATACAACTTTTTAACTACCTGTCTTAGATATAGATCTTTATTAATGAATGAATTTGCTTAAAACTATGAAAAATTATCATTGAAACCATATTTTAGAACTGATGTAAAAAGTGTGATATTAAATTTAACTAAATTATTAAAGCATCTTATAAATAAATTGAAATATAAAGTAAAAATATCTACAAATATATGTATATATATCTTAACATAAGTATTTGCTGATGTTAGTTTTAGTTTAATTAATTAAGAATTTAAAACGCCAATCTGACAGACAACAAAAATACGTTATGTCAAAATTATTAAGATTTTATTATCCTTTGTTATTAGATAAAATTGTTATATGGAATTTAAATAAATCTTTACTAATCTAATCTAATCTAATCATCAGGTAATCTGTCACATTAATAAATAATATAACAAAAGGAATAAATATGAGTTAGCACAAGACATAAGTACTATATGAGGTTTAACATTATTTATTTTCGGATCCTTTATTCCCAAAAATAAACAAAACTAATCTTTTTGTTGGTAAGAACAGGAACGACTTTATTTTACGGAATCTATCTTAAGACAACATTTGTATGTTTTCTTAAATTCCAGAATATAATTATGTTAAGAAATAACAATATAATTATGCTTACCAATTCATACAGTTAATAAAATTCATATTCTTAAGAAATAATACAAACAAAAAATCATTTCTTCGAATATCGTATTGCACAACTATTGGGAGTGCAACGACATTTAAGATATATTTCTTGAAATCGCTTCCACTGCCTCGTTTCTTTACAATTATGTCTTTATATTATGGTGGCTAGTATAACAGTTTAACTGACTTTTTAAATATGAACTATAACTATAGTTAAACATTTACTTTTCAAATGATATTATTATAAATATCCGTATTAAAGGTTGAATTAATATTATCGAAGGAAGATCTTCTGATAAAACCAATATTTGTTTTCACCCTTAATTGATAACATTTATATCTATTAAGTAACATCATTCAATGGTCTTACTTTCTAGAGTTTTCGAATATATTTATAATTTTATATGGATAGTTTTGCAAGTGAATTCAAGTTTTCTCTAATTTCAGAGGAAGTAAATATTTAAATAAACATATTTATAAATTTTGTCTAACTTAAGACACCTAAGTTTGGAAAATGTGAAAAACATTATATATAGTTGTCTAATAGCTTCAAACTAATGAAGAGGATCACGAATAGTTTGTTTTAACCTTGACTGAAATGATATTTCATTTTATTAAATAAAGTCTATATTTAGCTATAATAAAAACAGACATTTCTAAGTATACAAAAACCTTACAAATAGAGGGATAGTCTTTATGGGTTGAAATTGACTTAGTTGATTTGAGGTAGTTAACGTTTGCTTTGGAATAGCCGTTTTCCTTCAAAATAGGTAATTACAAATGAAAACGCCAAAAATATACTTTAGACTAGAACTATAGTTATGTCATTCCATTAAAAGTTTGACTTTATTGCCTTCTAGAGCTATAGTTTTCCTGTTTGTTTGAAGTATTGTTTTCATTTATATTGGTTTTTTGATTTTCTTTTGAAATAATTTCGAAGCATATTTCATTTTAATATTTTATAAATATTTTTTCAAACGCTTTTCAAAATAAAAAAAAATACGGAATTTAGACGACAATATTATTCAATATGAACATTTACTATGCATATTTAAAATTATACTTTTCATAAAATATTTTCAGAGTACGTATTTTATCCCAGGCAAAAATAGAATGCCTCCTAAGGGAAAATTATACGACCGCTATAGGGGTCAAAGGCGTTCAATGTTAAAACTGTTCCCAGATGTAGTTCCATCAAAAAAAATAAAAGTCATTGTAGATTCAGTTGGGAGTAACCTTTATGAATCAATGACCGATGCTGAACTCCAAAAGATTTGCAATGAGCTATAGCATAATCGAAATTGGGAATCTGTTTTACAACAATGGTCTTTAACCCAAAGATATAGAAGAACAATGATTGTCAACAACCAGGACCCGAACGTTGGTCAAATTTTGCAAGACTGGCCACTTTACAAATATTCCCGTGCGCAAGAATTGGTTAGATTCATGTCGCCATAAAACAAGGACTTGCCTCTTTTACGTTCGCATTTTTCAGATCAACATGGATTTCTAGTATATAAAACCCAATACTTTTTTCAACTTTGAAAAATGGCAAAAATTTTGTGATGTCGGAGTGAATTTATTTGAAGACAGAATTAAATCACACTCCATGAAGGCTTACTTGAGGGAATTTATCACACACATTCCGGAACTCGACATAGGTAAATTACTACTTAATTTACCATTTTAAAAATTGTATCTTACAAAAAATATCATTTCTATTTCTTACAGATAATAAAAACATAGGATTTGCAACATTATTGCATGGCGTACTGCCACCAGCATCCAACAACTTAGAAGGAAAATGTAAAAAGTTTACGATCGAGGACTCTTGAACCTCTTTCATCATGGAGGTAGTGAGTGCCGCCCATATCGACGAAGAAATGAATAGATAAAGAGAAGCCTGTTTTAAAAATAAAACATGCCTGCAGCCCGTTATAGTTATAACTGGTGAGAAATTTAAATTTAAAGACTTTTTTATTTCATTAGATAACATTAAATTTAAAATGACCTCTTTTTTGGATTGTATAGATATGTATATAAAAATAGCTTATGTATTAAATTTAAAATATCCACTTGAATGTACTAAAGTTTGCACTTTCTTTCAAAAATTTTGTTTCGGAATTGATGAAGGTGATAAATCTCCTTCATTACAAACTTTTATAAATGATATCAATGCCTTGATTTAAAAAACAATTCATTCAAAAATTCAAGAATCAAAAATAGTTTTTCAATGGCCATTTTTGGACCAAGTGCTTACACCCATGAGATTGGTTTTTTTTTCATATTATTGGCTCAGACTTTGGTGGAAAATAAATGCTTTAGTTATTTTGTATAGACTGATATAATCATTGATTACATATACTTTTTTTGGTATGATTTATTAATGACCTTTAAATTGATATATATGCATATACTGTCATTCCTTGCGATAATACATTTTTGGTGAGGCCGGGTTCATCCAGGGAATGACATAACATTATATATCAATATAATGGTATACATTATCATTGGTACCAACAAAATTATATCTTATAACTAATTATTTCGAGATATCAGCATGCAAATATAAACTAAAATATTTATTATCCAACAATGTCTGAGCCAATTGTATGAACATATACTATGTGTGTATCAAAAATATTGATAACATCTAGAAGATATTTTTGTGATCTTTCATTCGGTATCAAACTAAAGCATGCTTCTCTTTTTCTGTTCAATTGTTCGTTGATATGGGTGGCACTCACTACCTCCATGATGAAGGAGGTTAGAGAGTTCTCGATCGTTAACTTTTTAAATTTTCCTTCTAAGTTATTTGATGCTGGTGGCAGTAAGCCATGTAAAAGTGTCGTAAATTCTTTCATTCGATACCAATATCGTTTTAAAGTTGTCTATAAGTCAAAAGTTATAAGCCATCAGCTTTTATTTGGTACCAATCTCATGGGTGTACGCACAGGGGCCGCACATGTATGGAAAGTTGCCATTCTAATTTGCCTGTCGAAAAAGAAAACTATTTTTGATCTTTTAATTTTTGGCTGATTATAAATTGACAATCGGCTTATCACAAATTCCATCGTAATCGGAATTTTTTGCGAATGTCGAAAAAACCTATCACGAAATCCGTTAGTAATGCAAAATTGTATGAGATTTTCCACTACGAACGTTTTTGGTAATAGTTTTTTTCGGGATACGTAAAAGTTTCTAATTAAGATGGAATTCGTGATAGGGCTGAAAATTGAAAAACAAAATGTGAATTTAAAAAATATAATATAAATTAAATGTCTGTATAATTTTGGAGTTAAATTTTGTATTAAAGTTAGTAACAATTATTTATTAAAAAATAAAACAAAAAAGATTTCTTTATTTCAACTATCTGAAACTAATAAATAAATATATGTAATATCAATTTAATTTTAGACTAAGTATAGAATTAAGTTTTATATTAAAGTAATTAACAGTTAGAAATAAAAAAAAAAAAAACTAAAAATATTTATTTTATTTTCATTTCAACTATCTGTTGGTATAATATTTTTCACTTTTAGCACAAATAATAATTAATAATATTTTTTCTATAAAACTATAAGCTAAATTATGTTATTCACTAGTTAAAATTTCCTAATATTTTGGTTTTCAGATAAGTTAAATTACGCATTATAATAAAGGAATGTAATGTATTTTAACTTATCTTAAACTATATTTTAGCCCACAAAATAAGGCAATTTTACCTAGGCAAATAACATAATTTGCCTTATCTGAAAGCGTGGTTTAGCCCAGGAAATAAGGCAAGTTTACCTAGGCAAATAACATAATTTGCCTTATCTGAAAGCGTGGTTTAGCCCAGGAAATAAGGTAAGCTTACCTAGGCAAATAACATAATTTGCCTTATCTGAAAGCATGATTTAGCCTAGAAAATAAGGCAAGTTTACCTAGACAAAAATAGCAAAAATAGTAAAATAGGCTAATTTTACACATGTTTTGGGATTTTTTTGAAGTACCTTAGCAAAATAAGGTAAGTTGCCTTAGAACTTACCAGGTTCAAAATTGCCTTAGTATAGGGTAAGTTATACCTTGAAATAGCATGTTTTTACACAGTTTTTTCCCTGTGTGTACGAAAAAAAGAATCAACAGACACTACTTCATCTACAACCCAGAAAACCCAGGGTACATAGACCTTCATATGGCTCAATATATTAGCTTGGTAAGATGAAATCATTTTTTGTCTACCTAACTATGTTTGTGTGAAATTTATTATTAATGTCATATTTTATTTTTATTTATACGAAAAAAAGAATCAACAGACACTACTTCATCTACAACCCAGAAAACCCAGGGTACATTGACCTTCATATGGCTCAATATATTAGCTTGGTAAGATGAAATCATTTTTTGTCTACCTAACTATGTTTGTGTGAAATTTATTATTAATGTCATATTTTATTTTTATTTATACGAAAAAAAGAATCAACAGAGACTACTTCTTCATCGACAACAACCCAGAACAACCAAGGTATCTTAACCTTCATATGGCTTAATATTTTAGCTTGGTAAGATGAAATAAACGGAAGAAGAAGAAAGATTCACCTTCATATGGCTTAATATTTTAGCTTGGTAAGATGAAATCATTTTTTGTCTACCTAACTTTGTTTGTGTGAAATTTATTATTAATGTCATATTTTATTTTTATTTATACGAAAAAAGAATCAACAGAGACTACTTCTTCATCGACAACAACCCAGAACAACCAAGGTATCTTAACCTTCATATGGCTTAATATTTTAGCTTGGTAAGATGAAATCATTTTTTGTCTACCTAACTATGTTTGTGTGAAATTTATTATTAATGTCATATTTTATTTTTATTTATACGAAAAAAAGAATCAACAGACACTACTTCATCTACAACCCAGAAAACCCAGGGTACATTGACCTTCATATGGCTCAATATATTAGCTTGGTAAGATGAAATCATTTTTTGTCTACCTAACTATGTTTGTGTGAAATTTATTATTAATGTCATATTTTATTTTTATTTGTACGAAAAAAAGAATCAACAGACACTACTTCTTCATCGACAACAACCCAGAACAACCAAGGTATCTTAGCCTTGATATGGCTTAATATTTTAGCTTGCTAATATGAAATAATTTTTTAAAAAAATTCACCTATGCCATTTCCATAATTATTGCATTCCACAAATTTAATCATCAACGGAAGAAGAAGAAAGATTCACCTTCATATGGCTTAATATATTAGCTTGGTAAGATGAAATCATTTTTTGTCTACCTAACTATGTTTGTGTGAAATTTATTATTAATGTCATATTTTATTTTTATTTGTACGAAAAAAAGAATCAACAGACACTACTTCTTCATCGACAACAACCCAGAACAACCAAGGTATCTTAGCCTTGATATGGCTTAATATTTTAGCTTGCTAATATGAAATAATTTTTTAAAAAAATTCACCTATGCCATTTCCATAATTATTGCATTCCACAAATTTAATCATCAACGGAAGAAGAAGAAAGATTCACCTTCATATGGCTTAATATATTAGCTTGGTAAGATGAAATCATTTTTTGTCTACCTAACTATGTTTGTGTGAAATTTATTATTAATGTCATATTTTATTTTTATTTATACGAAAAAAAGAATCAACAGACACTACTTCTTCATCGACAACAACCCAGAACAACCAAGGCATCTTAGCCTTCATATGGCTTAATATTTTAGCTTGGTAAGATGAAATCATTTTTTAAAAAAATTCACCTACGCCTTTTCCATAATTATTGCATTCCACAAATTTAATCATCAACGGAAGAAGGAAGATTCACCGATTTATAAAGCCTTTCAAGGCAGTTGGAGTCTGCGATTTTCAAAGGGATTGGAGTTGTCTTACAACTTTTTTACATTTTTTTTTAATAAAACACAGACCATTTGAGATACTCGTATCTTGAAAATTTTATTATTGGTTTGAAATACGTTCAATACATTTATGTATGGAATTCCATGTCCGTCGTTAATATGCCTACCACGGGCACGTATGTATATGCACCGGTCGATTTGAACCCAATATTCGATGACTCGGTGAACAATTTCGACGCAAACGACGCAATATTGGCTCTGAGTTCCTATAACGACGCCGCGCAGTGCGGCGATTCAGTGCACATTTGGTTCATGGGTAAGCACGTAACCCTTCTGCGCACATCTTTTATGGAGAACGAGCAAGCCAACGAAAATTCAAAAACAATCTCAACGCGCTCACAATCACAAAATGGATTGCATCATCTTTTTCCTTCGGAAGGAAATGGCAACTGGCTGAATGGGAATGCTAATTCATTTTAAGTTGTGACAGCAGAGAAAAAAGTTGTGCGGTGAAAAAGTAAAAATAATAATAAAATAGTAATAAAATATAAATAAAAGTGTTAAATACCGGAGAAAATAAAGGAAAATAATGGAGAAAAATAAAAAAGGTAATTATTGTATATAATTGTGCTAGTGCCAATAGCAAAACTGTGTGTGTGGTAGGTAGGGAAAAATTCGAAAAAAAAAACAAAACAAATAATATCGGAGTAAAACAAAAAAAATATAGTGAATTTCGAACGGAGATAAATTGAAATTTTATTAGGAAATAAAAAGGCAGGAGCCAGGAGAAAACATTCATTAAATTTGTAAAAAGAAGTGTTTATTTGGAAGTTCATTTTAGTGGTTGATAAGTGCTGTGTTGTGTATCTATCTAAATTTATATACAACGATGTGCGTCGGCGCCGTCAGTTGAAAATCATACCAAAAGCACATGCAATACAGTGACGTGTGTGTGGTAGTAATCTGCATTCAGAAGCACAGTAGAATGTTTGGTGCCTTTTTTTTTTGTCCAAAAATGATTTTTTTACAGTGGAGTTGTTTACCTTATTTGGTTGGAAAAATTAATATTTAATTTGGAAAACTTTAAAAGGAGAATATGTTTAAAATTTTTCAAGGAAGAAATTTAAATTTAAAGCAGAGGAGTTTATGGAGGAAGAATAGTAAACGAAGTATTTTTCTCTTGGAAATATATATAGGTACATATTTTCATTATAGTTACTTTTCCATATTTTTATCGTAAAAATTCATTAAAGAAAATATTAAATTCTCTATGGAGAAGGAGGTAGTTGGGAAATTTAAAATATATAGAATTTTAGTCTATTATATGGAGAAGGAGGTATTTAGCGTAGCACAATAATGTGTTGACCGTAAATACATTTATAAATTATTTATATTTCTCTTGGGGACTTGAGAATGATTCTAGGAAGAATCAAAGGGAGGTATTTAGCATAGCACATGTAGGATGCATGATGCGTTGACCGACCGCAAATACATTTATGGAGTAATTAGTTCTCTTGAGGACTTGAGAATTATACAGGAGAAGGGGGTCTTTAGCGTAGCTTCCGAGCTTGTTAAGCTGACGGTTCCTGCGATCCGTTTCGAAGAAACTTTTAGTATTTTTCAAAAAAATGTTTTCAAAAAAAAAAACAAACTATTGAAAGGTTTGACGAAAGATGGACAAATGAAATTTTAAAAGAGAAGGGAAAGATACCAATACCAGCTTGCTCAACGATACACCAGGAAAAGATAGTCAAGTTTCTGCTGATCGGACTGATCATACTGCAATTGAGGAAAACCAACAAGGAGATGAAAGAAAAGCCGACCGAAAAATTTCTTTAGATTTAGAATTAAATGTCATATTTATTTTTTATATTAATATTTTATATTTATTTTCTTTATTTATTTAATATGCAATAAATCTAGTCATTTATTAACAAAAAAATAACAATGTAATAATAATAATAAAATTGTCTCACAACAAAAAAAAAAAGATTTTTTCGCATGCACCTATAGGGTGCTTCATTTTATAAAAAGATTTTTTTTTTTTCAATAATTTTAAAATGGAAAACAAACTCAGCAGATAAATACAACTCAACAGGTTTATAAAATGAGGGACTGATTAACACTTAGGTAAGTCTTAAGAATTTTTTTATGAAATAAAAACTTTTGAAACGATTTTTTTGTTGTATATTGTTTGTCTATGTGTTTAAACGCTAATTGCATACTCCACCCATTAAGTTGGAGGTTCCCTGTTCATCACGCTTATTATTTGTAAACCAAACATCATAGTGTGTATACCTGTTTTAGTTACTCTTTCCAACAATATTTCTTAAAGAAGATTTGAAGCAATCAACCCATTCCACAAATGCCACAGGCAAAGTTATCGAACCGCAAGCAACATGCCAAAATTCTCACAAACAAAACTCATATGGATCAACTAAGAGAGAAACAAAAACAACAACAACATAAAGATCAAACAAAATACAAAACAAAGCAGAGTAAAAACAAGAAGAAACAAAAAGAAAGTGAAAGTGACACCTCAGAGGAACCGCTTCCAGCATTAAACGATTCCTCAAGTGGCGAAGAGGATATAGACAACTTTTGTCCCATTGGTGGGCTGTACTTCTAGGACAAATTCGGACCAGGATGTGACTGGATCCAATGCTCTAAGTGCCAAAGATGGATGCACGAGGACTGCTTGCAAATGGAAACTGCCCGATCCCCATCGATCAAGTTTAAAAAAGCCCATACTACCTACTAAAATTTTTTCATTTCAATTTGAGCACAAATTTTATAAAGTAAAACAGTCGCCTTTTATATTGGCTTTGCCATTCATCCATATATCGAAGTAATGGCTGCCACTTTTGGCAGATTCGTTTTTACCAAATAATAACATTTCCTTCTCTCGTTTACTTAAACCCATAGAAGCTGACAGCGTTCATAAAGTTAGCGATAAAACATACAAATCTATAGTAAATATAATTTTATCTTAAACATACGTTTGACAATATGTATTTGATATAAATACACTACCAATTTGTTAAGAAGTCTTCAAAACATTTTAAGCACTTCATGATAAGATATCGAAAAGTGAAATTCAAAGCAAAGAGTGAACAAAGTGCAAACAAAGAGTAAAAGAAAAAGATACCTGTTAACATTCATATTAATCTGTCAAATTAAAAAAAAGAGCAAACAAAGTGTAAGTAAAGAGTAAAAGAAAAAGATAATAAATTTACAGTAATCAGTTTTTAACTGTGCGCGAAGCGCGATAAACTAAATTACTCGGATTGCGCACAAGATAAACATTATATACTTGTATGTATAAAAAAGCACAGCACATTCGCTCTCACATATTCATATTTGGTTTTATGTATTTTTTTATTTGCGATCTATCATCACTTCTACTGGTTTTTTTTTGTTTCTTCTATGGAAAGCCATTTTAGGTATACACATAGTAAGAAATTGCGATGCATAGTGATCTTCATTTTCTTTTGTCAAAGGGTGTGTAAACGATGGAAGAAATAAAATCTACGATGTTGTGTATAGAATAAGATACATATGCATATAAATATATACAATATATTTTGTGTTGTTTCCGATAGGTAATGTAGAGGTGCAACGCCGTGATTTGATTTGCTATCGTAAGGATTGTTTTGATTTAATTTTGCGTAGGTAATGAATGTATCAAAAATGTATTAGTTGCAGTTGCCATCACCCAAAATTCTAGGTAAAATCATGTCATTCATGTTTATTGTTCTATTCTTTGTTTGATCAATTATAAATACATGTGAAGTTAATAATTTGAGTTGAGTTGATATTTTCAAATCAAAAATAAAGGTTTAGACAATCTGCCTGATAAAAAAAAAAATTTTTTTTTTAATAATAAACGAAAAGGTTTATTAACTTATATGTATAAAAAGCACAGCACATTTGCTGTTATATATTTTTTTTTTGTATTTTTTTATTTGCGATCTATCATCACTTCTACTGTTTTTTTTTTTTGGTTTTTCTATGGAAAGCCATTTTAGGTACAAACATAGTAATAAATTGCGATGCATAGTGATCTTCATTTTTTTTTTTTGTCAAGGGGTGTGTAAATGATGGAAGAAATGAAATCTAGGATGTTGTGTATAGAATATGATACATATGCATATACATAAATATATGTGGGATGGAGACACGAACGCAGCGGACAGCACTGACTATGCATACGAGACAAAGAGCACTGACATTACACATACGAGCGAACGAACGAACGAAAGACAGGGGAATGGGAGACTGCGTCCCTTCCATCAAAACCAGTTTCGCTTAATCATTTAACGTAGAGTTCAGTCATTAAACTCACTTTATACAAATCGGTCGTCGTTGCTCCTCGTAATTTTGTATTAATTTGTAGTCAAACAAACTAAATAAAAACTTAAAGAGACCCTAGGCTCTATTTGTTTTCTCGGATTGTAAAACTATTGTGCGGTAAGAGCCATACCCCACAAATTGGGAGCTCGTACGGGATTGTGCCACCAAAAACACTTTTTTTTCTCTTCAATAAAACCAAACTTGAGAGTGAAGTAAAAAAAAATGTCAGATGTAATCGCCAAGTTCATCTGAGCTAACGCATTGTTTTTTTGGTTTCGTTAAAAAACACACCAAGCAGAACCTTCAAGCTCGCCTGATTGTTATTAACGGCAATCTTTATTGTATGCAAAAGAAAAAAAAACTAACGGACTTCATCCCGAATAAGACATTTTTTTTTTGTGTGCAACAGTTGTATGCATTCGTACACAGAAAAAAAATATATTTGTGTGAGAAGAATTGTGCGCACATAGTCGAAGAAGTAAAAGACTATATGTGTGTGTGCGTGTATCTGCACGCAATCGAGATTATATAAAGGGCTTCAACCTAAAGCGGTGCCAGTGTGGTGAGTAAAAACCCAGTAACCACATAAAGACACACCGTGGTTGCTTGCTCCAACGAGCGAAAGGAAAAGATCGAAAGAGGTGTTGCCTACAGAACGGATAAAGAAGACAATTGCCGGTTAGGCGAAGAAATAAAAAGGGGTAAGCAAGCAGACGACCGAATAAATTTTCTTGTTAGTATTGTTTTATTTTTTTATTTGTGCGAACTGATTTTGTTATTTTATTTTTTGATAAATTGTGAGGGGTAAAAGTTAAAGAGTAAGTGATGGACAGGGACGAAATTGTGGCACTAACGGTAGAATCACTTAGACAAAAACTGACAGAACTGAACCTAAATACAACTGGACTAAAACGGGTACCGGTATGGTACGAGCAGAAGCCAGAGGCGTAGATTCGTTCGAGGAGGAACCGGAGTCGGAGGTTCAGGGTGGTAATAAGTTACGATTAAGGTACCGATAAGGGGATACGAGATATGGGTACCGGTATGGTACGAGCAGACGCCGGGGGCGTAGAGCAAAACTGGAACCGACGACTCAAACAAGCTGAACTAAGTGATCAGGGATCGGAAGTGTTCGAGCTGGCAGCAATATTTGGTGAAATATGTTTGGCTGCGGAAGAGGGCATGTTTGCCAAGGATCTGGAACTGAGTCACCTAGACGTCAACATACGCGAGGTACTACTGCGGATCATTGAAGGGTATACGCCCGTAGGAAAAGAATCATCACCAGTTACGATGAAACTCATATTAAAAGATGATGTTCCTGTTTTTCAACGACCGATGCGAATGGCATACGCTGATCAGGTTCTAGTTAGGGAATACATAAAAGTATGGCTGGAGGAAAAGATCATACAGAGAAGTCAATCCGAGTATGCATCACCGATTGTGCTGGTAGCAAAGAAGGTTACTGAGACGGTTAGAGGATGTGTCAAGTGCATTATCGCTGAATCCAAAGCCGGAAAGAAAGAAGGATTATTGAAACCGATTAATAAAGAGGATAAGCCGCTTAGAACTTACCATATAGACCATGTTGGACCGATGGAACAAACACACAAGCGATATAATCACATTTTGGTCATAGTAGACGCTTTCTCCAAATTTGTCTGGCTCTATCCAACGAAAAGTACGGGAACAGAAGAAGTCGCCATTAAGCGTACGCAATTCGGAACAGGCATGAAGCTTCGTCCGAAATTCTTGGGGCCCTACAAGGTCGTTAAGAAGCTCAACCACGGAAGATATGATGTGACCAAAGTTGGTGAACATGAAGGGCCAAATAAAACGAAAACTGTGGCCATGAACATGAAACCCTGGAACCCTTCATTCGGGGCGAATGATCCGTCAGGATAGCCGATTGTGGAATGGAGACACGAACGCAACGGACAGCACTGACTATGCATACGAGACAAACAGCACTGACATTACACATACGAGCGAACGAAAGACAGGGAAATGGGAGACTGCGTCCCTTCCATCAAAACCAGGGGTGGAATCGCGTAAGGTGATTGTTGATTATACAAATCGGTCGTCGTTGCTCCTCGTAATTTTGTATTAATTTGTAGTCAAACAAACTAAACAAAAACTTAAAACTTTTTTCGGATTGTAAAACTATTGTGCGGTAAGAGCCATACCCCACATATATACAGTATATTTTGTGTTGTTTCCGATAGGTAGGTTCATAGGCAATGTAGAGGTGCAAGGCCGTGATTTGATTTGCTATCGTAAGGATTGTTTTGATTTAATTTTGCGTAGGTAATAAATGTATCAAAAATGTATTAGGTAAATACATGTTAATCCTGTGTGAATGAATGCAAATTGCATTTCACTGTAAGCGAATATGCAACAACCAATGGATATGGCAAGTAACTTAATGATGCAATAGTGCAATTCATGTTTATTGTTCCATTCTTTGTTTGATCAATTATAAATACATGTGAAGTTAATAATTTGAGTTGAGTTGTTAATTTCAAATCAAAAATAAAGGTTTAGGCAATCTGCCTGATAAAAAAAAATATTTTTTTTTTAATAATAAACGAAAAGGTTTATTAACTTATATGTATAAAAAGCACAGCACATTTGCTGTCATATATTTTTTTTTTGTATTTTTTTATTTGCGATCTATCATCACTTCTACTGTTTTTTTTTTTTTGTTTTTCTATGGAAAGCCATTTTAGGTACAAACATAGTAATGAATTGCGATGCATAGTGATATTCATTTTCTTTTGTCGAAGGGTGTGTAATCGCTGGAATAAATGAAATCTACGATGTTGTGTATAGAATAAGATACATATGCATATAAATAGGTACTCGTATACAATATATTTTGTGTTGTTTCCGATAGGTAGGTTCATAGGTAATGTAGAGGTGCAACGCCGTGATTTGATTTGCTATCGTAAGGATTGTTTTGATTTAATTTTGCGTAGGTAAGTAATGGATGTATCAAAAATGTATTAGATAAGTACATGTTAATCCTGTGTGAATGAATGCAATTTGCATTTCACTGTAAGCGAATACGCAACAACCAATGGATATGGCAAGTAACTTAATGATGCAATA
This sequence comes from Chrysotoxum bicinctum, assembly GCA_911387755.1. Lineage (NCBI taxonomy): Eukaryota > Metazoa > Arthropoda > Insecta > Diptera > Syrphidae > Chrysotoxum > Chrysotoxum bicinctum. The sequence goes on along the minus strand of OU426989.1, from coordinate 92,751,448 downwards.
GTGCAATCCCATCACCAAAATTCCAGAGAATCAATTCACGTTGCAGTTGCCATCACCCAAAATTCTAGGTAAAATCATGTCATTCATGTTTATTGTTCCATTCGTTGTTTGATCAATTATAAATACATGTGAAGTTAATAATTTGAGTTGAGTTGTTATTTTCAAATCAAAAATAAAGGTTTAGGCAATCTGTCTGATAAAAAAATACTTTTTTTTAAATAATAAACGAAAAGGTTTATTAACTTATATGTATGTATAAAAAGCGCAGCACATTTGCTGTCATATATTTTTTTTTTTTGTATTTTTTTATTTGCGATCTATCATCACTTCTACTGTTTTTTTTTTTTGTTTCTTCTATGGAAAGCCATTTTAGGTACAAACATAGTAAAAAATTGCGATGCATAGTGATCTTCATTTTTTTTATCAAAGGGTGTGTAAATTATGGAAGAAATGAAATCTACGATGTTGTGTATAGAATAAGATACATATGCATATAAATAGGTACTCGTATACAATATATTTTGTGTTGTTTCCGATAGGTAGGTTCATAGATAATGTAGAGGTGCAACGCCGTGATTTGATTTGCTATCGTAAGGATTGTTTTGATTTAATTTTGCGTAGGTAATGAATGTATCAAAAATGTATTAGGTAAATACATGTTAATCTTGTGTTAATGAATGCAAATTGCATTTCACTGTAACCGAATACGCAACATCCAATGGATATGGCAAGGGGATGGCGCAAAAATATTATGTATGTAGGTATCTATTTTAATCTTAATATGTATTTATATAAATAAGTTAAAAAGGAAAATTCGATCACTTTTTGTTTTCGGTGGTGACGTATTCCACTCGTAGAAGAATGGTAAAATTGGAAGGTATGTCAAAGTATATTGGAAGTGCGCTTCTTTTATGTATTTTTGTTTGTTTTACATAAGAAGAGTTTTCTGCTTTATTTCAATAAGTTTATGTACAAAGATATAATGGCAAACACATAAGAAAACCACTTGTCAAAACATCATTTGACAAAGACGCAGAGAGAAAGCTTTCTATGATCAAAACATAATTATGCCGAATAAGCACGTTCGAGAACAAGATCGACCATACATGAAATTGGATGCTTCAGAATCTCTAGATGACATCATCTCTCGCCGGATATCAACGGATATCAATTGTTTATGATAATTTAGAATAAGAATTTTTGAATAAAGAATAAAATCTTTTTTAAAACTTACTATATTGATGTAAGTAATTAATTCAATATGTCATGGTGATGGATAACTCTCGTTACTGTTATTTTCTGTTATGTTTCTATTGTGCAAATCTATTTGTCACATACCTATAAATATTTTTTTCAACAACCTATGTAGCTCCAAAACAAACAAATGAAACAAAAAAAAAAATTATAAAAAGTAAGCAAATAGAAAATATATATGTAATATCTACTTCGTTTTAATTAGGCCACATGATATAATTGCGTTGAAAATTCCGAAATGAGATAATATTTAACAAAGGACAATAGGCAAATCTGGCCCAGCCCGAATTAGAACGACCTTTATATAATATATATACAGGTTACATATTCCATTCCCACAACCCCATCTATATTTGCTTCCCATTAATTCTACTATTCCATTCTCTTATCTTTGAACTTAATTTCCCACGGAAATCAAGTTCATTAACATTTCCATTTATTCCCTAATGCACAAGCATTTTTTATTTTTATTTTTATTCACTTTAAATGTAACCTAAGTCACAACTTAAGTATCGTATTGTAATATTTTTGCTAGGTTCGTTAAATAAAACTTATTACTCCTTTTAGAATTTCTTCTTTATTTAAACTTTTCAAATCAAAACAATAAATCTCAATTTATAATCAACTCCTATACTTTTATTCAAACTTAAATCACACTCCTTTAATTACACTTTCCACAATCCAATAGTTCAGCTTTGCACACTTTCATAATCGAAAATCAACTGTGTTCCGCTCACCGTGTACACTCTCTTATATACTCAAACCTTGTCTAGAATATTCTATTTGCTTGGAAAAAGGGGAAATTCATATGGAGATAGAATGTTCTAGTAGTTTGGAATAAGGGGAAATTTAGATGCGATGGAAAAGAGCTATTTTTTGTTCCCTCATAAAGCAGATATGTAATTCCCAACAGATGGCGCTGTAGGAGTATAAGCTCTGTTCGCAACAGTATTATAAAAAGAAACAAAATGTAAACAAAATTATTATAGAAAGAAACAAAATGTAAACAGAATGAAATTTGAATATTAATTAATAAGTAAAGAACAGTCAAGCTGAACAGATCTATTTTTTTAAAAACTCCCGTTACCCAACAAAACATGTATGTATGCAGGCATGCAGGCATATATACATATACATATACCTATTCATTATCACTTATTTTTAATTTGTAAAAAAAAAAGTATTAGTTTTTTAATAATGTTGTTGGTGTCAAAATTAAAAAATAATATAAAAATAAGAACACATTTTTTGTTTTTTTTTCTTTTTCAATGAAAAATTAAAATTAATCTTTTACATTAAAAAAATATAAATGTGGGATTAGTTTGTCCCGTAGACCAAAATACATAAACCCTAGACGAACGAACCAACGAACATACAAACGAACGACACACATACAAATGCCCAAGCGTCTTTCTCCATCCTTTTATATATTTTGCAACTCCCTTAAGGAGAAGAGTTTAAGTTAAGTAGAGTTTCGTTCGAGTCATCGCAGTAACGAGTGCCAGAAATTCATTTATTAAATTATTATAATCAATTTTTTTCTTGTATTTAATTGTTTTGATACTTTTTTAAATAAAAACCCTACATATGTAAATATCAGAGCAAATTGCCCGGGTTGATAATGTCTATATCTGTGCTCCCTTTTTTTATTTTCTAAAATATCCTGAAAAGTAAAAAATAAAAACAGCTATCTTCCTAAATGCGAAAAGTTACAATTCACCTGTCTGATTGTGAGCGCTCAATTTCCCTGTCCTAAACCTCAATCCAATCAAGATTCACGATAGGTACATTATGTTATCTACCTAAAACATAAAAAAAACAATCATTTGGTAGGTACCTACATACATATGTACACACATACACAAGACCTCCAACAATGTGGAATGGTCATTGCATCATATACCTACTAAAAAAAATTATTTCTAACACGTTTTTCTATTTCTTCTGTTCTTGTATACGAAATGTAAGATGATAAATGAGCCCAAAAAAAACAAAAAAAAATCAAGAGAGCGGATGGGCGGGCAAAATTCTCTTGCACAGAGCAAACAAACCTTCTCTTTCAAAGTGCTGATATTGCAGTGGCAGCATTCTTGGGAACTGAAAACTTACTTGTGTACGAATGCAAAGAAATTTGTTGTTAAAAAATACAAAATAGCCAACTTTTTCAAAACTAAAATTAAAAAAACAGTGTTTGAAATAAATAATATGTGGCAGTTGTATTCGTTATCCTGCATTCACAACGACATGACAAATAATGTCATATTGATTGCATTTTTTAATATGTTCAAAAGAAAATTATAATTTTTTAAGATCGAGACTAGTTACTTGATATATTATCCTTTGATTATAAAAAGATTTCGAAAAGTTAAAAAATATATTTTTCAATTTCCCGACCAACATTTGCAAAAAATTTGAGGAATATTTGTTGTTTTTTTATAACTAAAAAGTAGGTAACTGTAAAAATAAAAAAAAAAATAAAATGATTACACATATATAAGCTTTGTAAAAAAGTTAATTTTACTTCATTACCTTTATAACTTTACAAGTTATGTAATGTAGTGCATTCACTCCACTGTGTAAATTGCCTTTATTTTTGGACGACTTGGGCTCCCAAATTATAGAGTTTTTAATAGACGTAAAAAAAGAATGCCATTCAATTCTACCTCTTCGTGGTGCATTCTGGGTAACGCTAAATGAATTGCTGTACTTTACTCACAAAGATGAATCACATTTACATTAATCCTCAAAATAAAATCACCGTAAATACCAAAAATCTCATAAAAATGTAGTTTTAGTAATTTTTAATTTTCATAAAAATAAAAAACAATAAAATTATTCGATTTTTTGTGTTCGATTCCAAATTGATATTAGCATTGACCACAAAATACAATAAATTTAGTACTTCACTTCACAGTTTTGAAAAAAATTGGTCTAAGCTTTTTTTTTTTTTTTGTAATTTTGAGTTTGCATGCGAATTTTTCAAAAACTATTGACATAAATAATTTAATTTAAATTTAGGATTATAGAACAGACTTCTGATTTTCAGGTATAGTAGGAACTTTATTGTAAGTGTTGCCGTTGGTTTTAAATAATTTTTTTCTCAATTTAAGTCATTTTTTTTTTTTAAATTGCCCCTACCTCCTAAACGGGCCGAGATAGAAATAGTAAAAAATGTTTGTTTTAGATCCCTCTACAAAACCCGTTATCAATTCCTGGCGCCATAGTTATCGTTCTCTCCCCCATTTACACAATTTGCAAATGCATGTTTTTGGACAACCTGCTGATGGAGTTTTCCTGGTTCGGCGCAGGAAAGAAACACACTTTCGAAAAATACAAAAAGATATTTGCTGGTATAGTCGAGGCAGTGAGATTCCCTTCGTATGCTGACTACGAGGAATCAACATTCTTTAAAACTTATTTGAAGCAGGGTCCGATTTATTTACGGTGGATGCCGCCCTAATTTTCCTAGAATGTAGTCAACACATTGTTCTATCAGAATACGCTTTTTAAATGAGTCATACCTCCGCCACTTCGCCCTGCAGAACTTCTTTCCGTTCATGAATAACTTTGTGGAAATTTCCGTTTTTTTTTTTTAAGTTTAGTGTGTGCAAGATATATAAGAGGATAGGGTATGTACTTAATTTATGTAGGATATGAACTGACAGCGCTGGACGAGGTACTGGAAACGGACTGACAAAACTGCTATCACTGCACACAGAAAGGACAATACTAAAGACGAATATGACAATACATAAGACGAATACATAAATAACGAAACATGTACGGCGACGCACACGACACAAGACATTGAGCGAACAGAAGAACGAGTTCAGTTTGTAATTTGATCTCATAGAGTGAGCTTAAGTGCTATTTTCCGGCATCAATCCCATTTTATAGTTTAAAATTAAAGTAAATTACTCTTCTTTATTACGAATCGTTGTGAATTAATAAAAGTTACTAAATTGAGCCAATGTGTTTTTATTTAACTAATTAAAGACGTGAAAGTGAGCATTGTGGATTCAGTGAAATCCCACATTTATATGTGTTATTTGTTACATTATGTTAAATATTTTTTCATTTTCTGTTGCAAACATTGACATCACCACAAAAAAAAAATTGTTTGTGTTTTTTTACAAGTGAGTGTTTTTGTTTATGTTCCGAGGGTGGTCGAGTTAATTTTCTTATATCCTAATAAAATATTGTAATATATTTATGAGTAATTGACCAAAAGAAATCTACTACACTAAACACGCTGTCAAACATACCATTTTTACTTCATACATTTAATGTCAGCTTCACTGAATACTTTTATTTCTATTAATAAAACGATTCATTCTATTCGCATACTCGGAACAATCAACAAGTTTTTTATTTAATACATTATAAAATTGGCGACGAGGATTATCGGTTCAAAGTCTAAAACAAAAACATGTTTTGCGAATATTTTCAATGTCGAAGGACAAAGGTACTGTAGTCCATTCGACGACCATCAATGAATTATTTAATCCAAGTGAAGACAGTCCAACCGCCTGTACGCGAAGTGGATGGAGGACACATGAGGCCAATACATGTCCATACAAGGAAGCCACTTACCATTGCTGTTCAAAGAAGGGACATTGAAGCAGTGTTTGCCGATCCAAACAGGAAAATAGCAACAACAAATTTAATTTTATTGATTCTAATAATTCTAATAATAATGTTTCTTATTCTAATCAAAGTGTAAATTCCGTTTCTAATGGCAATTCATTTGATTTTTCGTTGTACAGTCTGAACGAAGATGAATTGAGCGGGATGTTTTGTTGAAGGTCACGTTCAGCGGCACCATGATGGATATTGCATGTGACACAGGGGCACCGCGCACATTTGTTCCGAAGACTTTCTACGAGAAACATTTATCACAATGTCCGATAACGGTTTGTAAAATCCCGTATAAAAATTACGGTGGAAGTAAAATCAACATAATTGAAGTGTTTAGTAAGTATTACTTAAGGTGACACCAGCGAATGTATTACAGTTGTAGTGACCGATGCAAACGCACCACCGTTATTAGGAAGAAATTTTCTCGATATATTATAGATATTGTAACTGCAAAAATATTTCACCTCCCTTTCCCAAAAAAAAAAAAAGAAAAAATTAAGTTGACAAGTTTTTTTTTTAATAATTTGGCCTTTTTGTGGTGTTTTGATTCCTTTTTTGACAGCAAGTATAATTCAGATACCTCGGCGAAGATTATTTATGCTTTTTAACAAAGTACAGCAAGAAATTTAAGTGATAAAGTGACTTTTATGGAACAAAAGCTTCGAGAAATGATGAAATGTCCCCAAAATGAATTTCAAACAATAAACCACGATTTAAAACATTTCAAAATTGAAATATTTTCCTTTTTGTTCATGTTATCTTATTTTTTTAAGTTTATGTTAAGTTAACAATGATCGTTTCAAAATATAATTCATTTTTACATTCACTCATGTGTTTTAAGCTATTTCCCAATAAAAAATGGTTTAAATTAATTGTCGGTTTTTGAGGCTAAATGCTCCTTAGTGCGACCGACGACGATCGGGTACTTCCACTGTCGGTTTCTAAAATAATTAAACATGGATTCTGTTGCTAGTGGTATGTAAAATTGAGGATGATTGTTTTTTATTGAATATATTAAGTGTATAGATATTTTTGAAGCCAGTAAATGCAATGTATTTGATCACTACCAAAAAACAAAAACAAAAATTTTAATAATGTAAAAGTTAGTTCAACTTGAGTGTCAGAGTAATAAATATAATCTTAAAATTTTGGTTTCTTTTACCCCAATGAGAAACAGTCAAAATGTATTGCGACTTTTTTAAATATTGACTTTTAAACTTGATAAGAAGAAAGGGCTTTTATTAATTTGAACTTTTTAGTTTTTACACAGGATTGCGATCAAGTTTAATTTTACTGTCAAGAAATCAGGTCTCAGATTATTTAAGAAGTTGCACGTCTCGTGACGTGAAATGGTTGTATCGCTCTGGCTCACATTCCTTTGTCATGGAGAGAAGTAAATGTTATTTTCATTCCCAAAGCTGGCAAACCTAGCCATGTTAATCCTAAAGATCTAAGACCTACATAATAAATAAAATAAATAAATAAATAAATAAGTCCTTACTATACAATGCTCAACATGCTTATAACAAAGGGAAATCTGTAGAAACCGCTCTACATTCGCTGGTTCGTACTATCGAACACTCCCTTCATCATAAGGAGTTCACCTTAGTTGCTTTCCTGGATATAGAAGGAGCTTTTAACAATGTCGACGCATCCGCAATCACATCTGCGCTGTCATCTCTGAAGGTGGATAAGTCAATCAGTAATTTGATAAATCATATGCTGATAAGCAGGATTATTAATTCAAAACTGGGCGATTTTACTACTCGAAGGACTGTCAGTAGGGGTACGCCGCAAGGCGGACGATGTTGCGATAGCGATATCTGGTAAGCATCCTAATACTCTGAAGGAACTCCTACAAAATGCTCTAAACAAGCTTACTAACTGGGCAGATCAATGTGGACTCGGTGTCAACCCCCACAAAACTGAACTTGTCCTATTTACCAGGAAATATAAAATCCCACACAGACCCTCCCCTCATCAAAGGTATACCGCTTAAATTCTCAGACAAAGCAAAATATCTGGGTCTTATTTTGGACAAGAAATTAAGTTGGAAGCCCAATATCCAAGAGAGAGTCAACAAAGCCAACATAGCTCTTTTCTCTTGCAAAAAAGCCGTAGGTAACAAATGGGGTCTACAAACTCATATAACACACTGGCTATACATCTCAGTCATTAGACCGATACTTACATATGGAGTGACAGTATGGTGGACTGCGCTGGAAACAGCAACAAACCGCGATAAGCTCAGCAAAGTCCAACGAACAGCCTGTTTAATCATGGGTGGAGCTCTCCGCTCAACTCCTTCTGCTGCACTTGATGTTCTTTTTCATCTCATACCGCTAGATATTTTTAGCAAACAATCGGCCGCTAACACAGCCATTCGACTTAAAGCCTCCTCGCAGTGGATCAATAATGATATTGGTCACTCTACTATACTGAACTCGTTCAGTAGTCTACCTAGTAACGTCGATTACACCACCCCTCATCCAAAATTTGATAAAAATTTTCAAGTATCCATCCCTTCCAGGTCTTCTTAGGAAAATGAGTCGTTTTTTATAGACGAAGCAATTCATTTCTATACAGATGGATCTAAAACCGATGACGGGATCGGTGGAGGCGTATACTCCGAAAAATTAAATCTTTGTCTATCTTTTCGTCTTCCCAATCACTGTAGCGTGTTCCAGGCAGAGCTTTTAGCAATAAAAGAAGTCCTCTCTTGGCTAAAAGAAAACGTTATATCGACAACCGATATACGTATCTTCTCAGACAGTCAAGCTGCCTTAAAGTCACTGGACTCTGTCTCCATTAACTCACAAACAGCCCAAAATTGTCGATCATCTCTGGTGGAGATGTCAAAACAGTTTAACATTCACCTTACATGGGTGCCGGGGCATAGATACATTCCAGGAAATTGTAAAGCTGACGAACTTGCAAAAAACGGAACAATATTACCTTTGTTGGATAACAAATCTAACATCGGTATACCCCTAGCTACTTGTAAACTCATGCTAAAGCAAGATACCATAAAGAAAGCTAACCACAGGTGGACCAGCACCCCAACTTGCCGGTCTACTAAACTGATTTGGCCATTATTTGATGCTAAACGCTCAAAACAACTAATTTCTATTGGTAGATTGCATATTAGCTCCATTATAGGTGTCCTTACTGGGCACTGCCTAATAGGAAGACATGCTTCTCGTCTTGGAGTTCCTGCAAATGATTTTTGCAGAAGCTGCATGGATGAAGAAGAAGAGGAGTCAATTCCCCACCTTCTATGCTCTTGTCCTGCCCTAGCGCAAAGACGTAGACTCCACTTGGGAGACTACTACTATAACGATCCTAGTGATCTAAATAATTCAGACATTCACTGTCTCAAACGCTTCATTATTAGCTCAAAATGGTTTAACGAGTAAGGGGGATTTTTGAAATCCTTGTTGTATCACAACGGACCAAATATTGGTCTAAGTGTGCTGACCTTTTCCGGTCAGCAGCCACTTTAACCTAACCTAACCTAACGTCTCGTGACAAGACACTCAATTTTTTGGAAGAAAAAGTGCCTCCAGAAATTACATAAACTTTTTTAAGGCAAAATTCAAAATGGCTGCAAAGTGAAAATTAATTTTTTGTCCTTCATTGTTTTTTCCTTCAAAACTAACTGTTTTTAATATTTTCATGCAATAATAAAAAAAAATAAAAAAAAATAATGATATATATACCACATAAAAACTTTTTGTTATGGGCTCTGGAACGTTTGAACGATGTTTGTGATACTTTAATTAAACAAGTTTATAACTATATTAAGTCTTAAAGTATGAGAACAAACCAATGTTTCGAGCTTCACGCTTCTCGAGTTCCAATAATTCAAACCATGGAAAAAGTCTGTTCTCACGCTTTAAGTAATTTTGCATGCTTACAAATTTGTTCCTAGCCATAGGAAAATTACTATAAATAATTCTGAAATAAAGATTATTCGTTGTAAATCCACCAGTGTTGTGTCGTACAACATCCAGAAGCAGCAGAGCATATGTGGAAATTTGTTGATAGGCTATTTTATAGAATGGAAAGCGTAACATTAAAAAGAAACCCCCGTCACCGATGCTTTACTGAAGGAAATTCAATCCAAGCACACAGTTTTTTCGGAAGATTTTGAATGTAAAATGTTAAATTTATTTTTAGTGGCCTTCAGTACAGAAAATGATGAGTTTGTAAACTTAAAATATTATTTTTATTTTTAACTATATTTGTAATTTATTATTTTATTAATTATTCATTATAATTAATCATTATAAATTTTTATTTATTTAATATAATTTTTACATCATTGAGTTTTTTTTCGACGTTGTTTATCCCGGTAAATTGGCCCTTTTTCGTGCAGTAAATTAATAATAATTAATAATAATGCGTTTCTTACATATTTAATGGATGAGCAAAGCCAAAATTTGTTTTTTCGTCCCAGGAGGAAATCGATATTCTGGGAAAGAACGATTGTATAAACCTTTCCCAGTCTGTCTTGCAAAGTGAAGAGTCTGAAGACGTAACAAACTTCTGGATTTGCTGACAGATTTCAAACTATCAAGTGCCAGGGTACAGGGTACGCTTCAAATATTTAATGAAACTTATCTAAGCAAACATTTATTTACAGTTTCCTCCTGAAATATTAAAATTCCAGTGCGATTCTAATAATGGTTCATGACCAGAATATTAGTCGCCAGTAGGCACCCTGGTCTCACATAAACAACGATTTTGAAGCTATGTGCCCTAGAAAGCAGTTTGCACTCATAAACAAATGAAAGGAGTTGGACAAACAACTCTACACGTATTACGCTAGTAATATCAAAGACAAGCAGTTGAGGAGTTTGTTCGAATCCTTGCAAGACGAAACTGTCGATAATAGTAAGTTGACAATGTTCGTAAACATACAGTTTACTAAAATTTAAATATTTAATATTGCAGAGATTGTATCCTCGTCATGCTTTTAAACGCAGCGTTAATATCAACCGTAATATTTGTGACAAACATTAATGCAAAATCCGATAAATGTTGTTACGAATGGCAACACTGGCCATTCATGTCAGCACTGAAGTCAGCGGTCGATTCAGCATGTCAGCATCATTGTGTCTATTTGCATTGTATTCTCAATATATCTTAATATAAAGGAGTCTTGTTCCGTCCCTCAGACGGGCAAGTCATGTAATTGATCTTTTTAAACTCGGAGATAATAAATGTGGGTTTTTTAATTAATATTTTTCCCACAATAAAAGTTGCACTGAGTTTTTATTTAAGAAAGGATCGATACATTATGGTCCTTCGAGCCGGATTCAAAAGAAAAAAAAAGAATAATGCCAGCACATCATGGAGACAAGCTAACTAATCTTCCCCAGGTGCCTTACAACCACCTTTTTCAGATTTATTTTGCGTCCAAATGGTGTCTTACAAACACCATTTAAATTTTTTTTATTATTAGTTTTTTATTTTATTAATTTATTTTTATGCGTTGCGTCTAAATGGTGCTTTACAACCACCATTTCAATTTTTTTTTCGTTGCGTCCTATGGTAACATACACATATTTCCGTTTCAAGGTGCTTTGCAACCACCTTGATCATTAGGTTTTTTGGGAGATGGAAATTAACTTATTTTTATTCAAATAAATTTAGGTAGCAATAATTTCAAGAACATACGTAGGAACGTGAAAGCGGTTGCTGAACAGCACGCACAACATCGGAAACGAAATCGGAAGAAAAACATTCAAGAACATGTACAGAGCATGATGGAGAATTCGCAAAATCAATGGAGATAATATTGCAGGAGTATTTAACAAAAGAGCGCAACGGAAAAATTCAAAATATACTGACATGTGCAATCAACGGAGAAGAAAAGAAAGAAGTTTCTGGAAAGAGCGTATCCACCACATCCAAATACAAAAACAATCACCAACAAAAACAACCAACCAACCAAATTCCATCCAACCAACCCATCAACAGCGTCGAGATGTACACAGTCACACATTCTCTGACAACAAAAAAGAAAAAGAAGAGAACAGAAAGAAAATAACAAAAAGTATGCTTGCAGATGCAGTCAAGTTTTTTGTTACTCTTTCTCAGTTCAAAATTGAATTTTAACCAGTAAAGTCGTGTACGGGCAATAAAATAAATCAAAGTCTAAAATTATTAAAAGAAAAAAAAGTGCAACAACAAAAGAATAAATATTATGTCCAACCGAGGTAATTAAAATTATAAAGGAAGGAAGGAGGAAGCAGTTACAGGAGACAGGCAATTCGGCTCACTCCAACGAGCCATCAGCAGGATGCTGAAATTTGTCGATTCCGAGGAGATGGAGACAACATCGCTGGAGCATTTGCTAATCAGGGCATATCGTCTTCTCCAGCTGTGGGAGAAAACAAACGAACTGTTCATGACGTTGGTGGAGACAGTTGAAGAGGAGGCTCTGTCCATACTGGAGGACCAGATGGGGGCAATGGAAGCGGATTATTACAAAGCAGCGGAAGCAATGAAGCAGCGTTTGGCCGTTTTAGCGTTCAGAAATCGAGCTCTAACATCCACAAGCGAGGAGGATTCGCAAAAAATCAATGTCAACCTGACACTTCCGCCCACAATAACTTGACATCAAAAATACTTGGGGGGAATATGATGGGTCACTCCTCAAATGGATAGGATTCAGAGATCGATTGAAGGCGGCAATCCATGAGAACAAGAACATCTCGACGGCTTACAAATATTCATATTTAAAAAAGTCGTTGACCGGGAAGGCAGCAAAGGCGTTAGGAGAAAGTCATATAGCCAAAGAGCAGGATCATGGAAGAGGTTTATCAGGAGGAGGAAAAGGAAATGAAGATATAATCGGTATCGTTCGTCAAAAAACCTTTACAAATAAGACTCAAAATATCTAAGAACTGTGTTACATTGCTGGAGTATACAGGGAAATTGAAAAAGGCTATAAATATACCCAGTTATGTCAGGAGGTTTTTTGAAAGTTGGATTAAATGGAGAAGGGAACTCAAGCAAGCATCTGGGGGAACAAAACGAAAATCTAAGAGAGCAGTGCCACAATAAAAGTCGCACTGAGTTTTTATTTAAGAAAGGATCGATACAAATGTCATCAAAGATGCTATAAATAGCAGTATAATCCATATCAATACCGTTAACGATTTGGAACTGGCGAAGGTAGTTAAATTCAAGACATCTATAGTGAAAAACACTCAGCATTCAACCATCCATTATAATAATTAGTACTGAGCTCACTACACTCAAGAAGATGTATGTAAGTTTCGGAGAGAAGCTTCTGAAATTCAAGAGAAATGGAATTGTATCTAAAGTTTGTGGGGAAAGTGGAAGTATTAATGATGCAGTTTGCCTAGATTGAAACGACAAGTTGAAGACTGTGATAGAAAACTATGTAGACCCAGACATTTCTAACATGATTATTAAAATAATTTTAGTTTTAATTTAATAAGTTTATATTTTTAAGTGTACTTTTCTAAATTTGTTATTTTGTTATTTCTTTCTTTTCGTGTTTGTTATTTTCCTGTTGCTATTGAATTAATTTCCTTGACGATAGTTGTTGTTTTTTTCTTATAAATTCTAGATATTTAAATTTAAATATTGAGTTAATATGTATGTAGATCATTTGTGTTAGATGCTTAGAAGATTAAGTACGCATAAAAGCGTAAGTTTTATAAATTTTATATTAGGTTTAATAATTTTAAAATACATATCTATAATTTATGTATCGAATCGATGTATTTAGCAAATATATAAACTTATATAAAAACACCGTTGTAAAACTTAACGAAAGGAACGAGAATGTTCTGAGAATTTTATTAACGAGAGTCAGTCGTCTTCCAGCAGGTAACAGAGCAGCGTGTATATTTAATAAAAAGTGTTTTTTTATAACATTTGTTCCACTATAGTTGTTGTTTTATTTGTCCTGACGGTCGTAATTTCACTCCGTGTGATTATTTCTATATTTCTTTATAATTGTTTCCCTGAGCTACGATACATTTGGTCCTTCGAGCCGGATATTGTACCAGTGATCAGATTGTGCAAGTTTTCTTAAAAAAAAAAAAGTGTAAATAAGTGCTCTGTGATTAAGCAGGGTTTTCTTTTATTACGAACGTACTCGTAAATTGTGATGGTGAAATGTGCTACAATGAAAATCACATAGTCGCACGTAATAAAGCAAATGTGAGCAAGAATCATGTCACGACATGATATGTGCAGGGTGCAGGAAATTGCATTTCACCAGCATACAGTTGCAAAAAAACGGCACTAAATTCCATACACAGTCAATATATACCTAACAGCATGTACATAAGTAAGCGAATACATATTATTTGTTGTTTTCCTCAAATTCTTCATCATGAATTATGAGCAAGAGCAGGTAAGAGTAAGAGTTGTAATCTCGTCCCGCGACGAAAAATACACACTCACGGGTAGCGAGAATCAGAATGCACATACACACAAAATAGCCAGCTGTGCATTTGCAGCAGCTACGAAAGAAGAATGTTTCGTCATTCTAAAGAGGCAGATAATGAAATGGATTCGTGCTCCTATAAGAAAGCATTAAGTGCTTGTGAATCTTTGTCCAATTTCACTTTAAAAGCTGGAGAAAGGCAATGCAGCTGACATCTATTCTCCGATCTCACTATGAGTCAGTGGTAGTAAGCAGATGTAATCTTTATCAGAGCCGCATTGAAGATAAAAATGAATAACGTAAACGATTCTAATTATATTGGTAAAACTTTGAATCTAGCAGTGCTCGACGCCAGTGGAGAAAAAGTTCAAATTCGAAATACATTTAACAAAACAAAGTTAAAATATTCTCCAGATAACTGATACCTGTGACCCAATGGAGGACGACGAGAGTTACGTATGCATCTTCTCACCCTAATCAACCGCACAATAAACCACTTGAGACCGAACCAACGACGATGCTCAAATTTTAATAGCAGTTTTAAAAAGCATTCCCACATTCCTGAGCGATAACATAAAAATTGGTCCACCTGCACTTCATGCATCACATCTCATATCTATCTTATCAACATTGGATAATCTTCGATGTGATAAACAACCACCACTTCACATGGGATAACAAAAACATTGAACGATCTTCGATGCGACCAAGATCACCACCTCAATCTCGGGGCCCAGCAACCAGAAGACACTTCCATTTTCACCATCATCGTGCGTAGTCAACTTTCTTGTTTTGTCTTTCATTAATAGTTTTTCTGAATAAAGTATCGTTTTTTAAAAACTCTTTTATTCAAACACGAATCTTATTTCGAGCTGTATTCTATTTTACAGAATTGGGATCTGGAAATTCTCTATAAAAATTTTGTTGGTAAGTTGGGTAAACTGCCCTATTGTTGGCACTCCCCAATGATAAGCACTTACAATTTAAAAGTACTTTTTAAGTACTATTTTTATATATTTCTGCATAGTTTGGCATAATTTTTTTTTTTGGCTCTTGAAGTTGGTAGCCTTGGAAAAAGACCTGTCAAAAATTGACAGTCCGGTTCGCGCCAAATTTTATGTGAATCTTGTGGAATCCGGCTGAGGATTCTACTTTAAGAAAATCCCTGAAAACCTTGTTCTTTGTGTGGTGTTGCTCGTTGTTGTTTTTTAGGGAAGTGCTGTGTTCTTAATATATATATGTACATATATTATATTGAAAAGATCTTTTACGTGAGCACCTACCTACATACATAGTTTCTTTCAATTGTTAAGTTGTGAGGACAATGAAAAAGTTTCCGCATGCTATGGGTAAGGGTTCTATTGAAAAATGGTCTCATTTTCAAGCCTAAACTCTAGAGATACTACATACCAAGTTTCAGATTGGGATCTCAATTCGTGTAGAAGATACACAATTTTTTGTGCGTGGCTCTAGTGCAAAAAAACAGATTTTTATATAGAAATGTTATCAATTTAATTCAGATTTTAAGTAGTCTAGGCCATTTTGATATTTTTTTTTTATTTTTTCCTAATGTTCTTTACATAAAAGAGATACCATATACCAAGTTTAAAGATGCGATCTCAATTGGATTAGAAGTAACGTATTTTTAGTATTGAGATGGCAACTTCATGTCAACTTGGTCTAGCTTTCTCGCTTTCTTATGAAGAGACGCCATCTTTTATTATTTTAAAGATGGCTTCAATGCTAGAAATAGGTCGACGTAATATGACTTCATGTGAAAACATTTTTTTTTGCCATTATTTTTGCTTAATTGAGTTCTTGCTATAATTGAACACTATACGTTTATTTATTTCGCTGTCGAGTTTTTGTTGAAAAATAAATTTTTTACCATGCCATTTCCCGGTGATCGTTGCTTAAACCCCTTTAAATTACCTCTCCATAAAATAAATAAACTTTTGGGAAAGATTTCTAAGATTCTCTCACAGAAGTCGGGTGTCGCTGAAAGTTTTTACGCGTGTGATTCCTGCAGAAAACGAATATTATCTGAAACGCCCTCGGTTTTATTTGATAACGATGTTATACAATCATGTAGCCAAACATCAAGTGAAATTATGCAAAATGTGCATAATTAAAGACAAAATCATTGATCAAACTCTTTAAAAACAATGATACTAACAGCTGCACCTAAATCTTGGACAGAAAATAGACTTGCCAAGAAATATGGGACTTCAAGACGGCAGGCAAAAAAAGCAAAACAGCTTTTATTTAAGAAAGAAAAAAAGGTTTCTTATCTGTAAAACAGGACGATGGCACAAGATGGCAAAATACAAAAGCAACTGTTTCTGTGCAACATTTCTGAGCAGCATCAGCAGTTTAAAACTGAATATCTCTGGTACAGATGTGGTTTGTGTTTGCACATACCACCAAAATGTGAAACTAATGTTGAAGGGAGCAAATATAGACTCCCTCACAGCTGGAACTAGTATCCCCATTTCAACCTATAAGGATTGCCTGGATAAAATAGTGTGTTCCAGTCTAACTTCGAACTGTCATTCAATGACCGAAAACTCGCCCCAAAATGAACGTTGCGAAAATCGCCCTGGATTAAATGCCATTCGTGAAAATTTAAAGTCCATTTTTCATGACAATCATATTACAAGCGTTCAGTTTGAAACTTGCGACGGTACTGATCGCTTTACATTGCTACACATTAAAGCCCCACGCCTACATCGCTGAACAACAATCCAATTATTTCAAGACATTAAAAGAAACTATAAAGGAATGTGAAGTTCTTGTTCAATGTTATTTCGCTGAAAATTATAGCTTCGTGATACAAGACGCAGTACAATCTTTCCACTGGAACAATGACCAAGCAACACTTCTTACTTCAGTGTTTTATTACAGAGAAGGAAGTGACATTAAACATGGAAGCATTGTGATGATTTTTGATGATTTGAAGCACGATACAGCATCATTATTTGCCTTTCAAAAAATTCTACATCAACACCTCCTCGAGAGAGCCATACCCGTCTCACAGATGGAGCTCCACAACATTTCAAAAACAGATTCAACTTTGTGAACCTTTGTAACTATAAACTAGATTTTGGGGTCGAGGCCGAATGGCATTTCCATGCTACCTCTCATCTAAAGGGCCCATGTAATGGTCTTGGTGAAAACCTTAAATGCTTAGCTACACGCGCAAGCTTACAACTGCCGTCAGTCGTCTCTTGACTAATGCAGTTTTTGAAAAGACCTTTTATTCGGTTTATTGTTAAACTACTACTTTTAAGTTCTCGTGTGCTTGATAAATCTGCTTACACTTAAGAACAGTTTTTTCAAAACGACGAAGAAAACCACAAAGTACTCCTTATAATTAAATTTAAATTATCAAAGTTTTGTTTTTCTCAACTTAATTTTGAATTGGGTGGGGTGAACTATTACACCTATGTATGTATGTATAATTTGCTTAGGATAAAAGTTAACATTATTATGCTTCTAAATTTTAGAAATATTACTACAATTTTCGTGGAAAGGGTTTGAATCCACTCGGAAAACTGTATGACAAGGCAACTAACGCTCGCAGGAAAATTAAAAAAAAAAACGAAAAGACGAAAAATCAATTTCGACGGAATCGGAGAGAACTTCTGAAGATACTTACATTAATGCCAAGTAAGCAAATAGTTTTTTTTTAAGTGGCAAGGGATATAACTTAATAGATGTTTTTAAAGCAATCGTGATCCTATTTAAATTGCAACATCATTTTTTGAAATGGTCCTTATAATAAAAGCTTTTTATTACAACTAACATTTCACCTTCAATTATGCTTCGGTAAGTCTTTTTTTAGCTACGACAAGGCCTTACCAAAAGCATAATGTTTGTTGAGAAATAGTTTATTGTTTTTTCACAACTTAATACTTTTTTTAAAAAGGTATGGATGACTTAGAGCCTTGGGATGAAGTTTCCGACAAATGAAAGAAGACTTTTCACTTGAGACGAGCCGAAATTATTAGTAAGGATATAAATAAATATATATCCCAATGAACTTTTGTTTAAAAACTCAATGGGTTTGCTTGGTAAGTGGGTTTGCTAATAAAATTGTTTTACTAACCTATTCAAAACAATATTTCAAAATGTAGGTTGAAATGGACTTTTCCCAATTTTATCCCGATAAAAGTCAAAACCTTGTAGGAAACGGTCGTACAACTAAACAACACATAACCCATAAAATCGTTTTTATACGCACATAATAAATTGTAGTGTAACATGGGTTTTTAAATGCTTACAAAACTAGCAAAAACTTCTCAATGAGAACCAAAAACTCATTTTTTGCCAATCCATAAGGGATTACGTTTATTGAAATACTTTTCAACATAAACATACATACTTCATTTATTAATTTAATTTAAAGTGACGACGAGGAATGCTTAATTGAAATAAAATTGCATAAGAACTTCAATCGAGATCAAAGTTTCAATTTATCTGGTGCATGGGATCCATTGATCAACAAATTAAAAGCTTCGAAAAACCACAATCAAAATCAAAATAATGTACCAGCTGATGCTATAAGCTTTGCCTGTTCACCAGCTTACATTGATTCGCAACAATCACCATCTCAAATGCAAATGCCAACACAGTCAACACACCAGTACAATCTCCGCAGGAGAGAATAAAACAAAATAAAAAGAAACAACGACTACCACCCACAAGTCATCAGTCAACCCGTGACCACGACAAGTGGAACCTTGTCGAAACGTCGGGATTTCAATTCAAAACATTTTTTGAATAAAATACTATCGCAGTAAGTCCGTTAAGTAAATAATATAAAAGTAAAATTAATGCTTAATTACGTACATATGTATATCCTCGTCTGCTTTCATAGGTTGAAAATGATTTTACAATAACGACGATGTTTCATCACGCTCACATCTCTTTTTTCTTATCTCATTCATTGTGTTGGAGCCCAAGGATTTTAAAATTGTAGGCAATGCTAATTTAAATTTGACACAGAATTTAAAATTCTTCGCATATGGCAATGCTAGTTTATATTTGACAACAGAAAGCAATAAAGCATATAGTTTATTTCCAAGTGTTTTTTTTTTATATTTCGCTTTAAGTATTTTGTAAATTTTAGTGCTTATTTTTCAATTTAAATAGTATATAAGTATTCAGTATTGTTTAGTTTAAAGTGTTTTATGTTTTAAATAAATAAAACTATAAAAAATATATATTTGTTTGTGTTTTTTGTGCAAAGGAAAGTGGTTTTCGATCGAGAAATTACTCGGCCACATAATTCATTGAAAAAAAGCTTTTATTATCTAATTTTTTAATGAAATTATTTTTTTAATTGTTTTGTAGGTTAGTTGTTGCGGTTGTGCATTTAAAAGAACATTCTCTTTCGGCACTAAAAGGTGTTTTTAAAGTGTTTTAAATAACCTCTAACAAAATTCGAACAATAATTGTCAGAACGATGTCGCTTTAACATGTCGTTTTGACATGTCACTGACAGCTCCATAGAAAATTTTTTACCCCCAACGCCGGAAAAGAAGTTTTACTTCAAAAATAAAGAAAGAACAATCTTCAGAATTGTTTAATTTTGTGATTTATAGAATTGTTGTAATGTAAATAGTTAAAGATTATTTAATTAGTAATTTATAACAATGTTTTTATACATACGCGATTTTAGCTTGTTAAAAAAAGAATGTTATAAAAATTAGTGTGGTGAATTAATTTTATTTATTCATAATAAATTTTACCCTTGGCACCACTTGTACCTTGAATAATTTTTATTTTCGTGAAGCTTCGCGAAACGCCATTTTGTACCCATATTATTATCTGTCTCCCTCTAACCTAATGACCAAATGAATGAAATATTAAAAAACCTTAATATCTTTTTAATATAACTAAATTCTTTAAAAAATGTTTTAAAATTAAATTCAACAATTAAAACTTTATTCACTTAACGTGCCACATTTGTTTAGCACTTAAAGTTTACCTGTCAAATTAACATATTTTGTTTGCGCATGACGGGAGTGACATTTCGTGATTTTTTTTTGTTTTGTGTTCGAGTTTTGTTTTAATTTGTTTAATAAAACAATAAAATATTGTGCAATTAATATATTGCAATTGTTTAATTGTTAAAAAGTGCAAAATTGGTGTCATTATATGTTGAAATAAGTGTAGTGTTTTTTGTGGGTTATAAGGTATAACCTATAGTCAAAAAAAACACTTAGTTTTGTCTACAAATGTGTCTTGTAAATAGTTTGTGCTTTGTTTAATTTGTTGTTTGTTCAACAAATGCCTAACTAGTTGTGTTTTAATGTATTTCTTGTACCCTTTCAGATCTTTGTTCGATGTTTTCTCATGGCGGGTGCTCCGTTGGACATAGCCGAAACTTCCCTCAGGATTGGCACAGTGGTTCGTGTATTTGCTTTTTATTTTTCTTGCCATGAACTATAATGATATTCTTTTCAGGGCATGCTGCTGGGCACAACATCTTGGAGCTGGACTGGTAAGTGATTTTCATTATATGTTTAAAATAGTATTGAATTATATGAATATATGATTAAAGACAAAAATCTGTAGAGGTTATTGAACTCTCGAGAAGTTCGCCCAAACAATCGTTTGAATGATTTCGATATCTCATTTTTTTTGAGTGATTTGAAAAGTAATAAAAATGAGTACAGGGACGGCAAGGATAGACAATTAATTTTGTTTGAAGTAAGAGAGGAAAGAATATTTTTGTTTCTTTCGGGTTTTATTGATAGAAATGGTGATGCTCAGAGGAATATTTATTTTTGTATTTAATTAATGTTTAAGGGATTAATCTTAGTATGATAAATTAAATAAAAAAGAAATTATATTGAGGAATTAATTATATAATTATAATTAATGGATACGAAAAATCATTTAACGGGTTATGTTAAATTTAAATATGATTTTGTAAAAAGAAATTTCGGGAAGTGAATGAATTCGGGAGTGAAGGTAAAGGTGATGTTTTTAATGAAAATATAGGGGGAAGTTAAAGACTTACTCCATTTTTCGATAAGGGCTATTGTATTTAATATTTCAGGGAGCATAACAATGGCATAGGACTGAACTTTTTTTTGTTCAGGAGGGGATAAGAATAAGGCTTGGAAGAAAAGTACCACCGTCCGTCGCGAGTAAAAAATAGGTCACCATATGAACCATATGCTAAATAATCGAAGTTTATAATTATTAAGAACTTAAAAAAATCTGTTCTCAAATTTCAATTATAGAAAACAGATTTGTGAAGTTCGTAAGAACTAATCAATATGAGTAATAACTATGAACAAGAGATCTTTGTTTTAAGAAGTATAAATAGGCCACAAATGTGTAAGATCATTTATGTTCATTTTGGTGTTGAAACTGTGAAGTTTAGTTTAAGTTAGTTTAAGATAGTTTTTTTTTTAAAACTTAAAAAATGTATTAGCATTTTTAATTTATTACATTATACATATATAAACATATTTTGGTACTTAATCATAATTTTCTATTTTAATTTTATTTCATTTGTGGATTCAAAAAGCTGCGTCTTGACGTTTCTGATTCGTGTTGTGATTAAGCCGACATTTGTTTCCATCGGAAATCTTCTTCTGAGAACAAAAAGATGAAATGGAAAGCATCCATTTGTGATGCACAAGCGGCAACGATTCTTCACTGCATATCCTTCAACGACTACAACTGTTACGAATGGCAACACTGCCCTTCGAGTCTCTACCAATTCTCTGTATTATATTAAGATTGTAACGTAGTTTTCAGTTTGGATTTGGATCGGTGTCTCGACCCTGAAGGATATGTTCTTTATTTCGAGAAAATACGGAGAATAAAAGTGGGTTTTTTTGTAGAATTTTTCCCACAGAAAAATTCGAAGTGTTTTCATTTTATCGGAGTTGGAACATTATGGTCCTTCAAGTCGCGATAAAAAAAAATTAAAACGCGCTCGCAAATTGCGGAATTCTAGGAGAATCATCAAAAGACTAGGCGATAAACTAGAAACTAATGGTGACTCAAAGCAGGAAGCATCTTTAGCATGCTGCAACTACTTCAGATTAATCTCCAACATTCCATCAAGGCTTCGGCCTCACTTCTTCTCTGTCTTCACAAAAACCGAGAGGAAATAGTCCTGATCCATAGGAACCATGGATTGCCAAATCTATAATTCAGGGACTCAGGACCCCTAATTACTACTTGCTGTATGCGTCGGATAAAGGTGAACCCAGATCCTGCATATTAGTTAAAAGTATTTCTAATGTATATTGACTCCCTGATTTCAGCCCAAAAATGGGACTTACTGGATAGTGTCGGCATATGTTGGCCACAACAACCCTGTCCCTCCTGGCGAAACGTTCAAGAGGATTATCGCTGAAGCAAAACGGCAGAATATCAGCCTACTAATTGCGTGTTATGCAAACGCCCATGACACTGTATGGGGCAGTACAAATATAAATGACAGAGGTGAGTCTCCTTTTGATTATACTCTAAGTACTAACCTTATAGTCAGTAACCTTTGTTACCAGAAACCGACAGGAAGTCGGTCGTGTTGAAGTTAAGAATATGTTACTTTCTAGTTTAGTTTTAAACAACACTTTGTTTTGTTCATTATAAGTATGTTTATAATTTTCTTTAACTGAAAATTAATTTTCAATATATTTATTCTTACGAAAACTTTTGTGAAGAGCAGAACTAAATTTTAAGAGGTCAATAAGCTTATCAGCTTACAATTACTACCTGACTGTTCTCGCTTGGGCGCGAGTTCTATATATAAAAAGAATGAACAGGTATCGTTTGACCACAGAGGAGATTGAATTCGTGGACATGATATACCAACAAGGTAATTACATCTTACCTAAAAGTTTTGGACTTTACCTTTCCGGTTTTGGTAACTTTATGATACCATCCGGTAGCGAGAGTAAGTTTAACACGAAGCCTTACTCTTATGATGCCCTGGGATATTTTAGAAATATGGCTACGCAGTTTAATCTCACTGCTGATTATCCCAATATTAGTGTTGCGGCCCAACGGATAATGCAGGACATTATCTACACTGAAGGTCCGCCAGATGGCCCGAATGATTGGAATCCAAATGAAATTGAGCAGGAATGGACCAATCGATGTATCGGATACGAGGTATCCGAACGAATGCAGCATATGCAGCTGATGGTTGTTCAGCGTGCTGGAATAGCTGCTACTGAGTTTCCCAGCGATGTTAGCGATTTCCTGGTGAATGTTAGGCTCATGAGATCAGTACAAAAGTACTTGCTTGAAATCCCAAGCTTGGAATCTAGTCCGATTCCTACTAATCTAACTGGCTCACAGGGTCAGTTTGTTATTGAAGCTCCGACCGATATAGCTTCTCATATTAATAATTCTGTTGATATCGGTTCAGTTAATTTTGTTTCCGAGGCTCCGCTTATATGCCCGGGATCTTTGTCCTATTTAGGAGGGACGTTTCTTTATCGTATAAAGAAAGATTTATCTACGGCTAGAAGTAAATTCTTCTTTCCGTATGTAGTTGAAGAACCAACTCCGCAGCAAATTGCGAATTTGGATTTGCTTAATACAGGTTGGTCACCTTTGTTTGATGGCATTACGCATTTTACGAATGTCACTTTCAAACCAGTACTTCGCGTTAAGAAGGTATGCTCGATAGATGTATGAAAACAGGACGTTCAACCTCAGGAGTTATTATTAAATACGCTGGTGGTGCCATTTCTTGGCTTAGCCAAAGACAAGCGATGGTGGCTACATCTACAACAGAAGCTGAAATAGTTGCGGCAAATGAAGCAGCAAAAGAAGCAATTTGGTGGAAAAGATTATTCAAGGGGATTTTTCAACTAAAGGACATTCCCGTGATACAAGTGGATAATTCTGCAGCAGTGAGACTTTCGCAAAATCCAGAATTTCATCGAAGGACGAAACATATTGCCATCAAGCATTTCTTCATTAGAGAGAAAGTTAGTGAAGGACAGATTATGGTTCAACAAATATCTACCGAAGATCAACTTTTAGATATTATGACAAAACCATTACCAAGTCCACGTCTTAAGATTCTATGTAAACAAATAGGTTTGAATATTTAAAATGAAATATTTATTTTATTTTAACTTTCATGTAACAAGGGAAAGTGTTGAAGTTAAGAATATGTTACTTTCTAGTTTAGTTTTAAACAACACTTTGTTTTGCTCATTATAAGTATGTTTATAATTTTCTTTAACTGAAAATTAATTTTCAATATATTTATTCTTACGAAAACTTTTGTGAAGAGCAGAACTAAATTCCTTTAATAAATTTGTTTATTATTTATTTATAAAATCCAGCCTTTTTATAAATACAATAGGTCGGACATCAAGCCAAAGTGAAATAAAAACAAATTTTTAATGCAAAGTAAAAAAAATTAATTAAAAAAAAATCAATGTAAAGTATAAATATTATTCATCAAATTGATGAATTTTTTATACATTTGAAAGGAAGAATAATACAAAAATGTATATTTGCTTTTTGTGTTATAAGATTCACAAAGATCCAGATCAGCTTATAAGTCACCTTAAATGTGTATGTGCATCATGGTGTAGTCAACTTTAGCAGTTCAATTAATAAAGGATATAGTTAATTATGTGTTTTTAAAAACATACTACATTAACTTGTTTTATTGATTCGCCCACTCTTCCGTAGAAGACCAGCAAGCCAAAACAACAGCCTGCTTGCACTGGCTTAAATAAGCCAACTAGACTGCATGATACCACCAACGTGCAAGTCACAAACAAAAATCCATTTTACGACATAAACATAAACAAAATTATAATGTTGTTGAGTTGTATTAGAACCATCAAAGACACGACTTGTCGTTCAATAAAATTCTAGTTTTTTGATATTCTTTTTTTTTTTTTTTTTGTTGTTATTCTTTTATTTCCAACAAATTTGAGTGAACAAATTGGCGACCGTGATAGGGCATTATTAAAAAAGTTAAATGGCCTGTAGATTCAATTAATACAAAACAAAAGGAAATACTAAAAAGATAAAAAAAAAACAATTTTCAAAAAAAAAGGTGTCTGAAAATGTCTTCAATTGAACAACTAACTAATTTTGAAGTTCAACCGTGTCGGTATAAAGCAGGTGCAAAAAAACATTTCGAGATAAATTTTTTTAGAAAAGTGTACTGTAGAGTCCGGATTATATATATCATCTATATAAATATATATATGTTTCATAATAGACAAGAAGTCAAACTCGAGGAATTTTTTTTCGTGTAAATTTTTGTGATTTTTTTTATGAAAGGGGTGATTTTGGCTGGAGATAAAATACTGTGGAATAATCTGTGGCGATTGCCAGAACCGGCACAGCAAAAAGGTTGAGCGTAAGCCCATGATTCTCCGGGTGCCAACGGGAGCCGAAGAGGCGTCACCCCTTTTTTTTTTTGTAACATTGCAGATCCTTTTCTTTTCCGTAATCTTGCGGACCTTTCTGTAACCGTCCCATAACATTTCTTAACCTTGCGGAACTTGCGGTAAACCGTTCCGTAAACTCGCAGAACTGTCCGTAACTGGCCAGAATAAGCGGTTATCGCTAAAGAGAAGACGAGAAGATAGGGAACAAGAGTCAAGACAGAAGTTGCTGAGTTCCGGATTTTTCAGTTGATATATATGATATATGTGAACCTTTATTCTGTCTAGTTTAGGCAAAATTTTATAACTTTCGAATCAAGTTCCGTGAATGTTGAGACCAATTTTAAATTTTTTTGATAATTTCTAAGTGCCGCCGCCAAAAGAGTTTGGAAAATCCGACACCGGCGATTTTGATAAGACTCCGCGGTGGGATTCTGTCCAGGTCTCGTTCGCGGGCTACAAGATTTTGTCCCTTTTAAAATCACTATAGATAGAGCTCTATATATAGGAGGGTAAAGGGTTTGGCGTTTGTTTTTTTTATAGCGGGCGTGAACTGATACGCCAAGCGCATAGTTGCGAGACGGTGGGGAGGGTTTTCGCCGAGGAAAACCGGTTGATATTCCAGGGTTTTTTTTTGTGAACGGTGTTTACTTTTTTTTTGCGATAATTTTTTGTAATTTTTGATCTTGAATGTATAATTTTTATAACTTTTGATCAAATTTAAAGTTTCAATAATCAATTTTATATATCGTTTCTTATAAGAATAATCATCTAAATTTCCCATTTAAATTTATTTTGGTCGTAACTGGTATTTTGTTTGAAATTTTCACTATTTTTTGATAAAATTTACAAGAAATGAATAAAGGTTGAAATATTATTGATGTATTCTAAGTTGAAAACAAAAATTTGGTTGTATTCTTTTTGTGATCGGGCCGATAGCTCGATGGCAGAGTAGAAAGGATTCCTAGGGGGTGAAAAGGGTAAGCGAAGGGGAGTGACGATGAGTATGCCGACGATGGATTGGATGGTGGACTAAAGGAGTCTAACAAAGGGGAATCCGTATTTGCGAGCGGCCTACCGGATTCCACGGAGGGGTGGGAATTTTAAGGCCAAGCTGTACCGTCATCATCAGCATCGAGTGTGGTGAACCAAAGTAAGTGGTGGTATCGCATTTTCGTTAATATCTTTCAGGCATGATATATGTTTTTGAAAAGGGAGTGGTCCGTCTGTGAGGGCAAGATCCCCCCCACCAACCGGCGAGTCATAGCCGAGCCGAGCAAGCATGCCGCGACCCTCACAGCGGACATCGTGCGTCTTTTCTCTTCTTCTCCTTAGGTCGTGTTTCTATCTTTTCAGGTTTCTTCAGCTTATTCCTTCTTCTTTTCCTTCTTCTTTCCTGACTCCTATCCTTCTCTCTATTTTACCATCGCCCTACTTCTTTTCTGTCAACCTTTTTTCTTTCTTTCCTTATAGTTCCGGCCTAAGAAGAGGTGCTGCCAACAAAACATCCAATTGACAGCGAGAAGCGGCAGCACGGCGGCCTGCCAAACGTCATCTGGCCCTGAGCCGCATTGAAGACACCCGTCATCCATCTAAATTTCTCCTGCATTTCAAATGACGCTGAACGTCTTCTACCAAACTTTAATGCTACTAAATTTCCTTATTTCAAATGGTAGGCACAGCTATCTGCAAGCTTGCCCGCAACTACCGAAAGAATGGACCTGGGAGAAAAATCCTGGAATATCTCCAACATCGTTAGTCCAGCCTTAACGAATTATGGAAAATATTCCATAGCACGGACCTCTATATTAAGGCCAAGTACCCCCTGGAAACTGATCATGAGTATCATACGAAGGGATATTTCAACGAGACCAAAGGGGTGTACGAGACAATGAAGGAAGACATCATGAAACTTTTTTCGGAGGTACAAAAATCCGATTATGCAGATGGAACACTAGAAAAGTGGCCGAAAGGGACCACAGCAGTCAAGCCGCTATCAGAGCAGCCAAAGGATGGAAGCTATCTCAATTGGCGTCAGTTCTTCGACCTGTATAAACAAATGGTACGTCCAATTGCAGCAGCACAAAAATTATATTTCCTGAAAACCAATGTCACCGGCGATGCACATACTTTAATTCAATATGTTTATGCCACCGATAGCAATTATGAGCTGGCATGGAACACATTAGTGGACAGATTCAACAACAAGAGGCTGTTGTTAACGGCACAGTTGAATCGATTATTTCAACATTCCATAGTAGTGGACAATGCCAAAAAGTCTCAAAAGACTCCATGACACAACTAAGGAAGTTATGCAAGCCATCCAGAACCTCGGCTACGATACCAGCGGATGGGATCCGGTTGAAGCAGCCCAACCTTAGCGCAACTATTGGAATTCGTTGAAGCTAGATTCTAAGCCCTGGAAGCAGTTCAACGTGATGATAGGAAGAAAGTGGTAACTACCGCTGCTGAGAATTCAAGGAGAGTTTCTATTTGTAGTTTTTGTAAATCCAATAATCACAAGATTTTTAATTGCAAAAAATGAATTTGTCTTTCAGTGGAAGAACGCAATCACAAGGTGTGGAAGCTTCAAATATGCACCAACTGTTTGCAAGGGGGACATCATTTCTCATCGTGTCAGCACCTTGGAAAGTGTAAAAACGTGCAATGGGCGGCATAATACTTTGCTGCATTATCCATCAAAAAAGGATCCACACATAAAATCATCCGGTAAGTCGTGTGATAACAATATTGGTCGGGTGGGTGAGCCTCAATCATCAATCAATAATTCATTAGGAGTTGTGTTCAAAGGTCGTGAGGTGTATCTTGCCAATGGAATGTTAATCCCTTGTAGAGCCATGTTAGATTCAGGGTCTCAATTGAATTTTATAACTTCCTCATTAGCTCAGCAACTAGGGAAAATTTCGTTTCTGATTTAACGAAGACCCAACAAATTTTCAATATGAATCGTCAAAACAAATATATTGAAAAGGAAGATGATTTACCACGAGCTGGCTTCACCAGATTCGCCTGAGAATTCTCGCATCAAATATAAGCCGTGCGCTTCTTTTATGTTTTTTTGTTTGTTTTACAAAAAACATTTATAACTCTTTTGTTTCCGTCTTAATATGAGATTCTGTACTCTAATTTGAATTCGTAACTCTATCTATAAAGTTCGATTTTAATAAAGGGAATATATATTTTTGTGGAGATACTTTTTGTGAAGAAGTGAAGTAAAGAAGTGAATTTAGCATTACCTATGCAACCTTTAATTACAATTTCAAATTGTAGACAAACTTTTGTGGTTGAAAAATTATGTGAATATTTAGTTACTTATAAATTTATAAAAGTTTTAATAGCAACCTATTTGCTGTTGTGTTTTGTATGCTGACAAATCTATTTGTCACATACCTATAAATATTTTTTTAAACAACCTAGCTGCAAAGGTATAATGCCTACAAAAACAAAGAAGCTGTTTATAAGTGAGTAAAATAAAAAAGTGTGTACACATTCGCTCATTTTCTTTTTCTTTCAATGATGATTTTGACAAAAAAAAAATATAAAGGTCGTTTTTATTAAAGCTCAGCTAGTGGTTTATACCTGTCCTTTGCCAAAGGAACAACAGTTTCAGCAACTGTACTGCCAGATTTAATGGTGAACGAAATCCCCACACAGTGGAAGCATTTATAGCTACAGTAAATGTTTATAAAGACGTCGAAAGAATTGATGACGGCGATGCCATAAAAGGTTTCCATCTTCTTTTACAAGATGGCGCAGTTAACTGGTGGCAAGGTATGAAGGCTGAAGCTGAAACCTGGGTAGATGTACTTTCTCTGCTACGTAATGCTTATGCTCCCGAAAAACCAGCATATACTCGTAGGATTTATATGGAGATTTTCGATTCAAAGCAAAAACAAACTGAATCAACAGATGATTTTATAACAACAAAACGGGCCCTACTTGCGAAGCTTCCTTCTTCACTTCCTAATGAATCCATGATGTTGAATATGGTGTATGGATTGCTCAACATCCAAATACGTGATGGTGTCGCAAGAGACAGTTTTTAAACATTTCAAGATTTCCTAGCTAAAGCCAGAGCTGTAGAAACGTCTATTCTAGAGAGAAAGCAGCAAGGAGATCTAGACAACGCCAGCATTGAAAAGTAGCGATGCAATTTTTGCAAGTATGCCGGTCACATAAAATAAAAAGATTGTTCCATCAACAAGTCAATCAACAATACACTGTTTCAAATGCAAGGCACCAGGCTTTATACGTTCTAACTGTCCCAAATGCAAAGATTTGCCAAAAGGACCATCATCAGTTTCTTTCAATTGCTTAAAAACGATTCTAGGTACTGATTTACCTACGATTCCCCTTCTCTGTCATGGTGAATCAGGAATAGCCTATATAGACACTGCAGCAAGAGCGAGTGTTGCAGGACGACAATTGTTTTTACACCTCCTACGGAATGCAACTAAATTCCGGAAAATAGATGTCGATGTCACTTTTGCTGACGGACAAGGACGTCCACAAGAAATTTGTATGGCAGAGACCAGCATAATCTTCGGTAACCGGTTGCGGCCGATTACTTTTATCGCCCTTCCAACAGCCAACGACAATAGGACTCTGAT
Organism: Chrysotoxum bicinctum; assembly: GCA_911387755.1. Taxonomy (NCBI): domain Eukaryota; kingdom Metazoa; phylum Arthropoda; class Insecta; order Diptera; family Syrphidae; genus Chrysotoxum; species Chrysotoxum bicinctum. The sequence goes on along the minus strand of OU426989.1, from coordinate 92,721,089 downwards.
AGGAATAGACTTCCTTTAGACGATGTACCTAATCGTTTGTTCCAGGAGTTTTGAGGAACACTGCCGAGATTTACAACGCATTTTCAACCGTCTAAAAATGTTCAAACTTAAAGTTAACAGAGACAAGTTTAACTTTTGCTGCTCAGTCGTTAAGTACTTAGGACATCTTATAACTAAAATTAAAAAGCAAAAATAGGGAAATTGTGTATGGTGAAGTGCCCTTTCAAATCTGTGCCACGCCACTAACCGCACCATTCTCTGCCCCTACATACATGGTGAACAAAAAAAAACCTATAAGCCGCAAAGCAATAGGCAACAAAAAAAATTAATACCTACCCAAAAATAAAACAAAAAAAAAACTTTACCGACTTGTGCCAATTTTTTTCATTCTGTCCCTACGCCTGGCATTATAAAAAGAGAAAGAAAAGAGAAATCCCCGTAACAAGAATAAACTGAAAAAGAAAAAAAACGAAATAATAATTCGAAGTGCACCAGTGAATTTATCTTTGCTTGTTTTTCCCCCTCGATCGAGTGCTTGTGCTGCTCGTCATACGTCATCATTTCTTTGCTGCCCCTGACTGGTGAGCCGATTTCAGAGTTGCCGTGTGTTTTTTTTTTTTGTACTGATTTTTTTTGAAAGATTGTGTAAAGTTCCCCTTATTTTCTAATTAGTAAATTAAATTTAATTTAAACCTAAAATTTGTAAGTTTTCTTTTATTTTGAAATCAAAACCAAATAGGTTATAATCACTTTTATTTTTTTTTGCGCGTCACAAGCCACAAGTAAATACATTTATTAATTATTATATTTCTCTTGAGGACTTGAGAATGGTTCTAGGAACAATCAAAGGGAGGTATTTAGCAAAGCACATGTAGGATGCATGATGCATTGACCGCAAATACATTTATGGAGTAATTAGTTCTCTTGAGGACTTGAGAACTATACAGAGGAGGGAGGTGTTATGCGTAGCACATAGATGCTAGGATCGCAGGCACATTGACATTTAAAGTTTTTTTTTTTTTCTCAAGAGGACTCGGGAGGGCGAATGGAGTTGGAGGGAGGTGCTCTGCGTAGTACATTGGAGACTATCAGCGCAGACACATTAGTAAATTTAGACTTTCTTTTTCTTTTCCTTAAAAAGAGATAGTACAGAGGGGGAACATAATTGCATAGGAATGTTATTTTGTTTCCCATCGAGAATTTTGATGTTTCTTTTTTTTCACCAATAATTAACTCACACCACACAGATAGGGCTTAATTTTCAAAAGGGTATAATGGGATTAGGTAGGACGAGTAAACAATCAGAGTTCGTCATCAATTAAAACAAAATAATTTATTTCTTTACATGGAAGCTGCAAAAACCCGGAGGAGCCACGAGCCCGAGTTGGGCGAACCGGAGGGCGAGTCAGGTGACAAGGCCTTTGCGTCCTTGAGAAGAGCCGTGACACGAGCGGCTAAATTTGCCGAGGTGGAGAGCTGTTCCCACGAAGGATTGCTGTTAAGGACCGACCGGCTCCTTCAGCTGTGGGACAAAGCCAATGATCTTTTTCTACAATTGGTCGTGTGCCGATGGTAAAAAATTGGAGAACCTGGAGATGAAGATGGAGGCAATGGAGGCGGAATACTTCCAAGCAGCGGAGACGATGAGGACGTTGCTAAATAAGGCAGTAAAGGAGAAATAACTAGGCGAGGACCGCTCTGGAGCTAACGATGTGCAAGTTGAAAGGCAACTAAACGTTAATGTAACACTGCCTACCCAACAGCACGATATAAAAAATACATGGGGTGAGTTCGAGGGGAGTCTCTTGAAGTGGATAAGCTTCCGCGATCGTTTTAAGGCCGCCATTCTTGACAACGATGGCATCTCAGCGGCTTATAAATACTCGTATTTGAAGAAGTCACTGACCGGCAAAGCAGCAAAAGCTCTGGGCCAAAGTCACCTCAGCCAGGAGAGCTATAAGGAGGCCTGGGAGAGGCTCACCCAGCTGTATGAAAAGCCATACCATATTACAACGGAGCATCTCAACCAATTTTACAGGTTACCTGTGTTGCAGGAGAGGCCGTCGGCGAACGATGTGCAGAGGATGGCGAACGTCACGCATGAAACCATCCGTTAGTTGAGGTCCTTGAACGTACCAGTGGAGCATTGGGACTTGGTCTTTGTGCTAGGGCTGCACGACCGTTTAGACCCGGAGACAAAGAAGCAATGGGAGTTGCAGAGATCGTCGGAGACACCACGTATCGGAGAGATGCTGGATTTTTTGGACAAACAGGCAGGAGCCTTTGAGAATTCCAAAGCGGAATGGAGCCACCGCCAGGTAGCAACAGGAGCCCCGGAGACGGAGAAAAATCGGAAAATCGAGCCCTCGACATCCAAGGGAACTTCGAGAGGGCAGTACTACAAAGTGCCATGCGAAGCGTGTGGAAAGGATTCCCATGCCTTATTCCATTGTCCGGAGTTCTTGTCATTAAACTTGGAAGCCAGAAAGGACTTTGTTTCTCGGAGAAAAATATGCCCGAATTGTCTAAGAAAAGGACACAGAAAGGAAGACTGCCCCGGAATAAAATGTAGAGATGCGAGTTGTCAAGGGGATCCAGCTCACAACAGCATGCTCTGCCCGGTGAAGCAGGGATTGAAGAGTATTCTAACGTTGAGAGCGGAGTCGGCAAGGAAGGAGAACTTTCAAATGAAGAATAAGTTATGACTGGAAGGCAAACCAGCCAAAAGCAGGAGAACACACGAGGAGGGAGAAACCGTTTCTGAAAAGAAATCAACGGGTAAGAGGGAGAGACGTAAGAAGCTATTTTAAAATAATAAAACAAAATCCAAATGTGTATCTTACCGCTTCACATAAGAGGTTCTAAGTCGAGCGTACCACTATTGGAGTATACTAGCAAACAAGAGCAAGCAATTAATATTCTTAGCTATGTCGGGAGATTTATTGAAAATTGTATGGAAAGGAGGAAGGAGCTGAAACAAAAGTCGAAAAGGAGAAAACGAGAACCTGGAGGAGGGGGGACCCAACGGACTGTAGAACCGCCTACTTTGAAAGAGCAGGCGTCTGCTATGGAACATCTGCTATGGAACATCTGTTCCAACGGAGAAACCAACAGGAGCACTACCAAAAAGAGATCACAGCATTGAAATCAGGTAGATATTTAGCGGAGAAGGAGAGGAGTATAATAGAGGGGTTGAAACCAGTTCTGGACAAGAACGGTTTACTCCGAGTAGGAGGGAGATTGGAGATAGACTATGAGATGAAACATCCAGTAATCATCGCGAACGGTTCAAGGTTATCTGAATTGGTGATTGATTATGCTCATAGGGAGACAAAACATGGAGGCGTCCAAGTAATGATGCAGTTCATTAGACAAAGGTACTGGATACCAAAATTGCGTAGTGGTCTACGGAACCACATTCATAAATGCGTTGTTTGTGCTCGTTTAAATGCACGAATGGAGGGGCAATTGATGGCGGAGTTACCGTCAGAACGGGTACAGGTAGGGAAACCGTTTATAGCTACATGAGTAAATTATGCAGGCCCTTCCGAATTGAAAGTGGCCAATGGAGTAACAAGGAGAATTCGGAGAAAATGTTGGGTCGCAATATTTTTATGCCTAAGAACTAGAGCAGTACATATTGAGATCGTAGGAGATTTATCTTCCCTTGCATTTATTTCGTGTTTTGAGATATTCATAGCAAGAAGGGGGAGATGTGCATCTTCACCATAAAGGTACCGAGTGGCATTTTATGACCCCGGCGGCACCTCACCAAGGAGGGATTTATGAGGCGGCATTCTAATCTATGAAATTTCATTTAAAACGGATCGTAGGAACGAAGATTCTGCCCAATGAGGAGTTTGGGACGTTAATCACCCAAATTGAAGCGATTCTCAATTCGAGACCCCTTCATGCACTGAACGATGAACGGCGCTAACGCCGGGACACTTCCTGGTAGGTGAACCAATAATTTTACCTCTTCCTTTCAGATTAGACGAAAGACCAAAGACAATAGGAGTCAAACTATGGAAGGAGAGACAGCAAATGGTCAACCATTTCTGGTGTCGTTGGCAGGCGGAGTACCTGACCACTCTGCAGGAGCGGAAAAAATGGAGAAGGGAGAAGGAGAATCTCAAGGTTGGTCAATTGGTGGTGCTCAAAAGCGAACATTTTCCCCCCACCAGTTGGGCTATGGCAAGGATTTGCGAATTACTTCCAGTAGTTCAAACTGCTACAAATAAACTGAAGCGGCCGGTACAGAAGATTTGCGTCCTACCTGTCAACACGCAGCATTCGAAGTGTTGAACTGAAACAGTGCGGACGTGTTGTTGATCGCTCCTCGGTTGTGTAAGTTGTTCTTCGGGTACTTTAGAGTTAAAAATCTGGTTTTTAGTCTGTCGTGTGCGCGGTGTCGTCACGAACATTTTGACACCGGATTTGTTAAAAAATTCGGTCGGATTCGGGAGTTATTGGTGGTTTTTGTTTGGTGGGCTTCTCCCCATACAAATACACATGTTTGTGTGTCATCTCCAAGTTAACCTTTGGACTTGTTTACGACTTGGCAAATTGGAAATTTTCCATTGAAAACATTGTAGTGACGTCACTAGTGGTTCGTGTACCAGCTAGTTATTTTTGAATTGGTTCGGGAATTAACTTCAACTTTTAGTGCGGTTTGTGTATCGGCTAAGGTGGTGTGTGCCCGAACTAATTTTTTTAAAGGTCCCGTATTGGTTTTTTGCAAAAATTTTTGAAATTCTTAGGGTCCGTTATTGGTTTTACAAACAAATTTTTCGTGCAAAATAAATTTTCTAAAAACTAATTTATTTTGCTCTAGTGATTTTTTAAGGCAAAAAAAATGTTTCACCAGAAATATAGGAGTAAGTGCTTTTTTATATTTTTTCTTTACTAAAAGTCGGGTGGGGGTGGTGATAACGCCTTTGTGGGGCTGTCCTCTGACCTCGAGAGTGAGGAAGAGGTTGGCTTCAAGGTGCCGTTGGTTCCATCTGAAAGATCTAAGTATCTAAAGGATAGGTCTGTTGACAGGGATATCAAGGTTAATGATAGGAAGAAGAAGCACAAGAAGGGAAGTCCTACCTTCTGTTTTGAAGTGGACTCGGTCTCCATGGCGGACGACTCTGCCATGGACACTGAGCCTATTGTTGAGGCTGTCAAGGCAAGGAAGAGGCAGGTGGCGAGGGTCAAGGTTGACTCCTCGCTGTCTGACTCTCAGTGTACCAAGAAGGTTATTTTGGAGGGTCCCGTTTTTCCTTCTCTTTTGAGAGAGAAAGAAGGCCACTTCGGCTTCGACGCTGCAGGGTGGTGAGGGGTTGGCCTCTTCTGAGGGTAAGGTTGCAGGGGTTAGTGCTGGTGTAGCTGATGTGTCAGTTTCGGTTGGCTCTGCCAGGAAGGAGGCGTTGCTCGCTGGAGCTCCTTCGGGATCTTTGGCGGGAGCGTCTTCGGCCGTGGATGTGAGTTCGTCGGTGGCGCCGGCTATTGCTAGTGCTGCTTCGGTGGCTAAGCCCAAGAAGGGAATGGCTCTTTCCTCCTCTGTGGTGGTCTCTGGTGGTCCTAGGGTGGTCCAACCTAAGGCTAAGGGCAAGGGAAGGGAACAGGTGTCGGCTGCGTCGGCTCGTGTCTCGGCTCGTGTCTCGGCTCCCTTGGCTGGAACTGGTGGAGGCTTGGATGAAAGTCTTGGTCTCGCTAGTGTCATGGCAAGGTGTGCTGAGGTCAAGACCGGGCTGGTAAAGCTGATTGGGGAATTTCCGGAGGTAGGTAGCAGGGTGATAGCATTAGTGGCTAAGTATGAGGAGTTGATTATGGGGCTTTCTGGTGCTAATGAGAGGCTCAGGGGGAAACTGGAAGGTGTTCAGGGGAAAGGTGAGCATCCGTTGAGAGAAACTAAGGGGCCTTCTGCTCCGCAGGTTCAATCGCTGGGTGTTCCCCTAGGGATTAGTCCGTCTGTGCGTCCTTCTTTCGCGCAGGTCGCCAATTCGGCTGGTGTTTCAGGGGGTGTGATGGGTAAGGTTCATGTTTCACAACCTGTCGAGCCTGTCAAGCCCATTGAGACATGGTCGATAGTTGTCAGGGGCAAAAAGGGTGAATCCGTGGGTGAGATAAAAAAGAAGGTAGTTGAAGAGCTAGTGCCTGCTGTGGGTGCTAGGGTGCACTCTGTGCAGCAGAACAAACAGGGTAGTGTGCTGGTTCGCACCTTCGATTGCTGAGCGCAATGCTTTCTTGGGTCACAAGAAGCTTGAGGAGGTCGGTCTATCGGCTGAATCAGGTAAGGGGGTCCCACTTGTCATCCATGGGATGGAGGGGAGGATCTCTCCTGATGAGTTCATGGCTGAGTTGCACAAGTTAAACTTGTGCAAACTTACCAAGGACGAGTTTTCCAGGGAGATTACTCTCTGCAATTCATGGGTGGTGGGTGATGGTCGACTTAACGTCGTAATCGAGTGCAGCCCGCGGACTGCTGGTTTGCTTCGAGGGGATGGGCGGTGCTATATAAAGCACTTCTCATTCCCAGTGAGGGAAAAGCGGTTGGTTCCGTGGTGCGCTCGATGCCTCGGTTTGGATCACTTTGTGTCCAAATGTAAGCACGTTCAGTCTGTTTGCTGGCGTTGTGGACAGCAGGGACACTCTAAGGTGGATTGCAATAATGCAATTCATTGTCGCGATTGCGACTTTAGAGGATGCCCTGCTGGACATTTCATGCTAAGCGCAGACTGTCCGGTGTATTCTGCTGCGGTGGCCAGACCGGGTGCTAAGCATTAAAATGGTAGTTAAATTATTTCAATTTAACTGCCAAAATGCAAAGGCAGCCATGTTTGAGTTAGGGCAGTTATTGGGCAGCACACGGTGTAGCTTTGCGCTGTTGCAGGAACCTTACCTTGTTCAAGGACAGGTTAGGGGTCTGCCTGCGCACATGCGATCGTTTACGGACAGTAGAGGCGATGCCGCTATTGTAGTGAACGATTTAAATACCGTGTGCTGCCTTGTAGATAGTTCTGATTGGGGGGTGTGTGTCAGTGTTGAAGGTGGCTTTGGTAGGCTGTTTTTATGCAGTCTGTACTTTAAGTATGCCTTTGACATTGAGCCGTACCTAAACTACCTTGACAGGTTGCTGGGGCTGATTGGGAATGGGGCTGCGGTTTTTGGCATAGACGCTAATGCGGTTTCTCCTGTGTGGTTCAGTAAGATGTCGGGGCGTAGCTCTGAGTCTCGCAGTGCCCACAGGGGACAACTGCTGGCTGATTGGATTGCTGCTAACCGTATATGTGTTCTCAATGAACCTAGCGACCTTTATACATTCGATAGTTTGAACGGTCATAGTGATATTGATGTTACCCTGGCGAATTTGTCGGCGGTTCATTTGTTCGGCCCTCACTGGTTTATCCGGGGTGCTGAAGGGGTGAGTGATCACAGCCTTATACAGGTTGAGATTAATTGCCCTGGTGGTGCTCAGGGTGCCAGTGTGGGTCGGGATGTGAGGCGCTGGCATCTCCGCAATGTCGATTGGACGTTGTATCAGGGAGAAATTGCGAGAAAGGTCATGTCAATGTCACTTGACGCCTTTCAACGATTGGATGTTGATGGAAAGGTAGCCATGTTGAACGAGTCAGTGTGGGAAGTCAACGACCAGCTCTTCCAGAGGAGCCGTTTGGTGAATCGAAGAGGGGTGAAGTGGTGTACACCTGCGCTGAGTGCAAAGCGTCTGCAGGTTCGGAATCTGCGCAAGCGGTTCCAAACATGTAGACGTGGTAGGCTGGCAGACTTGGATCAGGCAAGACTCGCTTATAGGCGAGGCTTGGCTGAATACAAAGGTATGCTTGCTCGCTGCAAGAATGAGGAGTGGAGAGCCTTCACCGAGGAGCACCGTAATGACCCCTGGGGTCAATTATATCGTGTTTGTCGGGGGAGGAAATCTCTGGGGGTAGGGACCATTCATGATGGGGGTCGTGTACTCACATTGTGGAAGGATTGCGTAACTGCCCTGATGAAGACCTTTTTCCCAAGGAGCGGGCATTTGGTAGGTCCACTTGTGGAGTTGCCTGAGGCTGCGCCTTTGGTAGAGGAAGGGGAAATTGGTTGTGCCATAGCTAGGCTTAAATCGAGGAAGTCACCGGGATTTGACGGACTTACTGGCGGGATGGTGAAAGCCATCTGGGCAGCGGTTCCCGAATACCTGATGGCTCTTTACTCGAGCTGCTTCAGGGAGAGTTACTTTCCCCTGGAGTGGAAACGTGCGAAGGTAATAGTGCTTCTGAAGTCTAATGATAAGGTCACGACTAATCCTAGATCTTATCGTGGCATCAGTCTCCTTCCAGTACTTGGAAAAGTGCTGGAATGGGTCATGGTGGACAGACTGATGGAGTGCATTCCTGAGCAGTCTCCATTCCAGTTTGGCTTTCGTCAAGGTCGCAGTGTCGAAGATGCGTGGCTGCTCGTGAAGGACATCGTTGACAGATCAACGGGAAAGTATGTGCTCGGCATATTTATCGATTTCAAGGGTGCATTTGATTACCTTGACTGGGCGAGTGTCGAGAGAAGGTTGCTAGAGGTAGGGTGTCGCGAGGTTGCTATCTGGAGGAGTTACTTCTCTGACAGAGTTGCTCGGGTTGAGAGTCCCATTGACTCTGTTACGTTAGGTGTTGAGAGGGGATGTCCACAGGGGTCCATTGGGGGTCCATATATATGGAATCTTATGATGGATCCTCTGCTGCAGCGTCTTTCATCCTGGCAGTCGTACTGTAGGTGCATTGCTTATGCTGATGATCTTTTAGTTCTTGTTGAAGGTCAGTCTCGTGCTGAACTGGAAAGCAGGGGCACTGAGGTCATGGGCATGGTTGGTGCCTGGGGTTCGGGTGTTGGGGTGGATGTTGCTGTGGAAAAGACGTCCATGATGTTGCTCAAGGGCAAATTGACCTTGACTCGGCCTCCACTTGTAAGGGCTGGCGGGGTAAGTCTAAGGTATGTGACGAAAGTCAGGTACCTTGGAATTACTATCGGAGAGAGAATGAGCTTTTTTCCTCATCTGTTGCAGGTGAGAAATAGGCTTAGCTAGCTCTCTTGTGCCGGCAGTAAGTAGGATTTTAAAGTGTGACTGGGGCCTGTCTAGGCATGCAGTACGTATTGTATATAATGGGCTGTTTGTTGCATGTGCAGCATTCCGTGCATGTGTATGGTATGATGCTGCTAAGACTGTGACAGGAAAAAGCAAATTATTCTCTTGTCAGAGGATTATGCTCCTTGGTTCTCTTAAAGTATGCAAGACTGTTTCTACGGAGGCTCTGCAGGTGTTGGCTGGTGTGCCTCCACTTGACCTGGAAGTGATACAGAGAGGTATTGCTGGCAGGCTGGTGAGGCGGCGACAGCTTTCCGCATCTGATTGGGGCGAAGCCATGGGTACTCAAGATCTGAGTGTCCGTGACAGGAAGGCTCTGTTGAGGGATGCTTTGTTCTCTAGATGGCAATCTCGTTGGACTGATAGTGAGAAAGGGAGGACTACTTTCCAGTTTCTCCCTGATGTGGTAGGTGCTTGTGGTAGGGAATGCCTGGACTTCTCGTTTCATGCGGGCATGCTGTTGACTGGCCATGGTTCCTTGAATGCATTTTTGCATGAGAGGACCTTGGCTGGCTCGGCGGAATGTGCGTGTGGAGCTCCGAGAGAAGATTCGAGGCACGTACTAGTTGAGTGTCCGAGATACACTCATGTCAGGGATCTCTCTGCGATGGGTATTGTTTGTGTTGATGGTACTTGGGATTTCAGTCATATCCTCTTTACGAGAGATACAGCTGAAAGCCTTGCCAGCTTTGCTGATAGAGTCTTTCAGATTCGGAGGCAATAATGGCATTCTGTTTTGTCCTTGTTTTTAGACACTGCGGCGTTTTGGGGTTCACCCAGTATTGGCTTTCGTTGGCAGGACTGGATTCCTTGTCGGCATAGATTGCAGGCACATGTCTGTATGTCTGTGTTGACTTGGAAGACAGGCTGATCGCCTGAAGGTCAATCTGGGGCTAGTGTGGGTCGCGGCTATGTTCCTCCGAAGGGAGCCAGGCATGCTGTTAGGTTGGACACCTAAGTCCGCAACCCCTTGGGCTGGGACCGGTGAGTGTAGTGCGGGGCAGGGGCCGACCTAGGTCTCGTCCTGACTCACTCGCTCGTCCTATAACCATGGCTGGTGGTGTTTGGGCGGGACAGGGGCCTTTAACGGGTCTCATCTTGACTCACTCATTGCCGGTCATGGGCTCACTCCCTGCGCGACTTGCTGTGGTGATTGCGCCCTTTGTCCCGAGTCGTTGACTTGGTGGCATTGGGGCTTGATCCGCGGTAGGGAGTGTCTGGAGCCGGGGGTGCCTAACATGTGTGCTTGGTCATCCTGATCAAAGTGCCTGAATAAGGTACTACGATCTGGGGGTGCACAGTGACTTGCGACTCGTGCGTGTTCTCACCAACTCAAGCTGGTGGTAGTAGTTATGTGTCCTTGTTGTAGTCTTTGGTCATTTTGCCTTGTTTCTGGGCCTCTGGGCGGCTGCGTGTGCTTTGGCATGCACTGCCTGTTCTGGGGATCCATCTGGTGATGTGTTGATCGACTCAGATGGTGCTTGCCTCCATCTGATTTCGTCGAGGGGTTCAGGTAGTTTTTCTTGTGCGGGATCTTAGGTAGGTTTGTGTTTGTGTGTGTGGGTGTGCATGTTCGGTCATCGGCTTCTACCTTGGTTGGTGGCTGGGTGTGCACATCCGAGGTTGCTAGGCCTCGAGTTTTGTGGAACTCATCTAGAAGTGACCTTCACGGTCGCGAAGCTCCACCGGAAGCTATATTCTGGTACCACGGGAGATAGTGCCCAGGAGGTGGAGGTGTTTCTCGTGTCGCAAGACACTTGGCTCCTCTGCTTCAGACTATATATGAGGTAGGCCCCCTTGTGAGAGTATCGTGGTGGCTGTGGTTACTCCAAATCGCGGAAGCATATGGTTTCCAAGTTCTGCTTGGATTCAAGAGGTGCTAGGTAGACCTCGCTCCTCAGCAAGGTGTGTGGACATGCCCCAACATGTTCGCAGAATTGCTACTGGGTGGTCTCGACTACTCAGGGCGTTGGTCAGCGCTTAATCTGACTCCGCCAGTGTGGGTACGCCCGCCGTGGAATTAAGCCTTTAATTGGCAGGTGTCCACGTTAAACGAAATTCGGTTCTGTCAACACGCAGATGGAGAAGTAAAAAACCATGTTTTTAGCCAGGACTGTTACGAATGGCAACCCTGGCCATTCGTGCTGAATACGAAACAATATGACAATCATGTAAAATGAAATGTATTTCCTCAGTCTCGATCGGCAAATGTTTCAAGGTTCGGAGAACGGATATAATAAAAGTGGGTTTGTTATATAATTTTTCCCACGTTAAAAATTCGTTGTCTTTTTATTTAAATCGGATCTAAAACAAAGATCGCGTTTGATAATTTTGCAACAATTTGGCGTCCAAACGTGGGGTTCCCTTGTGTGTATCGTTTACTGAAAAAAAAATTCACGAATTGCATTTCGTTGCGCACTTTTTTTTTTTTAATAAAAAGAAATTTACGTGGTGTTGTTTTTCTTTTCATTTAGGTAAAAAGTGATTTACCCTGTTTTGTGGAACTAGTGCTTCAAAGTTGGATTGGTAAACCTGTTGTGGAAAATTGGCCACTTTCGAGTGGCTTTTGATTTATATTTCTTTGATTGTTTCAATTTAAGTGAAATTATTTGTTAAATTTATACTTAAATTAGACTTTGCGGATTAAAATTTCCGCCATCATAAAAGTAAATTTTATAACAAACAAGAATTAAGATCGCGTTTGATAATTTTGCAACAATTTGGCGTCCAAACGTGGGGTCTACTTGTATGTATCATTTACTGAAAAAAAAAGTCCACGAATTGCATTTCGTTGCTCACTGTTTTATTGTGTTGGCTTAAAAATCAAGTTGCTTTTCTTTTCATTTAGGTAAAAAGTGATTTACCCTTTTTCGTGGAAGTAGTGCTTCAAAGTTGTATCCATTTTGAATTTATTTTGCATTGAGGAAATATAGTGTGGTCTTTTTCATACCTATAATTTATCGGTGGTATAAATATTTTTTGACAGCAGCGGTGAATATCGATTGGGGTTGACACTTCGATATAATACCTTTTTTGTGGTTACAACTTTTTACGTTTTTTTAATTTCTTTTAGATATATTTTAATTTTTGGAGTGTTTTTTTATTTTAATTATATCCTACATTTTGGGGGCTCTAGCCGGGATTGTGAACTGAAAAAGGCATTATCCCTAAAATATTAATGTCGCCGCGACAGCGAAAAAAAAAAGAGTGTATTGAAATAAGAGGACACGATCAGAAAAATCCCCATCTTTTGTAGTGCTTACGTGACGGGCGAAATATGAAAATATTAATAATATAAAACCTAAACAAAAACTTTCATTTCCTTGAGCGCCGCGTGCCTGCATAACGGACAAAGTTATGTTAGATATACAGTCACAGTGCCTACGTGACGAACAAGCATATGGGCACATAGCCATAGCCAGAGGTGTCTACATGAATTAAATTGAATTGAATTCTCTATTGAAACATTAAATCAGTTGTACATGTGTTTACTTAACGACAACCTATGAAATACTGCGGCCGTAGTGTATAGCCTGCTTTGACAATTTTTGATAGGCGCCTTGTGGCTGACATTTTTATAATGATTTACTGCTCTTGCTCATGAGAGTATATACTGCTGTTTCATTGACGGAGTGTTACTTATACTAAGGAATATAAGTACAAAGACTAATACTAACTAACGAATTATATAACAAAATAACAAAAAACGCCAGTTTTAAAATTCATCTATGGATAAAGCAAGAACGCTCTGTACTGTGAATCTAGATAGCAATTTAGATTTCGAGTTGAGAGTAGAATGATTAATTAAATGAAATGAGATAGTAGATACTTTTTATATTGACACATGGCACCTGGCAGTCAGCGCGTGAACCTTCAATTGGGGATAGATTTTTTTTCGATTTGACTTTCAAAAAAGAATAGTAATATGTGTTTATTTCTAAATCAGGTTGAAAATATAATAAGAAACTTTATTAATCTTTTGTAATTTGTCTTCAAAAATCGTAAACATATCGTATGTGAGTGTCAGATGAAACAATTTTTTTTAAGAACCAACTTGTATTGTCTTCTTTGACTAGCCGTATTTTAATCTCAAGGTAGAATATTTGTCCTTGAATCAGTAATTATGTATCTATTTAATTAAAAATAAAACAAACATAAGACCCCTATGTGGCATGGTCAATTCTAAGTCAGCAATTTTTTCAAGTGTAATTAAATTAATATGTAATATAAGAAAACAAATGTAACAAAATAAAGATTACTAATACGACTTCTATTAATTTTTCAATTCAATTCGGTCGGTGTACGTCGTTTAGTGTTTTCATGTTTTGTGAAAATTTTTATTTTTTCTTGTTAACATGTTTCTATGATAAAAAAGACAAATTAAAAAGCAGGAAAATGTAAATGAAAATGTTATTTTTGTGACTTAATTCAAAAAATTCATGTGCATCCATTTTTTTAAGTATTTGTTGTTGTTTTCTTGCAATTTCTTTACTTTTTTTTTTTTTTTGGTAAAAATTGCACAGGATTAATTATGTTTTTGAAATATTTTCCACATATTATTATTCTGCTAAAATCATAATATTTTTCGAGCCCCTTTTTGCTTTTTTCTTATGGGAAATACATTGAACAACAAAGCGTAAAAAATTCTACCTCCATTTGTCAGTACACACACTTACCAGGTGCCAATAAGATATTTTTCTGACTCTCTCGTAATTTTCTTTATAGTTATAATCGTTTGATGTGTTGGAATATGAATGATTCTATGGCATTGAACATTGAACATTTAAACATGCGGATACTGAGATGACAGTTAGAGGAGACTGAACGTATATAATTTTTGAAAAGTAGAATTACTTTTTATAAATCACATTTATAAGTCACAATTGTTACATAGTATCACATTTTCGATAATATTTAATACATATTTCTCTGGCGAAAGATTTAAATAATAGATAATGTCATTTATTAATTAAAAGACTTAAGACTTAATAAAATCGGGTAAGTACTGTCCATTTGAATTAAAAAGAAAAAAATATTACTTTTTGTATCCTTCTGGATTTTAGATGTTTATAATACTTGAATTCAACAGTGCGAACTGTTATAAATAGTGAATTGAGTTGGATAATAAAGTCGAAAACTAATTTTGAGTTTAATAGTTTAGCCACGGTTTTGGCCATGAGTGGTTCTTAGATAAAAAGATGGAGGTGATGGAGCCGCCTGCTCAAGATCGAAGGAGAGAATTGCAATAGGGGATAAGTAACTTGTGTTATCCCAAGAGGACCCGGTCTGAGAAAGCATAACGTTACTTATCAAGTCATTATCCGAGAGATCTAAGTTGGATACTGATTTTCTCATGAGAGATAAACTGTATCTCAACAACGGAACGGTGTTGGTAGTATTGTATATATAATTATTAGAGAATTTTTTTGTTCTGTGCTCAAAGTTTTTTCCACAGCAGAGCCTGAGAATTTTTCTCTCCAATTTTTCAAGAGTGTGGGCCACCGAAGGGGACACAGAAAACCAGATAGGAAAGGCGTACGTCATAATGGGCCTTATTAAAGTTTTGTAAAACAGGAGTTTGGTTTTTGTGTTCAACGCTCTATGTTTGAAGAATGGCATGAACATATTTGAAATTCCCCTGGCTTTTTCGAGTGTTGTTTTGGCGTGAGGTGTCTACATGAAGTTATTTGACCGTTCTGAACAATTACACACATAAGAAAAAAAAAAAAGAAAAAAAAAGAAGTCATTTGAAAACTAAAAACAGTGCTGTGAAAAAAAATGTTATTTGAAGAAAACACATTGCTGCGAAAAAAAAAAAATATAAAATATTTTGGAAAAACATTGTTGTGAGAAAAGATATATAAGTGATAGAGGAAATACATTTGAAAAAATAAACACAAAGAATAATCATCTTAAAATTTACCTGAAATAACTATAACAAAAAAAAAAAAACAAAAAAAAAAAAAAAAAAAAAAGATGAAAGGGCACCAACGAGAAGGCGTAATCCATTCAAATTTTCGCTGTTGGATGCTCCAACATAAAGGAATAGACGTGTCCAGTCACATCAGTCATCACATCAATAGATTACAAGAATATAAGTGTAAATGGTGAGTGACGTTATTGTGGCTTTTATTAATTTCGAATAAAAATAAAGTAGCTTAAACATTTTTTTTTTTTAAATAAAATGATTCTTTAAAATAATTGTAAAATGGAGAGGGATGCAATTTTGGCCTTAACGGCAGTGAGACTTAAGACAAAATTGGAAGAACTGAACTTGACGACGATAGGGTTGAAAGTGTTAAAAATACCCAACCGCGACTCATAAATTTAATTTATTATAAGATCATATTTACATGATATTACGTGCTTGAAAGTGCTTATTTTACAAGAAATCGTTCGACACTGAGTTCATAGGACTTAACTTTTGAAAAAGTCAATATATAAAGTCAAGTTTTGTTGAGCCATCAACATTTGTTCGCTTAGCCAAGAGGAATATGGAAAAAAGTTTTACATATTTATTAACTTTATCAACGATCCTGACATTAAGTAACCGTCCAGAAACAACAAACCCTAAACAAGTTATATCATTTCTTCAAACTTGTTCATGGTATCGTCGGTTCATCGGTAAGAAGAAGACAGCTATATGGAAATGGGGTATAGATGACAGAGACTCTTTTAAAACTCTTAAATCTCTCCTCACCACAGCACCAATCTTGCAACAAGCTGCTGAAGATGTACCATTGCCTTTAAGAGCAAGTGCTAGCAACTATGCTATAGGAGGAAGTTCTTGTCCAGGGTGAGAAAGCAGATGAACACCCTATCGAATATGCTTCACGCCTCCTCACGACTGCAGAACGCAATTATTCAACGACTGAACGAGAAGCTTTAGCCATAGTATGGGCTGTTAGCAAGTTTCGTGGTTACATCGAAGGAGGAGAAGTTATCCTTATAACGTCGGTTCAGGAGTACCTTCCTGAAAAATCCATTATGGCGAACTAACTGTCTTTGGATGAGGAAGAATTACTCGAATATTTAATCGATGAAATTCCGGATAGCAACTTAAGGGTACATGCACGGATGCAGTGTTCCACCATTAAGTACCAGCTAGCATGTGTTTTCAGAAGGATTGAACTAGCAAAATCGAAAATATCTTTGAACAAAATTGGGGGTCCAACTCTCTGGGACACGGAGTGTCATAAGCTAAAGCGTGCACCAGGTGCTTGTCACGTTTGTTCACAAATGGGCCATCTAGCAGCGGAGTGCCCTACTAGAAAAGCAGTTGTGGTGCATCAAATGGATGACGATGATGAAGATGCTCAGCTCTTCTAAGGAAAATGTATTTTATTTTTATAACAACTACATATCCTCAACTTATTTATTTATTTCATTAATGCTACTTGCTACTACTTGCTATTATTTTAACTTTATCTAATTAAGCTAATATAAAACAGAGTTATTGAGCTATCCACTCACAATTAACAAATGTAAAACTCTTATAATGTACAGCTTTACAAAAAAAGCTCTTTTCATATGTCAAAAAAAGCTCTTCAAGCGTATAAAAGAACCGCCACTAGCCAATGTAAAATCACAATATCTTGCGACTTTGAACATTTCGGATGATCACATCAGCCTCTGTAAATAAAAATCCAAGAAATATTGTATACAGTTTTTTTAAATTCCAAAAAAATCTTTTTGCAAATAAAACGGCACTTGCCAACCAAATTAAATATAAATCGAGTTGTTTGTTTTTTTATTGTCCTTCACTTGTGATTGATATACATAGCTCTGTGTGTTACCTCACTCTCTCAATCTTCTTTCTTATTCGTATGGATTTGAACGTCCACAAGTAGATGTCTGCTCGAAATGTGAAGAGCTTTTTGCAAAAATAAATAGCACAACGCTTAATGACAATGCAAAACGCGTAGCGGCAGTAGAAAAAATGGTACACCTCAGACGAGCAAGAAAATTTTACCATAAACAGGAAGAAATAACGGCTTTATGTCGTGATAGAGGTGATGTTGGAGCGCTGGTTTTCGATTATATGCAGAATCTGCCTTTGCCAAAGATCCCGGTGCAAGAAATGTTTTATCTCAGAAAACTATGGCTTTATGTCTTTTGTGTTCATGATATGAAGACAAACAAAGCTGATTTTTACACATATCATGAAGGCGAAGCTAAGAGGTCCTGATGACGTGTGCAGTTTGCTGTGGAAAAGTATACATAATCTTGATCCTGGCATTCAAGAACTGCACATTTTCAATGATGCATGCGGAGGGCAAAATAGAAACAACACCCTTGTTAGATTCCTGCTTCTCTTAGTTACAATCGGCCGTTTCAAAAAAATAAATCAGTATTTCCCAGTTAGGGGTCATTCGTTTTTGCAGTGTGAAAGAAACTTCGGGACAGCTAAACGATTAATAAGAAGAAAGGACCGGATTTACACGCCAGCACAATACAATGAAATGATATGCAGTTCCAAAAAAAAAAAAAGCTTTAAAGTGACAAGCATAACATCCGACGATATACTGGACTTCAAAAATTCATGGCCAACCTTTTACAAGAAAACTTGTAAATCTATTGATAAAAACGCTATGTACACGATTTCTAAGTATAGGCATTTAATATACTCTTTAGAACATAAAGGATACTTGAAGGCCTCTGAGTACATCGATGGACTTGTGCAAAATACTTTTTTGCTCCAGAAATGCCAACCGAAAAAGCTTATTCGGATAAAATCCCCATAAACCACAAAAAAAAATGGAAGACGTTCGAAAAATCGTCGAATATATAGAAGAGGATAAGAAGCAGTTCTACCTGAATATATTGACCTGGCCTACTACAGCCACTGTGTCACGGTAAAATTTACCGCGACAAAAATCATTCTTTCTATTCCCCAAAATCCTCTTCCTTCCATACCAGTCTCTTCTTCCTACAGGTGTTTCATTCACTTTACTGAGAGAGAGTGGGGCAGCCATGGACCATCAGCCATCGGTACGCTCTCTCAGTATCTTGAAGAAACAAAATAAACGTCATCATGAGCTCAAATGTGGATGAATGTTCCACTACTTAATTATGGACTATATGGACGAGTTGTTTTCGAAAAGTACGGGCGACAGTTGGTCCCCGAATGCTAGAAGTTACTCATTTTGAGAATGGCCGAGTGCCCAACCTAAACCATATCTTTATTTTCTTATTGTAAAAATTGGAACGCTATACGCTTATCCCTAATCCCCAATTGCAGCAAAAGATAAGTAGAGTGATTGATTTGTGTTCAATTTTGTTTCATAATTGGTTCGTTTTGCGTTAATTGCATTTTTTTTTATTGCACTTATCATATAAAACGGTAGACTTTTGTTTCGAGAAATTTTTCCTGAGATTGCAGGACTCGTGACCCCGTAATTAAATCGGTTATTCGTTCGGGACATAGTAATAGCGGTCCATTTTGTTCCAATCAACTATTAAATTGTTCTATTTGTTTGAAAAGATCTTGGGTTTTAATCCTATTTAAAAGGTTTCCCAAGCAATTTAAAGTAATTAAAAATCCCTATTTTAATCTAAAACCATTTCTTTTTCTTTCATACCAAGAATTGCTTTCACCGTCGGTTTCGCTCCTCAGGTTTGCAATTTCCTCATTATTCAAAAAAAATTGCTGGCGCCCTTTTTTATTTCAGGTACTTCGCCCCTGTGGCTTACAAAAAAAAAAAACATTAACTTGTAATCAAAAACAAGAAATATTAATTCGACTTATCAAATTTATTTATTGAACCCACCCCCTTTTTCTAAGCTAGTCGTGGTGGAAGCATTCCATTTGCTTCCGCTTGTTGCATCTTTTTTTTCGAATTCGAACACAGCTTAAATTCGTCTTTTGTTATCTCGTTTTGCTTTGACATTCGTCAAAGCACATCAACCATAAATCGTAGTAAGTGGATAAGTCGTGTGCGTTCGGTCGGTCGGTTCGTTTCGTTGGAAAATTAATTATTCAAATAAAATCCCCAAATTATTATAGATTTTTTTTATTGTTCGGTTCGCGTCGTGAAAAAGTGCAACAACTGAAGCTGCTGAAGATGAAGACGACTAAAAAATGTCATAAACTTATAACAAATATTGTTTTTTTTAAGTTTGAACACTTTTTTTTTTTTTTGAATTAAAAAATTGTATTTTCCGTTACATTTCTCTTTTTTTCAATTTTAAATTTTCAGTTTAAAGAAGGAAATAAATCCAAGCTTTTTTAAGAAGGTATATCTGGCTACAAGGAACAGATAGGAACAAAATGTCTTTTGCATATGATCTAAATCATAGTGCTCTTTAAATCATCTATAGGTCAAAAATCCAGGAAATGAAAATTATAGAAGATATTAAGTTTTTTTCGTCTGCTGAAAAATAAGGGCGAATGGATTTATTCCCTTCTTTAAATTGGTGGTTCAATTACACATTGCCGTTAATTGACGATTTGCTTGATAGGTTAGCTAATAAAAGAATATTTTCACTTTTGGATTTGAGGAGTGCATTTTATCATGTACAAATGGAAGAAGTCAGTCAAATACACCTCGTTCATGACTCCACTTGGGCAATATGAATTTCTAAGGATGCCGACACTATAGGAATGCTTCAGGACAATTTACGAACAATACAGGACAATATAGAACAAATATATCATAAAAATTTAGAATTAATAACTCCTGACAATTTAGAACAATATAGGAATAACTCAAGACAATATAGGGCTAATAACTCAGGTCAATAGAGCACTAAAAACCCAGGACAATACAAGACTAATAACTCAGCTCAGTATAGGACTCTCAGGAAGAAAGCCTACAGGCCGACTTCCCCATAGTAGTAAAAACAAAAAATAATAAATACAAATTAAGAATACTCATTGACAAAATGTCAAATAAAATTGGACAAACCAATAAAAATAAAAACTGCAAGCTCAGATATTAACGTGAGCATTAAAATTCAAATACCATTATTTAAGGAATTCGGCATGTTGAATAAAGCAGCAACGGATAGACTTATGTCTATATACTGAAGCTTCTAGATACTTCAATAAAAAGTGCATAAGAAATAAGCAGCCTGTGTATGCATATCGCAAATATAACTAACCAGTTCCTCGTCTTCTTTAGTGCGACTTAATACAATGCTGCAAGATTGACAAAACACTTTCCATTGCATCACAATGGATTTCATCGGATACATTACATACCAGCTCCTTAACTTCTTCTTAAACTGTTTGCGAGGGAAAACAAATACAAATATAGAATTTAATATTAAAGATAAATTGCAAAAAAAAACTGTTTCTGGAAACGATATCATTAAAGCGTACCAAGAAATGCCAAATCATCAAACCATAACCATTTTCATCACAATGGTCTTAAAATGTGTCTAAAACCATGCGAAGAATAGCTAAGGAAATACTAAAATTATTTCCGAATGAAGACGTTCGGCAAAACGGAAAGCAACCATCAGGAAACATTTCTGATAGGTATTTTAACGTTGGATACAATCGGAAGAAAAAAGCTGACCCGTTTTTAGCAGAAAAGATATCCAAAAGCACTACTGCAAATGATACTATTTGCGAAGCCAGATTTTTTTTTTTTTTAAGAAAAAGAATTTCAGTTTTATAACTCTCCTGATAGGTAACGCAAAATCTTTGTGGGAAGGAACATCTAAAATGAGAATGAAAGAAAACAAATATCCAATTTATTCACTTTTAACTTCATAACCACGATATAAGGACGTAAATGTCGAAGAGCTGATAAATGTAGACTTCAACACATTACATCCGGGAAAATCTTATAAATAAAATCAACGAAGAAGCATTTAGAAGATTACAACTAAGGCGCATTCCATCACGTAGTATTGCTGCAACAACATAATAATAATTTGCTTGTCAGCAATTATTAAGTTTCACACGAATTTATGAATGATATGCAGTTTTTTTATGCCTCCATATAAAAGATCTACACCACATAGGAAAGACTATTGGAATAATAAGTTCAGCGGCAAGTAAATACCTAGAAGTCATTTCTTACCTCAAACTCAACCAATGTACGTACGACCATTGTTTTTGTCTTGCTGAAGGCTCTAGTAGTGTCATTGATCTATTATCAGTTCTATATCCAAACGCGACTCTCACCTACAACACTCTCTTAACCCAGGAAATAGACATGCGCATTTACGCGGACATGAACTATCCTCCGTCTTGTTTCCGGCAAGGCTCGGACATTATATCAAGGATAAAATTGTCGACCATTTTTGCTAATAGTGAGACAGACATCTTGACAGATCGCTTTCTAAGTAAATTCCGAACATGTCTAAGATTAGTTAAAAGCTCAATTCTGACTATTGATGCTGAGTCAACAGTCGATACCAATAACAGACTGATTCTTATCATTTATTTAGATCTTTTCAGTAAATTTACGAATTTAAAAACCATGATAATTAAATTCTTCTTACGTACGGAAGAAGATTACCTCGATTATGTAAATATCATTGCTCCATATAAAGATATCAATATCTGTATCCTAAAACCTTTCACCTCTCATGCAAACAATCAAGAATGTTTTTGTATAGCCCATAAGAAGGAGCAGACACCTCAGTTGGAATGTCACTTTGAGAAAGCCAATGGGCTGGAACCTTGCTTAACAAAAAACTTAATCCGGAAGAACACAATTAACGAGAGATCAACAAGTTGTTCTTAACAAAGTATCCCGCTCTCAAATCAGCCACTTTTTTGTCTTCTTACATCACTCTTCTTGAGGGTTGTCATATGTATTGTGGTCGAGTAATCACAGGATTGTGTGAAATTTGTACAGAGCTTAATGCAAGAATAAGTCCCACGAACGAACATTTAAAGAATCACTTATAACGTGTACTGGGACAGAGGAATGTCAAACTGGATATTATTATCAGGATTGTACTTTTCTGTGTAAAGCAATACTGGTTCAAGGGCCCTAACACTATCATTACCTTATCTGAAATACTTTCGAACATATCTATTCTGTCAACAAAAAATTCATATATAGTAAGTTGGGATTCTCAACCCGTCTTGGGGGATAGCCGTATAATGGCTATTCAAGAATGTTGACAGGTGTCATTGTAAGATTGATGATTATAATCCTATGATTAAGAAGTTACTATACGATACCATTAAGGCCACCTATAGAAGACTTGTGGACTAGGCAGGAGAAAGACATGATCCGGATGTTGCAACGGTAGATTCTCATGACCTTGTTAAATAATATTTCTAGTGTCGGCATGTGGTAACACCCCCTCCGTTAGATTGAGGCTCTGACGAAATATTTACAACCGAATTTTTTTTTAAACTGCATATCATTCATGTACCTATTCGTGTGCAACTTAATATTAAATTGCTAACAAGTAAATTATTATTAAGTTTCGTAGGTTTATTTCTTTGTTAAAAGTACATGATAAGGTTATTCTTAAGAAAGATTCAATAAAGGAAACTTTTAAAATTGAAAACTTTAGTGCGTTTTTACGTTTAAACCGCGAACCGTCAAAAAAAACATTAATTTTATTAAGAAATAAAATAACAACAGAACGCAAGTGCATTAATAGACAAAAATTAAATTAGAAAACAAAAATATCAGATTATTTTTGCTCAACACCCACAAACCGACGGTGAAAGAAACAGTGATACCGAAAAACAAAAGAAAGTGAATCCTTAATACAAAAAAAAAAATCGAAAAGAAAAAATAAATAATATTATAAACAATCAAAGTACAATAAAGTGAACAGATGAAAACCCCTTCATATCAACTATAATCTCCAATTACTTGTCAACTATCTCAACTATAATCATCAATTAACCATCAACTATCTCAACTATAATCAGCAACTAGCTCAACTATAATCATCAACTATCTCAACAGCAACCAGCTATATTTATTATATTTTTTACATTGAAAACGTAGATTTAGAGAATTTTAATATAATATGTAGAAGAACCTGTAGAAAAATCACCATTCCTAGACCAGATAAGACTAGATCATTTAAATAATGAGGAAGAGAAAGAATTACTAAAATTGATCAAACAATATAAAGATATTTTCTACGAAGAAAATACCAAACTCTCTTTTACTAATGCAATAAAACACAAAATAAGGACAACGGATAATATCCCCTTTTAAAGTAAAAATTATCGTTACCCTTATATACATGAAAAAGAAGTCAGTAGACAAATACAGGAAATGTTAGATAGCAAAATAGTACGCTATAGCAACTCCCCATATTCGGCTCCGATTTGGATCGTCCCTAAGAAGGCTGAAGCGAGAGAAAAATCTAAATGGAGACTTGTTATCGATTACAGGAAACTTAATCAAGTAACTATTGATGACAAGTACCCCATCCCGAATATCGATGAAATTTTAAATAAGCTTGGCAGATGCCAATACTTTTCTACCCTTGATTTGGCGAATTAATAATGACATTGTTCTCCTTAGAAACCATGTAGATGTCATTGAACAAATACTTTTTCAAGTAAATTAGGTATTTTTACAAGAAATATTTTAGGAACAGAAGAATTAAAATTATTAAATATAGACAATTATAATGAATTTAAGTTAACAGTTGCTTTCTACAAAGACCAAATAATAATAATATTACTCATCCCTGAACTATTTCATATCAATTATTCAAAAGTTTTTATAGAACCTATCCCAGATAAAAACAATATGTGAATTTAAATAGAAACTAAAACGATTTTACTCGTACACATGCAAGTTAATACACAAGTATCAATGAGAATGACACATTAATTTGTGAGATAAAAAAATTATAAAATAAACTAAATGTCTGTGTCTGACCAGTCAGAGTTTATGAAATATAATACTCCTGGAAAACGAATGCATAGTTGAATCTCAACATTCTGAGGATGACATCACCTTCCCCATTAAAGGAGTATAGTTAAGTCTTATTAAGCATATTGAAGAGTCAGTTTCATTTTGTAAGTTGAATAGAGTAGTTTCATTTTGTAAGACAAATACAAAAGTTTAGTTTCGTAAGCCGAAAGTCTAATCTTAAGAATAAAAATAAATAAAATTTTTAAAACCATTTTTTAACCAAGAGTTAAATAAATTTGCATATAAATACATATATACAATATTTTTTGTGTTGTTTCCGATAGGTAGGTTGGTTCATAGTTTATTTAGAGGTGCAACGCCGTGATTTGATTTGGCATCGTAAGGATTGTTTTGATTTAATTTTGCATAGGTACCTACGTAATGGATGTATCAAAAATGTATTAGGTAAATACATGTTAATCCTGTGTGAATGAATGCACATTGCATTTCACTGTAAGCGAATACGCAACAACCAATGGATATGGCAAGTGCAGATGGCGCCAACATATTATGTATTTATGTCGGATACTTCTGGGCCTACCCTCGTAGTAGACCAAGAAAATAATATATATAAATATCCTGTTAAAGACAAAAAGAAATCTTATGTTCAATGATAAATGTGTTAATAATATTATGAAATCAAAAGAAGAATTATGTTCCAAGATTGTAACAAATGAAAGTGAATTTAAGGAAATCACATCAGGAACCATAATTATAAAGAATGTAAAAGCAATAAACCTTCTATAGCCACATATGTAAACAAAAAAGAAGAATCTGTAAATCCAATATTAAGAGCTGCCGTTGGGAGGGACTACATTGTTGAAAGAGTAAAATGTAAATGTATTCAAATGAGACTCTTCATGGTAAGTTAAGTCAGAGTAGTTTAGTCTTAATCGAACGCCCGTCAAAGTCGGTTGATAATAAAAATATATTAAACGAAAAGTAAAATTGTTTTTTCTTATAGGAAAAGGCGAGAGAACTGATGACGAGTGTTATGCCTAACCCTCTATCTTCCTATCCAACACCCTTATCAGGCCACTGGAGATACTCTATATGTTAAATAACTTAGAGTATCGGATGACATAGTTTATGCTGCGTTTATTCTTTATGGAATACCATAAAGACTTTAATTTATTGCCTCACGCTAAAATCTTTCCGTTGTCATAAATGCTTAAACATTCGAAATGACTCCAAATTCAATAGAAAGAATGTGAGATTAAAACAATATGGAATACCATAAAGTCATGAATTTATTGCCTCACATTAAAATCTTTCCGTTAGAAGAAATGTGAGATTAAAACAATCTGCAATACCATAAATTCATCAATTTATTGCCTCACATTAAAAATCTTTCGTTGTCATAAATGTTTAAGTACTTGAAATGACTCCAAGCCCAATAGAAAGAATGTGAGATTGTAACATTAAACGAACCACATGCACAGATCAGTGCGCGACGATTAATCGTCGCACCTTATCACGCATCATCCCTTATCGAGTGCTCGTATCCCATTCCCTATAAGAAAGTCAGAAAGTTAAACACGAATGCAAGAGTGAATATTTTTTGGAAGAAGACATCAGTCAGTTTTTACATCTAGTGAAGCCCGGTTGTCTTAAAAATATATTAAGCAAATTTAATAAAACTATGCCCGGTTGTCTTTAAAATATTTTAAGTGATTTAATAAAACTACATATAAACCAAAGTGTTCTTTTCTCTTATTTTAAAACGCAACTACAAATTGGTGGCATAACACGAGAGTGAGGCGAATTCTTATGACGGCGAAAACCTAACACAAATGAAAGTTATAAAAAGAGAGATATTGCAGTTGAAGAGACAAATGAATATACTAAAGAAAGAAGTTGATTTACAGACGATAGAGAATAACCTACTGAGGAAGGAAAATGAAGCTTTAAATCATAGTGTAAATATATTACCTAGAGTCACGACTTCTTTAACCCTACAAGCAAAATTTATAGGAAAAAACCCACAGTCCAAACATGTGTTAGTTGCCCCATGCATTTTAAATGGAACCAAACCAGGTTTGTTCAAATTTTGTGGGTTTGTGCTCAATTGCACAATAAGTTGAAAGTGCGTTTGAATATTCAAAAAAATCCATTAATTTCAAAAATTTTAAAAAACAATTTTTTATCAATTTTGCTTTTTTTTATCTCTTGTCAATAAAAACTATAATAAATTTTAGTTTAATTGCTTCTGGGATATAAATTCTTTAATATTCATGTATATTTCTGTTAAAAACTAAGACATTCCAAGCAAAAGTAGAAGCGCACCCCAGAAATTCAATTCGTATAGTGCACATAGACAGAACAATTAAAAATTGTTTACAAATGTTTTACTTTCAGTTTTTCAGGGACAACAAGGAGCCCGAAATTAAATTTTATCCCGAAAAGAAAATCCAGATCGGTCGATTTAAACTGGAGTCTTTTTCGTCCACGTAACACAATGGGCCTTACCAACAATCAAATTAAAAGACGACTTTAATATTTGAGCGAAATGAGGCATTATTTAATGGATTCTATATACTAGTAACTGACCATATATGCTGCATTTTATTTTTTAGGTTCCGTACAATAAATGGTTCATAATTTAGAGTTCGCATAAATATTAAGTTCATAACATGTATGATTAACTTTATAGAGCTCTTTAAATAATGGTCCAATTCGCTCTCTTAATTTGATTGTTGGTACGGGCCAATGACTTCGAGGAACAGATTCAGGAAAAAGAATCTGAACCCTGACGGATGTGATTCTTTTTGAACAGAATAATTTTTCCCTGTAGATCTGTCGTCGATACTCCAGCAGTGCGTTTGACTACTTGACATCGGTTTCCAGCACTACACTCACTGATTTTCATTTTATAGTAAATTTATTTGAGACACTCACAGCCTCTTCAAACAAAATTTTTCAAAATAAGTTTATTAGTCTGTGTAATAAACTACTTTGAACTTTTTTTAAATGAGAACAAAATACATGACGAAAACAAACAAAAAACAATTTAAAACTTGAAACAATTATTTAAAATACAAGCAACTAAACCTTTTTAGTTTTGTCCTGTCACGGTCGCCAATGTTGAGTTTTGGGGACTTTCTCTGTATTTAGTGTAGGATGGGATTCTGTACTGGAAGCTTTGTGATCGGTCTTCCTTGTTGGTGGCACATCGATTCTTTCACGTTCCAGTTTAAGGGGCTCTCCATAATTGTTTAACTCTAGAACTCCCTTGTATAAGGAGAATTGCACTTTGGGGGCTCCAATACAAGCTAAATATTGCTCTAACATAAGATTTATGTGTCGTAAGGGATTTTGAATGATCGGAAACGGAATGTATTAATCAAATAGAAAAATTCATTACACATGAAATGAAAGTGACAGCATATCCTGCTCCAGGATGTACATGGCTCAGAACAGATATTGAAATTTCGAGCACGATCCGGATAACCGAAAAAAACATGATGTATGATCCGTACAAAAACTCAGCTGTATCTGAACTATTTCCAACAGGTGAGTGACAAGGAAGCTTTTGTGATACAATTCATCCTGGACTGAGGTGGATACCCAATCATCATCACCAACCCGATTGTGTTTCAAAACACCTGGATGAGGTTGTGTTTTTTATGAAGAGCTCCAACCCAGATCTGACAGAAATTTGGAGCCCGGATATTCATGTTCCATCTGGCCACAAAATATGGCTTATGGAATTCTGCAACATGGCAGGATTGCTTTACCAAGATGGATCTTGGATAGGTTTATCCTCTGCTCCTTTATCAACTATCACCCACACAGGGTATAATCTGCAATCCGTCGAAAAATGTAACAAGACTTCTCATCTAAATTTATTAGAAAAAGAATATACAGAACATGTTGCAGAGCAGACAATACTAGATAGATTCATGGAAACCGAATGTGAAAAGACAAAAGAGGCCCTCATATTGAACAACCCTACCTCTCGAGTTCAACTTCAGTCTTTGGCCCCTAGGACGCCAGGAAGACACCGCGTATACCGCTTTGTTGAAAATAGAATAGAAACAGGATTGAGTGATTATCGTAGGGTGAATTTGGTAGATCCTATAGGGCACAATCCGGTGACTGTGAAGGATGGCAAGAATAGGATCATCAAATACAACTACAGGTCTACGGATAATACCCATCATGTGATAGATGGACCAAATGGACTGTTCATATACAAGGGAAGATTATCATATCACAATAAAGATATCATAGATTATTGTTTTAATACAATTAACTATATTGAAATTTCGAGCACGATCCGGATAACCGAAAAAAACATGATGTATGATCCGTACAAAAACTCAGCTGTATCTGAACTATTTCCAACAGGTGAGTGTCAAGGAAGCTTTTGTGATACAATTCATCCTGGACTGAGGTGGATATCCAATCACCATCACCAACCCGATTGTGTTTCAAAACACCTGGATGAGGTTGTGTTTTTTATGAAGAGCTCCAACCCAGATCTGACAGAAATTACGAGCCCGGATATTCATGTTCCATCTGGCCACAAAATATGCCTTATGGAATTCTGCAACATGGCAGGATTGCTTTACCAAGATGGATCTTGGATAGGTTTATCCTCTGCTCCTTTATCAACTATCACCCACACAGGGTATAATCTGCAATCCGTCGAAAAATGTAACAAGACTTCTCATCTAAATTTATTAGAAAAAGAATATAATGTTGCAGAGCAGACAATACTAGATAGATTCATAGAAACCGAATGTGAAAAGACAAAAGAGGCCCTCATATTGAACAACCCTACCTCTCGAGTTCAACTTCAGTCTTTGGCCCCTAGGACGCCAGGAAGACACCGCGTATACCGCTTTGTTTAGAATAGAATAGAAACAGGATTGAGTGATTATCGTAGGGTGAATTTGGTAAATCCCATAGGGCACAATCCGGTGATTGTGAAGGATGGCAAGAATAGGATCATCAAATACAACTACTGGTCTACGGATAATACCCATCATGTGATAGATGGACCAAATGGACTGTTCATATACAAGGGAAGATTATCATATCACAATAAAGATATCATAGATTATTGTTTTTATACAATTAACTATATTGAAATTTCGAGCACGATCCGGATAACCGAAAAAAACATGATGTATGATCCGTACAAAAATTCAGCTGTATCTGAACTATTTCCAACAGGTGAGTGTCAAGGAAGCTTTTGTGATACAATTCATCCTGGACTGAGGTGGATACCCAATCATCATCACCGACCCGATCGTGTTTCAAAACACCTGGATGAGGTTGTGTTTTTTATGAAGAGCTCCAACCCAGATCTGACAGAAATTAGGAGCCCGGATATTCATGTTCCATCTGGCCACAAAATATGCCTTATGGAATTCTGCAACATGGCAGGATTGCTTTACCAAGATGGATCTTGGATAGGTTTATCCTCTGCTCCTTTATCAACTATCACCCACACAGGGTATAATCTGCAATCCGTCGAAAAATGTAACAAGACTTCTCATCTAAATTTATTAGAAAAAGAATATACAGTTCATGTTGCAGAGCAGACAATACTAGATAGATTCATGGAAACCGAATGTGAAAAGACAAAAGAGGCCCTCATATTGAACAACCCTATCTCTCGAGTTCAACTTCAGTCTTTGGCCCCTAGGACGCCAGGAAGACACCGCGTATACCGCTTTGTTGAGAATAGAATAGAAACAGGATTGAGTGATTATCGTAGGGTGAATTTGGTAGATCCTATAGGGCACAATCCGGTGACTGTGAAGGATGGCAAGAATAGGATCATCAAATACAACTACAGGTCTACGGATAATACCCATCATGTGATAGATGGACCAAATGGACTGTTCATATACAAGGGAAGATTATCATATCACAATAAAGATATCATAGATTATTGTTTTAATACAATTAACTATATTGAAATTTCGAGCACGATCCGGATAACCGAAAAAAACATGATGTATGATCCGTACAAAAACTCAGCTGTATCTGAACTATTTCCAACAGGTGAGTGTCAAGGAAGCTTTTGTGATACAATTCATCCTGGACTGAGGTGGATATCCAATCACCATCACCAACCCGATTGTGTTTCAAAACACCTGGATGAGGTTGTGTTTTTTATGAAGAGCTCCAACCCAGATCTGACAGAAATTAGGAGCCCGGATATTCATGTTCCATCTGGCCACAAAATATGCCTTATGGAATTCTGCAACATGGCAGGATTGCTTTACCAAGATGGATCTTGGATAGGTTTATCCTCTGAAAAATGTAACAAGACTTCTCATCTAAATTTATTAGAAAAAGAATATAATGTTGCAGAGCAGACAATACTAGATAGATTCATAGAAACCGAATGTGAAAAGACAAAAGAGGCCCTCATATTGAACAACCCTACCTCTCGAGTTCAACTTCAGTCTTTGGCCCCTAGGACGCCAGGAAGACACCGCGTATACCGCTTTGTTGAAAATAGAATAGAAACAGGATTGAGTGATTATCGTAGGGTGAATTTGGTAAATCCCATAGGGCACAATCCGGTGATTGTGAAGGATGGCAAGAATGCGTCAATTGGCAAGATGCGTCAATTAAACAATTTTCTCATCTCATTCTTAAAGAAAGATTCGTCTATATATACTATATTAATCAAGTATTTAACTCTTCTCAATATTTCCCTGACACACGATCTTCCGTCTCGTAGCTCCCAAAACCAGCAGGTTAGTCTCTTTGAGACCCTCAAATTTTTCTACCAAGCTCACTATAAAACCTTTGTCCAAGATCATCTATGTGTTATGATGGCTCTAAAATACATTAATACCATCAAAGCAACAAGTGTCACCGCACAGTTTGCAGTGTCATGTTATGCGCAATTACAAGCCCATAACTATAACTACACGGTTACTACAGATGCTGGGTTGCTTCTCGAGGAATTGTACTTAAAGAACAAATGGATCCATCATATGACTCCTATCCCACTTCTAAACATAGCAGTTGATGCGATTTTATCGAGGTACGCAGAAGTCCTGTTGGAAACCAAGTCCCAAACCATGGATACGTTCAAAAAATACCTGTATAAACAACTGTTGAGTGAAGTACCTCCCGATTATGTGACAGAGGAGGATTCTGAAGACTGGCACAAATACCAGAAAACCTTCGCATATATCGGGCGTTCCAAGCCACGAACACCACCCTCCTTCCTCTGGGTATTAGGACTTGATTCCGACCCCAAGCAGCAATCACCTCTGGAGGGATCAACATCCACCTTCAAACCAGTTGAAAAAACAGGTCAATCACCCCAATCTCAACCACCTCTAGATGAGTGTTCTACAGTTGCACCTAGGGTTCATCCTAATCCCAAACCAGATCTTCATGAGGATACAGGAAAGCTAGTTGATGATTACCTTACTCTACCACCTATCGAGCCTCCACGAGGGACATTTTCCGCCTTCTATAAGCCAGATGTAATAAAGAGCCTGATGCTGAATCTAACGAAGGCTCAGATAAGCCAATATTTGATCCACTTGGAAAGAGATCCCACAGAGGCGTGGAATTATATCGAGCTCACTATACTTGTCCCGGACGCCCAGAAAAAACTTCCCCCCAGACCAGTTACAGATTCGTCTATTGCTAAGGAGTTCTCCCAGGAGGTGTTAGTATTACTATCAGAAAGAGTTAAAAATCTAACTGTAGACACCGACTCCATGAAACAAATGGGAGAACTTCTCGTGACATTACAAGAAACTGTCAACTGCTTTGAGGCAAGTTATGCCGAATTAACCAGAAGAGGGATTGCAACAATAACTAACGAACCCAAGATCTCCATCCTTGAGCCTCCAGGTGTATTAACTAAAACGCAACTACCTCCTGTAATACAACCAGATATCTATGTGCCGAAGATAAGAAGACACAAATAAGGACAACGATCAAGACCAACAAATCTCCAGCCTTGCTATTTCAGCTGCCATCGAATATGTTGTAATAGGATCATCAAAAACAACTACTGGTCTACGGATAATACCCATCATGTGATAGATGGACCAAATGGACTGTTCATATACAAGGGAAGATTATCATATCACAATAAAGATATTATAGATTATTGTTTTTATACAATTAACTATAGGGTAAGCTGGGGTACATTTGACACCGGGGCACATTTGACTTTGCGTTTTTCTCTGATCTAATTTTTGATCACCGGTAAGTAAGCGATTTGTGAACCTAATAAAATAAATTTTTTTATCGCGAATCAATATTATGATAGTACTATGCTTAAAGATCAATAAATTGAAGCCAGTTTTGTGAAAATATAATACTAGTTATTAAAAAAAAAAAAAAAAAAATTAAAAAGTTCCTTCGGGGCACCTTTGACTTTTGCAAAAAAAATATTTGTTTGACGTTGATTTTGGGAAATTATATATTAAATAAATTATTTAAAAAATGTCGATATAGATAAATTTGAATTTAGATTTATATAGACTGATTTTTTATGTTTATAAATGAAATAATTTATGGTTTTTATTCTTGTTTTTTTTTTTAGAAAGTGAATTTACTGATTTATTTTTTTCGTTATATTGTTTAATAAATTGTTTAAAAACAAAAATTTACTTTTTTACTATTCAAACAACAGACGTGCTGGATCTGTTGATAGTTTCAGAATTATAATGCACACGATGTGGGGTTTAATCAACCATTGTCAAATGTACCCCATTTAAAGTCAAAGGTGCCCCGCTCCCGGGGCACTTTTGACAAAATGACTTTTTTTTTTTTTTTCTTTAAAATGTGGAAATGTTTTAAAACAAAAAATTATATGTTAGCATAATCTTGAAAAATCAATAAATCAAATACAAAACAAAACATTGGAATACATTAACAGTTTTCGGAAATACAGACTTTTAAAAACTAAGTGTCAAATGTACCCCCTTCTCCCCTAACTGTCATTCTGTCATTTTCTGTTTTTATCCACCATTCACACGTATGTATTCATGGATAGGGAATTTAAGAGAGAGTTTTCTCTTACTCACCTCAAATAAAATTTCCGGGTGTTTCAGGCAAGAGGGGTACCGGTCGGGACTCTAGGTAGTATATAATCTATGCTTTAAAGAATGAATCGTTGAAAATAGGTCAATTAGCCAAACAGAGTGATTATTTCAACAGCGGAGTTAAAGAGTTGCTGCCCGATTTTGATGGCGAATGTTTTTCCCATTGGGTGACGCAATTAAAAAATTTAATCGCAGCTTACAATTTGTATTTGGAACCGATTATGACTATGGAAACTTCAAATTGGATTGCGAACGAGTATGTAGAAAATTTTAAGGGTCCATCCTCAACATCTCACATAACGGGAATCACATCCACGTCATCCATGACTGCTACCGAAACGGTCGATGAGCTTCTTGATATATTGAGAGAAGTTTTTAAGAAATTGATACAAAATAAACTAGAATTAAGACAGGATAAATGTTGATTTTTAAGATCAGAGATCCAATATTAAGGATACATAATATCAAAGGATGGTATACAGCCAGATGAGAAGGGAATAGAGTCTGTGAAGAACTTCCCTATGCCAAGGAACGTGAAAGAAGTACATAGTTTTTTAAGATTATGCTCGTACTTCAGGAGGTTTATTAGGGGATTCTCTTTATTAGCCGAACCTCTATATAAACTAATTAGAAAGAATGTTGATCATTACAGACTGCAATTCATTGAAGCTTACACTGAATAAGAAAGAGATAAATCCAAGGATCGCTAGATGGGCGCTTGAATTGCAAAACTATGATTATGTTTTGGAACATAGAAATCGGAGCAAAATGCAACATGTGGATGCATTTGATGAATGTATAACTATTCATTGTTTCCATAAATTGTTAATGAATAAATTTAACGAAGATTTATGGCTTCTATGTATCATACAGTGATAAGAGTTTTTTTTTAGTAAATCGCTCACTGTTTTAATGATCGTATTAATTAATTCAATGAACTATTTACTTATTTAATAAACAGTTTATTAATAAATTACGGGAAAAGTCTACCCCTCCTTTATGTTCTTGGAAGAACAAATAAACAACTCAACGTCGATGGTTTACCCTCAGATGACTATCCCACGGATCATGGCAATAGCTGCTGGTGTCGGCACATTCTTTCTGGTGTGCCGTTGGATATCGAAGGCGTGGGCATGGTACCAGCTACTGGACTCCCTGCACCTATGGGAGCTGTGGTGACGCTGCATTTTTTGACACTGGCTGGTGGCTTCGAGGCCACTACTGGGACTTGGTCTTAGTGAGTAGTTTATTGGCATTCGCTCCTGACACATTAAGACTCGTGGAGTCCGAATTCGTTTCTTGGCATTCGTTCTGGTCCCTCGCAGTATCATTTTTGGACTTGGTCTTGGCAGTCGTTTTTGGTAAATAATAAATATCGACTTGGTCGCGTTTTTGGTTAAATAAGAGAGAAAATACATTTGTAAATAGTAAATACTCGTAATTGAATAAACATATTTTAGTAAATTAACTTGGTGTTCGGCAAAGTGCCCTCTTGGAAACTTGGAACCTTTTTAGTACCCCGACCCCTGTGTTCGGAAGTTTTATTCCCCGACATTTTGGTGCCTCCTGTGAGGAAAAATCAATTAGTGAACATTTTGGTGTCCCCCGCGACAATTAATTGGTGGTTTTCGTGTGTCCCTTGCGACAGTCAACTCGGTGTTAATACGTGTGTCCCCTGCGACAAACATTGGTTAAATACGTGTGTCCCCTGCGACAAACATTGGTTAAATTTGTGTGTCCCCTGCGACCAATATGAGTGAATTAGCGAAGCGATCTGCCGCATGCACAGCCATTAAGCGCTTGCATTCTGGCATTACGACCGGTGATATATCCGCCTGGGATGTTGTCCGTACTGACAATGAACGGCGAGCCCTGGACCAGCAGTTTGACAAGTTCCTGGCGGCCCACGATGCGTGCCTGGCCGAAGTGAAGGACACCGACTCAGATTACACTGCACACGACGCCTTGCTGCATGTGATTCAGTCGCAGCACAGTGATGCTACTGCCGTCTTGGAGCGTAGAATGACAGAGCTGCAAAACTAGACAGACAGGTCACCGAGCACACCCGCTCCAGCACCGACTGCCAAGCTTGAAATGAAGTTGGCCCCAGTCGAGATCCCAGAGTTCGATGGAAGTTGGCACAAGTGGCTGGCCTTTAAAGACGCATTTGAGAGCCTAATACACGCAAATCCGGACTTACCCGAGGCCTACAAGCTTCAGAAACTGCGGAGCGCAGTTCACACGAGTGATGTAGGGATGGTGGGAGCCATCTACAGTGGAGGATATGAGGAACTCTGGAACGAGTTGACGGAGAGATTCGATGACCCGAGTCTCCTCTCCGACGCACACATGAACCGGTTGTTGGACCTTCCGGTTGAGTCAGAGGAGTCCGCCAAGGTGATCCTAGGTATAGTGGATACCGTGCAGGACACCGTGAGGGCGTTGAGAGTGATGGACCTACCGGTGGATCATTGGGATGCCTGGATAGTCCTGGTGGTAACGCGTTGCTTGCCACCCAGAACCAAACGAGCTTGGCGTATGCACCGCAAGCCCAAGGAGATTGCAACTTTGGCAACATTCATGTCCTTCCTCCGCTCTCGTGCCCACGTCTTAGAAGATGAGAGGACTACCCCGTCCACGTCTGGTCTACAGAGAGCCGTCCCGGGTACTTCAACTAGACGCAATCGTCAACAGCCACAGGTGAGAAGAGCTCATGTTACGGCCGCCAATCCCCTGCAGTGTGTGTTCTGCAAGCAACCGCACCGATCGGCCCAGTGTAGTAAGATTAGAGACATGGATTCCCGACAGCGCTTGATTGCCGTCCGTGATGCCAACGGCTGTTTCAACTGCTTGAAGCAAGGACACAGCGCCTCCCAGTGCCCGTCCAACCTGTCCTGCCAAAGGTGTGGTAAGCGACACAATACATTACTATGCTACTCGAATGACAACCCGCAGGCGCCTGTGAGAACGGGCGCCATATCCAAGAAGCCAGCAGCTGCTCCGACGGATTGGGAAAACCGGATTCTGGGTCCGGTCATGTTTTCATGTTTTGTATGACTGACGCTAGAATAGTACGAAATAAGTCATAACTCTTCATGCAATATAGTACTTGCAATATCATATCAAGAGTTCATTTCTTGTTTGATATTACCGGTGTTAAAACGTGATTATACAAAGTTTCCATAAAGTTTTCTTTTGCAAATTTATTTTAAAAATTGAAAATTTTCAAAGTATTGTGCAATGTTGGACGACGTTCTACTTGATTTCTGAAATTTGGTAGTATTTACTCTTATAGGTAGTGAATATTTTTCATAAATTCATTATGTAATAAATAATATTGAATTTTTCTAGATGAAAATGGATTTTAGTGTCTTGTTTGGAAATCGCCTAGGGATTGTCAGCAGATGGACAAATCAAGCCATCCGACTTAATCAATTTTCGCCAGAATAAAAACTTTCTAAGGACAAGGAGATGAGGGCAATTCTGGAAAAAAAATAGATGAAGCAGATGTCAATAGTGGTGATTTCATTTCTTAGTTTATATATTAATTTCAAAATTATATTAAACGTTAACATTCAACTTATCATTTTTGACTGAACAAATTACTTTTGTTTTATTGATTGATACAATTTATTAATTAACTTTGTATTTTTACTTTTGTTTTAGATAGTGCTGCAGTGAAATTAATGTGGTGTCTGAGTAGAATCTTTTTCGCCCGAAATAATTTTTCAAGAAATGTGTTTCGTCTGGAACGTCGATGTATTGTTAAATTAATGTCTTTCTTTATATTATGTAAAAAACTTTAAATTCGTTTTTTTTGTTTATATAAAATAAAAAATAATACTTGATGTGTTTTTCTGAAAACAAAAAAAAAATACCTTCAAATTAAAAAACGATGAAATTACCTCATACGTTTTTCGACTGTGGGACCCCAAATATATTTAATTTATATGTTGTTCGTAAGTATTAGTTATTCAAATATATATTCCATAAATAATTGTTCTTTTTAAATTTTTTTACATTAAAACAGTGAATCTGTTCCTTTAATTTATGTCAGAAGGTCATATAATAAATGAAAAATATAGTGACATTGAATGACAAAATACATGAAATTAAAGGAAAAAATCATGGTGTTAGCGCCATCTATGAGTGAAGCAAAATTGTAGCTCACTACAATTTTGCTTCACTCATCGAACATACCCTTTTTATATTTCATTTCGAACAAGAAAATGTCTGCCCTTCCGGCCTCATGTATAGTTATTCAGTCTTCATTTTACACTTGGCCCTTATGGCAGAAAAAAATTACATCTCGTTGTTACTCGTATATAAAGAAAAAAAAAAACACATATTTGTAAAGAACCATCGAGTTGGACTCGTGACGAAAAAAAAATAGAAAATAAAATAAAATAAAATAAAGAAAAAAAATAAAAAAACAGTATCTCTTTTGTACGGGTTTTCTTTGGTTTTTTTTGTTGTGCAGACTGCGTATCGTGAGCTCCTTTTGTAAAGCGGCAACAGCAACCACATCTCAAGGGAATCCACAATCCCATCTTAATAATATACCTGGTTGGATTTGCTGGCGTCGTTCGTCGACATTGGCTTCAAGTGGCCGAGACAATTTGATGTCGCATTTTGTTTTTGTATTATTTCTTTTGAAATAAAATAGTCAGCATACACATGGATTTCAATGTTTACTTTCTTACATCTAATGAAAAAGTTCACATGTTTTGTGAATTATCGGAAGAATTTTTGTATGAATTCCAATCATTAATTTAATGCAGGAATCAATAATTTTAAGAACCTTTTATAGTTGTAGGAACAAATTCATAAAACGTATGTTTAAGGTTTCTTTTTTTTAATGAACTCGATTCTTGGCCCGTTTTTAATGAAGTTTTTCTTTAAAAACATGCAGTTTTTCCTTCGAATCATGTATCTTTTTGGTTCAGTGTACTTTTCATCCCAAAAATATTTTAAATGTTTATTTCCAGTATAACTAGAGCAAAATTGCGTAATACCGCATCAAATATGCAGCTTTTTTCAGTCTAAATAATTGTGAAAACAACTTTGCCATAGCTTCAAAATGTAGAGCTAAGCGCCCTGATTGTAAATAACCAGGTCTAAGATGTTTTGCAGGCGACCTTCTTCGTGCAAGATTTACACTATTCTTAACGCGTCTGGCAGGTAGACTTCTGCTGATGCTGCCGTTCGTTGCTGCTGTTATACACTTAAATAATAAAGAGACGTTGGACTTGTTTTTAAAATATAACAATTGAGTAACGCTACCGGCTATCTGCCGAACAAGGTACTTTTTATCCCAAAAATGTATTTAATTGTTGATTTGTTTTTTATCTATATTTATTGTAATATTCACATTCATTGACGAAAAAAACTGATACGCTTGTCCAGTAGGGTAGGAGTGATTTTTTTTATTTTTGGAAATTAAAAACATACCCCCCGCAAAAGTTGCGTATGGTTAAAAAATAAATTTTAAGAATTTTTTTAATTTTTTAAATTCACCGCTAGGGGTCGCGCAGTGCGAGAGAAAATTTTGTTTTTGATTTTTTTTTTCGATTTTTTTTTTGTTTTTCTTTTTCAGTGTATCCGTCGCTCTATAACTTAGGTATGTATCAATATGAACAAATTGAAGAAGGTTCTATTCATTGTTTAAAAGCTCTTCGTTTTTTTATCGTTCGGTGTCAGGTTTTCAACGTTGAAAAACCAACAAAAAAGCAATCAATTTTAGTTCATACAAAAAATTTAAATGACAAGTTTTCTTAGATACATTTTTTGAAGGCTATTTTCAATTTAATAATATGATTTTTAAGCTTTGTGGTATATGATCATGTATTAAATTATAATATTATATGTATTTATTTGGGCTTGAATGATCGATGAGGTGGATGCAATTAATAAAAAAACTAATTCATCTTATAAGGCAAAGTTGCCTTCTATTTTCAAAAAAAAACCGTTTCGGTTTTAAATAAAATAAAAGTAGGCTTTGCATTTCGTGTTATTTGAATTCAATTTAAATCGAATTACATTTCGCTTTCAATCGCGTTTTTTGTTAAACAAAAGAATATTCGAACATTAAAGTTTCACCTTGGATTTCTTTATTTATATCAACTTTATTTTAAAAAAAGGTAAGTCTTGTAAAGTAATTTCAAAAGTGCCCTGAAAAACAAGACGTTGCAATGTTTGAGTGAATTTAATACATTTGCTGGAATTTTTTCTAGAGATTAAATGGATACTCGTTCACAAAACTTGCCAGGTATTTGGAATTGGGAAAATGTTATCGCTGCGTGTGCTGCCAACGTACGAAGATGTTTGTAGCTACCTTACCTTCCCCGAAGATGAAGAAAGCTCATCGATGAAGCGAATATCGCTCGCAGCTACGAAGGTCATGGAAATATACGTGATTTCTTTAATTCCAATAGTTGGTAAGTTCAGTGTTGAAAAAATGATTCATAAACTCAACGATAAAAGAAGTGCTCTCATAAAAACACCGAAAGCCAGAAGAACCAGCAATGCATTTCAACAACAGTTAAAGGAATTCAAAACTGATGCCAAAAGACTCTTTGACATTAGTGCTTGTAAGTGCGTTGACAGGAACAACCTGTCCAAAAGACAAAAAAGTTCCGGTAAAAGAACGCTCCTTCCTGGAAGATCAAAGATTTCAAAGAAAAATGGCTATTGGGACAGTTGATGTTCCTGGAACCATTAAGCTCCAAAGATCTCTCGCAAGAAGATTTGCAAGCTCTACATCTTCACCTTCAGACACTTTAAACACCCAAGCTGAATGTATAACCGAAGACGATGGAACCCAAATTAATTCCGACATCGAATCTGTGATCTCAATGTCACCCTCGCCAGAAAAAAAAACACGTTTAGAGAATGAAGCGGTTTGTAATTTAAATCGTAAATCTCTCCCGAGCGTTGCGAAGGTCGCAGACAGATTTAAGATATCTGATAAGGCAACAGCAACTATTGTTACAGCCGTCTTAACGGATTATGGAGTTATTAATGATATGGATCGGTCAAATATTGTTGAAAGAAGCAAAATAAGGAGGGAGAGATCCAAACAAAGAATGGAAGTGGATCAGAGTTCTAACCGGCATCTCGTGGGCATTTACTTCGACGGTCGCAAGGACATCACAAAAACAGCCAAAGGCAATGTGGTTGAAGAGCATATTGTGTTGATTGGAGAACCTGATAGCCAGTGCCTGGGTCATATCACACCACACAACGGGAAAGCAGAGACAATTACCAATGAGATACTAAACTTCTTGGAAAAATCGTGTATATCAGTAAATAGTCTCAAACTTATTGGATGCGACGGTACCAATGTTAATACCGGGGTAAGAGGTGGAATCATTCGGCAAATTGAGACGAAAATACAGCGACCTTTGCAATGGTCTATTTACTTACTTCATGCCAACGAGTTACCTTTGAGACACTTGTTTGAGAAACTGTACGGTAAAACAACTGGGCCAAGCGCAGCAAAAATATTCGAGAGCTAGGTCTTCGCCGCGTACTTAAGGCTAGAGCAGCAGTCAACAGCAACACCAGTGAAGAATTTGTCCGAAAGTTTTAGCTCCCAAATTTTCAATTCGAAGCAGGTGAATATTTCGAGTTAATAGATTGGTGGAAACCTGAAAATCACCGTTTAACTGAGCCTCCAGTACTAAAAGATTTTACCGAAGAAGAACTTTGGGATATTGTGGGACAAAAACAAACTACCAAATCTAACTTTTTAAAACAGTTTCCTTGTCACAGTCAAGCAGTTGAAAGAGCGGTTAAGCTGGTGACTGAAGCTTCCCAAACTGTTTGTGGATTTAAGAACAGGGATGGAGTCATTTAAAATACTTTAATTTCACGAAAAGAACTTCCAAACATAGAAACAAAAAAAAATTATATTAAATAAAACTTAAAAAAAAAAAAAAATTAAAAATACAACAATAATTGTACTTGGTTTTTTTATAATCTAGAATTTTAAAAAATAAAAGCGTTTCCTAAAATTAATAGATACTAAGGGCGTTTGTTTTGTTCTACCACGTATGGTTTTGTTTTTTCTTTCATTGAAGTGCGCGCCCCCTAGTGGACATTTAAAAAAGTAAAAAGTGCTCTTAAAGCCAATTAAATGACCCAAACGAAGTTATAAAGGGGTATATAATATATTTAATTTTTTTTTGTTTTTTTTTTTTTAAATTGCGATGCGCGACCCCTAGCGGTAATTTTAAAAATTAAAAAAAAATCTTAAAAATATTAAAAAGACTTGACACAACTTTTGCGGGGGGTATGTTTTTGATATTCCAATTTAATTTTTTCCCCATACATCAGCGCTCCGGCCTATTGTACAGTCTACCAAGTTGCTTACAGACAAAATTTCGTTACAAAAAAGCGCCTGGAAAGCCATTTTATATTACATATATGTATGTACATATATACTTCATATCGTCATCGTTCAATGAAAATTCTTAAGTCTACATTTACAAGAACTTAGATAAAATATTTATATATAATACAACTATAAAGTTGAAATTATGTCAATAATTTTTATGCATTATGTCTATCTATTTTTAAATTATAAAATTCACGAATCTAGAAAAAACATGGGCTTAGGAAGATTCATTGAATGACTACGATACGAATGCTTACTCTATTAAAGGTTTTTAAAGAAAAAAAGAAATAAGTTTGCATTAAACTTAATATCGTCATATTTTATAAAAATAGTTTTCGTATTACAAACAGGCAATGCTCAAACCTTTTTTTTAACTAATTTCAAATTTATTTCAATCTTAAAGCAATTTTTATTATTTCTGTGATAATTAAAATGGGGGTATTTTTCAGGTTTTCAGATTGCAAAGACGCGGCATTACTTTGGGCTTTTTCCTAAAATAAAATAATTAAAAAGGAAAAAGAGGGCCACAAACATTTTACCAGATTTACGATCAAGGACTCGCAGGATTCTTTCATATGGTTGGGCGACACAAATCAAGCGATAGAGGACCATATTGCTTTCCTAAACCAAATGGCAGAGCATGTTCAGCCATTCATCATTGTGGCCGGTGGCTCAATTCTTAACTTCGAAGAAATTTTCCTCTATTTCGATGGAGTTAAATTTATATTTAAAAGCTTTATTAGAGCTGAGGATATCTGCTTCAAATTTTTTTATTTATTTAACCTTGAGTATCCAGCAGCATGTTCCTAATTTTAGGGTTTTATAGAAACTCACAGCCGTATCTATAAAATTTTCTTAAACTGCATCTTAGAGGTTATTAAGTTACTTAAATATTTAATTTGCCTTTAAATGATCAAACTTCAATTCGTATCTATAATCAATTTTTCATTTATGCTTAACTAAACGATAGTTGTGTCACTAAACGTACAAGAATCTACAAATCTAGGCAAAAAAAAAAAGAACTACTACATTTTAAATAAGACAGCTGTTTTCTGACGGATTGAATTTGTAAATTGCAATTGGAAGAAATATTTTAAATCTTGTAAATTCAAAAATATTTAAAAATTTTAAAAATTCATGGAACACACATCCACCCCGATCGCCACAAACAAACGAAAAAAATCTGAGAATTGGGACGCTTCCGACAAGGTAAACGTATTGAGTTTAAAATATACCAGAATTAATTTAAACAAAGAATCATGTCTATGGACAGATTCTCCTTCAACAGCTTACTGAAGAGCAAATTTCAATAATAGAAGACAAAAGTGTTGATACAAACACATCAAAGGCTAAGCGGGAAGCGTGGAAGGGAATTCTCTGCTCGTACATATTTTTTATTCAATACAAAATTTCCATATCTTAATTCTTTACATATTCTAGATTTAACAAATGCAGTAATAGTGCAAGAGATGTTCAACAAATACAGTGCCAATGGCGAAACACCAAAATGCAAATAAAAAAACGAGCGTCAAGCTACAGGAGAGAAAGGGGTGCAACTGGAGGTGGTCCACCTCCAAAATCACCAAATCCCAATGACGAACGAGTGATGCATTTGATCCCAAATGAATTTGCATATGATAGGTTTATAGATTTTGCTGGATCTTCTACCTTAACCCAATGTGCTAAATTCATTTATAAATGAATTTATAAATGAAAAAAAATTGTTATCCATTTTAATTTTATACTTTTGAATCAACACAAAACAACACAACACAACACAAATTCTCAATTCGAAACTTCAAAATTTATGGGATGACAATTGACATGTCAAAATAAATGTTAAAATGTCTTTAAGTGACCTTTAAACGCGGCGGATGGCGTTTAAGTTAAGATACCTTTAAGTAACGTTACTTAAATGTAAAAATTGATTATAGATACCGATTTCATACCTATGTAAGTGCTGTTTGGAGGTATTTTAAAGTTAAGTAAGCTTTAAAATTTCTTTATACATAGAAACGGCTGTCAATATTTTGATAAAAATAAAAAAAAAATCTGTGCTAAGACTCATGTCTTCCTAAATGACCTCATTTAATTTAAAAAATATTAACTTCAAAACTTTAATCCATAGCTTTAAATTTTTTGACAAAACAAAATTTCCAAAAAAAATCAATGTTATAAATTTAATT
Organism: Chrysotoxum bicinctum; assembly: GCA_911387755.1. Taxonomy (NCBI): domain Eukaryota; kingdom Metazoa; phylum Arthropoda; class Insecta; order Diptera; family Syrphidae; genus Chrysotoxum; species Chrysotoxum bicinctum. The sequence goes on along the minus strand of OU426989.1, from coordinate 92,677,476 downwards.
TAAAAATATTATTGTTCGTTTAAAACAAGTCAGAGTAACTAAAATAATAAAATAAAATGTTAAAAATAAATGTTTAGTTCTTTTTCAGTTTCATCTTCTCAAATTTCAGCACAAAATATAATAAAATGCAACTACCAAGGTATGGTAGTAAAAATACTAAATGTTTTTTCTTTGCCATACTTTAACAGAGTTCATGCAGACTTCAAATAAAATTGTGAAGAAAATTTATTTTGTCTTAATTATTTGTTAATGAATTTTTTTATTTCTGATCAGGAAATTAAAAATTGATTAACAGAAGAATAAGTTGCGAATTAATTGAAAATAATAACTTCAATACAGCTTTGTGGTTTCCGCTTAAAAGTTGAAATATTTTAACACAAAATCTCAGTCATATAAAAATACCGCAAAACGAGCCGCCACATGGGATCAGCAAAAATTTAAAAAGACCAGATACCTACCTAACATTTGCCGCCTCCACTAGATATGAACGATGGAATATAATACATCACAACTTATATTTTCCGGTCATAATCAAACTATCATTCAGTGGTAGAAGTACCATGCAATGCATTCAAAAAAGAAAATTTAAATTATTAAATTTTGTATTTTTTAGTTCAAGATTGTAGGCAGCTATGGAGAGATCGTTTCTCACGCAAGCACAGAAGTATGACTTCTTTTACATCTGGCAGTGCAGCTATTGTTGATCCAGACGAAAAATGGGAATACTATGACTGTCTTGACTTCCTCATTCTTTCGCTCATTATAAGAAGGTAACTTGTACCGTGATACAATCATACAAACGGAAAATAATTGCCACAGCGCAAAACAAAAGTAAAACTTCTCAAGTTCAGGACGACGTCGATGTTGATGACGACCATCAGACTAAAAACGTATGCGAAAGTGTTGAAGTTGAAGGCGATAATGACGACCACCAAGAGGCTGAAAACAGCAACGAAAACGAGATACCTGACAAAAAAAATTCCACACTCGGGGCGTATAAGTTAACACGATCAACTAACATCCGCCGAGCCACACATCGTCGTCATCAACAACGAACCATGCTGACACGGCTGATTCTATAAACGAAACAGACCAGTGTCAAGAACCGACGACGAGAAGGATGAAATGCGATATCTTGCACAAGCCGTAAGATATCCAAAGCATTGCAGGTTTGAGGGTTCTAGATATTAAGTTAGTGATAAGTTTGTCAGTCTTTTACGAGTCTCAATAAAGTAATAATAATAAAACTGAATTCTAACGAATCTCATTACTTATACAATTAGATGGGAAGAAATGCCTTTATTTAAAAACTGGATACAAAGAAGCGACAAAGGCAAATTATTTGCACACTGCAAAGTTTGCAAATCAGATCTCAGCTCTCAGCATTTCAACTGGGATAAAATGTTTAGAACGGCACAGTGATACACATAAACACCAAAATAATTTAAAAGTTATGAAAAAAAAGTTAAACATCGATGAAATGGCATGGATGAATGTGTCATTGAAGAGAAAAGTTGCTGAAGCAGAGATTAACTGTGTGCTTATAGCTGAGCACAACATTGCTTTCACTTTCATGGAACACCTTCCATCTCTGATTAAAAACACATTTACAGACTCCGAAATTGCTAAAAATATTCACTGTAGTTGTACTAAAGCCACTGGGATCATAAAAAATGTGATAGGCGCTCATCAATTTGAAAATGTCTGTGCACGAATGAGGAGCAACAAATTTTCTGTAATCATCGATGAATCGACGGATATAAGTGTAAATAAAAATCTCTGTGTTGTAGTACTCGTACGTTACGTATAGCCAATAGTTTTAAGGTAGAAGACTATTTTTACAAACTCTTTGTGTTAGAGAAAGCAGACTCGAAAACAATATATGATGTTCTTGTTAATAGTTTTCAAGAAAATGATATTGACTATAAGAATAATTTAATGGGTCAAATTATTGCGTCACGTTAATATACGATTTTTATCTCTATGTGCTGCCATTGAAAGAGTTATCAAGGTTTGGCCTGCTTTGAAACGATATTTTAATAAACCAGGATTGTGTGTGAAAAGCATTGAAAAGGTTTTTCATTTTCAAGAAGAGGAAACAAAAACTCTAGCCTACATGCATGTGGGATGGAGAAACGAACGCAACGGACAGCACTGACTTACATACGAGACAAACAGCATTGACATCTGACATTACACATACAAACGAACGAACGAAAGACAGGGGAATGGGAGACTGCGTCCCTTCCATCAGAAACCAGTTTTCGCTTTATCATTTTTAACGTATAGGCAGTCCTTTGTAAACCCTCTTATAAATCGGTCGTCGTTGCTCCTCGTAATTTTGTATTAATTTGTAGTCAAACAAATAAATAAAAACTTAAAGAGACCCTAGACTCTATTTGTTTTTTTCGGATTGTAAAAGTTGACACAAAGGCAAAAGGATTGTTTTTTTGGCTAACAGACATTAAATAAATTGGTTACCGGAAAAAAACAAAGCCATCGAAGACCTCAACAACTTTTACTTAAATTGTCAAACGTATATAGACAAACGTTACGATTTTTCAGATGAAAATATTTTCGCTAAGCTCGAATTCCATAAACTTGAAAAATGAAATAAGTTTTGAAATGTTTGAAAATGCTGTAGATAACTTGTATGAAGAATTTAACTTAAAGAAATCATCCTTGGACGTACTAGTTGAAAACTACTGTACTGAACGGATTCACTTTTCCATTTCCAATGAATCTGACAGTTTGATGGAAGAAAAAGGAAAGAAAAAAACAGTCTGTTGACAAACTGAACAAAAAAAAAAAATATTTTAATAACTGTAAGCAGCTTCAAACTACTTAATGTCGCAAAAACTTTTGGCTGGAACGTAATGGTAAATACGATTGTATTTTAGTTGAAAATTTTTTTTTAAATATTTGTATTTCTAAGGAAAAGAAAACAAAATCAAAAAGAAGGACGTTGTGGTCGAAGAAAGAGGAAGCACTGTTGGTGGAGGCTTGGGCAGAAAAAATAAAGGATCTGCGAGGCGCTAGAAAAAAATTGCATGTATACAGAGAAATTGTACAAATTCTCGGGTGCGAATTCCGTCCTCGTGAGACTGCTACAAAGGATTTGAAAATGATGGCGGTACATCCTAAAATTCTCTTTGAAGAAAACATCATCATTCCTTACGATGTCTTCTTTCCAAAAAGTACTTCTTCGAGGCTTTGAAAGATAAAAGAATGGATTTAACAACTATACAATTTATTTATGTATGTTAATAAAAAAAAATACAATTACTGATAACTTACTTTGACCCACATGTTTCTCGTTTTCAATCTTTTATGCAGTAACATTTTTGTTTTCCTCAGAGCAATTATTTTTAAAATATACATTTGGCGTTTTTTCCTCTGACATTCAGATTGTCTGTTCAAGGCCGCCATCAAAAACTTGATTTTTTTTCTTCATTTAAATAATTTAAAACTAAAATTTTAATTTCAGTTGAGAACATTTTTGTTCTATTTTTAATAGCCAACAAAACTTTCAATTGTGACACTGCTTGTAATTTAGATTTTAGATGTCAAAATAAATCTAACAAGTTCAGTGGGAACACTACTAGATTATTTTAAATCAAACTGGAAAATAATCTAGATTATCGTTCAGTGGAAACGTAGTATAAGTTTGATGAGCGTGTTATCTCAAGAAATGGGCCAGTCGATTGGCCGCCTCGTTCGTGCGCTTTAACGCTTCTAGACTATTTTCTTTGGGGCTACGTTAAGTTATTGGTTTTTGCCAACAAGCCGACGACCGACGTTGGAAGAGCTCAGAGCCAACATTGAACGCGAAATAGCGGCCATTTCGGCCGAAATGTGTGGCCGAGTCATCAAAAATTGGGTCCAACGAATCGACCGCTGCAAACGTGCCCGCGGTGGCCATATGAACGAAGTCGAGTTCCATTCATAAATGTTTTTAATGTATGTACTTCAAGTCGATTATATAATTTTTGAAATATCTCAAATGGTTTGCGTTTTATTTTAAAAAAAAGTTGTCAAGTTCTTATTGGAAAACCATTTATTAAAATATTATTTGGCTTTTATATTTTTCTAAAAGGACTACTATTATATTAGAAGGAAGATACGAAAAAACCCGGGAGGAAAGCTGTATGACAAATTCCATAATATAAAGAGTAAGAGAAGAAAAACCGAGGAAACTCCAGCCATAGAGGAATGTTTAGATGAAGAATTGTATGAAACAGAATTCGACGAAGAAGTTTTAAAAAATTTAAATGAGAAATTAAAAAAAATGTAGGGCTAAGTTTATTTGGGGTTTGACATTTGGGGAAAAACTTACCTTTTGAGAAGACGAGATCTCAAAACACTCCACAACATCTTTGAATTTTTGGAGCACTGGCCGCCTTTTAAAGAGGTTTTTGGCTACAAATTGGTAAGTACATAATAAGACACAGTGCAAGCTTATAATATAATTACAAAGTAGTTGATTACTTAGGGAAATGATTCTTTTGCAGATAACGAAAGGAAATTGACTTTTGGACAAATGGAAGGAATTTAAAACCAACATCCTTGAATATTACAACAAAAATTAATTAAAGACCCAAAAATCGTTGGAAGAATTTGCTTCTTGCAAACAAATAGTAGATAAAGCTAAAGCTTCTTTAATATAAACGTCTCATTATATCAAACTTGAACATTTAAACATACATATTAGATAGTGCCAATTACATCAGAGCGAAACTACTGAACAGTGTTATAACCCCAACGGCCCGTTTTAATGTATGCACAGGTAAAAACAAACGAACATTTAGTATTGCTGATGCCAAAGAAAGTTTTATCGTACATTTGAGGTCAATTAATAATTATCATCTTCATTAACTATACAGCCAATAGTGATAGTAGTGGGAGATGATTATATCAAATAGAAGATTTTTTTTATATTTTTTGACAATGTTTTATTTAAGCTACTCTCTTTCCTTGAAAGTTTAAAGCATATGCTTCAAAACGTTCCAGGTCTTAAATTTAGAATACCTGTTCAGTTGGAGTGGATAGATACTAATAAACAATTTGCTAACTTGAAAGTAGTTTAGGAACTCATTCTTAATTTCAACCATGTTTGAACTAGTATCATACTAAATCAGTTCTCTTCTGCTGAACATACCTAAAGTCATGACAGCGTGTGGATAAAAACTAAGAAAATAAACAGACTTTTTTTGACGTTTGTAGATGTCAAAGAATCATAGACAATTAGTGTGTAATATATTAAAATAAGAAAATGATTTTTACTATTGTTATTTGAATGCTATTTGAAAGCACTTCTTCCTCGCTTATAAAATTATATTTTTGTGAATAAATAATTAATTGAGTTTAAATTGACTTCCTTTTTTTTTCATTGTGGAATCAGACCAGGCTGATATTTATTTATTGTGGAAAAGATCAGAGGCCGACATTGCCTCACTGTGCGAAAAATCAAACCAGACAATACCCAAAAGCCTGCCAAAAAGCATGGCTGTTTATACAAAAACATTTTTTTTTGAGATAACCACGAAATTTGACGCTCAATGTCAATCACCTTCAGTGTTGACAGTAGCTGCGTTTTATTAACCATGAAGACCTAAAACAGATCAGTGCTTTTCATGTATTACAACAACACTACAAGATCTTGATATTTATCTGGGTCAATTTTTGTGATCCTAAATTTAATTTTAGCACTGACTGCCAGACGTTGGTACCTCTTATCGGAGTTGTTAATCGCGGTGTTGCCAGAACTCATGATTTACTCGATTCGGAATCGTTATCGCATTTCGTTCACTAATCGAACATTATCTTTCGCAGGCGGAATTTTTAAGTTCCATCAAACGTCAGTGACAAAAGGCCTCAAAGACAAATAAAAGTAAAACAATAAAATCAAAGCAAATCTATGTTGAGAAAAAAAAAAGTTCTTGAACAGGTGAAAAGAGAATATTTTTGTGAAAGTTGGTGCACAGAAAACAGAAAACTTTTGAAGTTTTCTTGTGTTCTTAAATCACCAGTTCCCGGAGTGAAAAATAAAATCTAAAAATTTTGAAATTATTCACCTAGCGGATCAAATCCAAATGTGATCCAATTCCAAGTTTTTCGGAGTATAATTGATTTCTAATACATACAACTGGCAACTTCATTTTAAACGAAAACAATTTGAAAACGTATGTTTTGCTCATGAGCCATGATGAACAACGAAAATAAATTGTAAGTTATACATTTTTTAATAAACAAAATATAAAAAATATTTTTAATAATAAAATCTTTCCAGACCAAGAAGGGATTGGACCGCAGAAGAAGTGACTGCATTTCTAAATGCATATATTAAAAGGCAAAGAGAATTCATTCACCCAAAATTGGATACATAACTTTTACTTGTGTGCCTTCCCTCTCAGACTCAGCCAACAACATGCGCCGTGCTTGAAAATAAGCTGAAAAATTTGCTAAGGGCTTTCAAACAACAGGGTGATAACCAGAAGGCAACGGGTGAGGGTGCAAGTAAAGCACCTTACGGAGATCTGATGGAGGAGATTTTTGGGAAGAGACCTGAAATAAGAAATTCCCACACAGTAAACGTGTGTGGGAAATCCATTCAGGCCTTGCCCATTGATACACAACCAACTTCAAGCCCAGCACCTAGTCCACCGCCACCAATAGTTCCACTAACAGCAACAGCACCATCACCGTCAACCACAGTACCAAAACCAACAAAAAAAAAAAAACGATTTAGTGCAAAAGAAAAATATTATGCAGAAAAAATCAAAATTTATGAAAGTTATTATGCAGCAAAACTTGTAAAGATTGATGAAGCGGAGGAGGCTAAGACATACCGATTCCAAAAAAAGGACTGAGATAATCGCAAAGATCTTCAAATAATTGTTGACTTTGCATAAGAATTTAATTGTTTTTCTTTTTTGTTATGTTTGTTTTTTTTATGTTTGCAAGGAAGATGTTTTTTTTAATTGATATTTATTTTATTTGTTTTTGTATTCTGAATGAATCAGAAATATCGTTTTATTTTATAGACCTGATCCAGATCAGATCATAGGAATAATAAAACGCGCCTAGTAATAAATGACTACTGCTATCATTGATACACCAATCGAATATTTATTTTATTTAAAAGTTAGGAGAAAGTGGTCACTCTTCGTACATGAGGCACATTCGTACAGTAAGTATGAAAGAAAAACTAAACGGCGCACAGAGGAGTATTCGACCCCAAAAACCGGTCATAAGTGAAAAAAAAATCGCATTCGACCCGTTAATTTTTGCTTTTCGGATTCCTCAATACCCATGCTAACTAAAACCTGTTTCAAATAATAACTGTTGACCCACTAATCCCCTAGATCTTAGTCTAAATCTAGTCGATTTTATAAGCTCACGCCACATAAGCTTATTTTGTTTTCTAATCATTAACACTGAAGTCTGTTTTTTTTATTGTGATTTGTGATACTCGTAATTGTGAAAAATTTCTAATGGATGTCCAAGGTCAAGGTATGTACTTTATTTTAATACAGAAATTTCCATATATTTTATTGATAAAGTATTAAAAATTGAGATGACAAGAATGCATAGAAAAACATGAAAATTTATGTAATTTTCGGTAGAAAAAAAGGTGTTTTTGTTATAGTTCCGGGTACGGTCGGGCAAAAGTTTTTCTTTTATATTTAACTGTACATTTGTGTCATCTCATGCACATAAAAAAAAGTCACCCATCTTGTCACATTTTTTTTTAATGGGGTTTTTTTTAGTCTTGAGGTATTTTTAGTCAATTTGCCCTTTGTTGTTTCAAAAATTATGTTTAATTTAGATATAGAACCAAATTACATTCAAATGACGAGAAGATCATTATTCATGATCTTTAAGGAAAGCAACAAACGAAAAAATTTCATGTATAAATAAGTAAAATGAATTAAATAAAATTGAAAAAAAAATACTTAATTTAAAATTTTTATTTTTATTTAACCCGAAAATTTTTTTCAGTGTAACTTTTCAATGCATCATAAGTTATAAAATAATATTTAAGGCCAATTCCAATAAGAAAAACATAAAAAATATTTTTGACCGGATTTTGAGGTCGAATACTCCTCTGTGCGGCGCACAAACACGTGTTCGTTTGTACGCATAGACACACGAAGCACCATGTTGCTCAACGAACCTCGAAATACAAAAAAAGGGCACATGAAGTGGATGAAGACTCGATCAACGCAGCAGTTGACGAAGTAATTCAAAGACGGTTGTCTTATAGAAAAGCCGCGTTGAAATACAACATAAAAATATTAATTCTACAAAGCAGAGTTATTAAATTTAGGGATGACATTAACAAAGGTAAACAGCCACGTACTTTTCATTCTAAATTTACAAGTTTGCAAGTCTTCTCCATGGAAGAAGAGGAGCGTTTAAATGAGTATATTATTAATTGCTGCAAGATCGTTTCAGCGGAGAGGGGAACTTGTTACATTTGGTGCTATTATTTCTGCAAACGGAAATACTATACCACCGCTATTTGTATTTCCACGTATGCACCACAAAGACCATTTTCTTAAAGGTGCACATGAAGGTAGCATCGGGGCTGCAAATAAAAGTGGCTGGATAAACACTGATATATTTGTGTCAGCATTAAAACATATCTAAAAGTACACATTGAGCTGTAAAGATCATCCGATTTTGCTATTATGTGATAATCACGAAAGCCACATCAGCTTACAAGCTATAACATATGTGGGATAGGACAGACCAAGGCATACGAAGAACGAGACAAACTAAAACATACGCAGAACGAGACATACAAAGACACACAAAGGACAAACGAACCATGACAAAACAGAATATGCGTCCCCTTCATATCGATTTACCTTTCCTCGAACAACGCAGTCAGTCGTATTCGAACCGTAAAAGAGTTGAGATCAGCCAGAGAAGAATTGTTCCTTTCCTATGTACATAAATTCCTATTAAATTCATGTTAATTCATTATAAACAATTGAAATTTGTATTAATAAAGTATAAGTATATGTGAACCGGGTACTATTATTTTACTACACATATGCTCGAGATAATGGAACAACTTTTGTGTCTTTTCCACCACACACAAGCCAACGCTTGCAACCGTTAGATGTTGCAGTTTTTGGGCCGTTTAAGTCAAAGTTGAAAATAGTGTTCAATAATAATTGGCATATGACGAATCCAGGAAAAATATTCAGCATTTACAATGTTCCCAAACTGGTTAAACTAGCATATTTAGAATCTTCTGCAGCGAAGAATATAACAAGTGGATTTGCTAAACCAGGTATATGGCCGTTCAATGAAATGGCCTCTAGCGATGGATATTTTACTCCCATTGACGTTTATGCTTTTAATATTCCACCAAACCCGGAAACAAGTTCTGCTGCAATAGAACCGCAACTGTCTATTTGTGTTCCATCAATTAATATGAATGAAAGAAATCCGTTTTTATCCTCCAAAATCTTTAACAAATTATAACCGAAACTTTCGAACCATCCACTTCTACAGCTCAGATGCAACCTGAACTGACTTAAACGTAGTTTGGTGGAGCCTAATTCAAATCAAAAGAAAAAGAAAGTTAAAAAAGTAGAAAGTGATGAAGATTCAGAGGGATCTGGAGGATCGCAAATAAGCTTACGGGAAAGCTCTACGTCTCCATTTGATTTCGAAACTGATGAAGATGCTTATGATTTCAATACCAACGCAAATGTTGAAATGACACCGGAGAATATAAAAGATAATTATTTTATTTTGGTCAAATTTAAAAAAAAAATGTTTGTCTATTACGTCGGAAAAGTTCTCAGTCATTACTCGCCAACAAAGCTAAAAGTCTCATATCTTCGAAAGAAACCGGGATCATTTATCTCATTTGTATTTTTCTGATGTGGAAGACATACATACTTTATAAATCATTGACGTCGCCATAATCCTGCCTGATCCTGATTAAGTATTTAGATGCTTCATTCAACATCGTGATGTATAATTTTTATCGAAAGTATTTCCCTACAAACTACTCATATCGATTTGGACGGCCACAAGTTGACGTCTGTTCTACATGTGAGGAGCTCAGTGCAAAAATAAGAAATCCAACGCTGAATGATAATGCTAAGCGTGTAGCGACCGCAGAAAAAATTGAACACCTCAGACGTGCCAAAAAATTTTACAATAAACAACAAGAAGTAAAAGCCATCTGTCGTGAAAGTTCAGATGTTGGAGCGCTAGTTTTATATTACATGCAGAATCTACCCTTGCCATAGATCCCAGTGCAATGTGAAAATGTTTTACCTTAGATAACTATGGCTTTATGTCTTTTGCGTTCATAATCTTAAGACAAACATGGCAGATTTGTATACGTACCATGAGGGTGAAGCTAAGCGAGGGATTGACAACGTGTGCAGTTTGTTATGGAAAATAATTCAAAAATAATTCATTCAGGAACTCCAAATTTTCAGTGATGCTTGTGGAGGGCAAAACGGAAGCAATACTCTAATAAGATTCTTCTTACTCCTGATTTCACTGGGCCGCTTTAAGAATATACCAATACGAGTATTTTCCATTAAGCAGTCACTCTTTCTCGCAGTGCGATTTCGGGACAGAAAAAAAGATCGAATTTATACTGGAGTATAACATCATGATATCCACTGCTAAAAAGACGGGATTTAATGTGACAAGCATTATTTCTGATGACATACTTGATTTGAAAACTACATGGTCAAATTTTTACAAGAAAACTTGCAAGTCAATTCCTAAAGATTCCATGTACATGATTTCAAAGTACAGACAACTGACATACTGTTCCCAATCTAAAGGCTACTTGGAAGTTACATGATGGGCTTGTTAAACATACTTTCTTGCTCCAAAAGAATGGCGTAACTTCTGAACTACCTACCACAAAAGCATATTGGATAAGGTATCAATAAACCATAAGAAGATGGAAGATATTCGTAAAATTATTCAGTACATAGAGGACGATAAAAGGGAGTTTTACATGAACATATTGACAGGGCCTATTATATTTTAAGCGGCTAAAGACGAAGAGGGATAGAGAAAATTGAACGGAACATAAACATTTTCAATAAATTCTTGACGCATTATCTTTCAGCAATTAAGAAATGCGGTCCTTTAAGGTTCATTTGGTGCATGCGATTTGAAGGTAAACATAAACCTTAAAAAAAATATACACCAAAAGTATCACATCAAGAATGAATCCTTCGTTAACTTTAAGCTTGTTTTAAGTTTTCTGAATTTATTGTCAAATATAATCAAGGCATCTAAAGGAGATAAGATATACTGATTTCAAATACACTTGAAAAATCTCCCTCCCACAATCAGAGTTTATTGTTGAATCCGATTTAAGTGAAGGAACGCACAAGTCCTATTCCTATTTCCTATTCAGACGCTGCCATTGTATTTTATAAAATTATTTCATTTTTAACTAATGATATTTATGTGTTTGTATACTGCTATCCAGTTGAAATTAAGATGTTTGTTTTTCAATCTTATGAATTTGGTAAGAAGCTAGACAAATCCTTAGATATCATGGGAGTAAATTATACCCTTAAAGTTTCGATTCACAAAGTATTCTAGACTGCAAAAATCTTAGATCAAACATTTCAGAACATCAGCTCTTTAGAAAAAAAAATAAATTAAATGAATTTCACAACTTGGTTAATGGTAGCGTTAGAAACTTTTCAATATGATGAATTTAAGGAGTGTAGAATGTGTATGCATTCCTTTCAAATTATTTCTAAGAGAATTCTAAAACATCACTTGAATTCGAAGTAAAATTAGTTTCGAAGCATTTTTCATTTATTTCTGCCAAGGAAATTGTTAGTGAATATCCATATATGTATCTAAGCAAACAACAGACTTCAACAATTAACTCTACACTCAATATTCTCAAGAAGACTACCGAAGATGTCAACAATTCGTTTCAAAAAATTAACTCACAATTGTCACCATTCAAAGATTCAATTGTGGAATTGGAAAAGCGAGCTACCTTGTTCCATCTAAGGACATCCCAAGTAATACTCATGTTCAACGAATGCGAAGATATACAGACGTCTGTTATGAATTTGCTCATAAACATTCATCATGATCATATAAATCCAAACTTGATTACCCCACTGCAATTACAAAATGAATTGTCATTTATCAAGACGAAATCACCAGCTCAACTAAAACTTCCGGGATGGAAAACCGACAGCGAACTGAAAGAAGTATATCATTCAATAAAAGGAAAAGGGGTAATGCTGAATCAAAAATTGGTAATTTACGCAGAAATACCACTTCTCAAAAGCGACACCATTACTCTATACCATCTCATTCCCATACCAATCGAAACGGTACAACTATAATTGCAAACCTCAAAGCTGAATACATTGTGTATAATTTTGGGCGAATCTCTACCTACTAATGACAAAAGCTCGACTGGATAAGTGCAAAAAAGACTTAGAACATAACTATGTATATGTGTCAAGAAAACTGGCCATGGCTACCTACAACTCAAAATGGTCGTGAAATATCAGCTCTTAAACAATCTCAAAATGCAAATTGTCGATTTGAAGAAACTAAACAAAAAAGTTTTTGGAAACTACTATCCTCGCAAAATCGTTGTTCAAGGTATACAACGAATTGAATGTTATTATTGAATGCGGAAAACACAAGCCGATGGCATTGGAGCTACCTAACCAAGGGATCTTAGAACTAGAAGCAGGATGTTCAGCGATTTACGAAGGAATTGTCATTTCATCATCGCAACAATGGGATTCGCAAAGGTAGATGCCTATATCAAACTATATGTACACCAAGGACGTCATTGACTTAAGAGAAATTAAAGTTAAGCCTTCCCATACAATCTTAATTAATAACACTATGGAAATCGACAAACTGAAGCAACAACTGAACTTCATGAATTCTTCACCTGTTCAACTTGAGACACTTCTGCAGATACACAAGATGAGTGGCCATATTTCCTTAGGTGTTATTCTTATCGTTGTAATAGCATTAATTTATATATATGTAAAAAAATCATTGTAATCGTAAGAAAATTGTGAAAATTGAATTCACATTGCCAGAAACTAGTCAAGTCGCCGGGCAGAATGTTTAAAGATTAAACACCATGTACCTTAACAAACGAATGCAATCACGATCCTGTTTGTCTAGCACTTGTGTGTATGTACGATAAGAATGCAAGAGGTAAGTAATTATCATCCCGCTTATATTCGTTTATTGGGTAATAAAATGTATAAAATTGGTATAAATAGCATAAAATAATTTTAAGAAATTCAATTATCAATAAAGATTTTGAACAGGAAACACTTCTTCCTTTTATTTAAAAATCAGTCAAGAAATTCCCCCACCCGTGGTAAGGAATTCTTTAGTGTCTTGTGTCAGCTTCTGTGCATAAGGTACTAATATATGGGGGACAAATTGTCGAACACGCAGAAGAAGCTAAAAATAAAGAGATGAAAACGTTTAAAGAAAAAAAAACGCGAAAAACACTGATTTGATGAATACTGTTCCTTTCCTCAGACCCACTTCTTTTAATATTTAGTATTCTTAAGGAAGCGGTAGATTACCCAGATTTTTTTTATCTAGATAATGTTTAGTAAAACAACAAAATATCCTTAAATTCATTTTCCAAAAATTAGCGATTAGTATTTCTTTGGAGTAGAGAATGTAAATATAAATTATTTTCAGTGAACATTGTAAATCTTTTTAATCAATACGCATAAACATTACTTGGGAGTGCATGGTCATAAAACACAATTTGATACCTTTTTTTTTGTTAGACAAAAGAGATAATACCTTAATAATTAATCAGTCTATTCAATGAGGAATTATTTTTTTTTCTATTTTCATCTGTCCAAATTCACACTTGAAAAAAAAACCTTTAATTTACAAACAAAATAAACATTTAAAGTTATAAGTTCAATAACTAGACTACGAACTTTGTTACACATACATTAATAAATTATGTTCGATAACAAATATTTTCTAGCTAATCAGTCTTGTTGATTTTATAGGAGATATTTAATTTATAAAATTGTTATGTACAGAGAATAGTTTTACTGCTAAAACTTCTACCTATTTATTTGTTTAACAATATAAATAAATTTAATAAATAAATGACTTACTTTATACATTCAACACGAATGGTGATATCATTTTCATTTGTATCTTTTTGTTGTTGTTTATATTTGGTATCCGTGAAAGCACTTTTTGATGCCGGAGCACGGACCAGCATTTAGTTTTCATTTACTGGCCAAGGTGGAAGAATTGGTGAAAATATAGAATTTATATCGAGGGTTTCCTGTAGCACTCTGAATGAAGTATAAAAAACTAATTTGATCCTTTCGAATGTTTCATAATCGTACACAGATCTGGCAGTATTTGTGAGATCAAATGGTTCTGAAAAGATTTATTTCAAACTGTTTGTTTTTGTTTCGATTTAGATACTGGTTATAATTGCCTACCTTCTATGCACAATTCTTTCCATTGATGAATGTCATTTTTCAATGATTTTGCCTGACGACAATATTCGATTGGAATTAATGCTCCAGTTCTTATAGAAATGGCATATTGGGAGTAACTAAAGTAAAAAGAAAATGCGTTAATACAAAATAAATACGTTAAACTGTGTTGTATGCAACTTACTTAAAATGACTATAGTACTGTAGAAATTGAAGGAATAACTGTCCTATAGGTTGATTGTTTTGAGAGTCATAGGGAGCCATTGTTTCATTCATGTCTACATGCCCAAAATCGTTTGAGCGCTGCTATATTTTAAAATTGTTAAGACCATTTCCTGGTGTAAGAAGTTTAATTGGAACTTACAATGAGAGTAAACTTATCGGGATACATTTGGTGTAAGCAAGGCAATACGGGCGGGCTCACGCCACATTGCAGAAAATGTATCACCATCAACACCAGCGAATAACTAGATATCGTCATGTTTTTCGCATTGTTGATTGCGTGATATTGAGCCCAGAGTTTTGTTACAAGTACAAGCGGTCGCACTCTCCAATCAACTATTAAATCAATATGTTTGGGTTATAGGTTTTTAAACGAATCGAATGTTTTAATTCAATTTATATGTGATAAATTGATAAATCTGTTTAAATCATTTCATTTTAGAAACTTAGTTACTTACGGTAAACAAAAAATAAAAAACTATCACGGCATTATTATATGACAAAATACTTACGTTGTGAATAACAAAACAGCAAGTGGGTATTTCTGATGCCAACACAATTATTGTAATTCAAATCTACTTCGAGGCCATGTAATCTATCCTTAAATCGAAGAATAGGAACTTTGGCAAAAATTAAATTGAACGTTTCCAATTCCCCTAAAAGAAACATATAAAACATTTATATTCAATTAATAACATAATTTAATTACCGGTACTCATTAACAATTCTCTTAAAAGATGAAGACAAAATAAAGCTTCGCATCTTGGCTCTATTGGAGCTAGTGTTCTTGCAACAAGGCACATGTCGATGTCAGATGTATCTGCACCAAATCCTGACATTGTGGATCCAACTAAATAAAGGCCAAGTCGGGGATACATATTCTTAAACGATAAAAAGCAATATATGTATATGATTTTTTGATACTAACAAAAATTTAATATGTTTAAGTCTAGTTTTTCAGTGTAGATTAAAGCTTAAACACGATTTATTTTAAGAAATTTGAAAGGCTTATTTCGAAAGTTGAACCGACGAAAACTGGAGTTGAGCGTTGTTAAATGTTAAACTTTTTTTTAAAAGCTATTGCTTTTTTTAAACCAAAAATAAGGTAACCTGGCATATGATTTTTTTTTGAAATTTTATAAATATTTTTTTCTCAAAAACTGTCCCACAGATTTAAAAAAAAAATAAAAAAAATTCATTTAGTTAAAGCTAGGGAATAGTTGGAAAAAAATTTACAAAAAATGGTTATTTTTGGTACCCCAATGGACCAATAACGGTTGCCTCCATAAAAATGTTAAAAAATGGTTTTCGAAAATCACATTTTTCTCGAAAACGGTTCCGAGAATTAAAATTTTTTTTCTTCCAATTAATTTTTACGATCTATAATTTATTAAAAAGAATTGAAATCAAGATATTACTGACTGTACCTACCATAAAACCATTTTTTCGAATTTTCCATATCGGCATAACGGATTGTGATGAATTTTTTTATTGAGAAGCTTCTAAAAAGTTCAAAAAACATGCGTTTCAAAACTTTAAAAAAAATATTTTTTGAATTTTTGAAAAAAAAATACTTTTTTTTTTTGGAAAATTCGATATCTCAATATTTTTTTTTTTGTAAATTTAATTTTTACTCGAACAATAATAAAAAATTTAAATTGGCGTACCGATTTTTTTTTCTTAAAAATGTTTTAAAAATTTTGTATATAAAAGCTTATTTTTTTAAGCAACCACTAAAACGATTTATAATTTTTGTTCTTGCATAAACGAATATTTGTTTGTGTTTCAAACATTGCATCCTGTGTTTAGCTGCACCTACTAAAGGAGTTGTTTTAGTCATTTGAAAAATAATTTTATGCTTATGAACAGTTTTTCTCTAATAATAACATTCATTTTTGAAATTCTTAGCCTTTTACATAAGAGCAAGTTCGTGCGACCCAGTCGTGCATTTTATTTTACGCGCGTGAGGTTACCAGCATAAGATTTGTAGCAAAATTTAAATTAAAAAGATTAATTAAGTGCCCGTTTTTATTCATAAAACTAGCCTACTTATCAATGCGCCCTATTGCGAGTGTCGTCAATGTTTGATTCGATAGTACCAACATGTTAGGTTAGGTTAGTGGGCTGACAGTTGATCTTGTTACCGTCGCACTTAGATCAATGTAGATCCATTGTGATACCCTAGGGTTTGTGACCCCTTTTATTGAAACCTATGACGATCAAGACCGTTAAGTGTATAGATAGGTTACAGCAAGCTTTAGCCTGAAATGTCAGAGGGTATTTCTAAAGTGTTGAAATTTCTAACGTCACATAATAGCCTGGCAAGGAAGAGGCATACGCCTTCTCAGGGGGTATTCCTTTCCTTTACCTTCACTTGAGCAATCATTCTCCCTACCAGACCCGTAGGAGCATGTGGCTCTTTGCAACGCCTGACAGATGAGTTTGAAAAGTCAGTGTTTGGTGTATATGTTTGTTTGTTTGGTCGTTAGTTAAGTCGAAGAGGCTGTTTCCATACCAAAGAGGATTTTACCAATCTTAGGTAGATATGGCCCCATCGACCCACTGATGCTCGTGCTAAACGTAGGAGTGGCAATCGCAGGTGTATAAGCGAGGTGCCCATTCTCCGTTGGTGCTGCTCTCACAAGAAACACGTGCGTCGTTGTCGTTTACGTTCGTACTACACTGTCATACTGTAGTTGAAGGCAGTTTTCATAGATCAGGAATTCTCAAGCCATTTGGTATCATTAACAAATTTTAACATGATTTTGCTTGGAATGTCAGAAAGCTCCTCGTCGTTAAAGAAGTGTTTCCCTAGATGTCTGTTTCTTAGATGATATAGCGCACGGCAGTGACACAGGTAGTGAGGAGTGTCCTCATGTATCTCTTCGTCACCGCATCCTCTGCATAAGTCGGCCATACTGAGTTTCATCTTTTTATTATGGTAACCGAGTTGGTTGTGACCTGTGATAATGCTGACGAGAAGAGAGAGAGACTTTTTGTTCAGTTGGATGATAACTTAACCAACATGTTAGATGCGTTAAAATTTGTATCCCAAGCTACGAGCATTTAAATAACCTTATGTTGTTGTAAGCACGTGCAAAAACACAGCTTATGGCATCTGATACCAGAACAACTTCAAGTACCTTAAACTTTCGATGATCGATTTTCCACAAATGTCGTTTATCAATGAACAAACGACGCACGCGCGCAATAAGAGCCTAAATGTATGCAGTGTGAAAAAAGTTCGAAAAAAACGGTATGGTTATCTTTTGAAGGATATAACATGAGTTTTTATGGACTAATCGGGCTTCATTAGTATATACAAACTTAGTAAATTCGATTTTTGGTATTTTGCAGAAGTTGATGAAATATTTCAGAATTTAAAAAAAAAAACAATGGGTCTTACCATTAATCAAAATTAAGAGACGATTTAAAATTTGAGTGAAATGAACCATTATGAAATGGACTATATTTTTTTTTATATATTATATGCGCACTCAAGGGGTTATGAATACCCTTATAATGTCAAAAACAGTGCGAGCAATTAGGGAAGTAGGATAGGATTAGAAATGAGATACCGATGCACATTGACTTTGAATGTTTGCACATTGCAATGAGTGGGAAATATTAAGCCGGGTAAAGAATTCCACATTGGTGTAGTGCGGCTAAAAAAAGATCACTGTACTTGACAGTACGTCCGAAATTGGGCTCATGGGTAAATTGGTGAGCATTCCTAGAAGTGCGGGTATTACGGTTGAATTGTTTGAGGGGAGGAATGCAACAACTGGCTATTTTACTAGAGCACTGTTTATTAAAATAGCGGTAAAATAATGATAGACATGAAACATTACGGCGGTGCTCGAGAGATTCAAATGTTTCTGTTATATTTATATCATCTATCATTTTTAAAGCTCTTTTTTGAATTCTATTCAAGAGACTCAAGTACATATTGTGTTTTATTTTTTAGGTTCATTACTTAGACTCAACTTCAATATTTAGTTCATAATATGTATAGTTAATTATAAAGAGTCCATTACATAATGGTCAATTTCAATTATTAAAGTCGTCTCTTAATTTGATTATTGGTAAGGCCGTATGTTTTTGAAGTTCTGAAATATTTCATACCCATGCTGCACTACATTGTGCCAGTAGCATATACAAAGGTTCTGCCGCAAACATCTTTACAAAAATGTCAACCTATAAATGCAACAAAGAGGGAGAAGGTGTGGTTTTAATAAATTTTCACAGAGTAGTGTATTTTGTATTTGAAAATCTTCTAATAATATCTAAATTTTTGATTGAATCTTAAACTGTAAGATCTTCATGACTTAGATATAAAAATATCAGATAAATAATAAACTTTTTATTTTTAAGTGCCAATCATGGTCGACAGGTTGATGGGGAGCTATTAATTTTAACACAATCCTAAACGGAAACCACACACCAAATCGACGCAAAGCTTGTATCTGATATGTTAGAAGTGGGCAGATTTCGAGAAGCGAGCAGAGAGCCTGAGTTGTCAAAAAATATGTTTCTTTTTTATTTCAGAGTGTTCAGAGGTTTGAACATGTGTCGCTTTTTTTATTCTGAGCATGTTCTGAGGGTGTTCAGAGTACACTCTATGAGCTCAAAATAAAATAACTAAGCAGACAGAGTTAAATGCTTAACACAACCATTTTACAGGTGGAAATTAAAAAAAAAATGGCGACAGCTGAGTTTCAAAAACAACGCACAGCGCTCAGAGCACACTTGACTGAGAGGATTTTCAGAACATTCTCGAAGTGCTCGGACTCAGTTCAGAGCTCTATTCTAAACTAATAAAATGCACGACTGGATCGCACGAACTTGCTCTTATGTAAAAGTACTTTGGAATTTAAGATACATTTTATAAATATAAAACATGGATTTAATGAGATAATAATGTTCAAATGCATAAAATTGCCGTCTGGTTTCCGGAAAAGTATGAATTTATGCAAATAAACCTTAAAAAATCGTTTTACATATTATTAAATAAATTTTTTATATAAGAAATTTCTCTAAAATTTTTCAAGAAAAAAATGTGGGATGCGAATTTTAAGTATTTAATAATATTGGTTTTAGGAAATAATTTCAAAAAATAATCGTTCATAGGTTTTGAAGATATTGATTTAAAATTTTTTTTTTTAAACCCAATACATATTTTTTTCGAATATTTTTATATACAATATTATTTTAAACTTAATGGGACTCCTGCTAAAAAATTTGGTTAAAATCGTTAGAGCCGTTGGTGAGAAATTCGAAAATCAAAAAAACCGTTCTATGACAGGTACCCCTAATAACATTTCCCCCCAAATTTTTTCACCAAAATATAGTCCATGTCCATAATATCACACTTAATTTTTTTTATCAAAATCGTTAGAGCTGTTTTCGAGATAAATAAGATTTTGCATTAATGGTGTATGGGGGGTACCGTTAGTTTTGGAGCTAAAAAAAAAAATTCAATTTCTCCTCTAGGGAATCACCGAAGACCCTTAACTACCGAGTTTGAAGAAAATACCTCCGGTAGTTTAGGCTGTAGTTCCAGGTACAAACATACAGACAGACAGACGGAATTGTCGGACCCACTTTTTTCGTCTTCGCTATCATCGTAATGTCAACTTTGATCAAAATCTCGAGTTCGATTTTTTTCCAAATGCAGAACTTGCCCTATAGTATGTACCTATATCGCAAGTAAAAAAGAAAAACACTTATTGTCGTAAAGATCAGATCTCTACTGCGAAACGAAAATGCCTTAAAAATAATAAAATTAAAATAAAGTAAATAAAGAGAACCAAGACCTAGTGACTTACAACTCTCCTGGCGTGTTGCCAGGAATGGAGTAGTATCCCTTGGTATAATGGTTAGTATGTTGGACTATCATGCAGAAGGTCTTGGGTTCACTTCTCAGCCGCTGCAAAAGTTTTACAGGGGTGTACTGCCTCATACGAGGAATTGACAAATCCTGTAAGAGTATCTCTTGACATGAAAAGTGAAAAAATGCCTTAGCATTAGCATATCTTGAGTTGCGACAGTTTACAGAGAGCACTTGAGCGAGAAGCTCTCTTCTGTGCATTCACCTACTACAGACGACACCAAGCAGTCGCAGCATCGTGATATCAAAAAAGAGTCCCCCGGAATCACAGTTCCCGAATATTCAAAACTACTACGAATTTGAATCAACAAATCTACGGAAAATTTTGCCTTACAAATTCTCGTATATATACGTGACTTTTTCAGGCACGAATAAGAACCATGGTATCGTATTCAAAAATCTGGTAGATTTTTTCTAATTTGCACTCATCCTACTTATAAACATAATCTTGGTCGCGAGTTTTATGTAGCAATGTGGCACATATTTCTTTCAACAACCACGCTACTTCACACAAGCTCTCAAAAAACAAACTTAATACATAAAGGTACTATAATAATCACAAGTGGCGAGGACGCGACGAGAAGTTATTTTATCGCTTAATCGTTTCTTAGTTTATTTAAATCCAATTTTTATATTTAAAAATTATAATCATAAGGACTTCTTTTATACCACTTAGGCCCATTTGCTGATACGGAACATAAATACTTATGTTCCACATAAACTCTTATGTGACAGTTTACGTAGAGGAAAAAGTAGAACATAAGCGCTTAAGTTGAACATAAATATTTAAGTTTCGTATCAGCAAATGGCCCTTAATGACGCAAGCCACAAGGCGAGGTCTCAGATTTTGCTTTAAAGATTCTTGAGTTTCATGAATTTCAGTGTAAACGCGTATGCATTATGTTTTCGCAATGTCAATATTTTTGTGAGAATTTCGACACACTTCCGAAAAGATCACTTTTTGAGTGTCTATTCAAAAAGTACGGAACTACCATTTCGAAGAATCAAAATTTAATAAGTTTTGCGGGAGTTTTTTTTTTATTTGAACTATTTAGTTAATTTGAAATATTAAAATGAAGCAATAGAATAAAATTGTGTACCTTAATAACGATGTACATATATCGCCAAAGTAACATTTTCCGCTTGAAAGTTTCTTCGGTTTGCTGTGATTTGACAAATTTATCCCAAATGCCTTGTGACAAATTATCCCACTTTGAGCATGTAAGTAGTGCACGAGGAGTATCTTTAATTTCTACAAGATGTGAACGGGCAAGAAATCTATCTGGAGGTGTAAATAAAAACTCATTAGTAAAATGAACCGAACGAACGTTGTTGTGAAAGTAGTTGCGACCTCTTCCTCCTCGATAAAGATTCCGATGTATTTGACTGCACAAAATTTAAAAAGAAAAAGTAGTAAATGTAAAAATGGATGAATCAAAATTAAATGCTTGATTACTAACCTCTTTCTGTGCTGAAGTTGTTGCAATTCGACTAGACTTTCATTTCCAGGATAGATTCCAAATGCACTATACATGAATTGGTTAGTCAATGCAGGTAGCAATTCCGCCAGATTATGCTCTGATCCAAACATGGAATAGTAAGTATCTGCATCGGCAAGGGCGGTTGGGAAAATAAAACCAATACTTGGCAGGGGATGATACGGAATTTCCATAGACGATATAGATGAAGATGATGAGGAAAGCAGATTACGATGCCCAGTGTTGGCTTTTTTGCTACAGCTGGAGTTCGAAGAATCGGATTCATAACCTTCGCTTGCTACCCTATAATGTGTGGAGCCAACTGGACTGATAGAATTGCCTTTCTCCATGATTGCAACGTGAGTTGGCGTATTTAACGCAGGTTGGTACTCTGATTTATTTGTAGCTTTATTGGGTATTTGTGATTTTGGACTAGACGACTTTGATCTATTGTTTCCATGCATATACTTGTTATTATTGGAGTCTGTTGTGACATAGGTCAAATTATTAATATTTTGATGGTTTTTAGCGCGGGTATTCATTTGAGAATTGGCATAATCTAAGCTATGCTTCGGCATCCCATTAGAAGCATTTTTGTGGGCGTTACCGCTGCCAGTGTTCCAAGCTTTCGATTGATTTCTGTTACGATTGTAAGTAGGAGTATTGTTTCCAATGGTATAGCCCTCATTTTGTGATTTATGGTATGGATAGGCAGCAGGAATGTAGGTATTGCGTTTATAGTTGTGGTTTAGTGGGAGGTAGTTGTACGTTGACGGATAGCATTCCCCTCCAGAATGTTGGTAATTGTTGTTAATCACAATTGGAATATCAAAGTTTGGATAATCGATATATGAAGGCGAATGTTCTTTCGGACTAAATTTATGTTGGTTATGATCCACTAGTATGGTTCGTTTTTCGGGAGGCGGTATATCCTGGTAGATGAATCGCTGCCCCTGAACGAACATATTTTGCGTGCTACGAGGAAGAGGTATAGTAGCACTATTGCTATAAACATTATTCTGATTGTTTGCCATGTGACGAGGATCTGCACTTCCCTCCGTTTTCACACCATTTATTTCAAAGAGCTCAAAAGTATACGATTGGGGCGAGACAGGAGCCGAAGAAGGAGCACTCGATGTTGTACAAATAGGCGCTGTGAAAACAGCTGTCAATTGTTGATGGCTCGGAAAATTATTGACTACCCCACTGCTACTCACTACCACAATTGGACTTGGCGAATTTTTATTAATAATATCTTCTTCAGTTGATTGCGGCTTTTTGCGCTGTTGAGTTGATGGAGGGCCAAATCGAATCGGCACTCGACCCTTGTTATTAATACTACTACTAGTACCAATAATGCTTGAGGATAATGTTGAGGATGATCCTGACGACGATGACGACAAAGATGAAGACGACGAAACTAATGAATTTGAGCTAGCTGAAGGTTTTTGAAAGGTTGACGTAGAGGTTAGATCACTTGCAATATTTTTACTGACTAAAGTATCACAGCGGCTTTTTGGTACGACGACGTTTTGATCACTACAAATGGTATTTGTGTTATTTTTAATAATTATATTAGCGTTGCTACCAGCCCTTGTTGGTGTGTGAGTGTTATGATGATTTTTATTCGTATTACCATTGTTTTTTGTATTGTAAGTGCTATTATATTGATAATTTTTTTTGCGATTGTTCGTTGCGTAGGACTGACCATTTGTATTGTGATGATTCTTATTTGCATTACTCAAATTATTATTACTATTTATTGTTGGGATTTTAGGAATTTTCTTTCTATTATTGCCATTATTATTGTGATGATGTGTTGGATTGTTGTTTTGATATTTTTGCGATAAATGTTGCTGCTTTTGATATCTAATCATTGGCGAATTATTTTCGCTCTTGCATGGCATTACATCATTTGTAGTTAGTGTTAAAATTTTTAAATCTGTTGCGAACATGTTGTTTTTTTTTCTTATATATATATATAACGATGAGGTATGTTAATGTTTAAATTTAAAAAAAATAAGTTTAAAGTGTGTGATGCTATGTTCCTGACAGATCCCTTTATGTTATTTTTTATGAAATTACCTCAACGAGTTCGCATTTGTTTCGCACTTTATTTTTGAGCAGCGCTAGGAATTAATTTTATGTCCTCTTCAAACAATTTAATATGTTTGGCAAACGTTCTTGTAACGAACTTTAGTATTGACTGAAAATAAAATGACACAAAAAAAATTGTATTAATTTAAAGAAAATTTAAATCATATTGGGGACTATCGTGAATAAAATGTCCCTTGGATATTTTCCCAACTTTCAAAATTGTCAACTTATATACATAACGTCGAAAGTTTCCCTTAGAATTTATTGATATCGGGAATTCTTCTTTATACCAGAGGAGTCTTGTTTTTATTTTAATATTGTTTTGCAGATGTTTGAAGTCTATCACAACATAACAAAAAGACAGCACCAATAAGGCAAACCAACATAGCTTGTACCCGGATAAGGGCTGATTCTACCAAAGACAGCGGTATAAACAAAATAAATACGGCACAGTTAGTTCTCAATTAATAAAACCAAGCTACTAAAGGGTTTTCCAATAGGCCTGGGAAGATTGTGGCTGCCATGTTGTTTTGGTGACATCTGTTGTTTATTATTCAGTTATTCATTTGTTCGCTAAATGGGCTTTGGAGCATTTGGAAGAAGGCCCCAAATTTTGGCCGAAAAATCATCTTTAGAGACGAGGTGCATTAATGGATGAATGGCTGTGTAAACAAGCACATTGGACAGCCAACGCACACCAGGTGACATCTATCCTCAAAAAGTTGCCGTTTAATGTGGAATTTGAGCCGGCGGCGTTATTGATCCGTCCTTTTTTGAAAACGACGTTGGTGAGACGGTCACCGTCAATGACAAGTGGTACTGAACGATAATAACCAATTTCTTATGGACAAAATTGTACCATATGAACTTAGAAGACATGCAGTTTTAATTCACTAGGTTTAGGCTCCCTACGCCTACGAGACTTTTAATTTATTTATTTATAAGGTATGCAAACCAAGTAGGAAATCATATAACGGCGCAACATAATTTTAACATTTGCACAAGAAAATAGCATCGACAGCCTTCTGGGACACTCTGGTTAACATTGTTTCCATTTTGGAACTGTTTGCTAAGCAAGACTTGCCCTAGATATGCAATTAGAAATAAGCCCGCTGATTTAAATTTTGGTAGTACAACTATATGTATGTATATCTCAGTGCTGGTAAAATAGTACATATAAGAAATCCTTTGGAAAAAAAATTTAACAAACCCCAAATTGTCATGGTCATACCATTTCTCAGGAAATAATGTGGTAACAAAAGATCTAGTTGTTTGCTTTGTGTACAAGAAATCAAAAGAAAAATTGTGCCATTTTAACCATGTTACCCATGGTTTCAGATATGATCTAACTCCAGGTAAAAAAGCAGAAGTTAAGGCCTGAGGATGGTGTGGGAAGAATTAGGGCAGAAGTTGAATTAGAACACAGTCTAAGCCAGAAGAGGAAAAAAGATGCAGAAGTAAGCATGGTCAAACTAAGATCAGAAAGATGTTAAGGCAGAATTTTTTTTAACAGGTCGGCTGCAGCTCAGAAAGCACATTTGAAATCTTATTCAACAAAACTGAGTTTGTACCTCCATTGTCGCTGTGTAGAAAAATGTAATCCCCAAAGCATCCTTCAAACTTAAATTCAGTATCAGCGCAAGGGAACATGGCACAGAAGAACCAACTTGCAAACAACTAGAAAACCATTAGGAATAGTCCAAAGGCTCGCTTATTTATACATTACTGGAAAAATTCGATCTATTCCTACAGCAGCGATGGAGGTTATTCTTCGACTGTTCACATTACACGTAGTAGGTAAAGTGCTGCTAAGGGAGCCATTATGAGATTTGCTAAGGAAGGGTCTGGATCCGGCAAATGTATAAGTCACAGGAAAAGTGACTGCCTTTTAAATTCGGCAGTAACTAACCTTATCGACATTCCAAGGGATGGAATGATTACAAAATACAACTTTGTAAAAAATTATAACACTGAGTTATGTTGCGAACAAAAAATGGGTTGGCGAATCAGAAAACTACACACTCAAAGCAAATGCCATTAAGTGGTACACAGATGGTCCGAGAACGACTTAAAGCACTAAGCTCATAAGCCATCATGTCTAAGTTGGTGTGGAAAAGTGTGGGCAGACTAAACAAACATGTCAAGAACAATAATGTCTCATTGGGAAGCTTATGATACAAAAAAACCTATGTCTCAATGTTTTATTCAGATTGCTGAAGATTTTGCAAAATTTGCATCCAAATTGTTATCCAATACTAAAGTTAGTTACATCTTCGAAACGGAAATCAGTGTTCAAATCGCAGCAAAAACGCATTAGGATACGGTAGGTCCATATTTTATGTATTTTGCGAGTTTATGTACTACAATGTGATAGGAATATAATACATACTTAAAATACACGATTTTCACCAAAAAGACAATGCTTTTTATCAGCTTCCTTTAATTCTTAAATCCTAATTTCGTGCATGTCAGGCACATTACAAAAGTGTCTTGCACTTGACGGCCTTTATTTTCCACAAACTAAGAATAACTACATCAACTATTTTTTGTTCAGTAAATCTTTAATAAATTAATACTTTGTAGAATATGCTTTTTTGTTGTAAATATTCATAAATTAGCTTAAATTATCTGAGAAAAAATGAAGTTATAAACCTTGATTGTTTTAATGCCGGGCACATGACAAAAAAATATTCCGTGTTTAAATAGTAGATTCTTGAAATTCGACTTATAAATGTTTCGTCACATTTAAGCGATGACTTCCAACTTTCTTCAATTTAATCTAAATTATTTTGCTGTTTTAAATTTAATAAATATGAAAACTACGTACGCAAGTCGGGTAGGGTGATGGCACCAGTAGTCAGCCAGTTAACTTTTTTTTTATCTTTGATTAGCGTTTAGAAAACACTTATTTAAGTTTTTGATAGAGTTATCAGTTTTAATGATTAGTCGAAATGTGTACATTGGAAAATTCTAGATGAATTAGGTATATTTACTACATGAAACAAATTATTTACCTTTTTTGAGATAAAAGTGTGATTACAGAGTAGCCTTTTCAGTTTCAGTAGTCGGCCGCATAGGTACCTAGTAGTAGGCCTCAATTCGACAATTCATATTTTCATATTATTTGCAATAGTAAAAAGTATTTAAGAAGCATTTTAGCATTTAATAACTATCAAAACACAATTTTCATAGAACAGGAACATGTCCGCCAACAACGACCAGCACTCCTTAGTGGTTGTTTCACAACACAAACCCTCCTTTCCCAGAACACCCTCAACGCTGGACTTCTTCCTGGCTTCCTCCAACCTAGTGCACAATGTTCCGGAACTATGTCTGTAAATTATTGCACAGTGACACGAACCATGAAACTGTCCAACTATCGATAAACCTCAATCAACCCATAATCTTTACAACAGAAGCTCCTGAGAATTTCAGACGGGTGGATATTCATAGACTTTACAGGGACATAGAAGACAGCTTAACTCTTACACCTTCAGATAGGAAACTTCTGGATACCGAAATCGATGCAGCAATTGTCAACTTTTAACATGCCTTATCTGATGCCTCAACCTCATGTTCCGGAAGTCCATTCAACACCACAAAAATATCCAATACCAGAAAAGATTGCAAGCAATCAAGCCAGGACCTGATGCTTTCAAAACATCAATAGGATCATTGGAAAACGGCCACAAATACCGGAAACCATCATCAGCAGTGATACTGAAGCTACCTCGGCACAAGACAAGATGGAAGCGTTCGCCGACTACTTCGAAGGAAACTTCACGCTGAACCCACCTACTGATCCGACTTTCATACAAGAAGTTGAGGCAACAGTTCAACAAACACTGCAACCAAATCCTGATGAAAACAATTTTAATATCAACAATCCAGCAAATGATCCCACCGATGCATGTTCCACATTTAAGTAATCTGAAGGAGGTTGTAGAAATCATCGGCAATTCTAAACCAAAAAAGTTTTCTGGACCATTTATGGTGTCTCCTACTACATCCTGAAAAGGCTACCCATGCAGTAATGATTTTCCTCACAATCATTTTAAACAACTGCATCAAAAACTGTTACTTCCCCCAGAAGAGGATAACACCGAAGATTGTGCCAATTCCGAAGGAAGGTGCTTCCAACCTAGTTTCCAAGTACAGGCCGATATCACTTCTCAACAACATCAGCATATTACTGGAAAACTTTTGGGGACACTTTAGTGTCATTTTGACACCTTTTCAGCGTTCAGACACCAGGCACCTCTTTTCAAAAATAAGTCGATTTGGACACTTTTTATAAATCTAGCAACTCTTTGGACTCTACTTTAAGAAAAAAAAAAACAATCAATTTGTTCGAAAAATGAAACGCAACCCGTCGCAAACAACCAAAATAAAAAATACCTACACCAAACTATCTATTTCTAACTCTATCTTCTGTAAAGGATGTTTTGTCCCTGGTATATCAAAACTTTGTTAAGAGGGTTTTTTTTTTTAATGTTGAATTACATAAAATAAACTATAAGACTGAAACAAAATTAAAAAATATACTTGATATTTATTACGGACATGACGCTGAAATGAGCATTAAAAATGGACAAATTAAAGAACACAAAGTTCTTTTAATTAAAACTAACATTTTGAAATATTATCAAGTAATATGTGATCAAATCACAGCTAGGATTAATATTAATGATAAAAAGTTATCTATGTTACGTTTCTTGGACCCAGAAGTTATAAAATTGGGAAATGAATTCAATTATTTCGATTTGGTTTCAGAATTTGAAAATTTAATTTCAAATCCCGAAAAATGAATAGAAGAGTATAAAGCTTTAGAGTTAAAAGCTATGTCAATGATGCTGATTTTGAGAGTACATATTTTTAAAATTAAAAATATAGAACAATTTTGGTTCAAAATAGAAAACTTAAAAAAACACTTAAATGAATTTATGTATCCAAACTTATACGAATTTGTAAGAAAAATATTGACTTTCCCGCACAGCAGTGCTTTCAGCTTTCAATGTTTTAAGAGGCAAAGATTTGGAGTTAGAGGTAGAAGAATGGGTTCCTAGTAATGTTATTGTACAAAAGTATTCATTATTGCTTCATTTATAGGAGTCCGAATCTGGACAGCAATTCAACTCTTAATGAGTTTGATGCGCTGTCTGATTCCATTTCCCGAATTGTTTCCCTGTACCCTCACACTGAAGTCGTTATTGCGGCGACTTCAATGTTGAGATCTTTGCTGAGATGCACCACCTTACTCAGCTGGTAGATGAGCCCACCCGTATACCAGATGTTGCTGGGCAAAACGCTCACACTCTTGATTTGTTTCTTACTTCTAACAGTGATAAGTATACCATAACGATAAAATCTCCATTCGGCACTTCGGACCATTGTGTAATATCAGCTAATTGCTCGTGTCCCATTCATCCAGTTAAAGAGAAGCATCCAACTAGGACCGTTTAGCAATACGAGAAAGCCAACTGGGACGGTCTGAATAACTTTTTTAGAACTTTTAACTGGTCACTATGTTTCCTCGATAGTGACGTTGATGTCAGTGTTGATATGATCACAGAAGTGATTTTTCTTGGGATGCGTACATTTATTCCTTACAGAATTAAGAGTATAAAGTCTAGAGAAAAGTCTTGGGTCGATACAAGCTGTAAAGAAGCTATCAGGTTGAGAGAAGTAAGTTTCCGCTCTTACAAAGCCAACCCAACTGAGGAAAATCGGAAAAAGTTTAAACAAGTCAGAAACCAATGCAACGCTGTTATAAGGAGAACCAAATTCTTACATGACCAGAAATTAAGGCAAAAAATCCTGCAATGTCCCAAAGGCAGTAGAAATTTCTGGTCGTTTGTCAAGAACATACAAAATTCAACTTCATCTTCGGTTCCAACGCTCATCTACAAAGACAAACCGATAACTAGCTCTTTATAGAAGGCTAATGTACTTGCAGCTCATTTTGCTGATAGCTCCACGTTGCCTGTTAGCAACATTGCCGTAAATCATTCAATGGGACAGATATATTTCCGCACTCGTACAATTGCAAGAGCCCTTCGAGATCTTGATATAAACAAATCCGCTGGTCCTGATGGTATACCCCCCATTCTTCTGAAGAGGTGTTCTTCATCGCTGGCAAAACCATTGCGTAAGCTTTTCCATCGCGCCTACTGTTCTGGAATCTTCCCTAGAAGATGGAAAACAGCATTTGTCCAGCCAGTTCCTAAAAAAGGTGACCCTTCCTCCCCCTCGTCGTATCGACCAATTGCACTTACGTCCGATCTTTACAGCATTGTTAAATGGGATATTAAAAACCGCGTGGAGTTTAATGCTTCGAAAACTCAATGTTGTCTATTGTCGTTGAAGCAAAATGTCTCCCTTATGTCATTGTCGTTGAATGGCACTTGCATCGAAGAAACCGAAAAGCTCTCAGTACTCGGTATGTGTGTTAACGACGATCTTCGTTGGAATGATCACATACTCGAGACCGCCAGGAATGCTGCTAAATGCTTAGGATTTCTATATCGATGTAAGAAATTTTTCACCCCTTCTGATCTGGCTACCATTTATAAGGCGTATATACGTCCAAAACTCGAGTATAGCTCACACCTTTGGGCAGACGTAGCACAATCTTCTCTCCATTTATTTGATAGAATTCAGAACAGAGCGTTAAAAGTGATTGGAAATAGAGCTATCATGGATTCATTCCCATCTCTTGAACACCGTCGGAATATTTCATGTATTTCCCTGTTTTATCGCTTCTTTCACAAGCAATGCTCACTCGAAGTAGCCAGTTGCATCCCTCCCCTTTATCAATTCACCCGTGATACCCGCTTCGCTAGGTACTTCGTTCACCCTTGAGCCTAACTTTGGTCGTACAGGGCCGTACCAACAATCAAATTAAGAGACAACTTTAATATTTGAGCGAAATGGACCATTATTTAAAGAGCTCTATAAAGTTAACCATACATGTTATGAACTTAATATTTATGTGAACTAAAAATTATGAACCATTTATTGTACGGAACTTAAAAAATAAAATTCAACATATATGTATAGTCAGTTATATAGAGTCCATTAAATAACGCTTCATTTCGCTCAAATATTAAAGTCGTCTCTTAATTTGATTGTTGGTAAGGCCCACAGTCAAATATAGAGATTCGTTTTTTAGTCGCACAACACGATTATGGAATAACTTACCCGGCACAGTTTTCCCTTGCCATTTCAATTTGCAAACATTCAAGACCACTGTTCATCGACACCTCCTTTCTCTCCCCTCCTAATTTCCCCCTCGGCCGTGTTGTGTTTAAAACATTATAAGGGTCTCGTAACATACCCTTGAGCGCGAGTGAATTATAAAAAAAAAAAGGTATAGAGAACAAATATCAAAGATATCGCTCCAAAAAATTTTTCCTCACCTCGAAACTATTTTATTAGGTAGAATAAGATAATTAAAGGTGGGGGAGACATGTTTCATGGGGTTTCATCGAAAAAAACCCTTTTTTATTTTTTTTTTGAGCGATTTTTGTCTGGAGCCCTAATTCTAAATAATTACCAAAATTTCCTTTAAGGCTCCAATTATAGCTATCATTGAAATGAATCATTGAAAATTTTCATTTGCATTTTTAAGACGATTAAACAAACTACAATGGCTATAATTGGTACCAAAATGAAGCTAATGGGTAGTAGAATTTTTTAACTCTAAAAAATACGAAATTCTGATTTAAACTTTCTTTTAAATCCACTTTTATCATTTCACTGATATAAATCAATTTCCATGAACAGCTGATTTTCGTTTCTTTAATATGGAACTCAATCGTTCCACTGAATGTGTTTGATTCTCTTTCTATTCTCAAATGTCAGTTTTCCTTTCAATGATCAACTCTAACCTCAAATGCATAGAATTGGTTGTAATCAGCCACTGACAAGATCTTTTACTGAAACCAATTTTTCAATGATTGCTATAACTGGCTTGTCAAAAAAAATGAAGTCAGCATTCCACTGATTTGTTCCAATGATGCATTTCAATGATAGCTATAACTGGGCCTAACTTTGCATACCTACTCAGTTGAAAAAAAAAACAAACAAAATACAAGTAGTTTTCAGTGGTCGGCCGGGGGTCCGAGCTAGGAAGAATCGAAAAAAAATGTCTTTTAAGGGCGGCCTCTCTTGTAGTTAATTACCAACAAATATGTTTTACGTTTTTGAGCGAAAATACTCAAATATAAACTATAAACAAATAAAAAATTAACACATAGTGCACCTACCTTCAATATCTTGCCAATTAACCCTTTTTTAAAAAACTACTTCCACTATTTTTTTTTTGTTCGAAAAAGCATAAAAACAAAACGAACGAAATCTCGACGCAAACTGGCATTTTTTACAAGAAAACCAGCAGCTGCAATTGAACGACATTTTGCGTCCAGGAAGAAAAACAGTTAGCCTATTAGAAAATATTTTTTGCATTTAAGTTGAACGAAGGCCTTTACTATTACGCTGTACTTTACGACGTAGTGGGCGACTACTGGAGATGGCCGACCTTAGGTGCCACCACCCTATAACCCCTTCTTGGCTTTGCCGGATAACAGGCCTAACATGAACCTTATTGAAAATGCGTAAGTGGATAAAGGGGGAATCATCATCCACAATTGCAGAAGCCAGTTCAGTATTGAATTAATAGCATGTCGCGGAGAGAAGCTCGCATAGACTCCAAAGGAGGCTCAAATAAATATACTGGTATAATTTTCATCTTTGTCCAAATATTAATATCTAACAAATAGATCAAATTAACAGCGATAAAATGTTGAAAGCAGTACCTAATTAATTTTAATTTTGCATGAAATCTCCAGTGCAAAATGACTATGTAGTTATACCTACTTCTTAATTATAACCGGCCATATACAAAATTCGCATCAAAATGGATGTTCATAACGGACCGCTCCATTTTACTATTTTCATGTTACCTTGTCTGTATTTTTTGTAATCCTTCCAGTTTCATTACTACATAGGTATGTACATCCAAAAGGTTATAGAGAATATGAATGTGAGGGTATTTTGGAATGTTTTTTTTAAAACGTCAATATGATCAAAAGTTATCGCTTGAAAAACATTTCACCATTTGCAACATATGTACCTATATAAATATTTCGGGATTCGGATTACTCAAATCGAGAATCAGCTGCGGGTTCTCGATCTTACCTAACTGCTAAATCAGAATCTTACAATTCCTTTAAGAAAGAGCATACTGCAAGATCTGCATATTGTTAAATTAAAAAAAAAAAACTTTTTCCCACCTCATTATGGGCGTTAGCCTTACAAACCAAAAGATGAAATTCAAGTCGTTGGTGCCAACTATTATCGCATGAACGTACCCAAACCACTTGTTCATTTGTTTTTATAATTTCTATTATTTCTAGTTAAACATAAAAAAGCTTCAAAACATCCGTATTTCAATAAGTATGAATGATCATAAATATATTTCACTTTCATTGTCGTTCCATTACCATAACAGTATTTCCTACGAGATGAATCGAAAAAGATTAAAGAAGTAATTATCAGTATAAAATTCTGTACCAATTTGCATAAGTTTGGTTATAAGAATACTCATCAAGCTTTGCATAATACGGCGGTAGGCATGGGATGCTCCAATATAGACAACTTGGCGGCGGCAATGGAAGCGTTTGTATTTTTTTTTTTTTTTCTTTTTTTTGCAAAAGCCGATATAACAGAAAACAATGGATCAGACAACTGCATTTTAGTAACGGGGCTTTTTAAATTTTACCACTTTTGAGAGAGACTTCCACTACTTTTTTGTTTGCCTTTGTACAAAATGCAAAATTACAATTGGACGACATTCGATTCGGCGGCAATGGCTGTACTTGTACTGTGAAATTTATGCTCCTTAAAAACGGAAGAAAATAAAAAATTACCTCATGATTTTTTTCTTCTTGTAGATCCTTTGGAAAACCTCCACGCAAATGAGTTTTTAATTAAAAACAAAATATATTTAATTTCTTGAGCTAGCAAGTTTTAAAATTTTTTAAGGGCACCTTTTTTTTATGAAACACTGTTTCAATTCAAGAAGAACAAAAATCTTTTTATAAGAATAAATTACGGCGGCACAACGACGACTACGATACGACGACTATAAAAAGTAATGTACAAATTTCTTAAGAGTGACAGCTGATTTAATTTGACATATGAAAATTGTTTGTGGAGAGTTGTGTAGAGTGAATGCATTCAGCACAGTAGTAACTGGAGAATGGAGAGTTGTGTCGAACGAAGCTGTGATATAACCAATTTGATCACAGATTTACAATTTTACAGCCCGATTCTCCCCAAAGTCAGTGATGCCTCACAAGTCACAAGAAGAGGTGAAAATGATTGTGTGACTTTTTCGAATTCTGCCGCTCAGTCACAACTTGTGAGAGTCACAAAAACAATCGAAACTGTGATCTCCTTCAGAGCAGGTCACAACTCATAAATTTTCAAAGTTTCTTGGATTGACATTCAGTAACAACATTTTCTAGATTTGTGAATAATTGTGAGAACACGAAAATGGAAGTGGACTTTGTTCTAGTGAATATTTTTGCTGATCTTTCCCACAAAAAAGAAAAGTAATATTATTACATACACAAAAATTTCTTTAAGAAACTAATCGTATCAAGAAGTTTACAGCGTCGACGGCTTTAAGAACATTGAGAGATACAAATAATCCATTCGCTCTCCAAAACAATACATTTATAAAAGGGGTATTCACGATCTAATGAAACAGGTCTAGTATCATTGTAAAAATGCAAAAGTGTAAAATCTTACAATACTACAACATGTTGTAGTGTTGTAAGATTTTACCTGTAAGATTTTACACTTTTGCATTTTTGCAATGATACTAGACCTGTTGCATTAGATCGTGAATACCCCTAAAGTTTTTTCACCTTCCGAAAACCTTATGCAGTCGCCACGATTGTTTTTGTTTAATCATTTTATTGTTTAAAAATTATGTTACCTTGCATTTTGTAATTTCCTCGTTTTGAATAATCAGCTGTTCAAATAATGACACTTAAAAATCTTACCATGCTGTGGTGAGTTTTGTTGTGAGTTTTCTTGTGACGATTAGGGGGAGAATACCAAAATGTTATCGAATCACAACAATCCTCACAAGGAATAGTCACAAGAGCTTGTGACTCCTCACAAGGGGGAGAATCGGGCTGTTAGTTTATAGTTGTGTGCCTTGATAATCATTAGGGGTTTTCATGTAAGCGCGGAAAACCCTCGTAAACCTCGTAAACCAGATAATTTTATCTCCGCAGAAACGAGCTGTCAAAATTTGTATGGGAAAAAGTTTCTGCAAATCGCATAAAATTATCTCACAAATTTGCTGCAGAAAGTGCAGAAATAAACCTCGTAAACTAAAGAAGTATGGATTCTGACTTTTAGTTTGACATTTCACAAAATATTTCCCACATTTACGCAAGTATTTCTTAGGGGGTGTTCATGAAAACATGCTGCGGAAAGTTATATCTTTCTACAAAGCGGAAAATTATCTCGTTACATGAATACCCTTATTATTTTTTTTTGATGGTGCAACCTCGAAGAGACCCAGGACCTAATCACTTACATCTCTTAACCATTCATGTGTGCGTGTTACCAGGAATGGTGAGGACTTACAATTTTCTTCCTATTCCAAACGGCTAATGAACAGAACTTTTCATGATAAAAAAATACTCTGTTAGAAATAATTAAAAGTGAAATAATACTTGTGTTTCTCGAAGAAAGTATCTCTCAGATACCATATTTGCCTCATGTAATGCAGTCGTTAATATAAAGTCCTAGCAAGAAGACGTGTTCGCTGTAATTAGAGTCATATATGTATATTTAAATAAAAGTTAGAAACCAATAAGGATTGTTTTCGTTTATGAATAATTTCGCTAATAACTTTTACAGCCTTGTTTATTAGATTTCACTAATACTCGTTCCAACTTCGAAATAGTAAGCCGAGTCAAAGCACTTACTTCGAGTTTACGCCACGTCAAATAAATCCTTATTTATAAAATATTTTCTTAGCCATTTTAGCTACGCCTTTCTTATGTCAAATATGTTATCAAAAAAATCAACAATAAGGATAAATGCGGAAAACTCTAATAAACATCGGAAACCAGACAATTTTATCTTTGCAGAAATGAGCTGTCAAAAGTTACGAGTATATGGGAAAAACTTTCTGCAGATCTAATAAAATTATCTCACGAGCTTGATGCGGAAAGAGAAGAAATAAATCTGAAAAACTAAAGAAATATCGATTGTGACTTTCAATTTGACACAAAAGCGCCAAGTCATTTAAAGCAATTTGTTCATACGATTTATAAAAAGAAAAATCTTTTTGTTTGCTTGTTCTTGGCGTATTTTAATCAACAGAATCACTTTTTAAGTTAAATTATATAAAGCGTGGAACAGATTGAACCAGCAACAGCACCGTCAACAGCACAGCGGCAGCCATTAATTTAGAGCCAATGTATTTCAATTGTTCAATACACATAAGAACAGCAACAGCAACGCCAACAGCGTCGTTAGGCCAAAGTCCTAAATTTGCTGTTACTGGTGCAGTGTTGTCAACTTTTCCACTGCAATATATTCAGTGACACCACAATGAAAAACTTTTTTTCGATATGAAATGTCAAACAAATGAAATGACGTTGCTGGTGGCAATGTGTTTGAGAAATGTTTGCTGGTCAGCGTGTTGTTTGCTGTTGACGATGCTGGTGCTGTTGCTGTTGCTGGTTTAATCTGTTTCGCGCATAATGAAATACATATTTGATAAACAGTTTTTATGAGTTGATTTTGACGTGGCTGTCAAAATTTGTCCCGCAAAATAATGCTTGTATCATTCTTTTTCCTGGCAGAATTTAGTGGAGACATTTTGTACAGCAATTCACAATAGTATTACTTTTGCGCGGGCACTAGCTGCGTACTGCTCGGAAAAATATCCGAGACAAAATTTGTCCCAGGAAAAAAAATGTATGGGAGACAAAATTTTTCCCGATCTGCGTACTAGGCTTAAAATCACTGCCGATACTCGAATAAACGTCAAATCTCTATCCGCAGCAGGATTTCACTTCTCTTTTTATCGGCAGTGATCCTACTGCGGAAGTTGTTATTCATATAAAATCCTACTGTACTACGGATAACTTTTCCAAAAAAACACGGCTAATGTTAAAAATTTCCTTCACATAAAAAATTCACAAAAAAATAAATATTTCTCATTCGAGGTATTTGTCGATAAAATCAAATCATCAAGTAAGTCAAATAATATACATATATAATATTTCATGGAAGATTACTCTGAGATTAAGTACAGGTTTATGGTGGCACATTTAGGCTAGTCGCGCACTGGCAACGGTGATCGAAATCAAATAGTTTAATCGCCAATTGAAAGAGAACCACACACTGGCAACTCTTTACTCACGCTCACACTCTTTTCTCTCTTGCGCTTATAGAAAACAGCTCAACTGTTGCGAAGGCAATCGTTTAGTTTGTGTCAAAACACAAACTTTTTAGTTGCTCGAATCGAGTTGCTCTAAGTGCGCGGTGTCCCATATAAGCCCATATATTTCATTGGTTACTAACAAACAGTTGCGAAACTAAAAATTGAATGTGCGCGCCTGGCCTTATGGTTAAACTTTACTTTACAATAGGTGTGTTTTTTTTGCAAGTCCATATAGAATTGTAAAAAAAAAACGACATCGGGACCAAGCGCTTTACATGCAATAAATGCAACAACTACTTAAATCTATACAGAGTTAGCTAAAACCAGATAATTTTCGAGAGTTAATCTAATACTACGTTTTCACCAAAGGTAAATCCGGGATTTAAGTGGATTTACCATAAATCTCCTTTAAATCTCGTAGATTTACCATACAAATATAAATCACCTCAAATGAAGATTTAAAATAAATCTCCTTGAAATCTTCTCGCAATCAGAAGATTTGCAAAACAAACAAACCTTATTTTGCAGAACGCACCTATGAACACCCACTTTCTTCATTGACAATCAACACAAAATAGAAATATCTATTTTTTTTCCTGTTTACTACCCAATGCAATTTTTTTTCGCTTGTCCAAATTGACAATTGAATGACAAGACAGAGTGAAAACGTCAAATAAATCTCATTTTCTTTGGTGAAAACACTTCAGGATTTATTTTAAATCTCTTGCCTTAAATCTCGGATTTATTTTTGGTGAAAACGTAGTATAAGACCCGATAAAAATGGTGATGCCAAAATAGTATTATCTATATGTTATCGATAATTTGCTCAGAGACGTCAAAAGTGAAGTTTTTGGATTGGTTGATGCTAGTCGTCAATAAGCTGACAAATGTCATAGCGTACACAGAGTGCTTCCAGCTATATGGAAAAAAAGCTCCTAAATCCCGATGTCGTTTTTTTACAATTCTATATGGACTTGCAAAAAAAACACACCTAATGAAAAAGTGTATTATTTATTTTGTTTCTTGATTCTTTATCCAACATCTATAAAATGTTTAGAAACAAAAAATATGTAAAATAGTCACACTAATTTAAATAGAAATATAGTAAATTTCAAACAGCTGATAGTGAAAATGAATCTTTTTTGAAGTTCATTTTATGCTATCTTTCGCAAATGAATGTTATTCGTTCGAATCTCAAAATTAAGAAAGTTCATTCGAAGGAATAAAATCATTCTAACGAATAGACTATTCATGAGAATGTCAAAATAAGCATGAATATAATTATATATAGCGCTAGGTGCGCTACGGCTAGGCGCGCATATTCAATTTTAAGTTTCGCAACTGCTTATGGTTTGAGCAACTAAAAAGTTTCAGCCGTATCTATAAGATTTTCTTAAACTGCATCTTAGAGGTTATTTAGTTAAGTATACTTAAATATTTAATTTGGCTTTAAATGACGAAACTTCAATTCGTATCTATAATCGATTTTTCATTGGTACTTAACTAAAAAATGGTTGTGTCACGTAACGTAAAAGAATGTGAAAATCTAGTACAGAAAAAAAAACTAATGCTGCTTCATTTTATACAACACAGCTGTTTTGTGACACCTTCTTTCAGTAAATAATTGGAAGACACATTTTTTTATTTGTGAAATCAAAAAAAATGGCTATCGAACACACACCCACACCCGCCGCCACAAATAAAAGAAAAAGATCTGAAAATTGGGATGCCTCCTACAAGGAAACTTTTTTATTTTAGAATTTGCAATAAAACACTACAAAACAGAATTATTTTATGCACAGATTGGGCGTTTTCCTAAATGCAGTGTTGCAGCGCATCATGAATTTTGATGCTTTTTTTATTCACTTGCTTCAATAAAATAACGTTATTAAATACGAATTCTAAATTTTAGAGTTTTTTTTTTAATGAATTGTAAAAGTAAATTTCAGAGTGAAGAAAAACGTTGCAAGGGCATCAAAATCCACGATGCGCTGCAATACTGCATTTAGGAAAACGCCTATTCTCTTCCAACAACGAGGAAGAAAGTGTCGATACAAACACTTCAAAGGCTAAGAGGGAAGCGTGGACGAAATTACTTTGCGCGTACACATATTTTAATCAATACAAATTTTATGTTTCTTAAATCGTTGCACTTTATAGTTCTAATATAATATCACAACAAACAATACCTACAAACTCACAATTTGAAACTTCAAAATTTCAAAGATGACAATCGATATGTCAAAATACATTTTAAAATGCCTTTAAGTGACCCTTAAACGCGGTTGATGATTATAGATACCGTTTTCATACTTAAGAGCTGCTTAGAGGTATTTTAAAGTTAAGTAACCTTTAAGATTTGTTTATAGATTCGCCTGTTTGTGTTTTGACAAAAACTAAACGATTACTTAAAATGACTTCGCTTTTTGTGTAACATATAATTATATGCACCTGTGCGGACATTCAACCAAATAGTTCATCTGTTTTCTATAAGCCACCAAACAGTTGTGCAACTAAAAATTGAATGTGCGCGCTAGCCCAAATGAAATCGACATAAGAATACGAAACAAATAAATTTTAATCTTATCCTCGTGACGGGAAAAGTGAGTCAGAATTCTGAACTCTGAGATCCCTGAAACCGGAACTGGATTCAATTATAAACATTCATATTTATTTTTTTCGCATCCCTGAACGCTTTCTATTGTCAAAACTGACATTTATTTTTCTGTCAACTGTCATTTGTCAACCAAAAAAAAAAAATATTTCATAACCAAATTTCTTGCATTTGGTTCTTCTTTTCATTTTCATTGGAAATATTTTTTTTTTCAAAAAATGTTTGCATTAAAAAGAAGCAGCACCAGGTGCCATTTACTGGGTCGTTCAATTGAAACGAAGAGATTATATGCCGCACAACCCCAGCCCAGTGCTGCCTCCGACGAATACACCGACAAACCCGAATATCCAGAAATCTTGGAACTGAACCGCGAAGCACGCATTAAACGTGAAAAACAGTCATGGCACGACCAAATAAAATCCGTACCCACTGTGGAAGAAAAACTTATAAAAATCAACATGCCACGATATTATGGCTTCAAGACAATAATGTTGAATAGGGAGGAGAACCCTTACAATTGTCTGCCGATCAATCAGCATTACACTCGCACGGTTTTCGAGGCTTATGAGAAACTACCCAACACCGCCGCAAAAGACGAAGATAGCAAGACTCAAATGGAATCATTCGTGAAGTCAGTTTCGAAAAATATTCAAGAAGCCGTAGAGTATTCCCATGAGTTCTTCAAGTATGTTTGTATTTTCTTATTTCCATAAGCTGGTGATGATTTAATAAAAATGCATGTTTCTAGGGAGAAGTATGGTTTGGATGACTCTTTGTCTCCTCAGCAAAGGGATAAGATGTTGGGTCAACTGCTTGTTGAAAATCTCAACAGAACTCTGATTAATTCGCTTAGGGCCGATGCGTCACACTTGTCAGAGGTGGAAATTGATCTAAATCCGCGGCATGAAGCATTCTGGGCGGTCGGTGGAGTAAACCCATCAAAAAACGTAGTACAGAGCAGAAAAGGTCGCGAATGGCAAAAGGACACAGTAGATATGCCAGTGGATCGCCTGGTTCAGTACACAGGTGAACCTTACCTTACCATACGGCACAGCCTGCCTCTGGCTCCTATCAAGTCCATGGAAGATAGCACTTCTGAGGAGCTGGCAAAGAAGATACCTATTTACAAATTAGATGCGCGAACTGTAGGCTACAAGACAAACTATCGCCACGCCACAAATATCCCTGGTAGGTGGTCCCCGTTTATGATTGACCTTAGTATTTGAATGAAACTTTTCGTTAACAGGTTACTGGCCAGGCAGTTCGAGTGGATTTGGAATAATCTCATTCCATCCGCGGGACTACTTAATTGCACGAAACCCGAAATATGGGGCTGAAGATTTTGCAGAAGTACTCCATGCACAAGGTATTCAATCAAGCTTCGGATTGCTTCTGGCACAAGCCAATTACAAAGGGTTCAATACCTACAACGACTTGACCTATCCCATGACCACTCAAACAGTTGTCACAAATGGAAAGCAGTGGTCGTTCTACCGCTACCAACTAAACACCACATTGATCCACTCGAATCACGTTCATGATAATCCGAAGGTTAACTTCTGCTGGGGAAGCAAGGAAATGAGTTTGTTCAAGGAAATCAATTCGAGCGGCAAATGCGTCGAATTTAATGAAGACGTTGCCAGAAATTTAATCGAGATGTATCTTAATGCACCAGCTGAACAACAATCCGAATTGCAACCTTACTTATCCCCCGAAGCTCAAACGATTGCTGACATCGCTGACGATGACCGTAGAGAATTCTTGGAACACATTTTCAAACATCTAGCAGCGAATCGACCAAGGCACTTGGAAATTCCGGAAATCTATCTGTGGGAGAAGATTTATAAGATTGACAATAAGACACGACAAATGGAAGCCAAACGTCGATTCTTCGAATTGAATATTAATCCATGGAGAAGGACACTAGATCAGCATGCAAAGGTGTATATTCCGCGAGTTGTACGTCCAGGGGGACCCAAAAGCAAACCGAAGTTTAAGTCAACTTACTATCCATAATTTATTGCAATAAAAGTTAGAAACTAGTTCTTCAAAAAACAACTGCCATCGATTTATTTGTTTAAAATTTTTAATCAGAAAAGTGTAAGGTTACTATCAATCATTTTCTGAGAAACCAAAGATAAAACAAAATTCCATGAAGTAGAGGAAAATGCCATACAAAGAATAGGATTAAGTGATAATTCTGTAGTACATAATGGTTAGGTTTTGAAATATGAAGCACAATAATATTAGTTTCTCCAAATCAATATAAAGATTTGTGCCACTGTTCGGTGAGACATGCCATCAGATCACCAGTGGAACGATTGCTACGAAAGACGTACTGCCGGTCATTGAGAAGCTTTCGTTCTTCGAGATATTTCTTGAGCTGATAATTTATCAGCGTTTCCATGACTTTGGAAAGAAGGGACGTAAATGCAATTGGACTATAGTAAGAAGGGGAAGAATATTCACCTTTTTTTAGGGACAAGCTGGACAAATGCTGTTTTCCTACCACTCAAAAAGAGACCAGTAGAGTAGGACAGATGGAAAAGCTTACGCAATAGTTTTTCCAGCGTTGAAGAACAGCTCTTCAGAACAATATGAGTGATATTATCCGGGCCAGCGGGTTTGTGTATGTGAAGATCTTTCAAGACTTGCAACTGTACGAGTACGAAAAATGATTGTTCTTAAGTAGAAGAGGAGTCATAACGCTCTCTGGCAGCGTCGACTTAACAGCAAACTATGCTGCAAGCAAATTGGCTTTATCAAGTGAGCTGACAAAGGGAGTGAGATAACGAACAATGGGACCGAGGACGAAGTAGTATTTCGAATGTTTTTGCAAATGACCAGAAATTTTTACTACTCTTGGGACATTGTAGTATTTTTTGCCTTATTTGTTGGTCATGTAAGAATTTCGTTTGTCCAATATGATCATTACAGGTTTTTCTAGCTTGTTTGAACTTATTCCAGTTTCCCTCAGTAGGGTTGGATTTATAACATCGGAAACTTACTTCTCTAGCCCTTTGACCCTCTGACTTTTTGACACGAGAAATTCGCAGATGACACAGGGGTCTGATCTGATGTGCCTAGACGCGACTATACACTGATGGTGTATTTATCAGGATCAGAGGTAAGAAACAAGTCTAGTGTTGGCGGTTTGACCTGCAACGTCAAGAATTCGAGTTGGCTCATTAACAAGCTGAGTCTTAGTGAAAAATATAAAAAATAAGTTTGTTAGAACAATGGTATCTTTGTTGGTTAAATTGAATAGACGGGACGCAGAGATAAAAGTTGTGTTCAACCAGGAAAAGGCCAGTGTAGAGTAGTGTAGTGCAGTGCAGGTTCATGGAAACTGTCAGAGCAAACTCA
This sequence comes from Chrysotoxum bicinctum, assembly GCA_911387755.1. Lineage (NCBI taxonomy): Eukaryota > Metazoa > Arthropoda > Insecta > Diptera > Syrphidae > Chrysotoxum > Chrysotoxum bicinctum. Next base: position 92,633,834 of record OU426989.1, on the reverse strand, counting down.
AGCAGAAACTTCAGATGTTAAAAAAAAGAAAACAAATTAAATTCGGCGCAAGTAAAATGCCTTATGCCTGCGCTGAAGTCAATGGCAAAGGGAAGAAATTCATTCCCAGTACCTGCAACGACGTTGTTGGCTTTTTAGGTACAAAATCTTTTTCTCCTCTTCACCTCTTTTCATCGAACTTTCAAACACTTGCGTTCGGAATTCTTCGTTCAAATATACATACATAGATATAACATATAAGTAAGATAATTTTGGATTAATTGGAAAACACTGAATCACCAGAGATTGCCCTTCACTCGAAGTTGGCTCTAATCTATGCATTATTTTAAAACTTTAATCAAAAATACAAAGCGCGGAAAAAAATCAACTTTATTCGTTAACAAAATATAATCGAATAATGACATCAACTGATTTTGACAATTTTCACCAACCTGCACTGGCTCAAAAGGTAGTGCAAAATATTCTGAACTAGTGTACACTAGTTCAGCTCAATGAACGCTAATCAGTGTAAGTCAGTGCAGAAATTTTCTCAATGAACACAAAATTTCTAAAGGATAAAAACTTGGACCAGCCAACATACCAGGTATACCTAAAGCTTTATGTAGGCGACTCCATCACACACGCTACCGCTTTTTCATCAGAAATTGCTGCGGGAGAGTGCAAGAGCGAAAAGAGCGAACTTATCTGCTTCCGAACACCAGTGACTGCCAACCGAAGACGAGCGTTTGCAATACGCTGTAATGCAATCAAACTAACGTTTCCAGACAACACTGAAGTATCAGTCAAATCATCAACGAAGTACTTGGAAATTAACTTTTTCAACAAACTCAAATTCAAAAGCTGCTTGTATAAAAATAACTTATCCGACCCGTTCTGAACAATGCCTTTCCCATTTGGTTTACTATTTCACCTACAGAAAGGAAGAAGATGAAGCATTTTGAAAGAAAAATGCCCCGCATTTACACTGGACTATACCATAACCCACTAACGAATAAAAATATATACCAACTAAGAAGCTCTACAAAGAAGCAAAGTTAATACCACTGGACAAGTAGGTATTTGCTGCAGCTCTCCGGAAAAAATCATCAGGAACCTGGAAGATCAGAGCAACTTAGATGTGCAACAACTACTCCAGCACGAACTAGAGTCTAGAGCCTAGTGACAAGTAGGTAGGTACCTATACGCCCGAACCATCACTGATTATTAATTTGAAGAGCTCATCCATAACGACGATGCACCTTTTTACAAAGAGAACAACAATCAGTACTATAGGGTATCCTCTGTAGGTAAGCCCACTCACCAAAAATTATTATACTTCTAATGTTAGAGAATCATTATGGCATTATGTAAAGCCAAAAGAATGGGTTTCTGACTATAAGAATTTCTTCCAAGATCTATTACGAGGAAAATTTAAATCATTCATTCAATGACAGCAATTTAAGATGGAAGGATAACTGAGGTGGGGCTATTTCTTATTATGGCGTCTTTGAATTGGTTTTCGCTTTCGCTTCAAACAAAATGACTAAAGTTTCATATAAAGTTCTTTTATATAAAATAGTGAATCAAGTTACTAAACGAGCATTTTCGATTCTGTTTGTATTTTTAAATATTTTTTGTTTCTTCGAATTCCATCAAGGTTTGAGGTTCAATGGAAAAAATGGTTTTTGTTTTTTTTTTTTCTTTAACAACTTTTGGCGTCATCTATGGAGAAATACAATTTGTTTTTAATAAATCTGTTCCCGCTATTTAAGGTTCTTGTCCATATTAAAAAATGTTTAGAAAAATATATTTTTCAGAATTATGTTGAAGTTTGAGGGGCATATGGGAGAATTATTTACAGTCATTTTCTATTAATTGATTTTGGCGGCATCTACTGAAAAATAGGGTCTTTAAGAAATCTGTTACCATTATTTTAGGATTTTCTCCGTATGGTTCAAAGATTCGCAAGCATGATATTCTGTTAACCGATTCGATTAAACGAAGTGGTGATATAAATTCTATAGTACTCTCATGAAGAGGAACGAACGGCGCACAGTGGGGCCAAGGCGGAAAAAACTCGATTTTGCAAAAGTGCTGATTTCGATTAGCTGATTCATGTTTCCCACAGTAAATTAGCCAGAGAATCTGGGTACACTAAGGATTTGGGCCAAAACTGAAGTCTTAACACCTAAAAAGACGCTCAAAGTCAAAATAGTTGAAATAGTGTGGGAATTTGATTTGACTTTCCTAGGGTGTAACGTCTATTAGGGATGAGCTAAAAATGGGATTGTTTTTTGTTTGCTTGTTTGGGATGCCTAATTATACAATACAGCGGTCAAACTCAGCAAAAAAAATTTGAGTGAATAACGGCAGCACAAAATAAGATTCAGTGCACAGTAATGGAAAGTTGTAGTCATTTAAAAAAAGCTCCACTTTCCTCTGCTCTGAGATAGCTATTTTCTCGATGTAGACATGTCCAAGTTTACATTCAAACAAAATTTAGCTACAAATACCCGCAAATCCGCGCAGTGAGCAGGTTTAAAGTTACGAAATCTTGCAAAAAAATCATTTTTTTTTTCACTTCTGTGTCCTAAAAAGGAACATTTGTATTGTATTTGTACAATCTTTAGTCAATAATTAGGAAAAATTTACAATAATTACTTACAGCTTGCAATATAACAATATTGATAACAATATTGAATAAATTAGTGTTTTTTAAAATTTTTTTTTTTTTAAACAGAGTTAAATGTCACATCAGTAAGAATTAGGTGTAACATGGGAGAACTTGTATATATTTTTTAATGACTTACAGCTGTATTAATAAGCTCAAAATACAGGCGAAACAACTTTAACACGTATTTTAACTTATAATTCTTAATAATAAATGTGTGTTAGTCTTAAATGACGTTTGACAATGAGAGGATAACTTGTCTCACCGATTTTGGCGATTAACGAGCGGATATCTTCAACTTTGACAGAAATATTTTATTTAATAATACAAATTCCACTAAGTATCCAAGTAATGCCTGCCATACGTTATTGTGTTAACTAACCTTGTCGCCAGAACTCCAATTTTCAGTCATTTTTTCTTTTCTCGCATATCTATTTTTTTTACAAATTAATTTGAACTTTCACACAAAAATTAAATAACCGTTTAGAATTTGTTTGACAAAAAAAAAACCATTTTGTGTGTCTGAGATGACATGCCGGCTTTCAATAATGAAAAAAGTACTAGAATATTTAGTAGAATTGAAGGAAGTGCTGCCAATTTTTCCTTGCTATTCAGTGAATAGATAAAATAAAGAAACGATAGCTTTATTAATATTTTAATTTATCAAAGGGATAATTTCATTATCCGTGTGTTGGAAAAAACGTGTGTTAACGAGCAAATTGTGTGTTTTTATTAATACGGCTGTTAGAATTTATATTAATATAAATTAAAATCTTTGTTTTCTTTTTTTTTTACATTCATATAGTTCTATTTTGTAACGTACTCCTTCTTTCCAAAAACCTCTTTTTCAAAATTGAGAAAAATGTCTTAAACATGTTGTGCATTGTTTTTTGGTTCTGCTTTGAAGTTTGCTCATTATTTGATGCAAGTTTCAGTAGTGAGCACTTAACATAAAACGTGTTGTTGGTTTAATGTTTGGCTATGCGTTTGTAAATTAACACTTGTCGGCTTTTTATGATTTACCACCACATAAAAAGTTACTTTTCTTTGGATACACTCACTTTTGCTATAACAAACATGAACTACCAAATGTTCATAATTGTTCTCCGAAAATAAGAACAGCATCGCTTCTTTCCATTATATATGTCATAAGAACACTGAACGTCTGAACCGATAGATACGTAATGGTTGCATTTATCAAGCATTTTATTTGATTTTTTTTTCGCGAAAATATATTTTTCTAATTACTCAAAATTTAGCTTACCAACTTTATTTAGACAAACTTTTATGTGGGCGTGTCAGTGGGTGGAAATAGTTTGTTTTCATTCCCAAAACTATCCTTTATAATATTTGAAAATATTATTTAAATCAGTTGTGTGGTTCCGAATTTATCGCAATAACAAAACCTGTCTACATATAAAACAAGTACAAGAAAGTTAAAAAAAAATTGAAAACCGCCCAAAAAGAGGGTGTGGAAAATGTGAATGGCCAACTTCCTTAAAAAAAGCACCATCTTCAACCTTGACTTGGAACAAAACCTGGATTTTTATCAATTTTGACGATTTTTTTGTTAGTGGGCGTGGCAGTGGGTGGACATTTTTTGTGGAGCTTTATTTCCAAAACAGCTTTCATTTCTGAAAATTTCATCCAAATTGGTTTTGTGGTTCGGTTTTTATGGACTTTTTTCCGCTCTCCCATACAAGATGCCCCACTGTGCGGCGCGCCGCCTGGACGGGCGTGTTACCCAACTTTTCTCGTAGAGTTGTGGTGAGTAGGAACGATCGAGAATCAGGAAGGGGTAGTAATATTTTCGATAAAAGCAAACCGAAGGTGCAGAACAAAGCGAAAACAAGAAAGCTATTTTCTGTTTTCTTTTTATTGATTTTCTATACAAATAAGTATGATGTGGCATTTTTTGCTTTAGGCATAGAGAAAAAACGGTACATTGTTGGAATGAAGGCATGACTTTTGAAGCGTGATTTTGTGGTACCAACGCTATCCTGGTGGTGGCGCTGAAATTAGCGCACGATTTTACAGTGCAGATCAGGATAAGATACAAAACAAGTAGTAATAAAGAGAATATTTAAATATTAAATTTAGCAGAGACAAATCTAACAAGCACGTTTGCTATGCTTAAGCTGTCACCCCAATCGTTCGTCTTCATGAGGGTACTATAAGCTTTGTATATAAAACTTATAGTACTATCAAGAAGACGAAAGATTGTGGCGACATCTTAAGGATAGGGACTGTACAACTTGGCACATTTTGCTTCAGACCTATACACCGTACAAGATTCATCTGATTCAGGAGCTCAAAGTTAATGACCATTGGCATCACATTTTGTTCAGTGACTGGGGATTCGGAGTGTTCGGAAAAGGACCGTTACTTTGGCCAAAAAATAATATTTTTGCGATGAAGCGCATTTTTGGATGAATATGGATGTGTGTCAGTGTGAACAAGCCAAATTGCCGTATAGATATGGGGACGACACCAATTCACACGGGTCTCACTAGGTGACAATGCATTATTAAAAAGTTATCGTTTCCGTTTGTTGTTTATTTTAGGCTGGCGGCGTCCTTCCTTGGTCCGTACTTTTTCGAAAACGACGTTGGTGAGGCGCCAATGGCAAGCATCACAGAACGATGATGAGAGTAAAGGTGTGTCCACACCAAAGAAACATTTCAGGAAACATTGTTTAAAAAACGTTTCTGAAATGTTTCCCATTTGTTTAAAAAAGATTTCAGAAATGTTTCTGATTTGTTTTTTTGGTGTGGACGCTTTGAGAAACATTTCTGAAATGTTTCTTTGTTTCCCATTGTTTCCAGATTGAGGTGTCTGTACATTTTTTTCTCGCCTGTGTTGTTGTTTGAATTTCTTTTCTACTTCATCTTTATCACAATTTATATTTTCGCAAATTTCAGATATATCATTGGCTTTTTTTATTTTATTTTTAAAATTTTCGTCAAGAGTGGATCCGAGCGTCCAGACCAAAGAAAACATTTCAGAAACATTTCAGAAATGTTTATCTGTTTTTTAAATGTTTCTGAAATGTTTCTTAAATGTTTCTGAAATGTTTAAAAAATGTTTCTTTGGTCTGGACACACCTTAAGGTTATTGCAGTAGAGCTACGTTTATTCCAGAAGAAATTAATAATTGGAGAGAAATTTATGTGTGAACAGTTTTAGCAAATTTATTGTAATGAAGAAAATATTCTATTAATTTTGATAGATATTTCATAAGGATACTTAAATTAAATTATTTTAATATAGTATTATTAATACAGTATTTCAACATCCCCTCTTAATCAATACATATTAAAATTTAAAGTTCAATTTTTTTTAAGTTCTAATTTAAACCCATATTGTTTGTGCAAAAGGCATGTTTTTCATTGTTAACTGGCTTGGTTAAATTATCTGCAATCATCTGATTTGTATTTATATAGTTGACATCAATATCGCCACTATCCAATCTTTCACGAATAAAATGTTGACGAATGTCTATATGTTTAGTCCGTGGACTATACATTTGATTCTTAGCCATATTGATGGCACTTTGGTTGTCGCTAAATATTTTAATTGACTTAATTGAGTTATCCAATAATTCGGCTAAAAGCTGCCGTATCCAAATCGCTTCCTGAGTAGCCGCCGAAAGAGCCATATATTCAGCTTCAGCACTGGAAAGTGCAACGGTTGGCTGTTTCTTGCTTGCCCATGATATTGCACTGTTTTCAAATTTAAAGATATATCCAGTGCACGATTTTCTGTCATCCGGATCAGATGCCCAATCCGCATCGCAATAACCATGAAGTTTTGAAGTTTCATCATCAAGTGATTGGAAGGTCAGCTTGTAGTCCTTCGTTTTCTTTAAATATCGGAAAATTCTTTTTACTGCATTCCAATGAGGTCGCCCCGGTTCTTGATTAAATCTGCTTAGATTTCCAATCGCATATGTTAAGTCAGGACGTGTACATTGTGACAAGTATAAAATACTCCCAATAGCTTCTTGGTAAGGTACATTTTCCATGTCTTTTACTTCGTCTTCGGTCTTCGCTGACATGTCCTTTGTCAATTTAACATTTGGATCAATCGGTGAACCGATTGGATGACACTCAGACATACCAAACCGTTCAAGTATTTGCTCTGTGTATTTCTTCTGATCTAATGAGATTGTTCCATTTTTACGATCCCTTGTTATTCTCATTCCAATACAGCTTCCAGCTTGACCAAGATCCTTCATGCTAAAGTTCTTTTTAAGATTTGCTTTTAACTGATTTTTCCAAGCATTATTATTCGAATAAATTAACAAATCATCAACATAGACAGCAACGAATACCATACTCTTTTTCTCATATCGAAAATATATGCACGCATCTGTTTTGCAACGTTTGTACCCAGATTTGACCATTACATCGTTCAGTTTGGTATTCCATTGACGACTAGCTTGCTTTAATCCGTATATAGCCTTTTTAAGTAAACAGACTCGGCCACTTCCATCATCAAATCTATCTGGTTGCTTCATGTACACCTTTTCTTTAACATCTCCTTGTAGGAAGGCTGTAATTGCATCCATTTGATCAATGTCAAGATTAAATTTTGACGCAAGCGCGATTAGAAGCCGTATCGATGAATATCTAACCACTGGCGAAAATGTCTCTTCATAATCGATTCCAGGTCGTTGACTGCACCCCTTAGCCACTAGTCTTGCCTTGTAACGAATAACTGCGCCGTTTGAATCCGTTTTGATCTTAAAAACCCATTTCGAACTTATGGTTTTTATGTCTTTTGGTAAATCTACCAGTTCCCAGGTACGGTTGTCCAATAACAATTGATATTCCTCGCTCATTGCATGCTTCCATTCTTCGCAAATTGAACTACTCATAGCATCTTCAACTGATGATGGTTCGTCAATATTACCGCATGCCAAATATGATATAAAATCAGGAAATTGTTTCTTTTTACGTTCTCTAGATGACTTTCTTAATCTTGCTGATCCGACTTCTTCATCACTGCCTGGTTGAGTGTCAGAGATAGTTGCATCAGTTACCTGAACGCTATTAGGTTTATCTCCAGATTGATTCATTAAATCATCACTCAACAAATTTCCTTACGCATCCTTAGCAATTTTCCAGTCTTGAATATCTTTAATGTCGGGATTTTCTTCATCATAGTCAGGAGTATCGTATAAAACATATTTATTTTGATTAGTTGAATCAGTTGAATCGACTATTAATTGCCCGATTAGTTATTGGATCATAAACACGATATGCTTTAGTTCCCTCGCAGTATCCAATGAAGATTAATTCCTGAGATTTTGCATCAAATTTTTTTTCGTTTCACATCAGGAACGTGTACCATTGCATGCGATCCAAAAATTCTCAGATGACTCAAATTCGGTTTCGATCCAGTCCAAATTTCAATAGGAGTTATGTCCATCAAAACACGAGATACAGAACGATTTCTTAAATATACCGCCGTTGACATCGCTTCTGCCCAAAATTTCTTTGAAAGATCCGCATCTTGTAACATGCATCTTGCAGGCTCTGTCAATGTTCGATGACGTTTGTCGTATAATACCACATGGCTTGAACAACTTCTCGAACTTTTGGTTGCAGAATTCCGTTCCATTGTCTGACCTGAATTTCTTGATCTGTTTTCCAGTTTGTTTTTCAACTAAAGATTTGAATTCGCAGAATTTGGAAAATGTTTCGTCCTTTAATTTTAGAAAATAGGTAAATGTTTTTCTGCTGAAATCATCAACTAGAACAAATGCATATCTAGCTCTACCAATTGAAACATTCTCCATCGGTCCTGCCAAGTCAGCGTGTATAATTTCCAAAAGTTCCAGAGCTCTTGAGCCATTTTTGTTAAATGGTAGTCTTGACTGTTTTCCTTTTAAGCAAGCAACGCAAATGTTTTTTTTTAGTGTTTTCAAGAAATGAAATACCGTCAACAGCACCATTTTTCATTTTCTTCAAATCTCGGTAATTCAAATGACCCAATCGTCTATGCCAAGTCTCACAAGTTTCCGGGGATGTTACTGCAATGTAACCACAGTGCTTTAAATCATTAAGCCTGTACAACCCATCTATCATCGAAGCTTTTGCCAATATTTGTTTGCGTTGGTCACGGATTTCACATCGATCTGAAAAGAACTCAACAATATGTCCACGTTTTGTTATTTGACTAACAGATAAAAGGTTTGCTGTTAAATCCGGAATGCACAAAACATTTTTAACTTCAATGGTATTTGGTTGTCCATTGACTCCAGATACTATTTTCACCGAACCACACATTGAAACCTTCATTTTCGTGTTATTGGCAACGGTAATATCAGATATTGATGGTTTTCTTTGATTCAAAATCCAATTTTGGTTCATGGTAAGATGTTGCGTTGCGCCAGAATCAATATACCAATCACCTCGGTTAAAATTTCCACTTAAAAATACAGCACTGAAAGAAGTTCCGGATTTATTTTTGTCATCAACATTCTTAGACTTCTTAATCGGACAGTCAGGAGATTTGTGACCAATTTTGTTACAACTGTAACATCGTACTCCTTTTTTCTTTGGCAGACCTTTTTTGTTTCCGCCACCGTTTCCACTGAAAAAAGCACCTTCACCATTCACAATTGGAACTTCTTGTAGTAATTTAGTTTTGATGGCATCACTTGTTAGCTTTGTATCGGTGTTGTCCAATGCCATCACCATTGGTTGAAACTGATCCGATAGACCGCACATCAAAAATATTGCCAACCATTCATCATTAACTTTGAATCCTATCGCATTTAACCTATGAGCCACCGTAATGATTGTAGAAACATATGTATCCATATCCATTGAGTTGCAGTTTTCCAGTTTTGTTCCTGTTAATTGTTTCACCAATGTGATTCGGCGTGCACGACCTTTGTCTTCAAAAGTAGATTCCAATTTTTCCCATACTTCTTTTGCTGTTGAAGTATCCTGAACATGGACGTAATTGCTTGAATCAATGCTCAAAATAATCGCTGCTCTAGCTTTCGTTATCTTATTAGCATCCACTTCTGTTCCAAGAACCGCTTTCTAATTGTCGTTGTACTCCAAGTATGTTTCCATAGCAAACTTCCATGTTGCATTAGTTTTCACGACCCTTCAGTCGTTCAATCGATGCCAAGAAACTTGAATTTTTTTCGCTTTCCATTGCACGTAACCACAATTAATAACAGCAACAAAATCAATAAATTTATTATTCAGAAACAATTCACAAATTCATGTTCTCGAATTTTTCTGGACCCATAACCTGCAGTAGAGCTACGTTTATTCCAGAAGAAATTAATAATTGGAGAGAAATTTATGTGTGAACAGTTTTAGCAAATTTATTGTAATGAAGAAAATATTCTATTAATTTTGATAGATATTTCATAAGGATACTTAAATTAAATTATTTTAATATAGTATTATTAATACAGTATTTCAATAGTTATCTCTCGCAGAGATGACGTTAACTGGTCACAAAGGTCATGCGATTTGACCTCGATAGACTTTTTCTTGTCAGCTTTCCTCAAGTCGCAGGTCTAAACGAATAAATCACAATCGACTGGTGCCCTTAAGGCCATCGCTCAAGTTCAGCTAGAATTATGAGAAAGAATCATATACAAATTGGGCCGCTCGGATCCGTGCCACCGTAAGAAGCTGAGGCAAGCATTTGAACGATGTCATATTTTAAACATAGTTTGTAAGTCTATGGGCCTTACCAACAATCAAATTAAGAGACGACTTTAATATTTGAGCGAAATGAAGCATTATTTAATGGATTCTATATAACTGACCATATATGCTGCATTTTATTTTTTAGGTTCCGTACAATAAATGGTTCATAATTTATGGTAGAGTTCACATAAATATTAAATTCATAACATGAATGGTTAACTTTGTAGAGCTCTTTAAATAATGGTTCATTTCGCTCAAATATTAAAGTCGTCTCTTAATTTGATTGTTGGTACGGCTCTATGTGACTAATTACAACTCTCAACCTTAAATACATATTTCATATCTGGAAATCTTCGAACAATAAGTTGACAGTTCACGTTCACACATGTCAATAATCAAAACAGACCACCACTTTTAATGGAAGGAGAATTCATGGCCATCAATGAAATGACAAAACAACAACTGTATTCCAAAGAACAATAAACAGGAAATTAGACACAGAAATACATGACACGTCCAAAAAAAAAATCATAAAAATAATAATGACAATCATCGAAAGTATCATTCCTGAATATGATATCTTCTTTCAGAGCCAGACCAACGAAATTCAAACCATATCCTTACGTTCGCTGGCTCATTTTTACATTCTTTTATTCTTGGTGTAATCAATTTTGAAACAAAGCCCAATACTGAGTGCTTTTCCTCCTTGATGGGTGGACATGATATGGATGTCGGACAACTTCTACTTACCAACCAAACCCCCAAACATAAAATCGATTTCGATTTGTCTGAGGACTAATTAGACGTTTTGCCATATAATATTGCAGGCTCATTAGAACCACCAGATTCCATCACGCGAATCACCACCTACTTCTACTAGATTGGCTGCTCCTAGCCAAAATTGAAGTATTAAACCAACCAAATTATTGATAAGAGCTCATTTGTCGTGGTCATCGGTGATTTTAAAAGTCTTGGTCCTTTTTGATGTTGTAACAAGTGTGCACGGAATTTTTATTTTACTTCAAATCTTCAACACTTAATTACCATTTGGGAAATAAAATGATTGTGGGTAGGGAGGGAGATATGTACGTACGTGGGACCTTCCCACAGCACAAGCCACGTATAATTAGGTGATTCTCCGATTTGGATCAATAATAATTAAACATTAACAACTCTTGGCACATCTAAATTGTTTCCTCTTCCATTCCGTTCCTTTCCCACTTTTTGAAGGACTTCTGTCCGTAAACATAGAACGATAGAACACACACCTAAACGGCTACATCCGAAACACCCAAAACACCCTACACACCAAACGACGAACGTTGTGATTTAAGCCATATTATTCATGTTGGCTTCGTAAAATAGGAATCGGAATCGGATTGAAGCTGTTGGAACTTATCTTGGGAGCTAGGAGGAAAGGTTTACTCGTATATTATTTGACTTGCTGAGCACGTTCTGATGCTCTTTCCAGCTGCCAGTTGTCTATACTGGTCTAATGGAAGGTTGTGTTACATACAGCAGCGCAGTGAAAGAAATCGAAAATGTTGAATGAAAATGCTGCATTAAGGGTCAGGCCCAGGGATTGTTTGTGCGGTGTGTTAATGGAAATAAATTAGAAACGTGTTATTTTAAATACGTAGGTTCATGTTTTTTATATTGACTTGGAGATATAAAAGTAGGACAGCAAAGAGAATATCCTTCAATTAGGCTATCAAAAAGTTTTCTTGTGCTAAATTTGCTCTACGAATATAAAGTGAGTCTAGTTCACAATAGAAAGGGTACTGTACTTTGATTATCTCGATTATCGCAGATCCTATTATGATTACCCTTTTTCATTCTGTTCGTTTGTTATTAGAAAACAAAATTTCTAGAAAATCATTGATTAAATGCAGCTTAAATTAAAAAAAACGAAGAATGAAGGCCTAGTGTTTTACAACTCTTATCGATTCCTGTGTGTGTATTGTCAGGAAAAATGGAGGGAGCCTACATTTTTCTACCGAGTCCAAAAGCTTAAGATGAGAAGAACTTTTAACTATAGGAGATACTCTTGGAAGACTTGGTACTTCCTCGCAAGAGGCAGTTTTGTTTTTGGGACAGCATGGACTTAACGTCCTAACCATTAGATCATATCATTCTCAGTTAAATGCAGCTAATCAACTAAATTCTGCTAAGTAGCGATTTTTTTTTTTTTTTTTTTATAATCTACCAGCGCTCAAGGGATTAGATTACTGGGAATGAACAATCATTGATATAAGATGAATAGCTTCGAACATACTGGCACATAGTCCTTACACAGAAGTCCAATAAGTACCTGTTAAACAATTTAAGAACAGATTGCGTTCATGGATCTTACGAAGTATGATATCAAACGTAATTCCAAGTGACAATCAGGATTGACAGTCTGAGGACGTTAAACATTATAAATAAAATTTACCCCCCCCCCCCCCCGCAACTAACCGAATTTATGTAATAATTTATCATACCAAACTATCAACTATTAGGCAAAAAAGGATCAAACTTCTAAAAAATTCCGGGAAAGCTGAATTTTGGGGAAGAGCATTAATTGGATGTCCTAAGCATTTCCTAAAAATTGACCTTAAGGCTAAAGGGGTTTAAAAGATTAACCTTTCTTTAATTACTTTTTAACGCTTTTTTTAACTGAAAAACAAAATATGTGCTTCCTACAGACCAATAAAAGGCAAGGAATTTTTACTTAAAAACTATTTTCAATTTGAATGTAAATTCTTCAACACATCACGATGTTAAACTACCCTCGAAAAGAATTAGCGGACTTTTTCCTGATGGTCGAAATTGTGAAGTCCAAAGACTTTACGCTGAAAGATATCCAAGTAGGAGGTGTAGGTGTCACAGCCGTACAATTTTTTGAAGAACCCACACATGTCCTTAAGATCGGGAAGTGCTAGAGTATCGAAGGATAGAAAATCAATCGCTTATGAATCAGCAAAATTTGATGCAAGAATTTTGAATATGGTCCGACGTAATCCCTCTCTAAGTACAAGGCAAAAAGAAAATGGAATAATTTTTCATTTAAACATCATTGCACCAACTTGAGTCGATGAGCGATGAGCGATGAAAATCAACTAAAAACTCTCAAATTTACATCTAACATTGAATTTGCTCAAAAGTAGAGTAGTGCCTCATAATGAAAATTACTCCTGTACCACTTTACGCCAATACAGGAGCTAACCTCAACAGACAAGCTACGATCATTAGATATTGCTTAGAGATGGAACTGAATGGAATGAAAAAAAAAACAGCAATCCACACAACCAAAAACAAAATAGATCCCAACACCGCTTTAGCTGTAGTTTTTAGGTTGGTATTCTGTAAAAATAAAAATCAAATGCGACTGGGTCGCACGAACTTGCTTCTATGTAATAGACTAGGAATTTAAAAAAAAATGTTATTAGAGAAAACTGTTCATAAGGATAAAATTAATTTTTAAATTCTTTTAGTAGTAAGAGACAAAAACAGAATGCTATCCAAATATGAATTTATGCTGGAACAAAAATTATAAGTCGTTGTAGTGGTTTCTTAAAAAAAAAGGTTTTATAAACAAACTTTTTAAAAGCCTTTTAAGAAAAAAATTTGGTACGTCAATTTGAAGTTTTTATTATTGTTCGAATAAAAATTAAATTTACAAAAAAAAATATTGAGCCGTTTCTGTGATATCAAATTTTCAAAAAAAGAAAAAATAGATTTTTTTTTTCAAAAATTCAAAAAATATTTATTTTAAAGTTTTGAAATGCAATGTATTTTAGATTTCTTAGAAGCTTCTCTATAAAAGTATTCATTAAGATCCATTATGTGGATAATGAGAAATTCAAAATTCGAAAAAATGGTTCTGTGGTAGGTACAAGCTGTAATATCTTAATTTCCAAATTTTTTTTTTATTAAATTAAAGATCGTAAAAATTAATTGAAAGAAAACAAATTTTATCAAAATTCTAGGCGCTGTTTTCAAGAAAAATACGATCTTTGAAAACCATTTTTTTTAATTTTTTAGTATTACATGGTAGATTGGTAGGTACCTTTATTTTTAGGTAAAATAAAATTTTTTTTAATCACATCTTGTAGATTATATTGAGAAACTTTTATTTATCAGGTTTAAAAAAAATCTATCAAGGGGTTCTTGAAATATAGAGTTTTGAAAAAAAAATTTTGAAGTTTTTTTTAAAAATCCAAAATTTTTTTTTTTTGAAAATTTGAGTACACAATTATATTTATGGTTTTGGGGAGCTTTAGTAAAAAAAATTATCAAAATCGGTTGTACCGTTTTTGAGAAAATCGATAACAAAAAAAATGATTCCATGGGGGGTACGCTCAATAACCATTTTTCGGAAAATTTTTTTCAACCAATTAAATGAAATTTTTTTGTATTTTTATTTTTAAAATCTGTCGAACAGTTTTTGAGAAAAAAAAAAATATTTATAAAATTTCGAAAAAAAATCGTACGGCAGCTACCGTTATTTTTGGTCTTAAAAAAAAAAAGAAAATAATGTGTGTGGGGAAAAAATTAAAAATGATATCTACCAAGTTTAAAGAAAATCTGCCGAGCCGTTTAGCCTGTAGGCGAACAGACAGACAGACAGACAGAATTGCGAGACCAACTTTTTTAGTCTTCGCTATCATCGTAATGTCAACTTTGATCAAAATCTCGAGTTCGATTTTTTTACGAATGCATAACTTGCGTTATAGTACCTATAAGTCGCAAGTAAAAAGTTCTAATACGAACTCTTACTTCACGTGGCTCAAACTTACTATCAGCAAGTACATCATCCATTATTGTATCATTTATAGGAGTCCAAATCTTGACAGCAATTCAACACTAATGGCCAATTTCATAAACAAACACTAAAAGCACTTTTATCAAAAATCCACTTAAATTTTATCAGACTCTTAAATCTTTCGAGTTTCACCAATCTATAAAAGGGAAATTTTAGGGAATTTTTTGTTAAAATTAAGTTCTCTCCACATCCCTGTAAAAAAGAAATTGGTTCTTTCTTTCTAACAAGCGAAATATATGAGAAAAAATGAGAAAGTATTATGTGTTGAAACAAATGTCAAGAAATGCAACAAAAAAAACGAAATGCAAAAACAAATATATTTGGAAAGATTCTGTGGCATAAAATGCCTAAGTAATAACCACTTTATTTATTGCACTGACGGGTTTGTATCGGTTCCAAATGACGACCAAACAAATTCAGCAACTGACCCACAGATGCTTTTGGAAAATCGGAATCCCATTTTGTAGTCATAATCGGAGGATCGATTCCTGTGAACACAGGAATACTCTTGCTCGACGAATAACTATGTGTTGCACATTATCGTTGGATGAAGATTTATTTTATATTTTATTCTAAATTAAAAAAATAATTTAAATATTAGTATTTGTATCTTAAAAAATTGAAAACTAAAATATTATAAAACAATAATTTCAGCTGCTATATCCAATTGTTGTTATCTATGTATATCTGATGACATTTCAATGGCACTTTTAAAATTTATTGAGCCAAAAATGGGCATTTAGTTTATAAGGGTGTTAAAAAGCTTGTTTAATTTAAAAGCTCTTGGTGAAACCAAAACATCCCATTTTAAGGGTTAGAAGCCTGTTAAATGTTTAAAAGTCCTTCGTTAAATCGGGCATTAATGAGTTTGATGCGCTGTCTTATTCCATTTTCCAAATTGTTTCCTCATACCCTCATACTTAAGTCGTTATTGCGGGTGACTTCAATGTATACAATTTAAGTTGGCTCAGCTATTCAGGACAGACAATACCTGGAGGAAGATACAATTGTGAATTGTGATCTTTGCTGGGATGCACCATGATAGATGAGCCCACTCGAATACCAGATGTTGCTGGACAAAATGCCCACACTCTCGACTTGTTTCTTACTTCACACCCTGATAAATATAACATAACGGTATATTCTCCATTCAGAACTTCGGACCATTGTGTAATATCACCCAATTTCTCGTGTCCCGTCCATTCAGTTAAAAAGAAACATCCCACTAGCACCGTTTCACAATACGAGAAAGCCAACTGGGACGGTCTGAATAAATTTATTCCTCCTGTCCTCCTTCATTGTCTTCTTAGTCGATCGAACTCGGCAGAAAAATTGTTGATCTCCACCATTCCTTTAGTTAACATGCACACATTCGTCTGAATTCCACATTCGTGTAGTGCGGCTAAGGAAAGAATCTCTGAATTAAACCGTACGCCCGAAGTGGTTCAAGGATAAATTTATGCGCACTTCCTGAATCGCGAGTATTAGGCTAGCCGCGCACTAGCAATTTTTAGTTGCGAAACTGTTTGGTTACTTATAGAAAACAGATGAACTGTTTGGTTGAATGTCCGTGAATTTGCAGATAATTATATGTTCAATAAAATGGCGAACTTATTTTAGGCAATCGTTTAGTTTGTGTCAAAACACAAACTTTTTAGTTGCTCGAACCAAGCAGTTTCGCAACTAAAAATTGCTAGTGCGCGGCTAGCCTTACGGTTAAAATGTTTAAGGAGAGGAATACAACTGGACTGGCTATTTCACTAGAATACTGTTTATAAAAATGACGGTAAAATAATGAAAGACAAGAAACATTGCGGTGGTGTTCGAGATATTCAAATGTTTCTGTTATACTGCTATCACCGATCATTTTTAAAGCTCTTTGTTTGGATTCTATCCGAGAGACTCAAGTTTGCTATTGGAGCACCTTCTCAAATATGGGAATTGTACTAACTATTTACAAAATGGCGCAAAATTAATCACCCTATTGGAAGATATTATAATTTTTGGAAATGGCGTCGTACGTCAATCATATTTGACATTTACATTTGTGAACAAGACAGCTGCAGTATACAAACAGACAAGCACCGGAGCACTATAGTCCGCAAGAGCGTTTAAGATATTTTTGACAAATAATCGGTGGGTGGTGTTAGTGCAGCTTGAATTCCGACATCGATTCCCTAATCGTGTCGCGCCAACTGGGCAAACATTCCAGCGTTAAGCTACGGTGGAAGCACCGGAATGGTCGTTCGGCCGAGAATATCGTTGCTTGTGACGCTGAGAATGAAGAAACTTAACCAGATGGACCATACGGTGAATTTTAGTGAAAGATTTACACATGTTCCCATTCGAAGTGCAAAGAGTGCATCAGTTGATGCCTGCTGATGCTGAACATCCATTGCGTGAGAATTACTGTTAATCCATCCTCAATCTCAACAACGAAGAGGACGATTTTGTTTTGAAAATCATCATGAACAACGAGGCGCATTTGCACTAAAGCGATTATATATGTCAATAAGCTAAATCTTCATTTCTGGGGCACCGAAAATCCGCGTTTGATGCACAAAAAAGCCATTACATACATTCAAAGCCACTGTGCGCCGTTCACGCGGGAGGAATGATTGGGCCGTATTTTTTTGAGGACGCCATCGGTAATACGGTCACTGTTACTGGCGAACGCTTAAGGGCCATAATAAACGACTTCTTCCTGCCGGAATCGGATGTGCGGGTCCTAGTGAATATGTGGTTTTAAAAAGGCGGTGCAATGAATATTGTGAATGAAGCGTTTCTTTGTCGCGTTATCTCCCGTTTTGGTGATTTAGCATAGCCAGAAAGATCGCCTGATTTTACCATATTAGACTTCTTTCTTTGGGGCTACTTATCTATAGTCGAGGGTCTACAAGCCTCAGACAATCGCATTTCTTAAGGAGAATATTCGACAGGAAAGCGGACAGTTACCTTGCGGAAAGTCATAGACAATGCGATAAAAAGGACAGAAATGACGGACATAATCTTTTCCAAATAACAGAAAAAATTGTAAAGGTCAAAATAATTTGTTAGTAAAAAAGTAATTCAAAAACAAAATTAGATGATTAATTTTGTATAAGAGTAAGTACGTGGGACACAGTCGTCCCTTAAATATTTAAATCCAACGGATATTGACTTGCTCATGCAATCCATTCGAATTGTTTATTTTATACTTATCTACAAGGAACAGCAGTGCAACTTACAAGTTCCATGACTCTATCAGAAAGACCCCAACAAATGCTTTTTAATGTTCTTAAATACAAATAGATTTCTTCTATAGTTTGAACAATCTCAAGCTATCAATTCATCCGTACATTTAACATTGGACATACCAAAGTTTTTTGTTTTCCTTTTAATGCGTTCAGTATCAACATTCCATCTTCTAAAAGTTGAAAAGTCGGACTTTTGTTGTATAAAATTGATTATATAAAATGACCAGCAAAAAGTCCAATCTGCATGGCATCTTTGTCCCTTTCGAATGAAAACTTCAGAAAAGGTTTAAATCTAACCCTTTATGTCCCTATTTGAGAGTGTATGACAATTTCCCTCTCATTTCAGCAAAAACAGCAGATGACAAAGATTTTTTTTTTTTTTTTTGAAAATAAAGGCCAATTGAATCAAAGTCGAGTCACAAAACCTCAACTTAAGAAACAAACTACAGAAAATGTTTACAAAGGTCGCAGTCAAATAAACCATCAGGTTCAACTCAGCATATTTGCCAATTGAATCACTTTAACTTAAACAGGTCGATATATGGCATCGATATTTGTTGTTATTGCTTCTGTAAGGATTCTGAGGACGAAGGAAGTACCATTGAACGAACTTGTAGGTAGATACATCCGTTGAGCAGCAGCACTTTTGATGTTCTCACAATACGATCGAAATCTTTCTCTCCTCACTCGCTACATAGTCCCCGGAGACGTTTTAAGGAGGTGTTAGCACTTCAAGATATCAATTTGCTTATGGTTGTTCAAGTGTTTGCATACAATTAATTTGATGGGCGGGCTCTTAAATTGGGTATACGCTTTACACATAAAATGTTAGTAGGGGATGTGGCCGGGCCAGATTGATAACACTTTACCCAACTTGACAATTATTGTGTTCATCGATATATGTAAATATGTATATCTATTTGTATTTAGCTTTGGACATAGGATAACTGTCAACAGAACCTTCCTCTGAGTTGCTTGGGACCAAAAAGGGTTTAAATTCGAACCCAATTCATTCAGCTTACATCTAAGGAAGTAAATAAAATACACGACTGGGTCGCACGTACTTGCTCTTATGTAAAAGTATTTTGGAATTTAAAAATTGTTTATAAATTTAAAAACATGAATTTAATTAGAGAAAAAATGTTTTTGTCAAAAATCATATAACATATAATAGAACACCCATTTTTTTTTTATCAAAATCCTAAGAGCCGTGTTCCAGATACCGTTTTAGAGGTACCGACAATTTTGGAACCAACAAATTTAATTTCTTCTCTAGGGAATCACCAAAGACCCTAAAGTACCGAGTTTGAAGTAAATAGCACCATAGGTTTAGGCTCTAGGTAGACTTACAGACATACAAAAATACCGAAATATGTTTTTTATATCCTAAAATGTCCTTAAAATGTTCATAAAATGATTTCATTTTTAGTATTTAATGATATAAATTTAAAAAAAATATTTCAAAAATTAATCGGTTACACGTTTTCAATGAATATTAGTTATTTTTTCAAAAACCTTTAAAAATTCACAAGAGCTTTGGTGTACAAATTTTGGTCCAAATCATTAGAGTCGTTAATGAGAAAGTCAAAAATAAAAAAAACGCTTCTAAGACAGGTAGCGTCAGCAAGACTTTTTATTAAATTTCCTTTTGACCAAAATGTAGTCCATACCCAATGGTAGAGTATAGAAGTATAGTTACTATAATATTAATATGTACTATAAAACTATAAGAAATCGAACTCGAGATTCTGATCAAAGATCGACTACAGCCTAAACAACTCGGCCAATTTTATTTAAACTTGGTAGATAGTATTTTTAATTTTTTCCCCCACACATTTTTTTTTTTTGAATACCGAAATTAACAACGGTACCTGCCATAGGATTTTTTTCGAAATTTTATAAATATTTTTTTTCTCAAAAACTGTCCCACAGATTTAAAAAAAAAAGTTCAAAAAATTTCATTTAGTTAAAGCTAGGAAATGGTTTAAATTTTTTTTTCAAATTTTTGGTACCCCCATTGGAACGATTTTTTTGGTTTTTGATTTTCTAAAAACGGTACAGCTGATTTTGTTTGGATTTAAAAAAAAAATAAATTTTTTTTTTAAACTTAATACCTATATCAAAAACCCTATGCTCGATTTTTTTAAAGTTGATAAATAAAAGTTTCTTAATATATATTATAAGATTTAAGAAAAAAATTTATTTCACCTAAAAACAACGGTACCTCCCATACAAATGTAAAAAAATGGTTTTCGAAAATCGTATCTTTCTCGAAAACGGTTCCGAAAATTGTTTTTCTATTCATTAATTTTTGCGATTTTTAATATAATAAAAAAATTTTAATATCAAGATATTACTGACTGTACCTACCCTAGAACCATTTTTTCAAATTTAGAATTTCTCATTATCGACAAAACGGATTTTAATGAAATTTATTATAGAGAAGCTTGTAAGAAGTTTAAAAAACATTGCATTTCAAAACTTAAAAAAAAATAATAATTTTTGAATTTTTGAAAAGAAAAAAAAAAACTATTTTTTTTCTTCAAAAATTCGATATTATTCGAACAATAATAAAAACCTTAAATTGGCGTACCAAAATTTTTACTTAAAAACGTTTTAATAATTTTGTATATAAAAGCTTATTTTCTTAAGAAACCAGTGCAGACTTATAATTTTTGTTCTTGCATTAGCTAATATTTGCTTGAATCACATGGCATCCTGGTTCTTAGCTCCAACTACTAAAGGAGGTGTTTTAGTCTATTAAAAAATTAATTTCATGCTTATGAATAGTTTTTCTCTAATACCATTCATTTTTGAAATTCTTAGTCGTTTACATAGGAGCAAGTTCGTGCGACCCAGTCGTGCATTTTATTTTAATTAAAGTCGTCAGAGGCGTTTCCAAGATAAATACAATTTAGCTTAACGGCTGTAAGGCATGTACCTTTAGTTTTGGAGCTGAACAAAATTCAATTTCTAATCTAGGAAATCACCAAAGAACCTTAAATTCGAAGTTTGAAGAAAATCGGCTTAGGGGCTTAGGCTGTAGGTCGAGGTACAGACATACAGACGGAATTTTTTGTGTGTCATCTATCATCGTAATGTACACTTGGATCAAAGTGTCGAGTTCAATATTATGTTTCAAATGCAAAACTACCAATTGTTGTTCTACGAGTATGGTAGGTGTTAATATTAATGTCATAATTTAAAAAAAAATTTCACTCAATAATAGATTTTAAAAATTAAGCGATACACTTTTCAAATTTTTTAAGGAGTATGCAAAAATTTATCAAATGCAGTTGTACCGTTTTTGAAATCTAGCTTTTACTTAAAAAAATGTTTGAAAATTAAAAAAAAATGTAGAACAGTTTTTCATTAATTAGCGTAAAACTCGTTTTTATTTATTACAGTTCATTTTAATATTATAATTAGAACACTTTAATTTAAGATTTAACATTATTTTATACGAATAAAAAGAAAAATATTTTTATTTTTTGTTTTTGAAATTTATTATAAAAGAGAATTCTACAATAATGTGACTTTTAGTTTAGTCATAACACAAAAATTATTGAAACGAACTTGAATAGTTTTAGTAGAATAATGGAAAAATACAATTATTTTAATATTGCAACTTTTATTTTAGTAAAAACAGAAAATAATTCAAAACCATTTTGACTACATTTTTTTTAACTTAAGTAACAATGGATAAGAGATAATTTAAATCATATGCGAGTTAGTTTGTGTTTTTTTTATATGCTCAAATTTGAATCAATCTGAGACTCTAAAAAGATATAAATCCAAATTAAAGCCTCCCTGAAACTCAAAACCATTTCGGCAATTTTTTATATGAACCATGATCTCCGTTAAGAACTCTGACACATTTTTCCAACGATAGAACGAAAAAAACTTGAATCAAAATAAAATCTTCGAATTTCTTGTAAAGTAGGGCAAAGCTAAAAAAAGCTTAAAACATTTTCGTCTTGATAAAGGATGCGAAGTAAACAAACAGGGCTTAGATATGCTCTATGCGGTCTATAATTGAAATTCAAATTTTTAGTATTAACCTTGAAAATTAAGCACATTTCAGACACTTTAAACTCTTCTCCACCTGGTTTGTGGTTTATACGTAGTTGCCTATATACGCCCCTTGAAGTCGATTCCCTCCCTCTAAAAAGACACTGTTCATACATTGTACTTTCGATTATGGTATTTGGTACTGAAGAGTTGGAGAACAATCAGTTAAGATCACTAATTCGCCGGAAAAAATTTTACATTAACATTTCTAAACAGAATACCACCTGGGATGTGATTTTTGATATCGTTGATAAAGGGCTTAAAGATAAGCGGACTTAAAACACATCCTTGAGGGAATCCTGTTTCACATTTGAAAACCCTTGAATTTCTTGCATTGTGTTGCACAACAAAATTAAATGGTTTGAATTAATATTTCGACGATTAGACCGCAAACTGTAAGATCTAACGCTAATTTTAGCACCACCACCAGGCTAGAGTTCGCAATAAAAAATCACGCTCCATGATAATACTATAGGTTATATATATAGGTATGTCAACATGACATACAATAACGTACACATGACCGGCCCGAGCTAAATTAGAGCCCTGCGCAAGCTTCATCAGTGGCACCCCTTATTTGCGGTGATTGGCGGAAGAAGTCATTTCCTCATTACCCAATGGGTACCCTTTGCAATGCATTTTGCATGCAGGTATCCCCAAGAGGCCTATTCCTAGATAATACTTATAACTAATTAAAATAAATATGATTTTTATTAAAAACTAAGAAATCAAAAATATTTCACAAAAATAATAGTAACTATAGAGTACAAAAATAATTGTAAACTAAAGTCATAAAATATATCACAAAAATTTTGGAACTGAAAAAATATTTTTTGAAGTAAAAAGTATTTAAAAACTAATTCAAAAACATAACAACATACAAATAAATAATTAACTCATTAATTATTGTTGAATTAAAAGTTTTATATTAATATTTACATATTTATTTAGTGTAGGAAATAAAAATAAAATTATTATTTTAATAAAAATAAATGGAACCGAATTTATTGCAATAGATTAACTTTTCTGGCTTCTGTTTTAGCAAACTCAATTACCAGATCATCATAATCTAATGACTTGACAAGCTCTTTCTCTACAAGTCAACTTATCTTTCTTGAATCATTGGGGTCCTGAAGTAGTTTTTTATTAATTTTAGTTTCAAAAAACTACGTTATTTGATGAAATTGTGATGGTATTTTTAGATTTAGAGCTATAGCTTCAGCACGCTAGTGAATTGATCTTCTGATCGCATTTCCACTAAAGAGTTTTTAGTAGTTTCTAGAACTAGAACGCTGTTAAATAAATTAACAGACGAACTTTGTAAATACTTAGGTACTCGTTATATTATTTTTTTTCTAAAATATGAAACTAGATTAATATGCAACATATAAACTTGAAACAAAAATTTTACTTCCTAATGACTCTGCAGTGTTTCTATTCTCAAAGTTTCCAGCCTCAGATATTTCAATAAGAGCTTCATATTATATCTCCTAAGATTTTTTTTTAATGGTTTCAAAGTATTTAATCTACAGAGAAATGAAAATTATTTTTGTTTAAGTGGAGTGATTGAATTAAATTTAGTATTTAGTCTACTCCCATCTGATTTCAGAAAGGGGTTTTAAGGTCAAACCAGCGACAGACAAAGTAATAAGATTAGTCAAAAAATCCCTTTTTAGAATGTAAACAATAAATTGCAAGAACAACAAAATAGAGAAAAGGAGAAATTGAATAAAACAGATTCACTCGTTAACTACAAACCTCAACATTAGTCATCGCATCGCATCATCATCACTTATTATTTCCATATTTTAACCCTTGTCTCATCTCGACACACGAGCTACACGACATGACAGTGATAAAATTTCACTCATAAAGAGAGGCCAAACTAAAACATAGTACAAAAAAACACTCAACCGGTAGAGTTTAAATTCATAGACGCAACTTTTAATTTTGCGCGCTGTTATGTGAATTAGTATGAATTTTGTACCTCAGAATTTCTGTTTGAGTAACATTGCTGACTTCGATTTCATATAGAAGAACTGACATCGGGCGCATTTTATCAACATGCCAGCTGTTAATAATTGTCTGTATTTGCTGTTGAAATTTTGTTTTATGTTACACTGCATAGGGGAGGGTTATCAAAATAAAATAAATGGCTTCACTCATACACTCGATGGTGAGTGTGAAGAATAACGTAACAGTAGGTTGATAAAGAGAAAAATAGCAATAGCGAACAAAATCGTGCACTTTGTAAAGATTTTGTGATGTAGTCTTTTTACTGTGGGAGTGTGGGTGTGTATAGGAAAGTAAACATCGACTTATTTCTGGAATAGTAGATTTATATATATATATCTGTCTTTAAATTCAGAATGAGTTGTTAGTTATATAATGAATATCAATGTTGGTGTGAGCTATAAAAAGAAATTAGACTTAAAAAAGAAGGTAGGTAGTGGTTATGAAGTAGTGGCTTTTTTAACGCTTGCCCGAGGCACCCCTTGGGCTTAGCGCCTTGCGCATTTGCACAGCTTGCACGTATGTGCTTGTCCGGCCCTGAACGTACAAATACTTTCCCAACGCATCCTTTAGATTATTCAAAAGTGGATTGTTTATTTGTAGGTAAATATTTAATCTTGCGTTTCCTTTTGCGTTTACTTTATTCATTTACCCCCAGTTTCACAGTGGGAGATTAAACCCCACTTTTGGTTTAAACTTCAGTTCAACCACTAATTAAGTTTCACAGTTTCATTTAAACCTTAAACAGAGTTCATTCTGTAGTTTAAGTTAAACGACACTATTCTGCCGTTTAGACCTCATTTCAAAAACACCTTTAAACATTTGAAAATAGAGTTTATTTTAATTTTTTATTTTTTTTTCCTGTCACAGGTCACAACCGAAACAAAGCAAACTTTCCTTGATTGAAAAACAAAACAATTTAGTTAATCAATAAATTCAATAGAACTGAAGTTCAGATAAGACTGTGAAGATGGACGAGTTGAACTTCAAATTTAAACTCCAGTTCAGGTTCAGCTGAATTAAAGTTTAAACTTCCACTGTGAAACTGGGGGTTAGTGAGTATGAAATTGTTTATAACCCTTATCTGTTTTGTTATAAAAATTCCTGCCAGTTAAAAAAGTACGGAATTCCTATTAACTATTAATTTTAACTGTGTAGAAAGCCCTTTTTAAGTCAACGAAAAAATATTCAAATACTTCTTTTTGTCAATCGTAGATAACTTAATTTTACCTTATTTACGTTTTAATATCCATTCAATTTCAACTTGTGACTTTAGGTGTGTCCAGACCAAGGAAACATTTTTTAAACATTTCAGAAACATTTCAGAAACATTTAAGAAACATTTAAAAAACATTTCAGAAACAGAGAAACATTTCTGAAATGTTTCTTAAATGTTTCTGAAATGTTTTCTTTGGTCTGGACGCTCGGATCCACTCTTGACGAAAATTTTAAAAATAAAATCAAAAAAGCCAAAGATATATCTGAAATTTGCGAAAATATAAATTGTGATAAAGATAAAGTAAAAAAAAAATTCAAACAACAACACAGACGAGAAAAAAATTTACA
Organism: Chrysotoxum bicinctum; assembly: GCA_911387755.1. Taxonomy (NCBI): domain Eukaryota; kingdom Metazoa; phylum Arthropoda; class Insecta; order Diptera; family Syrphidae; genus Chrysotoxum; species Chrysotoxum bicinctum. The sequence goes on along the minus strand of OU426989.1, from coordinate 92,607,807 downwards.
GACAACTCAATTTGGAAACAATGGGAAACAAAGAAACATTTCAGAAATGTTTCTCAAAGCGTCTACACCAAAAAAACAAATCAGAAACATTTCTGAAATGTTTTTTAAACAAATGGGAAACATTTCAGAAACGTTTTTTAAACAATGTTTCCTGAAATGTTTCTTTGGTGTGGACACACCTTTTGACGCATGTAAGCAAGTATAACTTCAATACTATTAATAGGACGGATTTCGAACGCTCTTGCCACATTACTTGCATATATATGTAAATTCAAGAAAAAATACTAAATTGACACAAAGTTTTCAGAATTTATGACAGTTGGACTTCTAAAGTGTGATCCAACCATAATGCACGATGTTAATTGTGAGTCACACCTTAACGTCAAGTTTTTTGCCCAACTTAATTTGACATTTCTTTGTTTCAGTGTTTGACAAATTCAACCATGGAGAGCTAAACAATTGAGCAGCGCGTTAAGATTGTTGAAGCCTTTTACGAAAATGGGCGCTCGAATCAAAATGCATGTCGTGCACTTCGTGATTTTTTTGGTTAGCATAATCGACCAAATGTGTCCACAATCCGTAGAATTGTGCGCAAATTTCAGCAAACCGGCTCTGAGAGAAATGTGAAAACACCTGTGCATGCTCGCCCAGTTCGTTTTGCGGAAAACATTGCTGTTGTTCGCGATAGTGTGGCAGAAGAGCCGTTAACCTAGACTCGTCGTCGTGTCCAACAATTGATTATCTCACGCACATCACTAATGCAAATTTTGAATAAAGATTTTAACTTACACGCTTACTCAAGAGCTGAAGCCTACTGACTATTTCAAGCGTCCTCAATACGCCGAATGGTTGGTTGAACAGACAGAAGTGAATTTTGACTTGACAGAGAAAATGATCTTCAGCGACGAGGCACACTTTCACCTCAGTGGATTCGTTAACAAGCAGAATTGCCGCATTTGGGCAAATGAGAATCTACGATTGATTGTTGAAAAGCCGATGCATCCAAAAAGAGTGACTGTTTGGTGCGGTTTATGGGCTAGCGACGTCATCGGGCCGTACTTTTTCGAAAATGAGTTTAGCCAAGCAGTTACCGTGGTGTTCGCTATCGCGAGATGATAGCGGACTTCTTGTGGCCAGAAATTGAGAGGATATAGACCTGGACGATATGTGCTTCCAACAGGATGGTGCCACTTGCCACACAACCAACGAAACAATGGCTCTTTTGCGCCAGAAATTCAATGGCCGTGTTATCTCACATCGTGGCGATGTTAATTGGCCGCCACGATCATGTGATTTGACACCATTGGACCTCTTTCTTTGAAAGAAAAGGTGTATGTCGATAAGCCAAGAAAAATTCAAGAGCTAAAGGATGAGATAATTCGGCACATTAACGACATTGAACCTTAATTATGTCTCAGAGTCATTGAAAATATGGACCATCGGATGATATGGTATGGTACCAAAGCCGTGGCGAGCATTTGGTCCATATTTTATTTTACACATAATTACCATTGATCCTTCTGTCATAATAAAAAATATTAAGACAATTCTCTGAAAACTTTTTGTTTTATTTACAATTAACATTTTTCGTGTTCGTTGGACCACCCTTTATAATAAAAGTTATAAACTTCTGATGTGAACATGTCTTATAGAGTAAATTAGTAAAATCAATGAAAATTTAATTTCATTTAAATTTTTTTAAGAATATTCCGTATTTCGATCACTCACTTTGTCGCTGTGTCGATTAATTTTGGCTTCAATTGGATTTTTATTTGCCGTCATGTTCGGTAAACTTTTCCTTAATACTGTGGGTCTTTTTCAAATATGAAAAAGAGGAATCCACGACATGATGGGATTTTGTTGGCACTGCAATTTCATTTTCAAGTCTCCCAAGTCACGTTGCGAATGGTGAATGGGACCTTGACCTACAAGAGGCATCAGCACCTTGCCCTACTTAACACACAGAGTGAACGATAAAAATGCACAGAAGCAGAGATCCAGAATATGAAGGTCGTTTATCGTTCGAAAAAGCAATATAAGGGGTGCACTGCTTAGAAGAACTTTTATATACATACATACAGGATGCGGGAAGAATGTTTTAAAATTGTAATTGAATTTTCGTTGACATGTGATATAACTGACAGGAATCAAGTAGGAATCTAATATTGAATGTTTGCAGCTATCTATCTGACTATCCGGACGGACGTTGCCGTTGTTCGTTCGTTTGTATCGTATTTATGTATGCACATATAGCATAGAGCTGTCATTAAACATAAGAACTGATATAAATTTTCATCTTTGCGTCAGCACTATAATAAATTGAAGTTTTTTGTTTACAAACTATGTAAGATATATACATATGTAAGTATGTATATGTATTTGTATATAGGAGTGTGCATGTATGTACAGAATAAATGAAAATAAAGGACTAGATTAATTTTCAGTAAAGTTAAATAATTGTGTACAGGGTGGGCTAAATAAGAACTACCAATGTTAAACACGACGATAAGATTTTGGAAATTTATTTTGGATATAATACAGAAAACACGTCAAAATAACCAATCTTTTCTGTTCTTGACAGCGATTAATTTTTATGACGCAGCGAAAATATCATCAATATTTCAGTTAAAGATCAGCTACAACATGATTAGGAGTTTGAACAAGTCGAAAACTCCAAGGCGAACATACCAGTATAAGGCCGTTTTAGAAAACGTCATCTGCATCAAAAGTGCATTTGCCGAGTGTTCCTAAACGAAAACTGCAAAAGTCAACTGTTCGAAAACCCAAAACGAAATTTTCATGCAAAAGCATTATTTTCGAAAACGCAGTTTGCTTAAGTCATATGTTCCATAACATCATTTGCGGCGCAGATCTACAGTAAAAAAATCGAGTTGACGACAAAAATATTTGAAGTTTAAAAAAATAGAGTTTAGATTGTCTTTTGTGTGTGTGTGTGGGTGAAAGTAGTTAAATTGGTGTACAACATTATCAATTTTTGCATTTGTAGTTGGCCATCTCACAAATTTTGAAAGTAGATGCACAATTGTTTTACAAGTTTTAATTAAAGTATAAAAAAAGCAGTTGATAGTTTTGTTGAAACGATTTCCGATTTCTCGGTATGAATTTTTGTTGCTTAAAGCCCAAAGATTCATGTATAGGCTTCATTCTAAGTCTGTACCTGGGCGTCCTGTTCTTGCCTTTTTCCATAAAGGGCTTAGTTCTTCCTTTAATCCCTAGAATGTTACTTTTTATGAATTGAAACGTTTCATTTGTTTGTAATTTCAAGAAATAATTGCGTTGACATTCTGAAATGACCGAAAAATTCCTCATCCGAAAACTTTTCGATTGTTTTGATGTAATTACGCATACACACCTTTGGAGTTTTACGACTCGAACTTCGGAGTTTAAACCAAATCGTCTTCTTTTTTTTTGTTTGCTATGGTATTTAAAGTTTTCGAACAATTTTCAACCACAATTTTTGAAAAATTTTTAGCATCCATTTTTAATTTTGTTGACCGTGTTCGTAAACGTCAAATGCATTTGCAAGAACATTCACTGACGTTGATCAAAAAGATTTTGTGCAAGCAGAACGATTGCATATTTGACGACTGCAATATTTGCGTCAAAAAATGACGATCATTTGACGATCAAATATATACCTACTCTTAACAAATTCCATTAACCATGACAGCAAGAGCTCAGACTAAATACTAAAACAAAAGGTTGCTAAAGAAGAAATTATGGAAACAGTGTGGCTATAACCAATGAGATTTTAAGTAACTTTCATCTTTTATCATTCAAAGAGATTCGACAAACATTTGACTGCTACCACTTCAAGAACACGTTAAATTCAGTTGCGACACGATTCGAGGAAACCGTTCACCTTCTAATACTTGACAGTCAAATTGAAATAAATTGAGTGACTTTATGTAATAGCGTACACAAGAGCACAAGTCATCAGGTATTGACAATTGACATTATTCCGAAACACTTCTAAATAAAATGCACGACTGGGTCGTACCAAATTGCTCCTACGTTTATAATAGACTATAGGAATTTTAAAGACGAATTTTATTAAAGATGAATAATGGATAATTTTTTTTTAAATTCTTTTAGTAGTAAGGCCTTTGTATATAACAGTCTTGGCCAAATGTATATATTAGGCACCTCCAAAAAGATTCCATAATTTTAAAACTAAGTAAAATTAGAAAAAAAAACAAGTATGCAGAAATGTTGTAATTTTTGTTTTATTAAAGAAAATTTAATATTTTGTATGGCCACCCCTCGCTTTTATGACTGCTGCTATTCGTTTAGGCATAGAGCTTACGAGCTTACGGCATTCGTCAGAACTTATTTTGAGCCATTCATGCTCAAGAACCTTTTTGAGCATCTCTTTTAATGTTGTTGGGTATTGTCGGACTTTACGCTTTAAAATTACCCATAGATGCTCAATTGGGTTCAGATCGGGTGACTGGACAGGCCATGGAAGCAGGTCATTGGCATTTTCAGCAAACCACTTCATTGAGAGGGCGGAATGGTGACAGGGTGCATTGTCTTGCTGGAACAACACGCCCCGCATATTTGTATCACCAAAAATATGCTGAAAGGATGGCATCAGCGTGTTTTAAATCAAATTAATGTATTTTTTCGAGTCCATACGACCCTTACGAATGAACATTTTGCACACTCCGTCCCCAGCCATGCAACCCCAGATCATAAGGCTTCCTCCTCCGTATTTAACGGTTGGAACTACACATTCTGGGTTGTATTCCTCACCAACTTGCCGCCTCACAAGGTTTACACCAGGGTTTCCAAACACCGGTAAACATAAAAAAATAACCATAAAAGCTCAAAATAACTAAGTGGATGGCAATTTAAAACAGTTTTCGAGTTCGGGGCTTCATTATAATGCTTACTTCAAAGTTTGATTCATCTGACCACAAAACGTTACTCCAATCTTCTTCAGTAAAGTTTTGGTATTTTTTTGCCTATTCTAGACGCAACTTTCTGTTTTTTTTTCTGAGAGCCATGGCTTTTTTCTCGCTTGCAACCTTTCAATCCAACTTCTCCGAGTCTCCTTCTAACGGTTCTAGCCGGAATCTGTTTCCCACAATTTTGTGTTATATCAGCAACTAGCTCATTTGATATTTGTTCACGGTTTTTTATAGAGGTTCGTATTTAAAACCGATCATCACTCAACGTGGTTACTTTTTTCCTGCCGGATTTTTTACGATTTAGATGGGATCCAGTCTTCCGAAACCGATCTAAGGCATTTTGCACGGCACAACGCGAACAATTCATTCTCCAAGAGAATAGAGCGGGTGCCTAACACTTTTGGCCAAGACTGTATAAGCTATAGTATTATCATGGAGTGTGATTTTGTATTGCGGACACTAGCCTGGTGGTGGCGCTGAAATTAGCGCTAGATTTTACAGTGGAGAGTAGGACAAGATACAAAACAAATAGTAAAAAGAGAATATTTTATTATTAAATTTAGCAGAGACAAGTCTAGCAAGTACTGTCCCTATACTTAAGATGTCGTCACAATCTTTCGTCTTCTTGATAGTATATAAGTTTTATATGCAAAGGTAAGACATAAAAACAGAATGCTATGCAAATTATGCCACAACAAAAATTATGAGTCGTAGTAGTTTTTTTTTTTTTCAATAAGCTTTTATATACAAAATTTTTAAGACATTTTTAAAAAGAAAAACTGGTAAGCTAACTTTGAGTTTTTATCATTGTACTAATGAAAATTAAATTTCCAAAAAAAAAAAATATTGAGCCGTTTTTGAAATATAAAATTTTGCAAAAAAAAGACTTTTTTCCAAAAATTCAAAAAATATTTTTTTCTTTTTAATTTGGAAATGCAATGTTTTTTAAACTTTTTAAAAGCATCTCTAGAAAAAATTTCATTAAAATCTTATGTCGATAGTGAGAAATTCAAAATTAGACAAAATGGTAGGTACAAGCTGTAATATCCTGATTTAAAATTTTTATTTATTTATTTAAAGATCATAAAAATTAATTGAAAGAAAAATAAAATGCACGACTGGGTCGCACGAACTTGCTCTTATGTAACAGACTAGGAATTTTAAAATCGAATGTTATTAGAGAAAACTGTTCATAAGGATCAAATTATTTTTTAAATTCTTTTAGTAGTAAGAGACAAAAACAAAATGCTATCCAAATATGAATTTATGCAAGAACAAAAATTATAAGTCGTAGTCGTTTCTTAAAAAAAGCTTTTATGTACAAACTTTTTAAAAGCTTTTGAAGAAAAAATTTTGGTACGCCAATTTAAAGTTTTAATTATTGTTCGAATAAAAATAAAATTTACAAAAAACAAATATTGAGCCGTTCCTGAGATATCGAATTTTCAAAAAAAAAATAAAAAATAGATTTTTTTTTCAAAAATTCAAAAAATATTAATTTTAAAGTTTTGAAATGCAATGTGTTTTAGACTTTTTAGAAGCTTCTCTTTGAAAAATTTCATTAGGATCCGTTATGTGGATAATGAGAAATTCAAAATTCGAAAAAATGGTTCTATGGTAGGTACAAGCTGTAATGTCTTAATTTCAAAATTTTTTTTATTAAATTAAAGATCGTAAAAATTAATTGAAAGAAAAAAAATTTTATCAAAATTCTCGGAACCGTTTTCGAGAAAAGTACGATTTTTGAAAAGCATTTTTTTTAATTTTTTAGCATTTGTATGGTAGGTACCTTTATTTTTAGGTAAAATAGAATTTTTTTTATCACATCTTGTAGATTATATTGAAAAACTTTTATTTAGCAAGTTTGAAAAAAATCTAGCATGGGGTTTTCGAAATATTGAGTTTTGAAAAACAAATTTTTAAGTTTTTTTTAAAAATCCAAAAAAATTTTTTTTGAAAATTTAAGTACACAATTCTATTCAGGTTTTTGGGGAGCCTTAGCAAAAAAAAAATGATCAAAATCGGCTGTACCGTTTTTGAAAAAAATCAAAAACTAAAAAAATGGTTCCATGGGGGGTACCCTCAATAACCATTTTTCAGAAATTTTTTTTCAACAAATACCTAGCTTTAATTAAATGAAATTTTTTTGTGTTTTTATTTTTAAAATCTGTCGAACAGTTTTTGAGATAAAAAAATGTTTATAAAATTTCGAAAAAAATTCGTATGGGGGGTACCGTTATTTTTGGTCTTAAAAAATCAAATCAAAAAACATCCGGGGGGAAAAAATTAAAACCCATATCTACCAAGTTTGAAGAAAATCGGCCGAGCCGTTTAGCTGCAATCTAACGGACAGACAGACAGACAGACAGACAGACAGACAGACAGACAGACAGACAGACAGACAGACAGACAGAATTGCGAGACCCACTTTTTTAGTCTTCGCTATCATCGTAATGTCAACTTTGATCAAAATCTCGAGTTCGATTTTTTTTACGAATGCATAACTTGCCTTATAGTACCTATAAGTCGCAAGTAAAAATATCAAAATTCTAGGCGCCGTTTTTTGAATTTTTGAAAACCATTTTTTAACATTTGTATGGTGGGTAAGGGTACCTTTATTTTTAGGTAAAATACATTTTTTTTTCTCACATCTTGTAGATTAAATTGAGAAACTTTTATAAATCAAGCTTAAAAAAAATCTAGCATGGGGTTATCGAAATATGTATTGAGTTTTGAAAAAGAATTTTTGAAACTTTTCTTAAAAATCAAAAAAAAAAATAAAATTTGAATACACAAAATGGGTGGTACCATTTTAGAGAAAATCAAAAACAAAAAAAAAGGTTCCATGGGGGGTATCAGGTATCCTCAATAACTGTCGAACAGTTTTTGAAAAAAAAAATATTTATGAAATTTCTAAAAAAAATCGTATGGCAGGTCCCGTTATTTTTGGTCTTTTAAAAAAAACGCCGGGGGGGGGGGAATTTAAAGTGATATCTACCAAGTTTAAAGAAAATCGGTCGAGCCGCTTAGGCTATAGTCGGAAAAACAGACAGAATTGCGAGACCCACTTTTTTAGACTTCGCTTTGATCAAAATCACGAGTTCGATTTTTTTTCCGAATGTAGAACTTTCCTTATACCAAACCTTTTGATTTATCAAGGAAATACTATAAGCTAATCATACAATCTTCCTTCGTGAAATCCAATATTTTTCCACCAGTATTGTATGGAATAATCATGGGCTATTTTTTAGACTCACCAATTGGATTGTAGAGAATCATATACTCAGTGAATACCAGGCTGCATACCGAAGTTACTACAAAATAGTTGATCAAGTCTAGAACCTATCCTGTACTTCAACTGAGGCAGAAGAATGAGCAAAAATGGTTCTCATTATAAGATCTCTGTACGTCAGCAACAGTTTGGGATGAGAAAAAACATCTAGCTTCTTTCAGTTAGATATTTTTTTTTATCTTATTTCTCGACAATGTTCTCTATGAACTTAGAACTGGTCTAATTTGGAATAGTTGGAAATATGCATATACATATGTTCTACTTTCTAATAGTCACCTCAGTATGTAAGTTTTCTAAAAATAATTATTGACAACTCAGCTTAGATAATCCAATTCTGTGTTTCAGTTATTTAGAAAAACCTAAAATTGTAGTTTTGAGATAATAGATATAAAGGGGAAGCATGCTTCATTTCATTAATTGAGAGATTTCTGACCAATATAAATGTCTCGCTATTATTTAGGCATCTTATTATGTCTTTGAAAGATTATTTCATAAATCGCCTGATAACATCAAAAAACTCCTCAACTCGAGTTGATCTTAATTATTTTGTACGAAATAAATTTAATACGCACCTTGCAAAAATTGTTCATGTTCTCCTTCTTGGAATTGCGAAAACTTTGGAATGTTAGAAACAGATTGTGGAAAACTTAGTTAAAATCTAGTACTTATTTGCTTTCTTTGGACAAACATTATTTAAAATCTAGTACTGTTTCAGATTTAGTGTACCAGCAAGCTTTATCTAGTTTCGCCATACTCCGTGAGTCACTATATATTGTTTATCTAGCAGAACATAGATAATTCTGATCGCTTATGATCCGAAGCCTCTTTTCCACTCTCGGATCTTAAAGTATACACGATTAGATCAATTTGCTCTTACAGGTGAATTTTTTCCTTGCCCTGATGGCCTGACCGCTATATTCTTAAGAAAATGTGCTTATACGCTCTTCCAGTCTCGTGCAATCAACCCTATTTCAATTTCTTTCTCCCTAGTCGTCATTTCAATAGTATGGAAGAACTAATTTGATTCCCCAGTTCCCAAAATAGGGGAACAATGATGTCTAAAGCTACAAACACATTGTTCAAGTCTATTCTATTCTCAAAAAAAGCTAAACTATAATTCAGTTTTGTAGTTTTTTTTTGTATTTTAGTCCATTTATTGGTCTAATTTGTATATAGGATAAAGGTATATAAAATGCTTGTTTGCTAGGAGTATCAACTAACACACACTGCTTACGATGAGCCTCCGTTTGTAGGTTTCAACAATAAAAAGTCTTCACTTCCTTAAAAACATGTTTCAATATAATGCTAAATGCATACCTATTAAATCTAAAAATGTTCTACCTTTAAATTATCGTCCTTTCATTTTGTTTAAGCAGCTGTTCATCTTTAAGAGTATAAAGTCATACACATCATGTTCATAGAAAAGTACCAATCTCGACTATAGCGTGCCTGAAAACTTTCATTTTCGTATCACACAACAGTGCCTTTTGTTGTGAACACTGAGCATGACTTAAAAAACCGCCCTCAGCTGTCAAGTTGTGTAATTACAAGCAAAAAGAAAACAACAACAATAACAAAAAAAAAAAAATGAAGAAGAAATTGCACTCGTTGTCTCGTTGTTAAGTTTTTCAAAGTGCTCAACACGCACATTGCACGGAGGGATTACTCTTTTACTTACTTTCACTCAGAATAAGCACGAACGTATAGTAGCTGTACAGATAGTTTCCTGACTTTATCTCCCGAATGGGCCAACAACACGCTCCAGCTCCTATGAGGATAACTATAATAATTATTGTTCCACTAGTAGAATATCCTCATCAGAAAAGTAGACAAAAAAGAAATCAAAAGTTTTCTAGTCATCTGGGCTAATGTGGAAGTAAAAGTGATAACTATTTGTATCTACACACAAAATGTGGATCCCTTAAGTCCTAAATTGATATCACAATATAATGGAAAGTCTACGACACTCATAGAGTTTCATACAAAAGACTCACTGACTGACTGTTTGAGAATAATAAATTTAGGTTACGAAAAAGTACATACAAACCTATACGTAAGTTGTAAGGATCGGATGTCCTAAGGATTTTGTCGTACAATATCTCTACTCTATTTGAATGTCAATCTTATTATGGTCTTGGTCTTGTCCACTGGGGGATATTATTTTGGGTTAGATTGGACTTTTGAAAGTTGTCGTTTCTCTTGCAGACCAAAAGTCACGACAAAATGTGGAATCCTTATTTCATTCACGTCTGCAATATGGTCATTGGTCAGATAGAGCGGCCGGGGAAATGAGTGTGAATGACCTTTCTGGTCATTCCAATGGCTGTATTTTCTATCCTCCATTGTTTATCGTCAGTATATAAAGCATTCGTCTAAGGGAATCTTGACCAAGCGAATGGATGTTTAAGTGATAGGGATCACAAAATGGGGTAAACGTGACTTCACCATTGAGTAGTTTACTGAGTAGCAATACTCAATTTAAGTGCCGCCCACTTGGTCTTGCTTGGGAAGACTATGATGAATAAGTTAAAAAAAAATATACTTGCAATCAGGACTTTAACATACATAATTCTATAAATTCGTTATAAGCTAAATGAATGTCCATTTGTTGAACTGATAATTTAAGTTCAACGAAAAAATGGGTTAAAATGAAGACAATTTGGTCCAACTCGACATCAAAATAAAAATCATCATCTTCTTAAATTTTTTTTTGTTTCTGAACTCTGAATTTCAGATTTCAGTGGAATAATTTACTTGCAGGGAAATTTCCTCCATTTTGTGGTTACGAAAGTAAATTTAAATAAAATACATTTATGATTTAGATTTTGGTCAATTATTTTTCATTGTGAGTGCAGAATAGACAGTTCTTGCAGAAGTCTACACTGACTTGGAAATGTTCAATGACTTTTCAACTCATGTGAGTTTATAGATTGTATGCAAAAGAACTAGAAATCTGATGGTACCAAAACACACGATCAGTTCATATCACCAAAACCTGCAATAGTACGTCTAAGATTTATGTTATAAATTCAAAACGGGTCGTGTTGTGTGAGATGTGATAAGATGTTTTTGAAATCACGTGTCTTTCACCTTCCACTTGGTTACACCTTCTTCATTTTTGAAGAAGTATTTTCTAATGATAGCACCAGAGCAAACAGTGACTTAAAAGCTTCAGGAATTGTTAAACGATCTCTATTATATTGTAAGATGGAACAGTTGTCCCTACTCTGCCCAAGCTCCTACAAACAGCCCTTGAACAGCTCAGCAATGGGGCTGTGGACTTAATGTCAATATTCATTAAACAGAACTAGTTCATAAATTCTCATAACTTAAATCTTCCAACCATAAATTGGACACCACTCCATATAACTAGCACGGCCAAATATCTTGTTTTAGTTGTCGATCCTCATTGCAACTCTCTCCCTCTCCTATCACCCAAAGAGATGGAACTATATGACAAGTATCTTATTAGAGTTATCAAAGCCTTAACTTCATTTGCTCAAAATAATATAAAATGGTTTGATAACAATAGTAAAAGACTCCGCAAACTGTCCTTCGCATATCTTAATAAAAGGTAGGCCATCTAGTGGTTTCTTTTTAAATCATAGGTTATTTTGACACTGATAGTTGTTTCCCGCTCGATATCTCCACAGAAAGTTAGTATCATACCTCCGCGGAACAACGTTGGGAAGTATTAAAAACTTATTCCCAAAGTGAGAGCTGTGTAGCCCAAACTGTGCGTTTTTTGAAAAGAAGTTTTGGCCGAAATGAAGCACCCACCAAGCTTGCTGTATGCAAGTTTGTGCAAAAAGTTCGTGAGACTGGTATGCTAGTGGACAACACTCGTGGTTCCCGTCGTCGTATGGTGCGCACAGACGAAAATGTGGCTGCTCTAGTCAACATCAACTCGCCATCGATCTCAACAGCTCAACATTTCACGCACTAGCCTGAAGAGAATTCTGCACAGAGACCTCGAATTATTCGCTTATAGTTAATGGGAATGTTTGTTCTTACTAAGAAAGTCATAATACATGGACAAAAATTGATGTTGTTCATTTTATAGCATCCCCAGCACAACCTATACATCTTGTTTCAGATACACCTTAGGCTCCATTTAGAATGTAATTAAATTTTTTTTCGCTAAATATTACGCTTAAAAGAATCTCAAATAAAAAATTCAATCTGCTTTGAAAAGAAGAGCTGCCTCAAGGACCTATTTCAATTCGCAATAAAAAAAAGATTTTTTTTTTTTAAACAACAATTACGTGGTAAAATTAGGTGTTGGTAAACTTCTTACAGTTTGGTAATGTCATTCAAGCTCTCCTCAATTAAATAAGAAAAAAAGTCCCATGTATACTCAAAACCGCAATATTTTATGTACATATGTTGTACATACTACGTAAAGGGTAATTAATTTTGTGGTTTTAAATTGGTAGTGCTGGCATTTGATATCTGTCAAAGTCAGCTGTCATTTGAAGTGTTATAATATTAGTTAATATTAAATTACGCAACAATTCTTTAATTCTTCAATTCATTCAAACCATTCATAACGCCGTAGACACGCTTGGACCGATTTTTCGAACAACATTTTCTTTAGCGATGAGTCACATTTCTTACTCGGTAAAATTGCCGCATATGGGGCTCAGAAAACCCACAAGTGATCGAAGAGGTGCCGTTGCATCCAAACAAAGTGACTGTTTGGTGTGCTTTATGGTCGAAAGGTGTCATTGGTACGTATTTTTTGAAGATGCCAATGAGCAGACGGTTATAGTCAATTCGGAGCGATGTGGTCGAATGATAATCGATTTTTTTATCCAGCGATTGAAGATCTTTCCTTGGACGATATGTGGTTCCAACAAGCCAGACAACACGACCAATTATGGCCTTATAGCGTGAGAAGTTTCTTAGTCGCGTAATTTAACATTTTGGCGATGTTAATTGGCAACTAAGATCGTGCGATTTGACATCGTTGAACTTTTTTCTGTGAGGCTACGCAAAACACCGTGCTTACGCAATTAATCCGCAAACTCTAGACGTAATTGGTTATAAATTACTTTAAAAGAATCGCATGCTGCGAATCTTCCCGAAGCAGCCATTTGAATAATATTGTTTTTCACACTTAATGGCAAAGTCCAAACCTTATAATGAAATAAAATGTATCGCTGTGTGTTTTTTATTTTTTATTTTCAAAGCCGAAAAATGAATGACTCTGTACCTAAAATTATTATTGTATCCACGCGATGATATTGCTTTCAAAATTTATCTTCCATTTACTGATACCATCTTGTATCAGAACAGAATGGTTTCCAAAATGTATGTTCCCAATCAATTTTAGTTTATAGCCGACAGATACAAAGACTATAAATACCCACCAGAAAGATTAATTTGCAAAGAAATTGTTCTATCCTAAAAGAATAGAATTTATCTTTTAATCCAGTTGAATTTTATCTCGCCGGACGCCGTTACTAATGACTGCTGAATGATATATTTTGCCCATAAATTTGGTTACGTTTAATCATCAAGTAAATACAAACAAAAAATTAATTAATTTCTTTTTCATCAAACTGACTTGACTTCTACATGATAGATTAATAGAATGGATAGGTTAGTCGACAAAAGATTCCCTCAATTGTCTTGTCTCACACAATTCGGTTATATTGTATTATGATAAACTATAAGTCCCTATATAGCTATACCTTAACATACACACACACACTGAAACTAAAGCCACACAATAGAATCCGACGGAGCAATGCAGTTGTCAACTTTGACCTAAAATACCGCAAAATCAACAAAGACCCATCGCCATTTTCCCAACCTCCAATATTGTTGCTACTGCATGCCTTTGCTATGTTTATTTTAGCAGAATATCTAAATACCTTGACTTCATATAAATCCGTTGTGCTCCCAACCAGCCTTCATCATAAGCGACGACGAAAGCAGGGTTTTTCAGAGTTCCATAGCCCATCTAGCAAAGGAGAGTATCCAAACTCAACATGCAGTCACAATGCCAGAGAAGATATTCCCGGCATTAATTGAAAAAAAAAAAAAACAGCAAAAGAAAAAAAAATAACCCCAACAATACACGATGCAGCAATTCATTTTAGATTCATTGAAATTGTATTCTTTTAATGAAATAAGAGATTGGAAAGCGAGGCAACGGTGGGCCTGGGCCGCATGTCATCATATCTGGATAATAGGTGCGGGCGGAGTGAATGTGGAGCTCAGTGGTTGCTTGAAAAAAAAAAAATTAAAGATTTATTGTGGTGGTGGCATGGCGGCGTAGACCGATTTTTTGGAGGTATCTTAAGAAGATATTGAATGGAAGACCCCCTCTACGCCTATCTCCACATAGAGTAAACGTGAACAGAGTGGGGAGGAGCAAAGACAGGAAAGAAACTCTAAGAAATTAAGAATCCCATTTCTTGTCTGACTGTCAACACAGGAGTCTCGAATTGTATTCATTTTTTTTGTTGGTTTGATTTGTTTCTGCTTTTTGGAGCTTTTTACGTTTTAGGGGGGATCCATTGTTCGAGGGAGATATCTTAATAAATCTTGTTTTAGTCGTCTTAAGGTGGTCTTATTGCACTATGAATTGCATTTCATAAGAGCTCATGCATACCTACATATATTGGGTTTTATGGCGAGCTAAGAGGTCTAGTTTTTGTCATTGGTCTCCTGTGCTTGATTGTTTTATTCATTACAGGGTGGGCAGATTTAAAACAAATAAATTTATAAATTTAAATAAAATTTGTTACAAATCATAAATTTGCCCTGATTCAGTCTTTTAATTAAAAATTTCGGTCGCTTTATTGGAAAAAAAGATTACATTATCACAGATATTTTAAAAGACATTAAGAAAAACTCCAAGTTAAATTGAGATTTGCAAGGTATTTTTTCCTAAACAAAACTGCAAAAAACTCATGCCAAAATTAAATTTACACTTTTTCCGACAGGATTGTAGTTGGATTAAAAGGATCCCTTGATATTTCAACATAAAGTCATTGTCGATTTAAAAAAAAATGGCACCATGTTGACATGACCGTAGTGTTAGTTTACATGCAGTTTGGGTTATGTTAACATGGTCACCTGAAAATTTCAATTTAACTCCACTTCCTGTTGACTTAAGGTTTTATACATATAGGATTTTCCGTATTTTTTAACGTACCCTCCGAGGTGAAAATGGGCCTTATCACTGAAGATAATTTTTCGATGAAAATCCGGATCATTTTGATGCATTTCAAGCTTGCTGGTGATGGAACGGCTTGAGTTCTTGTGTTAAGTGAACTTTAAAAGCCTTAAGACCTAACCTAAGTCTTTATTCAAAAAAACAGTCGTTTGTGGAATGCCTAATTCCTATAGATCGACGAGGAATCGATAAACCTGGTTTTTCATTAACACTACAGACTACAGCAGCAATATTCTCAGTTGTTTTTGAGTGACGCACACGATTTTGATTCGTTCACATCACTAACTTGTCCCAAACGCTCAAATTTGTCCACCAGTTACACTATTGCCGAGAACGTGCTTCACGACTACCCAAAAGTGATCTTGTTTTGGGAACTCTGACTGCAAAATTTTCACCATTTTTGTAGTGAATTTTAGGAATTTTAATGTGTGTCGTTCAATTTTTAGTAATGGTGTACTTGTCAAATATCAAAAGATGACAGTTTCAAAATTAACAACTGCCCAAATAGTGGGTTATTTAAAATAAAACCCCTTTTTGGAAAAACCTTAATTTTTGTATTCATTTATATTTGAAATTAGCGAATGGTTAAGAATGAATTTTGTGCTTGTGATTGATTATCTTACAACTATATTTAATTTTTTTTTGACAAGTGCACATAATAAGAATAGGATTAAGATTTTTTTGAGAAATTTGCCTTATTTTTCGATTATTCACATATATTTCGCAATGGGGTAATGCGTTTTTCCATTCTGACAAAAAAACCTCCTTAGCTTTTTCATCTCTTACATATTTTACAGATCTCTTTCCGAGTGGATATAGGAAACCGCGATGGTATACCCTACCCAGTCATGTTCCGGGTCATTGTGGCATTGATGGGAAAGAACGGGCGGACGAGCTGGCCAGGCAAGCATCAGCCCCTCATAACTCACTTGCGAAAAGAGTTAAAATTCCGCTCGGATTTATAAAGGGTAAAATCCTCTCCATTTTTTTTTAGCGAATCAAATCATAGATAGAACATTTTAAGTAACAGCATTTGGTCCACCTATAATGTATCCCGAACACTTGATCTGATAAACAGTACAGACCTAGGTAAGACATAGCCAGGATTGTAGCTACTTATAACGCACACTGGCCAATATAGGAGAACATGTACTGAATCTAAGCATTCCTCACAACACTGCGTATGACTCATTAGATCCCGAACTAGCGAACTCACTCAATTGGATTGGCACAGTGAAGATGGTGTCGTGATTCAATTTCCGGAAGATTATGCAAAAGCAAACACACGATAAGAGACATCAAAACCTACCAAATCCTTTCTTATTTTTGAACTCAACTGGATTACTCTGGAAGAATGTCCACAATTTCCCATATTAATTCCATCCAGAGGTTCACAAGAATTACGGTATTAAAATGGCGCAATTATTAAGTACTAATTGGGCCACAGGGCTGGACTGCCAGTGGTCAAAAATTTCTACCTACCTTTAGCCAGTCCTTAAAGAAGGTGAATATTCTTCACCCTCTAACGATGGACCGATTGCAGTTACATTGGTCAATTTTCCCGGAGAATAAAAGCTTTTAAATGACCAGCAATTCGGCTTTGATAACAAAAGTTCCACTGGTATCTCACTGAAAAATGGAAAAAATCTAAATATCGTTTCGGTGAGAGTAAGATTAATATTTAAAAAGTATTCGATAGAGTCTGGCATAATTATAATCTCCCTTATCGAAAATGCGTGATTCCGATTTCGACTACTCACTTCTTCGATTGATTGGGAACTTCCTTGTAAGCCCTTCAATATACGTAGTAATGCGTTTGATGCCCAAAAATAAAATAGTGATGTGCCCCAGGGTTCCGTATTGTCACCGGCTCATTTTTATTAATTATCTCCTCAATGAAACTTTTCAGCCATTGAATTGTTTTGCTGCCCGAACACTAGGAATTTAAAAAGTGCTGTAAAAAATGTACTGTAAAGAACGGAAATTCTTTCTGTGGCCGCACTATACGAATGTGGAATGCTCTACCCAGCTCTGTTTTCCCTCTTATTGAAATACAGAGAATTTCGGAAAACAATGCAATTCTTTACAAAAGATTATTAAGTAATCACTCTCATTCTCTATTTCATCAACCCACATGCTCGGTTGAGGAGACATGTGAAAGTATAGAGCGTGTCATTAAGGCCTCAGTCCCTTTTGCTGTGAAGAATTCACACACATTTGCACCGAAAAATATATGGTTTGACAAAGATTGTAAAGATCTTCGTAAACTCTCATTTGTTTACCTTAAATTGTTTAGAAGGACAAACTCACAATTTTTTAAAAATATTTACTTACGTATCAATAATGATTATAAAAAAATGTGTTCATGTAAAAAAACCATTTATTTAAAAAGTATGGCTAAGAAATTGGAGAACTGTTCTAACTCTAAATTATTTTGGGATATAGTACGTGGACTAGGTGGGCGCATTCTTGGTATGAAGTATTCTTTAGAAGCTGAGACGTTAGCAGCTCATTTTAAAACTCTACTCTCAGCTGATGAAGACCTTCATACCTTTGATTATGCGATGCCTTATACTAGAGTGAGTGAACTAGATATAGCTATTTCACTACCCGAATTAGAGGTAATACTCCAAAAAATGAAAAATAATAAGGCTCCTGGCATGGACGGAATACCTGTCGAGTTTTACAAAAACTCTTCTCCCGAATTTATAAATTATCTCGTCGCTTTCTTTAATAGATTGTATGACGATTCATGTGTTCCCACGAGTTTTAATGTTTCTGTTATTTTTGGCATTTTTAAGAAAGGTGATGCGAATGCTGTCGAAAATTATAGAGGTATTTCAATTCTAAACACAATTAGGAAAATCTTTACTGCAATTGTGAATGAAAGGCTCATAAAATGGGTTGAGGATAACAAAATTCTAAGTATTTTTCAAGCTGGTTTCCGCCCAGGTTTTTCGACCATGGATCATATCTTCGCTATTTCGAGTATTGCAAGACAGTTCATAGATAATAAAAAGAAGCTATACGCGTGCTTTGTTGACTTTAAGGCTGCATTTGACAAAGTCAATAGGCAAGCTTTAATTTATAAGCTTTCATGTATAGGTTTGTCACGAAAGTTTCTCCAAATGTATGCCAATTTTATGTCATCAACAAGTGCAAGGGTATGGGATGGTCTTGCATTCTCGAACGGATTTCAAACAACTGCTGGTGTCCCCCAAGGATGTATCCTTAGTCCTTTACTGTTTGCCCTATTTATTGATGATGTCTGTGATATTCTTCCTGGAGGAGTTGATTTTGCCAACATTAAAATCAAAGTCTTGTTATACGCTGACGATTTAGTTATACTCGCTGACAATCCGATCACACTACAAATGCAATTAAATCGACTTAATTCATTTTGCGAATCTTGGGGTCTCCAAATTAATACCCAAAAAACTAAGATTATAGTATTTGAAAAGAGAATATCTAGAAGACGGCCTGAAGAAAACTGGTCTATTACTAATACACATATCGACGTTGTGCAGGAGTCCTTCTGACCTACAATTTAAGTTTTTCCAATCACTGCAAAGAAAAAAGTAACCAAGCTAAAGTTGCGCTAAATATAATGTGGCCAAAGTTTTTTTCAAACCAAAATGTTGATCTAACTTCTAAATATAAAGTTTTCAATGCGACAGTTAATGTATGCATGACATATGGTGTGCAAGTGTTCGGTTATACCCATTTCGAAGTTTTCGAAAGCGTGCAAAGGAACTTCTTCAAGAGACTTTTTCGTTTGCCAAATTCAACTCCAAATTATGCCATTTACGTAGAATCGGGTTTAACCCCTATATTCATTAAAAATCTAAAGGCCAGCGCGGACTATATTACTAAAGTAATGAAAATAGGTGATTCATGTCTTCACAAAATCATTTTGGAAAAATTGCTCAGAGTAAATGCATCCCCTTTCAAAGACTGAAATCAACTAGCTTTTCGACACGACACATCACTGAATCTCTCAGAAAATAATGTTGATGAGTGGCAAGGCCAGTTTTCTGATTTAATTTCTAACGTTGATCATAAATTATTTGTAGATAATCTGTCTAGAGCTGTTATGTAAATTATCAAACGCGATCTATATTGTTTTATTAGAAAACTTAAGTTTATGTTGGCAGAACTTTCAATCTGCAAACTCAATAACAAAACAAAGCGAAACGAATTTTAACTAAATATTTTACAATTACTTCCCGAGACCGACGCGCGCCGCGACAACAACAAACGAGAAGATGAGATATGACACAAGACAAACTAACTTGTGTCAAATTGAAATGGGTGCGTTTGATAAAAAGCACAATAAGCAGTATTCAGAGTACTACCACCCACTAGCTCAGCGATGGGGTGGGTTCAGTGATGTAATTAATCGAATTTGATTAATTAAATGAATCAAACGAACGAATCTATAAAAAAAATATTAAGTGTAGGTACAGGGTGTACTCACACAGAAAATGGGCGCCAGTAATTTTTTTTTGAATTAAAGGAAATTACAAACCTTTTGGAGCGGAACCAAGAAATTTTTATTTGAATAAATTAAAAAAAAATCAATCTTTGTTTTGAAGAATTTTTTTTTCCTTTAATTTATCTCGATTCTTTTTGCTTGGGAAACCTTACAAGCAGGATTAAAACCCAAGATCTTTTTAAACGAATTAGATTTAACAAACGACAACGGTAAAACAACAGAACCGAAAGCAAATGAAACGCAAGTGAACAAAAAAACGCAATTGGGCCGTTAGCGAAAAAAAAAAACCGTGTCCCACAATTAACTGGGATAGAATTCGAAATATTTAGCAAGTCCCTACGAAATCTTTTAAAATTGACACACAAAAAAAAAAACACTCTACTTATCTTTCTTTTTTTCAAATTTACGGATCTTCCTCTTTTCCTCTATCACCTCGATTATTTTTCCGTTTCTCCAAAACTTCTTCTTCGCCTCGAATAACTACTTGTCCTCCAATTATTCCTCTATATTTCTTTTTCCCAACGACAAAAAAACTTTTTCCAAAAACTTTTCTTCGATTTTTTTTTTTCTTCAAACTTTTCTCGACTTCTCAACAAAAAAATCAACTTTTCGCTTGACTGGTTCTCCAAAGAGTACCTTTCCAAGCTAAACCTATTGTCTTCCTCGGCCATTCCATTCTCTCACACATTCATACGTCCAGCCAATCGTTTTCGAGATCTTCAGTCACGGGATCACGGCTTCCTGGAAAGCTACGTGCTCTCCTCGAAAACCTCCGTTCCTCCGTAGTCGAATCTCATCGAAACTTTACTCTCACACACACATTCAATGATTCAACAAGTTGTTGGATGTCTTTCCAAAACTTGCCGAATCCAAATGACCGAGTTCAGACCCCTTTCAACTATTTTTTTCGAGAAAATCTAAAAGAATTAAAAATCGAGAAAAAGTTTCTACTAGGCATTCTCCTAGTTACTATTAATTATTCGCGAGTAATTCGAAGCGCGAAGCAATCTTTCCGAAACTAAAAACGAGGTGAGAGAGGAAAACGATTCTTTAAATTTTAAGCTCTACCTATTTATTTTCTTTCGTTGTCAATTCTGAAAGATTTTCTATTCTAACAAAAATTGCGCTTTAAGAATTTTGAAGCACGTTAACGACCCATTTTGCTTACAAAAAAAAATATTAAATTACGTTAATTTGGATATTGATAAAAATCTTTATAATTCGGCATGTTTGGATCTAAGTAAGAGTCCGCCTGACTCGATTACTTCATCAGCTCATCCGCTGGCACATCGAAAAGAGACCGCCCGTCTTCTTTATAATTTTAGAACCAACTGTTCCACTCCGTTTGCATATACGAGTACATAGCTCAGAAACCTATTTTTGTTACTTTTCCAAAATACTTTAAGAGCAGGTCTCTGGCTGATGGCCACCAGGCATCTACTAACTCTATAAGTATTTTGGAGCAGCAACGGAAAAAGAAACTAAAAATGATTAAAGGCAGGTGAAACTTGTTGTGGTAAATTTTACCGCAACAAATCCCACCCTTACCTCCCAGAAAATGTGCTTACATTTCTGTAACACATTTTCTAAGATTTGCCAAGGAAATAAAAAGTAAAAAAAAGGTTTTCCATCAAAAAAATCAAAAGCAAAAATTAAAAATGAAAATCATTAAGTATCAAAAACCATAAAATCTACGTTACTCTACTTTAATCCTCGGATGCGTCGTTATACGGTTTCAAATCTTTAACATGCCAAGTTCCGCGTTCTTTACCACTACTATCTTGTAAAACATATGTCCAAAGTGACATACGCTTTTTGATTTCAAACGGGCCGACAAACTTCGGCGCTAATTTGGCTGCATAATAATTCGCGGCATCCGACAACGAAAAGTTCCTACGCCAGACAATTTCGCCGGGGTGATATTGAACATCACGCCGTCGAAGATTGTAGACCTGAGCAGATCTCTTAGATGCTGCTTGTAACTTCTTCCCTATATCTGATCTTAGTTCCTTGAAACGTTCAGCGATCTCATCCTGATCCTGAACGGTTCCCGAACTATCCTCCACAGATGGTGCTTCTCGACCTGAAGTCACCATATCCCTACCAAAATTCGCATAGTAAGGCGAAACGCCTAAAACCTCATGTTGTGACGTGCGAATAGCACACGCCACCTTACTCAATTGTGAGTCCCACACTCTGTGGTTTTCTGCGACGTAAGCCCTCAACGTCGTCTTAAGAATTTGGTTTATCCTTTCCGCAGGATTCGCCTGCGGATGGTAATGGGCTGTAAATTTTAATTGTGACGCGTACGCCTGGCAAAGCGTTTTCAGTTCCTTAGATCGAAACTGGGGACCGTTGTCACACACGATCACCTTTGGGATGCCAAATAAGAGAAAAACATTATCTTCAAGTTCCCTAACTATTGCCCTAGAAGTAGCCGACCTCAAAGCGAAAAGTAGCGGAAATTTCGTAAAATAATCCACTACCGTCAAAATGTAAGTAAAACCCCTACTCGACTTAGGAAGCGGACCTACCAAATCTATACAAATCATTTCCCAAGGTGATTTGATTCCTACCCTCTCAGTCATCAATCCAGCTGGCTTCTCATTCACAGGCTTTACCTGTTGGCAAACTTTACAACTCCTAACATATTTGGTTATATCAGCCCTCATTTTTGGCCAGTAAAACCTAGCCGCTATCCTAGCAAAAGTTTTCCTAACACCCATGTGTCCTGCTAATGGTCCATCATGGTATTCCTGTAAAATCCCTAATCTTTCATTCCTACCTAACACTCTCTTCCACTCCTGGTTATTTTCATGTACTACAACGTGACTAGCCTTTACGAGTTTAAACAACTGACCTTGTTCAACTCTCCAGGCTGGGTACCTAAGCGGATTCGAATTTATCTCCGAAATCATTTTCTTCACCCAAGGGTCTAAATCCTCATCTGAGATTCCACCCAACTGTGGAACTCCTCGAGAAAGCATATCTGGAACCACATGCTCTTTGCCCTTTCGGTGAATGATTTCGAAATCGAATTGTTGGAGCCTAACTGCCCAACGCGCTAACCTACCCTGCGGATCTTTAAGATTGCTTAACCATACCAAGGAATAATGATCCGTTACAACAGTAAATCGAACACCTTCGATATACGGTCGCAACTTCTCAATAGCCCACAATACAGCCAAGCATTCTTTCTCTGTTGTAGAATAATTTCTCTCATTCCTATTCAAAGACCTACTAAGGTAACAGACAACCTTTTCTCCCTCATCAAAGTTCTGTGAAAGAACTGCACCGATACCGAAATCTGACGCGTCTGTTTGAACGACAAAGGGTCGTTTAAAATCTGGGCAAGTGAGTATAGGTGCTGTCACCAAACACTCTTTTGCCTTCCTAAAGCTATCCTCGCATTCTTGAGTCCAACTAAACTTCCTATTCTTCTTTAATAAATCCGATAACGGCCTAAGTAGTTCAGCAAAATTTGGTACAAAACGACGGTACCACGAAACTGTCCCTATAAAACTCCTAACTTCTTTTACATTCCTCGGTGCTGGAATCCTAACCATGCTTTCCACTTTCTCTGGATCTACATGTAACCCATTTCGATCCACTATATATCCTAAAAATTTCAGCGATGGCATGCAAAAGTTGCATTTCTCCTTACTGACTTTCAACCCTGCTCCACTCAACCTTTTCATCACCTCATTCAGAATTTCAAGATGTTGTTTGAAACTTTCTGTAATGATGATGATGTCGTCTAAATAGACGAAAACGAATGGCTCGAGGTCGGCACCCAAAACTGTGTCGATAAACCTCTGCCAAGTAGCAGGTGAGTTGTGAAGACCGAAAGGCATTCTTCGAAATTGAAAAAGACCTCTCCCAGGGACCGTAAAGGCAGTATAGGGCTTAGATTCCTCCTCCATAGGAATCTGCCAATACGCTGACTTGATGTCTAGCGAAGACAAGAACCTCGCACCTCGAAGCCTGTCTAAAATCGAATTAATGTAAGGAAGTGGATAAGCATCCCTATCTGTATTTTTATTAAGCTTCCTATAGTCCACACAGAACCTAAAGGAGCCATCTTTCTTTTTAACTAAAAGTATTGGAGATGACCACGCACTTGTCGATCTCTCAATAACACCTGCATCTAACATTTCCTTTAATTCCCTATCAATATGTTCCTGCATAGCCGGTGAGACCGGATAATACCGTTGTTTAATCGGTTCCGCCGACGTCCTAATTTTATGCGCAACCATAGTTGTGCACCCTAAGCCTTCAGGCATCCTACTAAATGATTCCTCAATCAAGTCCTGTAAACTCTTAATTTCCCTATCACTCAACTCTGAACGTTCTGTAATCGAACAAATCGAAACCGGCTGTTCCGAAAAATTCCACTCACGTGACCTTAAATCCGGTATAATACCCGAAAGTGCCCAAAAATCTGCACCTAGGATCACCGTGTGTGGCAGAGTTGGTATAACAAGACAGTCAATCAACACTGCCCTGTCTTCTACTACTATTGGAAGAGAGAGTGTCCCTAAAACCTTGACACCTGTTCCATCTGCTAACCGAACGCAGTGAACAGTGTCTGTACCTAACGAAAGACCTAAATTTTGAAGAATTTTCCAAGAATCCCTACCTATTATGGTTCTAGAAGCTCCTGAATCTAATAAACCTAAAAATCTAGTACCATAAATACTAACTCCTAAAAATGGTCTCCTATCATCACCGTTTGCCTCGAGAGTAAAACCTAAATGAATCTGATTCACCAACTGGTTTTCAGCAGGCAAAACCTTCAACGTCTTCGAGCCTCCTGCCCTGCTGGCA
The DNA here is from genome assembly GCA_911387755.1 of Chrysotoxum bicinctum. NCBI lineage: Eukaryota > Metazoa > Arthropoda > Insecta > Diptera > Syrphidae > Chrysotoxum > Chrysotoxum bicinctum. Next base: position 92,583,070 of record OU426989.1, on the reverse strand, counting down.
CAAGAGTCCGTTGACCGTTTCCCGAACACCGTCGGCAGTTTTGTCTACTGACCCCTAAAGCCCCACAACCAAAACAACGCCTAGGAGCGGAACACCTATTTGCAAAATGGCCTGATCCATTGCAATTATAACACCTAACCGAAGACCTTTGGTTCGAAGATTGGGCCTGACGAGCAGTTTGATTATTCCCCGCAATAACAGAAACTGCAGAAGTTTCAACACCTACGTATGCTAGATCCGGTTCTAGCAAAGTCCTATTATTCCTAACACTAGGTGGTGGAACATAAGATTCCACGTTTGCCCTAACTGCTTCTAAATTCCTACCTAAAGCCACCAAATCGGATACGCAACTTGGTTTCGCCAAACCAAGCTGAGTTTGGTAGAAAGGTGTCAAGTTCCTTTGAATCATTGACAACTTCCTACCTTCCGATATTGGTTCCGTTAACCTACCGAACAAATTCTGCATTGTCGCCACATAGACTCCGATGGATTCATCTTTGCCTTGTGTACGACGCCTAATTTCCTCAAGAAGTTGCTCATCGTAATTCGGTGGCAAAAATTCGAGTTTCAACTCTCGGACGAGTTCTTGCCACGAATTAACTAAAGCCCTAACTGCCCTATACCAAATTAAAGCTTTTCCGACAAAAAGCTCAACTGCTGCCCTAAAAAGCTGTGCTTCTGAAACTCCTCTAGCCTGACACATCTCTTCAACCCTCTCCAGAAACGCGTTCACTGAAGCACCACAGCGCTCACCAGTGAACTTCACCTCCCATTTTGATATATCTACAAATTTTTCAGAACTTACTATAACCCGTTCTACCACTGGGTTAACCTGACTATAACTATCCCCTTTATTGGTAACTGCCACTCCTAAGTCCGTCGATTTACTGGCGGAGGTACTTATCGACCTACTATCCTGAGGTTCAGCTGAACGCTGCTTTTCAACCTCATTCCTCTTAACCTGTTCCCTATCCTCATTTTGATTCCCTTTTCTTTCATCTTCATCTTCACTTTCATCTTTACCCTCATCGTCCTCCAACTCCGCCATAGCCATAACTAATCTATTTTTAATAGCCTGCCTGCTCTTATCCTGTGCTTCATTTTCTGGTAAGCTCCTATCCATCCTACGTAACCCCCACTCTACCTTTGTAATAATTTTCAAAAATTCCTTCGAAGTTTCCGACTTCGGAGGATTTTCTAAAAGTTTCCCTATTTCAACTAATTTCTTTTCCACCGCCATTAAATCCTGATCAAAGGTAAAAGGATAAGCAGGTGGTGTAAAAGAATTCCTACGCTCCAGTTTTATTGCGACCCTAAGCGCTTTGCGCATCTCCTCAACGGTACCTACTGCTAGCCCCCTCCATTCTATTTCGTAGGTTATTTCATCCTGAGAAAATCTATTAACCTGACTAACATCCATTTTGAAAGTAAAATAAAATTTAAAAAAAAAACTGAAGGAAAAAAAAATTAACGTAAACCAAAACCGAGAAAATAGATCACAAATGAAATGAAACGTACGAAATTAATTCCTAAGCGATAAAAATATCACCAATTTTCTTCACTTTAGCTCCAAATTAAAACTACGAAATCTTTGAGAAAAAAAATAACCGAAACTGAATGTAAAATCACTTTAAATAACCTCCAAAATAATTTAAGAAAATAATAAACACGATTGCTGATCAGGATCTAATTTTATAACACGTTCCACGAATTTTAACAAAAGGATTAAAAAAAATTAATCCAAAATTTTTGCGTTAAAGAAGCAACCAGAAGAAAAAGTACTTTTTAAAAGTGTCAACCCCGGCTTCTATTTATCCTAAAACTCCGAAATGTCAAAATAATATTTAAGCTACCAACAAAAAAAAGTCTGAAAGAGACCGCACTATATGTCTTGAATGATGAAATTATTATTGGAAAATAAAATAAATTATGAAAAAAACTCAATAAATTAAACTTTAATTCAAAGTAAAACTAATAGGTATCACTTAACCACGATCACAAAAAGAATTAGTGGAACACAAAAAAAACCTTACTCGCTTTATCCTTCGATTGGGTGCCTTGGTTATAAACTCCGGATCTTCTTTATTTGACGTCACCACTTGCCAAAAAAACAAATTACTCCTCAAGAAAAATGATTTGTTGCCACCAACAACGGGATGAGATAAATCACTTTTTACCTAAATGAAATAAAAAACAACACCAAGTAAATTTCTTTGGATTGAAATATAAAAACAAACACTTCCCTAAATCAACACAATAACTACAATGCACAACGAAATGTAATTCGTACACACTTTTTTTTGCAAACAATATCTCAAGAGAGCCCCACGTTCGGACGCCAATTGTTATGTAAATTATCAAACGCGATCTATATTGTTTTATTAGAAAACTTAAGTTTATGTTGGCAGAACTTTCAATCTGCAAACTCAATAACAAAACAAAGCGAAACGAATTTTAACTAAATATTTTACAATTACTTCCCGAGACCGACGCGCGCCGCGACAACAACAAACGAGAAGATGAGATATGACACAAGACAAACTAACTTGTGTCAAATTGAAATGGGTGCGTTTGATAAAAAGCACAATAAGCAGTATTCAGAGTACTACCACCCACTAGCTCAGCGATGGGGTGGGTTCAGTGATGTAATTAATCGAATTTGATTAATTAAATGAATCAAACGAACGAATCTATAAAAAAAATATTAAGTGTAGGTACAGGGTGTACTCACACAGAAAATGGGCGCCAGTAATTTTTTTTTGAATTAAAGGAAATTACAAACCTTTTGGAGCGGAACCAAGAAATTTTTATTTGAATAAATTAAAAAAAAATCAATCTTTGTTTTGAAGAATTTTTTTTTCCTTTAATTTATCTCGATTCTTTTTGCTTGGGAAACCTTACAAGCAGGATTAAAACCCAAGATCTTTTTAAACGAATTAGATTTAACAAACGACAACGGTAAAACAACAGAACCGAAAGCAAATGAAACGCAAGTGAACAAAAAAACGCAATTGGGCCGTTAGCGAAAAAAAAAAACCGTGTCCCACAATTAACTGGGATAGAATTCGAAATATTTAGCAAGTCCCTACGAAATCTTTTAAAATTGACACACAAAAAAAAAAACACTCTACTTATCTTTCTTTTTTTCAAATTTACGGATCTTCCTCTTTTCCTCTATCACCTCGATTATTTTTCCGTTTCTCCAAAACTTCTTCTTCGCCTCGAATAACTACTTGTCCTCCAATTATTCCTCTATATTTCTTTTTCCCAACGACAAAAAAACTTTTTCCAAAAACTTTTCTTCGATTTTTTTTTTTCTTCAAACTTTTCTCGACTTCTCAACAAAAAAATCAACTTTTCGCTTGACTGGTTCTCCAAAGAGTACCTTTCCAAGCTAAACCTATTGTCTTCCTCGGCCATTCCATTCTCTCACACATTCATACGTCCAGCCAATCGTTTTCGAGATCTTCAGTCACGGGATCACGGCTTCCTGGAAAGCTACGTGCTCTCCTCGAAAACCTCCGTTCCTCCGTAGTCGAATCTCATCGAAACTTTACTCTCACACACACATTCAATGATTCAACAAGTTGTTGGATGTCTTTCCAAAACTTGCCGAATCCAAATGACCGAGTTCAGACCCCTTTCAACTATTTTTTTCGAGAAAATCTAAAAGAATTAAAAATCGAGAAAAAGTTTCTACTAGGCATTCTCCTAGTTACTATTAATTATTCGCGAGTAATTCGAAGCGCGAAGCAATCTTTCCGAAACTAAAAACGAGGTGAGAGAGGAAAACGATTCTTTAAATTTTAAGCTCTACCTATTTATTTTCTTTCGTTGTCAATTCTGAAAGATTTTCTATTCTAACAAAAATTGCGCTTTAAGAATTTTGAAGCACGTTAACGACCCATTTTGCTTACAAAAAAAAATATTAAATTACGTTAATTTGGATATTGATAAAAATCTTTATAATTCGGCATGTTTGGATCTAAGTAAGAGTCCGCCTGACTCGATTACTTCATCAGCTCATCCGCTGGCACATCGAAAAGAGACCGCCCGTCTTCTTTATAATTTTAGAACCAACTGTTCCACTCCGTTTGCATATACGAGTACATAGCTCAGAAACCTATTTTTGTTACTTTTCCAAAATACTTTAAGAGCAGGTCTCTGGCTGATGGCCACCAGGCATCTACTAACTCTATAAGTATTTTGGAGCAGCAACGGAAAAAGAAACTAAAAATGATTAAAGGCAGGTGAAACTTGTTGTGGTAAATTTTACCGCAACAGAGCAACTTCATCTGAATCAAGATTTATCTACAGAAATTTAAATCATCAACTGCAATCGGATACCAATTACTTTCGCAATGAATATTCAGCATCTGTCATAAGCATTATTTTTAGAACAAGAGTTGAAATTTTAAACCTCAATTTCATACCTCACAGAGATGACCTGCCCCTGATCTGTAATCTGTGTAACAGAAGAGAGAATGAAGATATCTACCATTTCGTGGCTGCGTGTCCAATTTTACAAGAAATTCGTCGGTTATATTTTCAGGAAAGTTATCTAACATTACAAAGACTTTATGAAATTTTAAACGGAGCAACCGGCTGGCTTAGTCTCTATAAATATTGCCAACATGCCCTTACCTACCGTAATAGTTTTTCTTAATATACGCGATCGATTTCCCAGTTACTGCAAATATTTAAGCTACATAATTCAGTTTTCTCAGTGTTGCTAGCCTATTCAAAATTGATGCTTTTTCTTTTGTGTTTCAAATCACGATAAAATTGACATCCTAGTTGAAAACAGTTAGGAATTAAATAATTAATACATTTTGTTAAATATTTTGTGTTTCAAATCACCCTTAAAATTGAAAATTTTTGTTAAAAATAGTTAATCAGTTATGTAAATAACAACAAATTTAAATATTTTGTGTTTCAAATCAAGTTAAAATTGTTTTATAATTAGTGCTGCGATTAATAATTGAACATTTTTGTTTGCAATTTACAAACCTATGGATGAAAAATTATTAAATTTAACCTTTTAATAGATTGTTTTTATTTTTATATTACAGTAAAACCCGCTTAAGAGAAACCCGCTTAAGAGAAAAACCCGCTTACCTGAAACACTTTCTTCATCCCCAAGTTTTTTCCGACCAATTTCCCTTAAAACACTCCGCTTAAGTGAAACTCGCTTAAGTGAAAAACCCGGATAACTGAAACATATTTTCAGTTAATTTTTAATATACTTCATTGAAAAAAAACTCTCTTAAGTGGAAAAAAATTGAATCGAACAGAACAAAAATTTGCTAGTTTTCGTTTTTCAATAAACTATTTCTGTGTTATTTAATCGTTGTTTTATTTAACTTCTTTCAAGGCAAGTTCAAAAGATAAAAAAAATATTGTTTCTAGCATTAAATCTCCGCTTAATGGAATTTTTAAATCCGCTTAAGTGAATTTTTTTTTTCACTTATCCGAACTCCGCTTAGGTGAAATTATTTTTCACTTAAGCGGAGTTCGTTTAAGTGAAAAACCCGCTTAAGTGAAAGAAAAACTGTGACATTTTGCCGTTTCTCTTAAGCGGGTTTTACTGAACAAGGGTAGGCAGGCTAATCAAAAGAAGACGATTTTCGAAGGGTATACTCATTTTTAAGATTTTTGCATTTATCTTTTATTTTTTTAAATCATGTAATGTTATCTCAGGCAGACGGCAGTATTGCCATGTCCTATTCTTAAGAGTAAAATATTGTAAAATTTGATGAACAAAAAATAAAGAATATATCTATCTATCTACAGAGAATTTCGAAACAAATATGCATTTCTGCTTTGTTCATAATGGTGGCACTGAGTTGTCTAACGTAGAGTATTCATATCCCCTTAAGTACGCGTTTATTATAAACAAAAATCAGTTCTACTGGCTTACAACTCGCAACTCTGCATGCGTGTTGTTGGTCAGAAGGAATCGAGGGGACCTGCAATTTCTGCAGAGTTTGAACGGCTTAGGTGAGAGGCACATTTTCATGACAACAGATACTCTTGGAGGATTGTATTGCTGAAAAAAACATTTTTATTTTTAAGTAACAGTCTGGGATTTGATGTGTACTAGATAATTAATTTCGGTTCAAAAAGTACGCTCACGACTGGGTCTTAAATGCTTTAAGGAAACTATCGACGCAGTCTCGTCTGGATTGGACGATACGAGATGAAGACTTTTCTGGTTTCGTAAACAGCCCTAATTATTCCAAATCAGTTTTGGGTATTTAAGCTTTTCAAGTGTTTGTGTTATTGATAATAATTAATGGACTTCCGATCCGTTCTTACTAAAGTAAGAAGTTGAGCCAGTCATTTCTGGCAGATCCTCATGATTATATGTATGCTTTGTAAGTCAATTCCGATTTGACTACTTGGTTTGTAAACCACTCTCCATTTTGTATTTTAGAATCATTTCTCACATTTTTGAAATTATAATTTTCACACTCAAGTTTATTATACCATTTGTTGAATAGTGAACCCCCTGTTCATTTCACATTTCCGTATTCATTCGGCTTCTTCATCTATTAATTTTTCTTAAGAATTCAATTTATTCGTTCAACCATTGAACTTGAAATAAAAAGGAACAAGGAAACAATTTGGAATCGTCCAACTACCAATATATTTGAGTTCCATTGTTGTCTGACGGGAGCATCAGTGACTGTTTTTTTTATTTGAATTTATTCTATTTCGTTTTTTTTTGTATTATTCAAACATAATGGAGGTTTGAAAAAAAAAATGGTAGTGAGAATGAAAGCGATTTAATGAGTTTTTATGGATGCTTAGCCTGGCGGTTGATTTCATTATTTTTTAAATCTCAAATAGAAACGATGAATTTTTAAAATTGTATTAAGAAGAAATTCAAACAATGTTGTTGGGATTTAATCTCATTAGTGAGACTTTTAATGAAGTGTGCAAACATTATAAGAATTTACATAGCTATGGAAATAGTTTTAACTAAAATTTTGCTTCTTTAAAAATATTAAATTTTTCATTAACTTGTGTATTCGATAATTGATTTTTTACCTTCTCCTTTGTAAAGCAACGCTCACTTAATAAGGATTTGGGTAAGTTAACATTGCTGATCAACAATATTCAGTAAGGCTGTGTCCACACTATGTCGATAAACATTGTTTATTTACCTTGTCAACTGGGTTCATAAGGTGCAATTTGGTCCATAATAAACTGCTTATCAACGTTCTGTAGCGCTCACTATTGACGGTGACCGCCTCACTGACGTAGTTTTAGAAAAAGTACGTACAAATGACAGGCCCAAAATCCATGCCAAACGTATTGTCACCAGGTAAGCCTCGTGTCGATGTCATCCTATTTGCCTTAATTTTTCTTGTTTACACAGGCATTTATTCAAAAATGCGGCTTTTCGATAAAGATGATTTTTAAAATTGGCCCATTCAGCGAACAAACGGCGTTGTTTATGGTCATAAACTTAAAGCTCTTGGGTCAGTTGAATTTGGCCCGATTCCCGACGGTAAATTTGCCAAGTTAAATTCTGCAATGAATTGAATAATGAACAAAAGATTTGGCAGATGTCAACAAAATAACATTGCCACCACAGGCCACTAAAATCTTCACGCGCCAATTGAAAAAAGCTTTTATAATGTACAGTGGACTCTCGTTAACTTGAACATACGATAACTTGAACATTCCAATAACTTGAACAAATATTTTTTCCCTTTACGCATTCTATACCTTGAACGGACTATTTTTAAGACCCAATACCTTGAATTTTTCCCCTAAGTATTCTATAAGTTGAACAAGTAAAATGTATGCGAACTCTGTAACTTGAACAAAGTTTAATATTGAATTTCTTAAATTTTTGAATTTATGCAAGGTACCTGGGATCTTGGTACAGAAAGCAAACGGTTTTTGTAAAGGGGAATCCCAGTAAATTTCTTTAGTATTTCCGTATAAGGTTTTATTCTTCATAATCGGTGAATTTCTGAATTTCATTTGAACACGTGCGTATTTAGGAATCGAAAACGTTTCAATTAAAATTATTTATTAATAATATCATTATTTATGTTTTAAAATTATTAAAATGAATCATTATTAAATAAAAACGACAATTTTTTAACTTGATCCAGTAACTTGCACAATCCTATAACTTGAACACTCCTGGTTTCGTCCGTGTTCAAGTTAATGAGCGTTCACTGTATTTCTAAAAAAATCAAACTCAAGAATTTTGATCAAACTTGACATAACGATGCGTTGTGAAGACGAAAAAAATGGATCTAGCAATTATTTCTGTCTATCTGTACATCCTTAAAGGCTCATTAGATTTTCTTAAATTTGATAGATAGCATTTTTAAGCTTTTCGATAGACACTATTTGTTCTTTAATTTTTAAGATCAAAAATAACGGAACTTGCATATATTTTTTTTTTTTTTTGAATTTTAAGAAAATATTTTTTTTTGTTAAAAAACAATTTTACAAATTTAAATAAAAGTTCGAAAAATTTCAAGGGTATATTAAAAGCCCCTTATAATGTCAAAAGATGAGGTAATTAGGGGGGAGAAAAAGGAGGTGTCGGTGAACATTGGTTTTGAATGTTTGCAAATTGAAATGACAAGGAAAACCGTGCCGGGTAGATTCCATAACCTTGTGCAACTAAAAAACGAATATATCGTCGTCGTTCTATGAAAACTCCCTAAGTCCATTTTTTGTTTTTTGAGATATTTGCATTTAAACTTGGAAATTAATATAAAAAAATCCAAAAATTATCAGAATAGCACGATCTCAGGCTTCAATTGTAGAATGGGTTTGGCGTAGCCATTGTGCAATAAATTTTTTTGCAAATGGTTTATCCGAAATGAATTAAATAAGAATTGAATCACATTTTTTTTTAAAATGGACTTAGGGAGTTTTCATAGAACGACGACGATATAATATGTTTTACGGTACGACCAAACTAAGGCTCAAGGATGAACTGATGAGCATTTTTAGCGAAGAGGGTATCACGGGTGAACTGATCAAGGGGAGAAATGCAACTGGCTACTCCGAGTGAGCATTGCTTGTGAAAGAAGTCAAAGAAGCGATGAAATGGAAACTAATCCATGATAGTTTCAGTTTTAAGGCTCTGTTCAGATTTATTCTATCCAATAAGTGGAGAGAAGTTTGTGCTAGACCTGCCCAAAGATGTGAGTTATACTCGAGTTTTTCTTAAATCGATATAGAAATCCTAAGCATTTAGCAGCGTTTTTGGCGGTCTCGAAAATGTGGCCATTCCAACGAAGATCATCGTTGTCAAAATACCGACTACTGAGAGCTTTTTGGCTTCTTCGATGTTCGTACCATTCAAGGACAAGAAGTATATCTTGCTTCAACGAAAAAAGACAGCATTGAGTTTTCGAAACATTAAACTGCTCAAGAGTTCTTGTACCCCATTTAACAATTCTGTAAACATTAGAGTTTAATAAGCTTATCATGCGATACCGGTGCAATTCAACTTCCGAAGGAGATGGATGTGAATTTGAGAACGAGTATCAGAAACTGAGCGTAGAGTCCTCGGCAAAACAATGAAGTGGATTAGAAATTTCAGACAAGACAAAATGGAGCCCTGATGGGGAACACCAGAATTTATTTTATGAAGATCAGACTTGAAACCGTTCAATACAACATGTATTGAACAATATAGAAGGTAATTTCTAATCCAAAGAATAAGTATTTCGTTGATACCAAACGCACACATTTTAGATGAAAGAGCCTGGTGCCACACTCTTTCCAATGCCTTAGATATATCGAGCACAATAATCTTTATCCAAAGCAATGTTAAAGTCTTTCCACTCTTTGGGGAGATATGCCATCAAATCACCAGTAGAACGATTGCTGCGAAAGCCGTATTGCAAGTCATTGAGAAGCTTTCGATCTTCGAGATATTTCTTGAGCTGATGATTTATCAGCGATTCCATGACCTTGGAAAGAAGGGGCGTAAGTGCAATTGATCGATAGGACGAGGTGATGGGACATGCTAGACAAATGCTGTTTTCTTGGGAAAAGCCTACGCAATGGTTTTTCCAGCGTTGAAGAACACCTTTAGGACTTAACGAACACGCAGTATTAAAAGTTAACGAAAATAATTTAGCTTATATTATTGAAGAATCAAATCAAAACCAACTTGAATTCAATCCGACTAAAACAAAGTCGTGCCTGATCGGGAAACTAATGACTGCTCAGAACTTGGTCTGGGCCAGTAGCGCAACAATCAGTCACGGTGAAGTGCTTGTTTTACCTCCTCGTGGTGGTCCCCGGGCAACTATTTACGTATGCCTATATATTTAAATAGGCTAAAATTACAAGTGTGAAAGGCCTAGCTTTCTAGGAAAGGTTACGGAGGTTAGCATTCTTCGTAACTGAAATAATTTCCCGCTAACGAAACCAACACTACGCCTCGGATAGGGAACGATAACACGTTGACGACTTTTGGCTATTGTACCCGGACAAAGATTGGTTTCTGGAATGTGAAGACGCTTCTCGACAACAGAAGTGAAGGTCCTCAACATGCCAGATTCTTCCAACTAGAGAGTGAGTTCATGCGGTATAAGATGGACATCTTAGGGATCAGTGAAGTTAGATGGTTGTCCTAGGGGAAATATAAGTCCCCAACCCGCCGTTTCCGTGTTGGAAACCGGAACGACAATAGCGAACGTTTTGTCGATTTTTGTAACGCCAACTGCCTTGTTATAGGAGGAACCATGTTTGAGCACAAGACGTGCCACAAAATCAGTTGGTTGTCGATGCACAGACAAGCAAATTCTAACCAAATTTATCACTTCGCGATCAGTCGGCGATTTAGAAGCAGTCTCCAGGATGTTCGAAACAGAAGAGGTGCAGACATGGGAATTGCCCGGGACCACCATCTGATGGTTGCTACCGTAAGATTACTAACAGCTGCAGTTCGAAGATCCCAAGAAAACACCCGAATGCCCAAGTTCAACACCGATAGACTCAAGGATCCGGCAGTCCACCAACAACTAGGGGACCATATTTCACAAGGATTGAGAGCAATCAGTAACACGGAACCCACCTCCATCGAAAACTATTGGTGTGCGGTCGATCGCAAGGAAGAAATAGTGTCTGGCTTTCCGAAGAAACTTGGGCTAGGATCGAAGAAAGAAAGCTCAAAGCTCGCATTGCAGCAACGTCAGCAGCAGGTAGAAACGAGCTAGAGTCTGCGTACCACAGAGCTAACAGGTATTCAAAGCTCTAAACAACACCTGGTAAAGGACATAGACGGATCACTGCTAGTTTCGGATAAGAACCAGCTCAAAAGGTGGAAGTAACACTTTTCTGCGGTTTTAAATCGCGTTTTCACCAGTGAAGTCAACCTAAAATCCAATGATCCGTTCGTAGTAACAAATTCCCGAATACGAATACGGCGTTTGACAGTATCAATAGACAATTTATTTGGCTTTCCTTGCGCAGGAGGGGCATCCCGGATAAATTGATCGCTATTATCAAGGCTACATATGAAGGATCCAAATGCCACGTTCTGCATAAAGGAAGGTTGTCAGAGGAGTTTGAAATCCAAAGTGGTGTTAGACAAGGTTGTATACTATCACCAATGCTGTTCCTGTTGGTAATAAGTGATGTGCTGCATGCAGCTTTGTCGACTCTAAATTGAGGAATTCAGTGGATGACGTGTGCTTACTCTCTCATAGGATCATGGATCTTCATCAAATGACAACAAGGGTGGAGAGAGAAGCCGAAACCGTCGGGCTTAAGATCAATACGGCAAAAACTAAAAGGATCAGCTTTGGAACTTCCTCATCTACTACTCAAATAGATATTTCTGGACAACCAGTAGAGACGGTAGAAAGTTTTTAATATCTTGGGAGTATTGTCTCTACTGATGGCGGTACGGAACTAGATATAACCAGCCAAATCGGGAAAGCAAAGGCTGCGTTCGGAATGCTGTCCAAAATATGGAGAAACAACTCTATAAGCCTAAAGACCAAGTTAGGACTGTTCCGCTCCAATATAGCATCCGTGCTTCTTTATGGATGCAGCACTTGGAAAGTAACACCCACTGTCCCAAGAAAGCTGCAAACGTTCGTTAATAGATGTCTGCGAAACATCTTGCGGATTTTCTGGCCTAACCGTCTCTCCAATGATGAACTTCATGCGAGGACAGGTCAGGAACCCATCGACTCTATAATACGAAAACATAAGTGGCAGTGGATTGGACATACGCTTTGAAAAGGCCACGAGTGCATTGCGAGTCAAGCGATACAATGGAACCCTCTCACGCAGCGGGGCAGAGGAGTGGGCCGACCCAGAAGTACTTGGCGAAGAACGGTCGAAGAGTAATCAGCACAAGTGGGCAAGAGTTGGAGAGACCTGAAATACATCTCCATAAACCGTACACGATGGCGCTTAGGAGTAGTAGAGGCCATATGCCCCGCAAGGGAAACCACACGGACGTAACAGGTCCGAGGACCTAAGTAAGTAAGTAAAACAAAGTCCTATAAAAGCAGAACCTAACCACTTGTTTTTGGTCGAAATTAACTTAGAGTTGTTTTTAACAACACTTTGATTGGAAGGACCATATCTAATAGACAGTCGCACAAGTTAAGGTTTCTGTGCGGAATTTTAACCATTTAAAAGACACTTTTTCTTACCCATTGAAGTGAAAATAAATGTCGTAAAGTCTCTAATTCTTCAAGTTCTGTCCCTCGATTGTGAAATATTTGCTCATTTGGACTTGAAATCACTTCGTAAATAAAAGTCAGTATTTAATGAACATTTTCTTAGGACATGGATACAAGCTTTTCTTGATTTATTCGAAACTTCCAAAAGTAGATACATATATGGGAATGGGTTTTGTCTCTGAACAAGATAGCCATAAGATATTCAATATTGTCATTTTTATTTTTTATATGTAACCTTATTCGATTATAAATTATTTCCTTCAAAATATCTATGAGCATACTTATGTACATACTCGTACATACATATGTATGTTTGTTTGAAGAATTATAAAAAGAAATCCATTCTGTAATCAAATCTACTAATCTCTCTGCAAAATCTCAAAATAAATTCACTGTCAAACTCGTAGATATTCATACCGTTTTTCCTGGATTCGAAACCAATTAATTTATGCTTCTATTGGTTTCATGCTTCCTCACTGATTAAACAATCCAATTCAAATGATTTATAAAACAAATATACCTCACTAACGATATCACTCGAAATCACGTTGCAACAATTATTCATCGAACGAAAAATCATAAATCATCTACTTCCAATGTTATGTAAGGGTGTTCCACTTTCGAACACATTTCTGTTCCTTCCTGTGAAAAATATACTACATACTCCCTTTGCATGTTGTTTTTTTTCAAAAAAAAAAAAAAAATCCTTTAGCTTCACTTTCTTCATGTAAATAATAATGAAACCATGAATTTTAGATTTAAGACTCTTATCCACATTTATCTTCGGAGCCCGTTCATCGGTTAACCACACTCTATGGGGTTTATTGATTTTTTCTTCCCTCTTCTTCGAGTAGGTTTCCTATTTTCCAACCATCACATTGAGCAAGAATGTTTATTCACCCGGTGGATATAAAATTATATAACAACGATCCAAGTTCACAGTCTGGTTGTCAGAAAATTGGTATCCGAAATTCGAAAAGGATTTCCCTATACGTATACACAAATCCAAAGGACGCGGAGTGGTGTACGAGTATATAACATGCTTGCACTTCCCCCACATTGTTGGTTGGTTGGTCGCCACGCCTCACCTCAACTCAGCTCGCCTTGTCAAAACCGGGACCTACATTTTTGTATGAAGCAAACTATCAATTCCGCCAAAGAATTCCATTAAGGATGCTTAATACACTTTCTTCTTCGTTTTGTAAACACATTACCTCCAGAGACTGCTTAAAATTGCAGAGATACGTTGTCGTTTTGCACACCCTCGAATCCATCCGTTGCATGTTATTGCATGAGATGCACTCCAACAGAAAATTCAGCCTTCACAGCCGCCCGCAGCAGCATGGGGCTTGACTAAAGTGGGCGTCGTCTTGTGCTCTTCAAGTTCACATAGCCAATGTTTTGAAAGTTCCTCTTCAGAAATCCGCTCTACCCTCTTGCCCTAGTCCATAACCGCTAAGTCTGAAATAATTTCACATTGAAAATGTTGATGCCCTAAGTGACTGTGAGAAATCTTTGGTTTCTTGAGAGTAGATCCAAAGAAGTTTTCCAAAGTTTCGCCTCTACATTATCCTCAGTTCCGTTCGGTTCGGTTGGGTTCTGTTCGTCCAACACTCTTTTAACTGCCATCCTCACACACTTTCGATAAATTCAATTTTCATGATTATCTAACAAAATGCCGGCATCCTTGATGCTCTGAAGCGCGAACGGCAAAGAATGGAAATTACCAGGCCCTTGGCGTATACACTATATTATCATAGAAGTGAATGAAGGCAAAATGGCAACAGCAACTCGAATTAGAAGTGGAAGTGGAAGCCCGCAACGGCAATGGGATACAGGAGAAGGAGGTACCTACTTACTCTATGCAAGAGGGAATGCTTCAATTGATAATCGCTCTAGCGAAAAAATTCTGTTTATGGAGATGTAGTGAGTGTAGAACGCTTCACAGCACAGCATCCTTCAATATGAAAACTTTATCCTTTAACACTAAGAAGGACTAGACGAAGGAGGCCGTCCTGATAAAATGGATGGGAGCGACGATGGCTGAGATGGAAAATAGCCTAAAAGCCACCAAGTTGTCGTTATTAGAAAGTCAAAATTCTTGCCGATGGATGCATTGATTACAGAAAATGGTGGTTGTTTTTAAGTTGTCAATCGAAGAGGGTCGTAGATATAGGATAGTTGGGCCTACGTACCAACGAACGAACGTATAGGAAAGGAAGATTGCTTTTTGCAAATTACAATGTGAGATAGCACGAGAAAATGAATTATAAATTATCGAGAAGAGAGGGAGAGAGTATGCAACTGAGCTATAAAATAGGCACTACAATTTTCTAAATCAATATTTTACCTTCTTTGTAATTCGTTAATAAATTCTACTTCACCATCGATTCCAATACCAATTTCTGAAAGGAACTGAAAGGGAGCGTTCCGAAACATATGAATGCGAGACCGCTGGTAGTGGCGCTGCAAACGGACAGACTTTTGACCACGTATACAGGTATAAAGTATGTACATTAGGTAAAGTAGGTAACCGCCAGCGCCGCCAGCTGTCTCGCATATCATATGTTTCGGAACGCTTCCTTTCAGTTTCGTGAGAGTTTCGGAACGTTCCGTTTTAGTTTCGCGAGTCGCGCGACAATAACGGAATGCACCCTAAGATTCGACGGAAACGTTTTTCTAGTCTCAGCCAGCTCAATATTTTTGCTCCCTACCGCATCACAGAAAGTCATTTCGATATGTTGTTTATCGTTTAAATTAAATACTGTTGAATCTTCTAAAACTAAACATTTAGTACTTCACTTAACCTTTGAAATAGTTTTTGTAAATGAAAAGAGTTAAAGAAAGCGGTGCGGAATACCGCAAGAAAAAGGCTAAGAAGTGATTCCAATATTCATGGGAATGCATAACTTATTTTACAAGCACAAGAAGAAGACGTGCCTGTCGTCGAGGTTGGAAGTCGTTCTGGTCCCACCACAGAGCAGGGTCAAGGCGAAATCGACTCACCAGAAGTACCTCAAGCATCTAGTCACAAGCCTGCAGAAGAAGTGAATCTCGATGTTGCCAAAGAAGACATAATTGAAATCGAGCCTTCTGCTCCTGCCGAAGCCAAAGCTTGTTGAAAGCTGTTTGGCAATTCCGGCTCGAATTTCGCATCTGAAGAAGGATTCAACAAATGGTGGAAGCTAAATCCAAGAATCGGAGACCATGAGAACAGCCTAGACCATGAGCAGAGCTTCTTGAAATGGAAGGAGTTGGAAGTTCGCCAGAACCGTGAAGTAACCATCGATCAGAAATAACAAGAAGTTTTTGAAAGTGAGGAGAAGAAGTGGAGGGATGTACTGTACCGGTTGCTAAATATTATCCATTTCTAGCCAAACAGGATCTTGCCTTCAGAGGACATCGCGAAGACATTCGAGGAGACGATAGTGGCAATCGCGGGAACTTTCTGGAGTTAGTGCACCTCCTAGCTAAATATGACCCTCTTTTAATGGAACACCTGACAAAGATAATGCTGGGAGCAAGAGTCCCAGTTTCGTATCTATCACCAGAAACCCAGAATGAATTGATAAGCTTACTGGGACAGCAAGTTCGATCCATCATCATCCATCGCATTCAAGAAGCTAAATATTATTGTGTAATCTTCGACAGTACACCAGACATCCCCGACAAAGACCAAATGAGCCAGGTTCTGCGAAACGTACATATCGAAGGAGAAAAGGTCGCCGTGGTAGAATATTTCAGCGACTTCTTCGAACCAAAAGGAAAAAATGCAGAAGATCTAAGCAACGATATAATCAGACGGACTAGACATGCAGAACTTGAACTCTGCCACAATGTCAGGGATCCACAATGGAGTTCCAGCCCCGATTAAAGCACTGAATCCGAAAGCTTCATTCGTTGCATGTACAAACCACTCACTCAACTTGGCTGGGGTACACGCTGCTTCTGAATCAGTGATTCCGTGACGTTTTTTGGAACTCTGGAGAAGGTATTTGCCTTCTTTTCTGCATCAACTGCTCGGTGGAACGCTTTGGTTGCCGTCACAGGTCGAGCAGTGAAACGAGTCACTGAAACGCGCTGGAGGGCTAGACATAAAGCTGTCAAGACGCCTAAAAATAAGTTTGAGAAAGTTTTTGAGGTACTGAAAGAAAAGATCATTCAATATTCAACGACTCGATTCTAGCAAGTTCAAGAAATAGCGGACAAGTTCGGATTTTTGACGCCAGCGAAACTTTTGGACAGCAAGTACGACTGTGATCTTTCCCACGTATTAGAAGACATCGACAAGGACGATTTTCAGATGGAGCGAAAGCGTCTCCAGCAGTTTGTCGCCAGTTCTAAATCAGAGGAAGATATAAGAGGCAAAAGACCACTGGAGCTCCTCCAGTTCATTCGTATATATTTGACTTTGGCAATTAGTGTCGCTAGTTGTGAGAGAAGTTTTTCGACTAATCAAAAATTATCTCAGATCCACTATAAGCTCCACCAGACTTTCAAACTTGGCTATATTGTCGATTGAACAAGAATTGGCCGCAAGTATTGATTTTGACAAAGTTATTTCTGACTTCGCTGCTAGTAAGGCCCGTAGAATCCGTTTGTGAAACCGCTGATCCTATCTTACCTTCAATAAAAGATACCTCATTGCCTGTGAAATGATGTCTCGAAATTTAATTTTAATTAAGTATTGAATGGAAGCGGCAAATTGGGTCTCCCGCCCCGGGCGCCGAGATGGCCCGCTACGCCACTGGTCGAGAGGTTAAGAATTGGTTAAATGAAGAGTACGGTAATCGTTGGATAGGAAGAAATGGCCTGTACGATTTCCTAACCTTACAGTATTGGATTTCTTTGATGGGAAAGAATGAAAGAACTTGCTTATTCAACCGAAATAGCAAATTTAGGTGAACTAGAAGACCGAATTCTCGAAGCGTCATCAAAAGTGAAGCAGTAGCTATCATCAATAAATATTCGTAGTGAAATCCAAAAACGGACTCTAGCATGTATACAAAACCAAGCAAGACACTTTGAACACTTGTTATAACTGTTTTAGTACACACATAAAGTCAAAAATATATAAACCCACACAAAATCATTTTTTATTCATAGAGCCTTTGGAGCTTAAAGCCAAAAACCTTTTTTTCTTATTTTACATGTCTCAGATTTTCCCAAGTATCATAAAATCTATGGGTTTCTCCGCAAACTTGTCATCGAGTTTTATTTTTATAATTGTTACTTTTTCATTCAAAAATTTAGTAAAACGGTGTATTAGTGTAGACAGATAGATAGATAGATATATTCATTTGTTTATAAGCTTTGATTTTACAAATTGATTGGCAATGTACAATTTTAGTGTTTTTTTTTCTTAATAAAATAAGTCATACAACAAATACTCGTATAATATTTCAAGTTTAAAATTAATTTTTAATTGATTTCAAAATAAATAAAAGGAAAATATGTCTATGTTGAGATTTAAGTACTTAATATGAAACCTGGGTTGGTTATTCATTTAATATAAAGGGACTCTAAGTTTGAGCGAGTTAACTACATATTTATATTAATTGTACTGGCGCAAAATTTTAAACGATTTAGTAATTGTATTTTAAAGCTATTTGAGTAAATTACTAAGGATTTTGCTAATTTTAAACGATTTTAACATATTACTATCTTTTAACATTTAACTAAAGTTAAAATCACAAACTGACTACTTTAACTTTAAGTCTAAAAAACAGATTGTTATCAAATAATTTTCTATAAAATAATCTTGGTACTGATGATGAGGCAAATAAGTCCTCGAAATATATATACATATAAAAACTAAATAAAAAAAATGCGTTTTTAATTGAATCAAATGAAGAAAAACAAAAGGTAAAATAAAACTTAAGTAATTTGCTAAATCCATATGACTTCTGCCATTTTTCTCGTACAATATTTCTTAGCAATTTTATTTGAAAGAAATTGTGCTTTTTTTATGATTCGTGAGCTAATTGTTTTTAAAAGTAAACAAAATAATATAAAATGTTTTCGGAAGACGAAGATTTCCATATGTTTGAAGACTCAGCTTTGTGCCGAAAATTTCGATGTTTTAAGTCCCCAGCAAATCCCGTTAAAGAACTTGATGATGGATAATTTTACTCCAGGAATAAATTTGACAAGACAACAGTTCAGTTCTTGGTTGAAAACCTGAAAATCTAAGCCCGAATTACATGCCGTGGGACTCCAATTTCACCAGAACTACAAGTACTTAGTTTCATTACACTTCTTTGGGAGAAATAAATTGTGGTTGTCACTTTGATTTCTGACAAATCAAATTATTAGGTCCCTTCCTCAGATTTAGTTTCGTTTGCTTTGTATTTTTTCACGAACTGTCATTGTTTGGACGTGTTCAGATGCATCATTTTTATTAAAAGGCAATAAGTAATTTACTAGTTAGTAAAATGAAAGAAAAGGTTTAAAATTTTCGAAGAGTTAGTAAAAAAGTTTAACAAATTGCTAACTAATAAATTACTAAGCCCTTAATAATCGGTTGTTTAAAATTTTGCCTCATTGTTTTCATTTTCGGAAGCCATTATGCTACTTAAATCGAAAATCTGTTAGTAATCAGATAGTGGTTTCTCAAAGTTTTATAGATAGGATATCTTAAGAGGAAGTGATCAATTGTGTCATCTTCATGCAAGTTACAAATCGTACAAATGTTCATTGGGTCAAAACTGCATTTTTTTTATCAAGCGGTCATCTGAGAAACTTAAAAGCTTTATCCAGAAGTTTAAGCTTATTTTCGCTATTTTGTATATTAATGGAATACAGGGGCGAACGCAGGTAGGGGTTTTAGGGGTTCAAACCCCCCCCCCCCCCCGAAACGACCAAAAAAATAAGGGTTCATTTTGTTAAAGAAAAAAAAAAACAGTGTTATTTTCGTGCCACAAATTCTTCTGCTAGTGTTGTTTTTTCTTACGACTACTTATAGGTACTATAAGTTTATAAGGCTTGCATTCGTAAAAAAAATCGAACTCAAGATTTTTATCAAAGTTGATATTACGATGATATCGAAGACGAAAAATGTGGGTCCCAAAATTCTGTCGTCTGTTTGTTCGAATACGGCCTAAAAGGCTGGGCCGATTTTCGTTAAACTTGGTATATATCGTTTTGAATTTTTTCCCCCCACACGTTTTTTTTTTTCTTTTCTTTTTAAAACCAAAAAATAATGCTACCTGCCATACGATTTTTTTTCGAAATCTTATAAATATTTTTTTCTCGAAAACTGTCCCACAGAATTTTAAAAACAAAATTCATAAAATTTCATTTAGTCATTTTAGGTAACGGTTGAAACAATTTTTGCAAAAAATGGTTATTCTTGGAAGCAGTACAACCGATTTTAATCATTATGAAGCCCCTCCAAGGTTTAAATATTATTGCGTATACAAATTTTTTTTTATCGATCCCCCAATACAGCTTACCGTTTTGCTGAACCCACCCCATTGCTGAGCTATCTAGGTGGCAGCATTTTTTTATGCTCCCTGTTGCGATTTCTCTAAACGCACCCACCTTCGAGTGACAGTAGTTGTCATTAATTTTTCTTTTCGCACGTCGCGCCGGCTCATTTCGACTTTCGAGTATTTAATTAATTCGTTTAATTAAATAACTATCCTGTTTTGTGTTTTGCGGATTGTTGTTCCGCCGTCATAAACTATAATTTCCATTCAAATTCGCGTTTAGAGATTCGGTTTTTATTTTTTGATTCTTAAAAAAAATTTCAAAATTTTTTCTGGAAACTCAATATTTCGAAAACCCCATGCTCGATTTTTTTAAACTTGATAAATAAAAGTTTCTCAATATAACCTACAAGATCTGAGAAAAAAAAATAGTTTTACCTAAAAATAAAGGTACCTACCATACAAATGCTAAGAATTAAAAAAAATGGTTTTCGAAAAACGTATTTTTCTCAAAAACGGCTCGGAGAATTTTGATAGTTTTTTTTGTTTCGATTAATCTTTACTTTAAGAGAAGCTTCTAAAAAGTTTAAAAAAATATTGCATTTTAAGATTTAAAAAAAATATTTTTTGAAATTTTGAAAGAAAAAAATCAATTTTTTTTTTTGAAAATTCGATATCTCAAAAACTGTTCAATATTTTTCTTGTAAATTAAATTTTTATTCAAACAATAATAAAAAGTTTAAATATGCGTACCAAAATTTTTTCTTAGATATGTTTTAAAAATTTTGTATGCAAAAGCTTATTTTTTGAGAAACCACTAAAACGAATTACAATTTTGTTCTTGTATAAACTTATATTTGCTCAAAACACATGGCAGGAGTTTTAGTCATTTAAAAAATGAATTTTATGCTTTTTCTGTAATAACATTATTTTTTGAAATTCTTGGTCTTTTACATAGTCTTTTACAAGCGACCCAGACGTGCATTTTATTTTTATGTCTTCGTATTTTAACGCAATTGTCTTAATTTGAATTGATGATTAAAAAAAAGAGACGAATCGAACAGCAATTGCGTTTTTGATAATTAACATTATGTATAGGGCAGAAAACGGACTAATGGAGCCAATATACCGATATAGATATCCGTGTTAATATTAAGGGCCGATTTATGGCTAATAAATGATTTCGATTTATATAAGTTTGAGTTATTAATGGCTCCAGGGTCGGAGTGTGTTGAACTACAGCAATAGAAAAAACTCGCTCATTTCGTTTGTGTGAAAGTTACAGTTAAAAATGAGTAGCACATAGCACCCTCTGAGAGCGTTTTGGTTATAAATATGTAGTATAGTTAACTTAGGTACCAGTTGAGTGTTGCTGGTGTCCTTATGTTTTCGTATAACTCTTTTTCCTATGATCGCAAAAGTACAACAAGTTATAACTTCACGTATTAATATATGCCGGATTTTAGTTTTGCAGACCACTAGGCGAACCTAGAACTTATTATAACTATATTGTTAGGTACACTTATGGAATCACTTACACTCTTTTTCGAACCAAATAATGGCCTCCATCACAGGGCCCGTAGTAAAAGTCAGGGGCGAACGCTGGTAGGGGTTTAGGGGTTAAACCCCTCCCCCCCCCGAAACAACCAAAAAATAAGAGTTCATTTTGTTAAATAAAAAAAAGACAAAGTGCTATTTTCGTGCCATATTAATATTAATGTAAGTTCAATTGATTATTAGAAGTTTTGTGTTTCCCTTTATCGGTTCTCTGCGTTTTTCTTACGACTTATATGTACTATAAGGCAAGTACATAATGCATTCGCAAAATAAATCGAACTCATGATAGCGAAGAAAAAGTGGGTCTCGAAATTCTGTCTGTCTCTTCGACTATGGCCTAAGAGCATGGGCCGATTTTCGTAAAATTTTCCTTTTTTTAAAACCAAAAATAACGGTACGAATCATCTTTTGGAAGCCCTCTTGGAACCATTTTATTTTGTTTGATTTTGATTTTCTCGAAAACAGTACAACCGATTTTAATCATTATGAAGCTTCTCCAAATTTTAAATATTGAGCGATTTTCTTTTTTAGTTCAGAGTAGTACCTGAACTGTCAAACAAAATATCGTGTTTCTTTTTTAGCTCAGAGTGTATAACAGTTCAAAGATTGTGTTTCTTTTTTCGTTGAGAGCGTGTTCAGAGATTGTTCAGAGCGCACTCTATGAGCTCGGTATAAAATAGCTGAGTAGACAGAGTTAAATGCTGAAATCATTCTGACAGACAGAAAAAAAAACTCAAAAACTCGCGTGTGCTTATAAAATAATTCAGAGCTCTTAGAACACACTCGATTCGAAAGTTCAGAGCATGTTTGACATGCTCATGCTCTGTTAAGAGCTCTACTCTGAATGAAAAAAGAAAAACGCCAATAATTTTTTTTGGAAACTCAATATTTCGAAAACCCCTGCTCGATTTTTTAAACTTGATTAAATAAAAGTTTCTTAAATAATCTACAAGATCTGAGGGAAAAAAATTTTTTTAACTAAAAATTGAGGTACCCACCATGCAAGTGTTAAAAAATCTTTTTCGAAAATCGTATTTTTCTAAAAAATAGCTTTGAGAATTTTGATAAATTTTAATTATAATTTCGAATATTGAATTTGTCATTATAGGCAGAACGGATTTCAATGAAATTTTGTATAGAGAAGCTTCTAGTTAAAATTGGCGTACCAAAATTTTTTCTTAAATACCTATGTTTTAAAAATCTTTTATAAAACATATTATGTGGTTAGCTCTAACTACTAAACTAGTATTTATAAAATAATAACTTAAGGAGTTGTTTTAGTCATTTAAAAAATGAATTTTTTGCTTATGAACATTTTTTCTATAGAAATATTAATTGATCATTAACAAATAGACACACGAAGCCAGCAGCAATTGCGTTTTTGATGATTGACATTATGTGTTTAAGTATATGGGCAGTAACGGAGCAAGTTTGAATTTTTGATTTCTCCAAGGTCGGAGTGTGTTGTATTGCAGCAAAAAAAAAATAACTCATTTCGTTTGTTCAAAAGTTACATTTACTGATGAGTAGCCCATAACACCTTCTGGAAGCGTTTTGGTTATAATTATGAAGCATAGTAGTTAACGTATGTAGGTACCAGTTGAGTGTCCTTATGTTTTCGGATAACTCTTTTTCGTATGATCGCAAAAGTACAACAAGATATGACTTCACGTATTAAAAAATTCGGGAAATAATTTATTTATGAAAATCTCATATTTTTTTGAAAACCCCCCCCGAAATTTTTTTCTGCATTCGCCCCTGATGGAATAGTTGCTCTATACGAACTATGTTGCTTTGAGTGTTGTTGGCTAGTCCAAGTAGTTTCTTCAAAGCTGTTGTTTTTACTACTTAAATTTTATCGCCAGCTGCTATACCCCATATTTCAACACAATATAGTGCAGTTGATTTGGTAGTCGATTCAAACACTTTAATTCGCCCATCCTAGTTTTCCATGTAAGAATTTCTAATATTTTTATCCGTCGTCGCCGCTGCTATCCTTGCTTAGGTTTTAAATATATTAATGGCTTCATTCCAGGATCCAGTGCTATTTAAGTTTACTCCTAAATATTCAAAATTATCTACAACTTCAATCCAATCTTCTTTGTATGGGAATCTTTCCGGGCAAGATACATTTTTTCTCTTGGCAAAGTTCATAATTTTTGATATCTCCGCATTTAATATCATATCTTTTGCAATCATAGATTTTGCAAACACAACATTATCATTCGCATATGCGTTCGTGATCTGTGAAATGTCCATTCCTGTGAGACCCTCGCCCCTAAGGAATTCTTCAATGTCATTTGTATACAAATAAAATAGTAGAGCACTTGATGGATTATCCTGTAGTACACCGTTTGTGATATTTGACATTTCAGTAAGCATATTCATTTTTTTAATAGCAATCCTGGGGCCAAATTACCGCTTCAGTGACAGAGTCCCATCAGTGATGGAATGAAAATGTCAAATTAGTGAAATCGATTGCTCGATGACGTTAGCTGTAATACCAAACTCACATAATTCAGTCACGTATTACTCGAAAACTGATGCGGTAATTTTGCCCCTGGTTTTTGAGTAAACGTTTTAAAACCCAGGGATTATTTTACCACTCATTCCGAAATCCGAAGACCTTAAATGCATCCATAATTTTTGACGATTGATACTATCGAATGCTCCTCTTAGGTCAACAAAGACAGCAAAGAAACGGTATATTTAATAAGCATTTTCTAGAGAAAATTGAGCCCAAAGTCAAAAAATTAGCTAGTAGGTATTTCCTCTAAAAATAAAGGCCTAAATGAAGTTTCTACCATTAGTACCTACTAACAGCGCAATTACCATAAACATGGGTCAGGGTACACCAAAGTAAGCCTTTTCTTAAATCCCCGATATATAATATAAAAATTGAAGACAAGCCCTTACTGTAGAACGATTTTTTTCTAGGAATATACCCAAGAATCACATCCTAAAATATTATATACGAATTAAGGGATACCCTGTATATGTATCGTAGGTAACATTAACTCAGAAAGAAAAAGTTTGTATATCACGGGTTAAGATTTTTCTTTTTGTTAAAGAAAGTTGATAGTCGAAAATATTTAACTGGCGTAGATATCCTCTCCCATGCTGCTTCAGTCTATTTTCCCATCTCTGGAAGAAGACTTCCTTACTCTGATGTTATTTTTTTTAGACCAAAAATAATTTCCGAACGTATTGACAGAAAACTTGTTGAATCGGTTTCTTTTTTCACAATCATCGTTATTAGATTAAAATCAAGAAACCTACATCTTAGTCGAACCCATATAACTTTCACAAGTAAAGATACATAAATATTTACCCTAATCTCTTCTTAACCAGCCCTGTTTTCACCAAGGGATAATGGATGGAATAGTCGTATTTATGTATATAGACATGATAAACCAAAGTTTTGTATTCTAGTTGTGCGATGACGATGAGGGGGTACTGTGCATGTGTGGTTGACGATATTGATATGCAGGACACTACATTGAACGTCGGTTTAATTAATTTTTTTTTGTTATAGACTAAATGTACCTATTTATGTACTCCAAGAGGAGACTTTAATATAATAAATATCGCTTAAGCCATCAGATCTCGGCAAATTTTCTGGTTTAAATTCTCCTAGAAATCTGACAAGGAACAAAAATTGAAAGAAAATAGGAACATGGACAAATATTATGTATAATCCCTTGCCTTTAGGAACCTTTAGGTATTGGTGATCCCCTGAATTTGTGGGGGCTTCACTTTATAATAGGTTTTCGGTTTGCTGACCCGATTTCTGGGTTAGAAAATCATTAAATATTCAATTTGTTCATGGCTCATGGATGATGTTTTCCTTACGCAGAACAATCGGGTCGAGTTTCAAATGGGAACGTTCCACCGGGAAACCACTTTCAAACTACAAAGCTATACCTAGATAAATGTATATGTATGCTTATGTAGATGGTTTACTTGTGTTTGTTTGCTAAAACACAATAGAATGTGGTGAATCAATTTGAACAAGAGATTGTGTTTGTGTGTTGAAAAATTCAATAAACGGGCGCTTTTGCCCATCAGACACCAGAAGTACCTATAAATAGTCTACGTAAATGTATGTAGAAAAGGTAGGTTCAGGTGGCCGGAGCATACCAAAGTGGTTAATGGCGAATGAATGCCGGTAGGTTGGTCAATCAAATTTTAGTTTTGAAGCTACAAAGGCTCTGGCCTAGAGTAATATAATCTATGTTTGTAGGTAAGGTTTCACTGCAACTAGCTATGGTTTTTGATGTAATGCATTTATAAATACATTAAAAACCAATTTGCGACTCGTTTGTATTCCCCTGCGTGAAATTGAATTTTCCAACGAAGCATTATTGGATCCTTGGATATGGAATGGATGGTAGCCGGAGGCCACAAAAAGTGATTGTTGAAAGCAGGAAAAAATTCATGAAAATATGTTAATTGCATTGGTTGGCTTTTTTTATTTTTGACCGAATGAAGGAAGGTATATGCCCTCTATGCAGGTATAGCTACTGAATTGTGTATTTGGTTCAAAAATGAGCAGATATCCATGAAATGAATTAAACTTGGTTTTGTTGGATGAAAAAATCTTTTTTTTTAAACAAAAATAGATCAAAAACCAATAAGAGTTAAATATACCATGAATATATATTTTTTTGAATAAAATAGACTAAAAGATATTTTCTTTCTTAAATTCAGGTCAACGTTAAGACTATAGGTATATGCATAGCTGGGCATTAACTCGTTAATCCGTTAATCGTTAATTAACGAAGTTAAAATTTTGATTAACGGATTAACTTTTAAGTTAACTTTTAAAAATGTTAACGGACACGTTAAATCCGTTAATCCACGTTAAGTCCGTTAATCGTTAATCCAATGCCTACTATTTACCGCGCGGCGCGAAAAACAGGTTCAGACAAGTATGAGACAAGTGCCGTGTGGCGCGTGCCGCGGGTGAAACAAAAACAGCTAACGTATTATATTTTGACGGCGCGTGCGAGTGAGAAAACTGCGAATAGATTCGTTTCGTTTGATCATTTCATTATGCCGGTCGTCCACTATGTGCGCGATAAGTTCAACCAACTTCGGTCAACTTTTTATTCAACTCTTTCTTTGGATAAACGAATTTACAACCTCTTACACTAGCGCGGCAACTTACGTAATTCACGTTGAGCAACTAAAGTTGAACAAAATGCGTTTGGAACCCCGTACACATAATTGACCAACTTTCCCATATGTTGGTTAACCTCGCACACCTAGTTGATCAACTCTTAAAACTTATTCCAGTGTTGAATAGCTCCGTACACCTAGTTGACCAACTTACTGAAATGTTGAACAACCTCGTACACTAGTTGATAAACTTGTTCGATTTTGAGAGAAAAAATTTTGTTTCGAGTTGATTAACTGCGTTTTGATGAACGAGTTGATAGTTTCGTATACTTAACCAAGGATCTCTCATTCGGGAACGCGTTGAACGCACCACCATAAACAAAAAACTCAAACGTCAAACCTGAAATAATTTTGACTTCAGTTCGGTACATACATTTATTGTCGACGCACGCCTTCGCCTTAAAATATTCTTAAATTTGTTCCGTATGAGTATGATTTCCTCTAAGAAAAAAAAGTGGCTGCCGCATTAATAATATTAGAAAATGAACGACAAAGGAAGAAAAATCAGCCAAGACAATTCTGGGTAGATGATTTTTTCTTGAGTCGCAAAGAAAATTGTTTTTTTAGGCAATTGCATTTTCGAGGAAATTTGAGACCAAGCCAATTCCCTGGCATCTCGATTTTTATAAGAGGGGCTCTTAATGTCTCATATATTGGGCTTTTCCTCAATTGCTGAAATCATTTGCAAAATTAATTCCGTGGTCCACTCTGATTTTTTATCACCTTCCATGACGAAAAACCAAAATAAACTACAGTTTGCAAGTTGCAACAACTGCAAGTTCATGGCACGAGCTATGAATGAATGAATGAATTGTATTGGGGGTTATTGCACTGCGACCTGTAGATCTATTGTGCCCCCTCTTATAAAAATGATGAGCTGGCTCATCCTACAGTTCCTCCTCCAAACCTATTGCTTTTAAGAATTTTAGTATTTGGAGCACTTTGAGAGAGGATAGGTTGCTCTCTTCCACCTGGTACTGTCCCAGATGTGTTTTCCTCTGGTGCATGATTGGATAACACTTTCCCAGTATGTGTTCCGGCGTTTCCTCATGCATGTTGCAGAATCTGCAAGTGGCACTGCTTACCACACCCAGTAGGTTAAGGTGTCTTCTAAGTTTGCAGTGTCCTGTTAGAATACATGTTATTACTCTTAGGTTATTCCTACTAAGGTTGATACAGTTTTCGAAGCGTTGCCGGTTGTAGTTGCCCAGTAGCAGTTTCGCCTGTCTCAGCCTAGGGAGTTCATTCCAGTTTTTAGATCTGTTTGCCTCCTCTTCTTCTTTAATTTTGGTCTTGATGACATTTTCACCTATTCCGCAATAGGGTTCAGGCCCTGTTAGGGGGGTTGAAGCGCCTATTTTTGCTAGGGAATCTGCCTTTTCGTTTCCAAGAACACCAACATGCCCAGGTACCCAGTAGAGTGTGACTCTGTTCTGTTTACCTAGTTCATTTAGTCTGCTTATGCACTCCCACACTAGCTTAGAGCTGATGGTGTATGAGTTTAGCGCCTTGAGTGCTGCTTGACTATCTGACATAATGGCAATGTTCTTGTTACGATAATTCCTTTCGAGATTGCGATCCACGCATTTCCCTATGGCGTTTACCTCCGCTTGGAAGATGCTGGTGGACTGCCCCATCGGTATAGAAAGTTTGGTTTTTGGCCCAAAGATTCCTGCACCAGTCCCTTCGCTTGTTCTCGATCCATCAGTGTACCACTTGATGGTATTTGTTTCGAGTGTGTAGTTTGTATCCTCTCCTACCCAGTCTTTCTTGTTACTGAGCTGTGTAAGAAAGTTTTTCTCGAAATTATGTTTTTTGATCATTCCATCTCTTGGGATGTCAATAAGGTTTGTTATTGTGGACCTGTCAATTAGGTCCCTTTCTCTGAGACCAATAATTTTGCCGGTCCCAGTTCCTTCCTTTGAGAACCTGATGATACCTCCCACTCCAGCACTTCTAATAACCTCGTGTAGAGGGGATAAATGGAGGATAACCTCCATAGCTGCGGTAGGGCAGGTTCTCATTGCTCCCGTAATACAGATACATGCGAGCCTTTGGACTTTTTCTAGGGTTTTCCTAGTTGTTGTTAATTCGGTTTTCTTGTGCCATGCAACCGCACCATAGGTAATGATGGGTCTTACCATCATAGTGTACATCCACCTGAGGATGCTCGGTTTGCATCCCCATGATTTACCTGCAATTCTTTTGCAAATCATTAGGGCTTTTGTGGCTTTTCCGACTATATAATTTATGTGTTTGTTCCAGAGGAGTTTACTATCTAGTATAATTCCTAGATATTTTACCTCCCTCTGCGTTTCAATTACTTCACCATTCAAACGGATAGATTTTATATGTGGTAGAAGTCTTTTCCTAGTAAATGGTATGATTGTTGTCTTGGATGGGTTTATTGAAAGCCCTACAGACATACACCATTTACTTGTAATTGTTAGTCCTCTTTGGATAATATCGCAAAGAGTTTCTTCAAACTTACCTACTGCAATGATAGCGATGTCATCGGCAAAGCCAATGCAGTATATACCTTGGGAGGTAAGATTTTCTAACAATTCATCTACAACAAGACTCCACAACAAGGGTGATAGTACACCACCCTGAGGACATCCCCTCGTTGTGATTACTTTTTTTACGTTTTGTCCTGCTTGTGCCTCTGCATTTCTAGTGCCTAACATTTCTTTTATCCATCTGGTTATAGTGATGGGTACGCCTTTTCTAACAAGAGCTTTGCCTACCGCCTCGTGGGACGTGTTATCGAATGCTCCTTCTATGTCTAAGAAAGCAGCTAATGCTGTTTCCTTTACATCTAAGACTCTTTGGATCTTGTTTGTTAGTTCGAACAGGGCGGTCTCGGTTGATCTGCCCGCCCTATATGCGTGTTGTCGCTGATTGAGAGGCCTACTTATTAATACTTCTGATCTTATGAAGTTGTCAATTACCTTTTCCAAAGTTTTCAGTATAAAGGATGTTAAGCTTATTGGCCTGAAAGACTTTGGATGGGTTGTGTCTTTTTTCCCTATTTTGGGGATGAAGATTACCTTAGCTGTTCTCCATAGACTTGGTATATACCCAAGAGCGATGCTACTCCGAAGAATATTAATGAGATAAGGCATAAGGTATTCTTTTCCCTTCTGCAAAAGAGCTGGGAAGATACCATCTGCACCTGGTGATTTGTAGGGTTGAAAGGTATTAATTGCCCAATCAATCCTTTTACCTGTGCAAATGGTCGTGGCTATTTTCCAGTCCTGTCTGTTTGGTTTGAGAGGTGTTCTCTCTACCAAGTTACCATTTAATGGTAAACTGCCTGGGAAGTGTGTGTTGAGCAGTAGGTTACATCTTTGCTCTTCATTTTCGGTGAACCTACCATCACTATACCGAAGTGCTAATGATGTAATGGTTTTCTCTTTTGCAAGAGCTTTGTGAAGTCTTGCCGCTGCAGGGGTTGTTGAGATATTCTCACAGAAATTTGTGAAACTATTTCTTTTGGCTTTTCTTATCTCTTTGTTATATGTTGTCAATAACGCGGAGTAATTACACCATTCCCTTGTTCTTTTTGCTTCATTAAAGAGCTTCCTAACCTTGAATCTTAGTTTAGAAAGATGTTTATTCCACCAAGGGGCATCCTTCTGTCTAGTTATAGGTTTAATGGGGCAACTGAGTTCATATGCCTCCTGTATTGCTCCATTAAACTCATTAACAACGAATTCTAGCTCAAGGTGACTTTTTGTCGTACTTGCTGGACCTATTTGTTCCAGGTTTGATTTTAGAACATTTTGGTATAGGTTCCAGTTTGTTTTCTTAGGGTTTCTGCCAGAGGTATTCTCTGTAAGCAGTCCTTCTAAGGTAAACACTATTATTCTGTGATCAGACATTGATGGTTCATTGGATACTCTCCAATCCTTTACCATATAAGCTACGTTCGGAGTTCCGAAAGTTATGTCTAGGACTTCTTTTCTTATTCTAGTAATAAAAGTGGGGGTGTTCCCTACGTTAAATATTTCTAGATTTTTTACCATCATAAAGTCTAAAAGGTACTCACCCCTTTGGTTTATGTCGGTGCTACCCCATACTGTATGGTGAGCATTGGCGTCACATCCTATCAGTATCGGTAGTTTTTTCCGGTTGCAGTAGTCCACCAGTCTCTGTACTTCGCACGGTGGAATGTTGGCATCATCACCAGCAAAGTACGCTGCTGCCACAACCATTGTCTGGATACCGCCCTCGATGTTAATTTGGGCCTGTATCGGGACCAGATCCCTTGTCATGAATTCTGAAAGACATATAAATTGTATATTATTTCTTATTTTGATACAAGTTCTGGGCGAGTCTTCTCTCGTGTCCCATATAAGTTTAGAGTCGCTACTTGTCAACCCTCTTACCTGACCCTTATAAGTCCAGGGTTCCTGGATCAGTGCTAGCCCTAAGTTGTCCGCAGCGAACTTCCTCGCCAGAACAGCTGATGCGGCCTTCGCGTGGTGTATATTTACTTGGGCTAGCCTGGTTCTGATCCCGTGTGCCGGCATCTTCTTTTATTGGCAGATGGGGGCTAATGCCCCATCATCTGCTAGCAGATGGTCTTCCTCCTCTATAGTGGGAAGCAGTTCTGTTTGGTCCATTGGACTTGGAGAGAGGTCTATGCCCTCCATCTCAATGTCCAATGGACCCGGTGTTATTTCCTCCCGGTCTGGTTTTTGCATCACTCCTGTTTCCGGGAGTGATGTCTCAGTTGTCTTGTTTGGAGGGGTTGGAGGGACTGGAGGGGTTGGGGGGACTGAAGGGGTTGGGGGGACTGGTGGGTTTGGAGGTTTTGGAGTGGGAGTAGGGATGGTTGTTGCAGGTAGGGTAGTTCCTACTGCTTCCGCTTCTTGGGATTTTTGAGTTGGCCTGGTTGAGGACTCTTTTTCTTTTGCGGATGCAGAACTGGAGGTTGTTTTCCGGAGACCAAAAACATTTATTTTCCCGAATTTGTAGTGAAGCTGGTGATTTGCTTTCACTATTGTCTCGACGGATTCGGCGTCAATACTTATCACCAGTAGTTGACCTTTTCCTTCAGCCGAGCTTTTAACTATTCTCCAGGTCTGCACGTTTAGACCCTCATTTTGGGCTTTTAAGAGAGCCAATGACTTTTTGTCCTCTTGACCCATGCTTTTTGGAAGGAACAGCGTTATATTGTGCATTTTTGGTATATCATCACCCATGCATGCATACAATTCGATGCCCTTCCAACTGCTCAATTTATGTGCACTCTCTCTTAGCCACTCCGCTGTTTCGGGTCCAGCGCAATCAACTAAGAGCAGACCTGTTCTGAAGTGCAGTCCATTGAACTTCAGCTTGTGTTTCCAACCCAGAGAGACCTCCTCAATGATTGCCTCCTCGAGTGCCGATAGATCCTCGGCAGACAAGGCGACTTGTGGATATCCCCTAGGCAGAACAGCAATTCTCACGCTCAAGGCTGCACTTGCATAGGAGAGCCTTTGTTGAACGGTCATTGCCTTTACGGTGCTTTGTCCCGTAGATGAAGTTGCCGTCGTCCTAGGTTTTTTTGCTTCTTTGCTTTGGGGAGGAGTTAGTTGGTGGCATTTCCTCTTACCCTGTCCTAGGCTTGTGTTATCATTTTTCTGTTCTTCTTTCCTCAAGTCCACCTTCTTTCTGGCTTCCTGCGGGGACATCCCCTCTGCAAGGAACCGGAAGTACCATTTGGTGCCTGCTCCACTTAGTCCTTTCCTATGTGGATCGTCCAGGGCTCCTGGACTACCCAATTTTGGAAGAACTTGATTTCTTCGGGCATTTCGGCTATGTGGTTCTTTGGGTGGACTGGATGATTTTGATGGTGGTAACTTCCCATCATCTTCTTGTCTGACCACAGTGTGGTCGCTCACTTTCATAGGAGGTAACCCTGTTCTAGTGGATGTTGTCTCTTTTGTAGCGTTTTCCACTTGCCTAGGAGGTATTCTCCCTTGACAAGAGGTTGACGCTGCATTCTGAGTTACGTCTTCTTTCTGATCGGGAGGTATTCTCCCTTGACCAGATGTCGACGCTCCTCCTGCTGCCCGGTTCTGAGTGTTCCCCTGAGGCATCCTCTTCAGGTACTTGCTTATCTCCGGTCTCAGATCTTCACCACGGAGGTCTTTCTCCATACGATCTGCTAGTGCACTTGCGGTAACATCCCGCGGAGTGTTGAATTTTTTAAAGTTTTTATTATTTTTTTTGTTTTGAATTTTTCGGCATATTAATCCCACGAGTAGCTAGAGAAATAATGGGGTCCGCCATATCAGAGCTCCGCATAATATGGTAAGGTCTAGGTTACTCTTTGATTCGACCTGGTTTCAAAGAGGTTCCGTTATAATACAGCCGGTATACTCCCTGGCTGCAAACCATCCAATGGGCACGGGTCACTTAACACCCTGGATTAGGGAGGGCAGTTCTTGGTTTTCGCTCTTCAACTTCTCTACCAGTTTGGGGTTATCCCAGAATGGCAGGTCGGGTGAGTCTTTGCTACTTAAGCCTTTGCACCACATCAAGGTGACTACCTTCGCAAAGGTGGCACGAGCTAACACATTTGTTGCGCAATTCGTTAAGCAACGGCCAACAACTAGATCTAACCCGTTGGTTGAACAGAATTGAAGGCACCGTACATTAGAGTTGAATGCGTTGAATTCGAAATTTGTGCGTTGATCGCCTAGTGGACGACCGGCATTACTTAGCGCCGATGCTCAGAGTAAAAAAAAATATAAAAAATGCAATTTTTACCACATTTTAACGGATTAACGATTAACGTTAACTTGCGTTAATTCTTCCGAAATTTAACGCTTTAACGTTTAACGAAGCTAACTTTTTTAGTAGCGGATTAACGATTAACGAAGTTAACTGTTTGATTAACGGTGCCCAGCTATGGGTATATGATATGATGTAAAATATGCTTACACTTTTGAAGACTTTTCTTCAATAAGCACTTCTTTAAGAGAAGAGATATAGTTTTCTAACTATCAACATACACACATCTTAATTTCATAAACTTACTGGAGCTTCTAAAAATGATAACATTTTAAAACTTGCTTAATGTTTAAGTCATGGCGCGGATGGTGTTCCTCTACTTAAATGTGTATCATATTTGTCTTATCCGTTTTTTGTTCTTTTCAATAAGGCTCCAAAATGTTCAAAATTCTTCTTCTTATTATCTTTGGAAACATTCGAACACACCGCCAATCCAAAGAAAATGTCCTTAGAATTTTATGACAAACTATTTAATGACAAACTATCCTATTACGAACCTATCTACTTTTTCTAAACTGTTCGAGACTCTTGTGTGTGACATAATTCCTCTTAATTGTTCTTCTATTAAATGTGTAAATCAACATGGTTTTGTTAAGAACAAATCTTCAGTCACTAATATATTACAATTCTTCATTTTTTGTTTAGTGTCCTTTGAAAATTCCTGGCATACAAATAGATTGTACCTTTCTTTAAAGACTTTAGTAAAGCTTTTGACAGGTTAAGTCATAAAATAGTCTTAAATAAATTAAAAGAAAACATGGACTTAACGATAGATTTGTCTTGTGGATATATTCATACTCGTATCTTAAAGATATTCTAAAGTCATCTTAAAAAAATAGTAGTTCATGTTATTTTAAAGTTAATTCTGGTGTACCTCAGGCAAGCCACCTTGGTCCTTTGCTCTATATTACAAAATTC
The DNA here is from genome assembly GCA_911387755.1 of Chrysotoxum bicinctum. Classification (NCBI taxonomy): domain Eukaryota; kingdom Metazoa; phylum Arthropoda; class Insecta; order Diptera; family Syrphidae; genus Chrysotoxum; species Chrysotoxum bicinctum. The sequence goes on along the minus strand of OU426989.1, from coordinate 92,548,503 downwards.
AAAATTATTATATCTCTATATTACAACATTCATTTATTCCGATGACGCAGAAATATTTTGATTAATTGATTCTATCGTGGATTGTAAGCAACTACAAAAAAAAAAAAAAATTGGAAAAATGCGTATTAATAGTATCTTCCTTAGAAACATTTTTTTTATTTCTGATTTTTTCAAGAAAAGTACAACTGATTTTGATCATTTTTTTAAAGCTAAATGTTCCCAAAAGCTTAGATACTATTGGATTTTAGAATTTTCAATTTTTTTTTTAATTTCAAAAATATTTTAAATTTTTTTTGTTCAAAACTCAATATTTTGGGAAGTTGATTCTCAATTTTTTAAAACTTGACAATTAAAAGTTTTTTAATTCAATCTGCAAGAGTTTTCGAGAATAATACGAATTTCGCAAAACCATTTTTAAACATGTTTATGGTAGATACAAAGTAGAAAGTCTTAAAAAAAAAGTTATTCGTCTTTTTAGAAATTCAGTTATTCAGTTTTTGAGAAAATCGAAAACGAAAAAGATGGTTCTACGGGAGTAACCATTATTAACATTTTTCGCAAGAAAAATTGATACATATTAAGATATTACTGATAGTATCGACCATAACTTACCATTTTGAATTTCTTACTATAGACATAACGAATTTAAATGAAATTTTATATGCAGACGATTTTAAAAAGCTTAAACGACTACAACGATTTCATTTTTACTTGCGACTTATAGGTAGGTACTATAAGGCAAGTATGCATTCGTAAAAAAAATCGAACTCGATATTTTGATCAAAGTTGACATTACGATGATAGCGAAGACTAAAAAAGTGGGTCTTGCAATTCTGTCTGTCTGTCAGTCTGTCTGTCTGTCTGTCTGTTCGACTACAGCCTAAACGGCTCGGTCGATTTTCTTTAAACTTGGTAGATATCATTTTTATTTTTTCCCCCCCACAAGTTTTTTCTTTTTTTTTTTAAAGACCAACAATAACGGTACCTGCCATACGATTTTTTTTTCGAAATTTTATAAATATTTTTTTTCTCAAAAACTGATCGACAGATTTAAGAAATAAAAATACAAAGAAATTTCATTTAAATTTTGTTAAAGAGTTATCAAATTTCATTTAGTTAAAGCTAGGTAGTAGTTGAGAAAAAATTTGCGGAAAACGGTTATTGAGGGTACCCCCCATTCAACCATTTTTTTCGTTTTTGATTTTCTCAAAAACGGTACAACCGATTTTGATAAATTTTTTTCTTGCTAAAGCTCCCCAAAAACTTAAATAGAATTTTGTTTGATTTTTAAAAAAACTTCAAATTTTTTTGTTTCAAAACTCAATATTTCGAAAACCCCATGCTAGATTTTTTTAAAACTTGATAAATAAAAGTTTTTTAATATAATCTTCAAGATATGAGAAAAAAAATGTATTTTACCTAAAAATAAAGGTACCCACCATACAAATCTAAAAAAAATTAAAAAATGGTTTTCAAAAATAGTATTTTTCTCAAAAACGGCAGCTAGAATTTTTATAAAATTTTTTTTCTTTCAATTAATTTTTATGATCTTTAATTTAATAAAAAAAATTGAAATTAAGATATTACAGCTTTTACCTACCATAGAACCATTTTCTCGAATTTTGAATTTCTTATTAATGACATAACGGATCTTAATGACATTTGTTACAGAGATTCTTTCAAAAAGTTTCAAAAACATTGCATTTCAAAACTAAGAAAAATATTTTTTTGAATTTTGAAAAAAAAATTATTTTTTTTTTTTGGAAAATTCAATATTTCAAAAACGGCTTAAAATTTTTTTTTTTGTAAATTTCATTTTTATTTAAACAATAATCAAACTTTAAATTGGCGTAACAAAATTTTTTCTTAAAAATGTTTTTTATATAAAATCTTATGTTTTTAAGAAACCACTACAACTACTTACAGTTTTTGTTCTGGCATAGATTCATATTTGCAGAACATTCTATTTGTATCTCTTACTACTAAAAGAGTTTAAAAAATAAAATTTATCCTTATTAACAGTTTTCTCTAGTAACATTCATTTTTAAATTCCTAGTCTATTACATAGGAACAAGTTCGTGCGACCCACAATGGATAACATCGTTTTGGATGAGAAGGACTTACCAAACTGATTTTAGAGGAATCACTTCTGATTTAATAAACGCAGAATCTGTTTTTTTAGTAGCAAATTTCTATAGGGTACATTATCTACTCGAATGGCTCTGTTTCCCTTCAAAATGACTGAAATATATTCTCTTTTTTACTACTTATTTTGTATCTTATCCTACTCTCCACTGTAAAATCGTGCACTTATTTCAGCGCCACCACAAAATAATGCTACATGATACTACTATAGGTTATATATACAAGGGTACAAAATCAATGCTACTCAAAAAAAATGTCTACAATGCAAATACAACATCAAGCAAATGCCAACGTTCTGAGGAAAAGTTGATGCATTGGCCAGACGTCATACAGCTGGGAACTTAGTAGTTCATGGAAACTCATACGAAAATTATGAAAATCCTTACAACATTTTTGAAAAATTGTGCATAACTCTCAAACAGACACAATATCAACAGCTTTACATATACTACGTATTTTCCGCACAACGCACGCCTGCAAATAAATCGGCGATTAGTCCCATATATTGTGGGGCTACCTCATGATAAATAGATCAGGGTTGCGAATTTTTGAATTAAAAAAACCATAAGTCATACGTCTGTAGATGATTTATGATTTAAAAAAAATCTTATTCATAAGTTAGTTAGTGACTTATGAATTAAAAAAAAACTAATTCACAAGCTACTAAGTGACTTATGAATTTAAAAAAAATAATTCACTACCTATAAGTAACTTATGAATTAAAAAAAATGAATTCATAAGCTAGTTAATAAATTGGAAATGTTTAAGGTTTTGACTACATAATTATTTAATTATTAACGAAAGTAGATTTCAAGCTTTTGTGTGTCATAAAATTATCATGCTAGCTTATAAATTTTCCAATTAATAATTTTTTAATCAGAATTTATCCATTAGCTTATGAATTAAATTTGTTTTAATTCATAAGTCACTAGGTAACTTTTGAATTAAATTTTTTTTTAATTCTTAAGTAACTTACTTGCTTATGACTTAAATTTTTTTAATTCATAAGTCACTTGGTAGGTTGTTAATTATTTGTTTTTGATTCATAAGTCACTTACTTTCTCATGACTTAATTTTTTTTAATTCATAAGTCACTTATAGGTAGTGAGTTAATTTTTTTTAATTCATATTTAAGTCACTAAGAAGCTTATGATTGAAATTTTTTTAATTCACAAGTCACCAACTGACTTATGAATTAAATTTTTTTATTTCATAAGTCAGTAACTAGCTGCTGAATTACATTTTTCTTAATTCATAAGTAACCCACTAGCTTGTGAATTAAAGCCAAGCTTAAACTTAAAAGTGACTTAAGCTTTTGCAACCCTGAAATAGATGTCAACACATTTATGCCGGAAATAAACTAACTTCCTTGATTCGCTATACTAAACGTATTAATTATCTAACTTAGGATTAGGTAAACACATAAATCCCCTGGAAAAAATTGTAAAATGTGGATGCGATCGATAATGAAAGACGAAAATGTGCTTATAGTCCTTTAGAAATGGGATCAGTTCTTGTCCCATCCCAAACTCGACCGATGTGGTGCTGTTTGAATTTGAAGATGATTACTCACCAGTGCGCTTTGCATTTAGTTGTGTTAACATCCAATGTAATTAGACCTGATCACCTCTCACTTATGTTTATTAAATTAATTCTTCCTGGTCTTCCCTCTCTAGTACATATTTTCTGGTTAATTCAGATGTTCCACAAGGGTCGGTCTTCGAACCGTTCCTTTTCTGTGTATTTTTAAATGATCTGCTTGATATAGTTGTTAACAGTAATGTTCATATTTACACAAATGATGTAACCTAGACAAATACTAGGAGGCCTGTGTCGATTGAATACTGTGTAGCTGTGGCTGTGGTGTTTGGTAGAAGCATGATAACTCCGTAAAATAATTTGCGTTCTTACCTTCACTTAACGTCGAGCTAGAACCTTAACGGGAAAACCGATTTTTTTTAAATTCGGAACATAATTTTTTAAAGATTATTTTCATAAATATTACGAATTCGAAAAAAATCAATTAACCCCTTTAGGCCCTATAGCTCCACATAAAATGGACGTAAGACCGCAAATTATTTTATGGACTTATCATGTTTCTACCAAACACCACAGATATTAAGAAAATTGGTCTGATACGAACAAAATACGTCTAAATCTACTAAAATCTTCTGGTATGGACTATGGTGCTTTTAAGAAGTCAAATATCTTTACTAGATTGTCCTATTCTTGATCTCAATGGTATAACTTTACCCTATGTACAAAGTGTTAAATATCCATGTTTTATTATTAATAGGACAATGAGTAGTTGTCTTAGTCTTAGATTATCTTCAAGTTTATTGCTTCCGAATATGTAATTGCATCTAGTTAAGTCCTTATTTCTACCATTTTTTCTTACAATTGTATAGTTGTTTGCTGAGTATTTGCACGAACATTTAACTTTTTTTCTTATTTTATCTTACTACAAGTTTGAAATATAAAATCTTTAAAAATTCTTAATATCTAGAACTGCATATTAGAGCAAGTTCATTTTAATTTAATGTGTGTATGTTATTTAAGATACATATCAATTATTTATAATTTTTCGAAACAGCAATACTTACTTTAAAAAATATTATTAGGTCAAAAGAAAAAGATAACATTTTGTTGACGCTTTTAGTTAATTTGAATTAAATGGGATGGAAATGTTCAATACATGTTACACGTACGTGTAACTCCAAAATACCCCACCGTTACCCGTAAGATGGTTCTTCAAACCATTATTGAAAATATTGAAATCGTATTTTATAAAATCGATGCCATTTGAAAATAAATTCCAAACGAATTTTTATCTTCCAACCCAAGAGTTGGTAAAGTATGGGGACAATTGACAGTTTTACATGTGATTGCGCTTTGAAACACGTAAGTGATATATTAACACTCCATTCCTTTTGTTTGAGGACAAATTTTTTCTTGTATATTTTAAAAGACCTTTTTTTAAAGGATCAAAAACTCTAAATAAGGAAGTAGAAAGACAAATTTGAATTTGTAAAAACAAAGGGCATATTATAATCTGCTTCATAACCCACAATATTTTAGGAAAGCTCTTGTGATTGTATGTACATATATAGAAAATGTAAAACACCCATCAATTTACATATAATTCTTCTCATTTTGCACACTATCATAAGAAAAGTGTTTGATTTTGATTCCTATTAGTTGGAGACAAAAAAAGTGTATAGAATAAAAATTATTCCACTTAAAATATTATACATTTTTGGTGAAACATTGTTTTTGGGATATTCTTAAATAAATTGATGATATTTACTGGATGATGCAACTTTTGATCTGCAATTCAAAAATTTGGAGGGAACAAAATTCCCAATAAATAATAAATAAAAATTCTTGTTTCCCCAGGGCTCCGTTTTGTCTCCGAATTTCTTCCTCATTTTTATAAATGATCTCTTGTCTGAAACTTCTAATCAACTTTATCGACTCAAGCCTTGGCTTCTCATACTCTCAAATGCACGTCCATCTCATTCGCAAGTGGAGTTGCAACGGTATTGTATTAAACTCCGATCTTTACAGCATTGGTAAATGGAGTACAAACAATTGTGTGCAGTTTAATGCTTCGAAAACTCAATGGTGTCCATTGTCGTTGAAGCAAAATATACCTCTTTTGCCATTTTTCTTGAAGACGAAAAGCTCTCGGTATGTGTGTCAACTGTCAACGACGATCTTCGTTGGAATGACCACATTCTTGAGACCGCTAAAAATATTGCTAAATGCTTAGGGTTTCTATATCGATTTAAAAATGTTTTACCCCCTCGATCTGGCTACCATTTACAAGGCGTTTATTCTCCCAAAACTCGAGTACGACTCACATCTTTGGGCAGGTGCCTCACAAACTTCTCTCCATTTATTGGATATAATCCAGAACAATGCGTTAAAACTGATAGGAAACATAGCTATCAAGGAATAATTCCCATCTCTTGAACACCGTCCGAATACTCGTATGTCATGTATTTCCTTGTTGTATCGCTTCTTTTATCTTTTCTTTAACACTCGAAGTAGACAGTTGCATTCTTCGACTCAATTAGTTCACCCGAGGTACCCGTTTCGCTGGGAATACTCATCAATTCATCCTGAATCCTAATTTTGGTCGTATCGTTACAATTATGGAATAATTTAAGGCTAGCCGCGCACTAGCAACTTTTAGTTGCGAAACTGCTTGGTTCGAGCAACTAAAAAGTTTGTGTTTTGACACAAACTAAACGATTGCCTAAAATAAGTTCGCCATTTTATTGAACATATAATTATCTGCAAATTTACGGACATTCAACCAAACAGTTCATCTGTTTTCTATAAGTAACCAAACAGTTTCGCAACTAAAAGTTGCTAGTGCGCGGCTAGCCTAACTTGCACGGTTTCCCTTGCTATTTCAATTCGTAAATATTCAAGATCAAAGTTCATCGACACCTCCTTTCACCTCCGTTCCGTTTTACACGTGAAAATTTTGTTTACAAATTTGATTGCCCAAACGAAAGTGGTAGAGGTTTCATACAGTAATCCTTTATCGGATCTTCCCTTAGATGTCAACTGTAGATTAATGAATTCCTAAGCTTTTTTCAAGCTACATACATACATAGGTCCAATCAATCAATAGTGACGATTCGTCTTAGACAGTGAATAGACAATTGTTTGTTTGTTGAAAGCATGTGCTTGGTCTTGTCCTCATTTATTACTTTCGCCTTCGCCTGTTCTTCAATCACCGCCAGCCGATACGCGCCGTCATGGAATCTTTTATAAAATGTTGGGAACGACGACGACCGATATCGTTCATTACTGTAGGTAGTTGAAAACATCTGTCCCTCGTACTGACCCCTTTTCTGCTCTAGAAAATGATTGAAGAAATAAGATCTTAGTATAGATTTCATTCCTGAAACTCTGAGCATGTTTGGAATATTCTCTTGTTGCTCATTATACCGCATATTTGTTAGCTTCGCGGAGAAGAATAGATAGGATCTTAATTGCAACGTTTACCATAACTGGAGCTGATATTTGAGTCATCAGAATTTTTGTTTGTTATAATTTGGACACAATCACGGGGTTATGACTACACTTATAATTTTATTGCGTAACACAGTACATCACAATGAGGGGGAAATATCGAGAAAAAGGGTTAAGTATTCCACATTCTAGTAGTGTGTCTAAAGAAACAACCTCTATATTTGACAGAAAGGCTTAAGGACAAACTGATAGCATTCCCAGCTAGACGAGTATTACGTTTTTTAAGGGGATAAAAGCAATTGGTTATTTCCTTTGAGCTTTGTTGATAACAAGTCGATAAAACATTGAAAGACTTAAAAGGTTAGGACAGAGGTCAAATGGTCAAGAGAAACAAAATTAATGGATGTATATCCATTGACTTTTAGGGCTCTGTTCTGGAGTATATCCAAAGGGTTCAAATGAATAATGGGGGCAACAGTACAGATATGAGTTTTGGTTTGATGCAGCATGGTAGCCAGATCAGAAGTGGAATCAAATTTCTTGCATCTTTTAAGGAAACCTAAGCATTTTGCTGCATTCCATAAGAGATGGTCTTTACCACACATTCCGACTATAGAAAACTTTTCGGTTTCTTTGGTGCAAGTGTCATTCATGGATATTGACATGGGTGGTATATTAAGCTTGGGTGACAAAAGACGGCTTTGTGTTTCTGAAGCATTTAATTCCAATTTAATACCCCATTCTAACCATATCATGCCAATTATACGCTTCCGCTTCAGTTCCACATCAGAAGAACAGGGTATGAAAAAGCTGAGGGTGCTGTTGTCAGCGAAACAGTGAAGTGGATTAGAAGTTTCAGCCAAAAATCATTTATGAAGATAAGAAAGAGTGTCGGAGACAAAACGGAGCCTTGGGGCACACTAGCATTTATTTTGTGAATATCAGACTTTAAACTGTCCAATATAGCTTGTATTGAGCGGTCCAAAATGTAATTTCTAATCCAACGAAGAAGATACTCATCGATACCAAATGCACGCATTTTAAATAAAAGAGCTTCGTGCCAAATTTTATAAAATGCTTTAGAAATATAAAATATAATCACATTGGTTTCTCAAAAAAGATGCAAGGAATAGTTTCACCTTTCGGTGAGATTCGCCATCAGATCATTAGTGGGCCTATTGCTACGAAAACTGTATGGCTGATCATTAAAGAACTTTCGTTCTTCGAGATATATCTTAAGCTGATTGTTGATCAGAGTTTCCATGATCTTCGGAAGAAGGCGTGTTTGTACAATTGGCCTGTATCTTCAGGGAGAGGAAGAATCGGCTTTCATTGAAACCGGCTGGACAGATAACATTTTCCATCTATTCGGAAAGATATCCAAAGAGTATGATAAATGAAAAAGCTTACGCAATGGTTTTGCCAGCATAAAAAGACCCCTCTTTAGAACTTGAGGGTATATACAATCTGGGCCAGCGAATTTGTGTATTTCATGATTATTGTGAAAACTTGCGACTATACGAGTGTGAAAGTAGACTTATTCCATAGAACCATTTACGCTCTCAAGTACAGGAAGAGTCATAACACTAAATGGGAAAAGCGATTTTGCTGTACCTAAACTGCTTTCTTTTATTCAAACTGGGTTAATGATTTGAAGAATGCACAGCACATTTGAGATATAACATTTTAATTTTTGACGAAATTTGTTGGTTAGCCATCAGAAGCTTACGTTTTTTTAATTGATTGGTTGAACTGCTTCTTCGTCTTCATTGACTGGAAATGACCTATCTTCTTATCCCTATTACTCGTTCTTTTACTCATTCTATAGGTGCTGAAATGATTCACCAAGGAAATGTTCATTTTGCTAAAATAACGACCTTCGTTTACCTAAACTATATCATAGAGCCTGAATTCTGGTTTACGTACTATTAATTTATTAGGTATTGTTTTACTCGCGGGACACTTCGTTCTACTTGAGCTGGGAGATTGCGAGAACTCTCTTCATTTCACGCAGGATCGTTTCCTTTTCTTTCTCGTGACTTGGTGCTCTTTCCACCGTTTTCCGCTCAACGTATTTATCATCACAATATGGTTTCGTGTCTGGAAAAGGCTATGGTGGTCTCGATAATTTGTCCAAAGTCAAATTTTTGCTTTAAGAGTTATTTGATAATAATGCTCCCACAGAAAGACACTTAAATACAGGATGGCACATAATTCACGTGTCTACGAAAAATTAAATGATTTAAATTTTTGGCATTTCAAAATTGTGTGACCATATTGTACTTAATTTTACTTTTATCTAATGTCAAAGAAGCTCCGAATTGATGTCCTTCTGTGTAACTCTAACTCACACGTTATATTTTTGCCTCTCTCAAAGCTGAACGTTGTCTTTTGGGACTAGGAAGATCACTCACGAAACCATGAAAATAATCTAAACATGAAATATTTTTCCATGAAAAATTGCTGAATATTGTAGCTCTGAGAAAAACAGGGGTACCCGTTTAATCGAAAACCTGAGCTAATAAAGCAACTCCCCAAAGCATGATGGTCTGCTTCAAACAATATCACAAACTTCTGGGAAGGATAAGTAATCTCCTTTATTAGACCGAAGGTTGGTTAAATTGATTAGTACCTGTGTAATTGCAACGGAATGTATACACATTTGTATTTACCCCATTCTTCAACCGATACACGAGTATAAACCAACAAAGTAGCTTTCCTTGATAAACGATATACAACTATTAAACCCGAAATGTAAAGAAAAGAGAAAAAACGTGTATACTTTAATATCTAACATATGTCATGAATGGCAATATTCCCAAATGTATACACAAACATACCCCAACGGAAACATAACCAATGTAACCTAATTATTATTGATGGCAGCACATCCTTGCTACGCAAATACGTTTGCCATATTAAAATATTATATTGCCTTAACCACTACCACACAATCGCATCATTCGGGTATTTATTATCTTTGCTGTTTTGACCAAATTCAATAAATACTCTAATCAGTTACAAACAAATTTCCCAGTTGAATCAAAGAAAAGTAGTAAACATTGGATCGCACGTATTTATGCCCTTGGGTACTCAACTCACTCTAAACAGTCTTAAAGAGAACTTCGAAAACGAATTCAATTATACGTATTTGTGGGTGCGGTTGCTAAACGAAAAAAGGACTTAATTCAAAATCGATTTTTGTCAGGAGGTTATTTTAAAATTGTTAATAGGAGTTTATACGTTGTATTTTTGGACAATCTTGAATTGTAATAAGAAAGTCATCATATCAAAAGTACTAGATTCCCAAACCTAAAACTACACAAGCGGATTTGGCTGTTTTCCGATCATAGGAGCTCTAAGCGGATGACCGTGGTACTTTTGCTGATCGTAATTCTCGGATTAAATTACCAAATCCACCACGAGCAAAAGACTAGTGGCAACGTTGCTAACATGCCACCAATATACTTGTGGTGGGCTTAAAACATTACAATGAAACCCTTTGTTTGATGAACAATGGTAACTGGTGCGTGAATCTAAAAACGAGGCAGACTACTTTACCTGTTAATGCTGTGAATTTGAACCATTATTGATAATAGCCCGGGATAAAAAGAGGCAAGTAACACCGACTTCTAAAGGAGGAAAAAGAGAGAACAAGAAAAGAAAAGAGTTTTGCTACAGAGAAATTATTTGATGGTTTTCTTAAATGATGAAACGATCTATACCCAATGATAGAAGGTTAGTACATAAGCCTTTCGAATTGAAATTAGGAATTCCCCAATAGAAACATAGTTGGTGATGAGAATCTGCAAGGAACTTTTTTCTAGATTGCTTAACGACACTCAACATTTCACTTTATGATAGAACACTCCGTTAAAATTGGACGATAATTGACAAAACTTCTGTTCATCCGATCAACAAAAAGTGTGGATACCGATATATTCTTATTCATATTCATATTCATATTCATATTCATATTCATATTCATATTCATATTCATATTCATATTCATATTCATATTCATATTCATATTCATATTCATATTCATATTCATATTCATATTCATATTCATATTCATATTCATATTCATATTCATATTCATATTCATATTCATATTCATATTCATATTCATATTCATATTCATATTCATATTCATATACATATTCATATTCATATTCATATTCATATTCATATTCATATTCATATTCATATTCATATTCATATTCATATTCATATTCATATTCATATTCATATTCATATTCATATTCATATTCATATTCATATTCATATTCATATTCATATTCATATTCATATTCATATTCATATTCATATTCATATTCATATTCATATTCATATTCATATTCATATTCATATTCATATTCATATTCATATTCATATTCATATTCATATTCATATTCATATTCATATTCATATTCATATTCATATTCATATTCATATTCATATTCATATTCATATTCATATTCATATTCATATTCATATTCATATTCATATTCATATTCATATTCATATTCATATTCATATTCATATTCATATTCATATTCATATTCATATTCATATTCATATTCATATTCATATTCATATTCATATTCATATTCATATTCATATTCATATTCATATTCATATTCATATTCATATTCATATTCATATTCATATTCATATTCATATTCATATTCATATTCATATTCATATTCATATTCATATTCATATTCATATTCATATTCATATTCATATTCATATTCATATTCATATTCATATTCATATTCATATTCATATTCATATTCATATTCATATTCATATTCATATTCATATTCATATTCATATTCATATTCATATTCATATTCATATTCATATTCATATTCATATTCATATTCATATTCATATTCATATTCATATTCATATTCATATTCATATTCATATTCATATTCATATTCATATTCATATTCATATTCATATTCATATTCATATTCATATTCATATTCATATTCATATTCATATTCATATTCATATTCATATTCATATTCATATTCATATTCATATTCATATTCATATTCATATTCATATTCATATTCATATTCATATTCATATTCATATTCATATTCATATTCATATTCATATTCATATTCATATTCATATTCATATTCATATTCATATTCATATTCATATTCATATTCATATTCATATTCATATTCATATTCATATTCATATTCATATTCATATTCATATTCATATTCATATTAGCTTACATAGTAATATATTTGTACATATAACCTACAGTATTATCATGGAGCGTGATTTTGTATTGCGAAAGCTAGCCTGGTGGTGGCGCAGAAATTAGCGCACGCTTTTATAGTGGAGAGTAGGATAACATACAAAACAAGTAGTAAAAAAGAGAATATTTTATTATTAAATTAAGCAAAGAAAAATCTAGCAATTGCAGTCCCTAGCCTTAAGATGTCGCCACAATCTTTCGTCTTCTCGATAGTACTATAAGTTTTATATACAAAGGTAATATACAATATCTTTTAAATTTATGAAGCTTAATTTGTTTAATTATTAAAAGCAAAAATTACTAAACAACTTAAGCAAAAAAATGTACATATAAAAAATGTACAATAAGGAAAATAACAAATATTCAGAAATAGAAAATATTTAAAGATTAGAGAGAAAAAAGATAAATCTAATAAAAATAAAATGCACAACTGGGTCGCACGAACTTGCTCCTATATAAAAGACTAAGAATTTCAACAATGAATGTTATTAGAGAGAAACTGTTCATAAGCTTAAATTCATTTTTTAAATGAGTAAAAAAAACTTCTTTAGTAGCTAAAGGTAAGAATAGGATGCCATGTGATTCAAGCAAATATTGATTTATGCAAGAACAAAAATTATAATTTTAAAACATTTTTAAGAAAAAAATTTGAAGTTTTTATTATTGTACGAATAAAAATTAAACTTACAAAAAAAATATTGAGCCGTTTTCGAGATATAGAAATTTCAAAAAAGAAAAAATGATTTTTTTTTTGTCAAAATTCAAAAAAATATTTTTCTTAAAGTTTTGAAATGCAATCTTTTTTAAACTTTTTAGAAGCTTCTCTCTACGAAATTTCATTAAAATCTGTTGTGCTGATGGTAGGTACAGTCAGTAATATCTTGTTTTCAATTTTTTTTTATTAAATTACAGATATTAAAAAATAATAGAAAGAAAAACAATTTAAGCAAAATTCTCGGAACCGTTTTCGAGAAAAATACGATTTTCGAAAACCATTTTTTAACATTTGTATGGAGGGTACCGTTATTTTTAGGTAAAATGAATTTATTTTTCTCATATATTGTAGATTATTTTTCAAAACTTTTATATATCAAGTTTAAAAAAAATCGAGCATGGGGTTTTCGAAATATTAAGTTTTCAAAACAAAAATTTTGAAAGTTTTTTTAAAAATCCAAATTTTTTTTTTGGAAAATTTGAATACACAATAATATTCAAACTGCTGGGAAGCTTTAGCATAAAAAAATGATCAAAATCGATGGTACCGTTTTTGAGAAAATAAAAAACAAAAAAAATGGTCCCAAGGGGGGTACCAAAACTACTAATTTATTGGAAAATTTTTTTCAACCATTACCTAGGTCTAACTAAACTAAATTTTTTGAATTTGTTTTAAAAAATCGTTGGGACAGTTTTTGAGAAAAAAAAAAATATTTATAAAATTTCGAAAAAAAATCGTATGGCAGGTACCGTTATTTTTGGTCTTAAAAAATCAAATAAAAAAACATCCAGGGGTAAAAAATTAAAACCCATATCTACCAAGTTTAAAGAAAATCGGCCGAGCCGTTTAGCAGTAATCGAACAGACAGACAGACAGAATTGCCAGACACACATTTTTTTTGTCTTCGCTATGATGGTAATGTCAACTTTGATCAAAATCTGGAGTTCGATTTTTTTTACGAATGCATAACTTGCCTTATAGTACCTATAAATTGGTGAAGTGAAAATATCCATAGATACCAGTTACTTCTGGTGTAGGTGGCCTACCGACTGAACTCAAAAATGTTGTTTAACTAATGTTTCTTAAGAAGCATAAACACACTTGAAACACTCCAGCTGGAGGTAGATAAAACATAGATGTTAATAACCTGTATGCCACTTATAACGAGTGATTTTTTAAGAGCTATCGGAAATTAAAAAAAAAAACATAAAATTGAGAAAATCTTTATTTGAATAGGTCGATATAATTTAATGTTCGAAGATTATTTCATGCAAATGTTGGCCGTGGCTGCGCCTTAAATGGTCCATCCGATTAGTCCAATTTTGGCATACTTCTAACATTTCGGCCGGTATCTCACGTAGAAATGCTTTAATGTTGGCTTCCAGTGCGTCAATCTAAGCGGGATTGTCGCTATGTCATGCAAGTCAAGCTCTTCCATTCTTCTGGCTGCTCTTCACTCAAAATACGGCAGTTTTGTTTGTTCACGAATCCATTCAACCAGAAATGAGCTTCGTCGCTGAACACAATTTTTCGATAAAAAAGTGAATCTTCGGCCGCAACTTTTTAAGAGCCCATTCACCAAAGATTCAGCGTTGTGATAGGTCTTTCAGCTTTAATTCTTGCAACAACTATATTTTGAAAGGCTTCACACCTAAATACTTCCGCAAAATTTTCCCCGTAGTATAGTAACAGAGGCCCAATTGCTGCGAATGGTACCGAAGTAGGTCGATTAAATCGATTAAACTGACCATAAAATGGAAGAAGCGCGCAATGAACTTTCTTAACAGAGCACGGATTTTGATAATAAAATTCAATAATAATTTGCAAGCGTTGTTCGTTTGTAAGATGATTCATGGTTAAATTATAGACAAAACTGAAGATGTTTGACAGTGACACAAAACACGAAACGTGTGTGAGCTGTCAAAACCAGTATTGCCAAAAAGAAAATAGCAAAAAAATCACCCAATAGATTACTTTTTTTATGTAAAAGAGACCGAATCAAGTATTTGATTGTTTACATTCAACTTCGAAATGCAGCCACGGTGCTGTTAAGAATTGCAATTATTTTTAAATGTCTGCTATTTAGCGCTATGTCACCTTTATTGCTACAGCAGACAAAACTTCATTTATGTTTTTATATAATTTTCATTTCCTCCATTGTTCCGGACGAGTGATGATGGAATTATGGGTCTTTTTTCGGTTGGCAAACGATTAAATTTTTAACAGAGGTCATTGAATCAAAATTACAAAAAAAAAAACATAACACATCCTGTTTCTGTTTGCTTACCATTTACCATAAATTATTTTCCCAAACATTCAGACAAGTGCATAAAGTAAAACAACGCACCCAAATCCACCTATTATACATTTATAGAATGTTTCGGTGGACTGACACCCGCCATAAGACTGCCCAAAACACTGGTATACTATGCATCTGCATGCATACATAATGGGCTAGTTTGCTATAAAGCTGCCATCGTGTAGCATCGAAGGACCGCTGGAGTTTGCCTCTCTGCACATGTAGCATCATTGTACCGTAAATCTACCTCGAATATCGTGGCAAGGTTTATGAAGTGTGCAGGAATTTTATATGTTCCAGTCGTTTTGAGAGGGCTAAATCTTTTTGTGTTTTTAGCTCGTTTCGATGCGTGTGTTTGGTATGTTTTACCAATTTTCCAGCAATCACATTGCTAATGATTCACCAGTTGTTGTCAACTGGTAATTCGCTTCCCTTCTTTTTGTAATCAAATTCGGAAAAAAAAAAATTTTATCACCCACACGCGTGTTGTAAAATTTGCCGAAACCGGCATTTGATCAGTTTGCGAAAGTCCCAGATGGAGGAAGATAATTGGTACATTATTCAGGGCTGCCGTTCAATAATGCAGACAAAAAAAATAAAATCCTTGCTCTTATTTAAAAGTACTTTGGAATTTAAAAATTGCTTATAAATAAATATAAAACATGGATTAAATGAGATAAAAATGTTAAGAGGCATAAAATTGCAGTCTGATTTTTTGAAAAGGATGAATTTATCGAATAACTTACCCGGCACAGTTTTCCCTTGCCATTTCAATTTGTAAACATTCAAAACCAATGTTCATCGACACCTCCTTTCTCTCCCCTCCTAATTTCCCCCTCGCCCGTGCTGTGTTTAAAACATTATAAGGGTCTCGTAATATACCCTTGAGCGCGAGTGTATTATAAGAAAAAAAAAAAAACAAAGTTTAAAAATCGTTTTTTTATGAAAGTTATTTTTTATATAAGAAATTTCTCAAGAAAAAAGTTGGGATGCCAATCTTAAGTATTAAGTAATATAAATAAAAAAATAAAGTAATGTAATAAAAAAAAATTTGTTTCGAATATATTTACATACAATATTATTTTAAATTCAAAGGAGCTCCTGGTTAAAAATATTGGTAAGAATTGTTGAAGTCGTTAATGAGAAAGTCGAAAACTAAAAAAAAAAAACGGTTCTATGACAGCTATATATCGTCAATGACATTTTTTCCTAAGCACGCTTATTTTTTTTTGTCAAAATTGTTAGAGCCGTTTTCGAGATAAATTAGATTTTGCATTACTTTAGCTTTGGAGGTAAAAAAAAATTTCAATTTCTCCTATAGGGAATCACCGAAGAGCCTTAAATACCGATTTTGAAGAAAATACCTCCAGTAGTTTAGGCTGTAGGTCGAAGTACAGTCATACAGACGGAATTGCCGGAACTACTTTTTTTCGTCTTCGCTATTATCGTAATGCCAACTTTGATCAAAATTTCGAGTTCGATTTTTTTTTTTAATGCAGAACTTGCCCAATAGCACCTTTATCGCAAGTAAAAGACGAGGGCCTGATAAGGATTCTTCTTTTAGAAAGTTTATGTGAAAAATTAGTAACTTCTTTTGTTGTAAAACTACAAAAGGCTAAGTATAAACTTAAAGTCTAATTAAAACAAAAGCAAGTCTATAAACGGAAAATCTTAAATGTCATTATAAATTTCGACTCTCAAATCAGTGTTGGCAGATGATAAAGCATCTCCAGGTTACTACTTTAAAATAAAACCCCAATTTCTTGCTTGCTATTATTTTTTAAAAAATTCATAGTCGAGTTAGAAAAATACAAAATTGGTATAAAACGTCGAAAAAACTTGTATAATGTAAATAAACTTGTATAAATTAAATAAGATTTAATTACGAGAAATATATTTAAAAAATTCATTTAAACAGTCCATCAACATCAACTTGACTTTTGGTCTGGTGCATTTTTAGCTTGACAAAGATTTCAGCATTTCGTTTGTAGTTTTAAAATTGTTGCATCTAGACTTTAAAGAATTCTGTCGACCGACCGTCTTAATCCTTTTATACGATTTCTCATTTTATTTTTTAAGTCACTAAACAAAGAAAAAAACCCTCCAGTCAGTTGCATTATAGAAAATGGCAAAGAAAGGAGATTTGTTGCCACTTTATTTTAATTCCAATATTTTTTGGATCAAACTGAATCTTTTTACTTGCGATTGTACATATGTATGTATGTAGGTACTACAGAGCAAATTTTGAATTTGAAAAAAAAATTCAACTCAAGATTTTGATCAAAGTTAACATTGCGATGGTAGAGAACACGCAATTCCGTCTGTCAGTATGTTTGTAATGCACCCTTACAGCCTAAGCTACTGGAGCAATTTTCTTCAAACTCGGTATTTAAGGTTCTTCGGTGATTCCCTGGAGGAGAAATTGAAATTTTCTTTTTACCTTCAAAACTAACGGTACCTGTCATACAGCCCTTATACAAAATCTTATTTATCTCGAAAACGGCTCTAACGATTATGATAAACAAAATTAAGTGTGCTATTCGGCCCTACCAAGGTAACCGTCGGAGCCGAAATTTCTCCGCAACGCATCCTCCGTCGGAGGTTCAATTTCGGTTCGTAGTAGCTTTCATCGGAAGAAATTTTACAGAAATCCAACAACGCATTGCGATGGATATAAATTTCAGACAGAGATGTGCTAATTAACGAATTAACCGATATATCGAAAATGCGATATATTTTCGATAAACCATGAAAAACCGGTGAGAGAGTGTAGTTTATTGTTTATTAATAGTTTTTTTTCTAATTATAAAGCGCTAGCGTTTTTAAGAAATGTAATTAGATGCACCGATTCTTGAATCAAAACTATTGAAGAAAGTCCCCTCCCTATTTCCATACATGTTTTTTGTTTCCATTTGAAGTGTCAAAAAAAGAATAAATTGAAAAAAAAACTTTTGAAACACAATATTTTATATTTATTTGACTAATAGGTACTTTATTAACAATAGAAATGGATCAATGCACAAAACAAAAGATCAGGAACATACTTTTTTTCTATCCAAACATCCATGTCTTGGTCCCAATTAATTTGACTGATTGGACCAGATCTTCCCAAACACAGCTACAATTTCTGGTGTCTTTTTGGTGTAGCCCGCTCATTGTTGCGAAGTTTTTTTTTTTCGTTCTGCCTAAGAACAAAAAGTCTATTATAAATAAGTAACACAAGTTAACGCAAATAAAGTTAAATTCTTTGTTACTTACATTTTAATTAACTATTTCTTTAAAAAGAAAACACTTTCCGCAACAAGAACTTGTCGGAGGATTTCGGAGAAAATTTTGTTGGTATGTGTCAAAAATAAGACCATTAGAAGTGCTTCATCGCACACAAATGGCATGCGTTGAATTTGGTCGGACAGAATTTCCGATCAGCTGATCGGAGAAATACCATGAAGCAAAATGTCTCCGATTCATAGGAAATCGGAGAGAATTCCGCTCCGACGGCGACGGTTACCTCGATAGGGCCGATTATGGGCATGTACTACATTTTGGTCACGAACAAATTTTAGGAAAAATTTGTTACCATATAAATAGTTACAGTCATTGGTTTTGATTTTCAATTTTTTTAATTAACCGATTTTGTCCAAGATTTTTATATAGAAGCTCTTTTGTATTTAAAATAATATTGTATTATTATTATTATTCCAAGCTTTATTTACTCTTTAAATTACAGAAAGAAAATTTCTTAAACTACTTTTAATACAAATTTAAAGTTAAATTTTTTTTTTTTTCAATTTAATATTTAATATTTGAATATATAACAAAATTCTATACCACATGAGCATAAGCCTCCCCCATACTTTTCCATCTTCTTCTGTCGAGGGCATCATGATAATAGAGTGGGCATGATGTCCGTATGTCGTCTCTCCATCGTTTCAGCTGTCCTCCAACGCTTCGATGACCGTCTAATGGTATCCAATCTGTTGTTGTTTTAGTCCATCGATTGTCAGCAATGCGCACAATGTGCCCAGCCCATTCCCATTTAAGTTTTTTGAGCATATGTCTAACGTCTTCAAAATGAGTTTGACCTCTAATGTGTGTATGGTTTATGCGCTGGGTAATACGAATGTTTAGTACTATTCTCTCCATTGCCCTTTGACAAGATCGTAGCTTGGTTTCCGTACTTCTTGTGATTTGCCATGTTTGGCAGCCATACGTGAGAACTGGGAGTATTGTTGAGTCGAAAACGTATTTTCTTAGGGTTTTGGAGATATTCAGGTCCAGAAGATGTTTAACACTCCAAAATTGTCTCCATGCGTTTGTCATTCGATGTTCTACTTCTTTTGTTTCTTTATCACTGAATGAAATGATATGGCCAAGGTAGGTATAGTCTTCAACGTACTCTAGTATGTTATTTTGAATTCTTATTTCTTTGACATCACCATTTGTCATAATTTTGGTTTTTTGTTGGTTTGTTAATAAACCAATATTTTGGCACTCGGAGCATAACTCATTTAGCATTACTTGTATCTCTTCACTACTATTTGAAATGAGTATAATATCATCTGCGAATCGAAGATTTGAAAGATATTGACCATTTATTCTTAAGCCCTTATTTTTCCAATTAAGTTTTTTAAAAATTTCTTCAAGAGCAGCTGAAAAAAGCGCCGGCGAGAGAGGGTCTCCTTGCCTAACACCTCGTGATATTTTAAATTCAGGTCCAATGCAGTCTGTTTTTATGTGGGCGGTGTTCCTGTCGTACATTTTTTTCAAGATTCTAACAATTTTTCCATCTATTCCTTGGCTTAGAAGTGCTGTCCAAACGAAATCTTGTTCAACTGTATCGAAAGCTTTGGCAAAGTCGATGAAAGCAAAGTAGATAGTGATGTTGTATTCTTTACATTTTTCTATGATTTGAGAAACTGTCTGTAGATGATCTATTGTGGAGAAACCTGACCTAAAGCCAGCTTGTTCAATAGGTTGGTTAAGATCAAGCATGGGTTTCATTCGTTCGAAAATACATTTCGCGAAGACCTTATAAATCGATGATATAATACTGATAGGCCGATAGTTGTTAATATCATCCTTGTTACCTTTTTTATGAATAAGTATTATTTCAGATTTTGTCCATTGATCTGGAACTTGCTCGGTGACCAAAACCTGGTTGAAAATATTTCTCAACCAGTTGGCCAGTGAAAATTTACCGTACTTCAGATATTCTGCAACTACTCCATCATTTCCTTTGGTTTTATCGTTTTTTAAGCTATCTATTGCCTTCTCAATTTCGCTTTTTAGGAAAAGTGGAAATTCTTCTTCGGAATCTGTTTGATGAAGTAGGATCGTATCTTCAGATTGCTTCGTTTGTTTTGAGTACAGATGGTTGTAGAAATCAGTAGCTATTAAGTTTATATTTCTCCTCATATGATTTTTTCTACCATTTTTTGACATGGCGGTTATCCAATCTCTATATTCTTGCACTTTGCATATTGTATATAAAAACTTAAAAAAAAATGTTTGTTTGAAAAATTAATGTCTTGAAAACGAGTGAACGATTAGTTTATTGAAATTCATGTTGATTACAGAATTCGCAGAATTTTACTCCCGGTGAGTTGACTTGATTCGAATCCGCTGTAAAATTCAATTATGAAATTCGTCGGATGATCTACATTGTCGATTTCTAAAATTACCTTATCATTTATGAACTTTCGTATCGACACTGTCAGCAACAAACATTTATTCAACTGGCCTAGGCTGTGATAATAGTATCGTTTTCGATCAACGAAATCAAGCATCGTTGAGAGTGGTTAGTACGAAGATGGTGGACGGTTCAAAACCAACCGTGTGCTCTTTTTTTTTTTTTTTTTTTTTTTAGATTTCTTGCTCTCTGGTTGCGTTGCTATTTGTGCGTTTTCTATTAAAATTTGTTAAACAAACACTTTAGCATTCAGTATGATAAGCTTTTGACTTAAATTTTTGTACTCTCCATTGTTTATTTTCGTTTAATCAAAAATTCACTTCAGATTCGTCTCGAAATTGGTGCGAATGTAAAATGATAGAAATTGTATGGAGTGCGAATGGATTGCGAAATCTGTAATACCATATAAGTTGAACAAAATGTCAGTGGTGCAGGGATTGTTACCGACATTCGTTCAACTTTCATTCGTCGGATTCAGTAATAGAAAAAGTTTGGAAATTAATCACTTTAGCTTATTCGCCGAATTCTGTAATAGGGGTGATTATTTTTTGTGAATGTATATTATTAAATACTTAAAATTGACATCCCATTTTATTTTTAAAAAAAATTTAAGAAAATTTGTTTTATAAAAAAAATAATTTAAAAATAAATTGATTTTTTAAACTTTGTTTGCATGATTCAGACTTTCTTAGAAACCAGACGGTGATTTTTTAAATTTGAAAATTTATCTTATTAAATCCATGTCTATACGTTTATTCAGGTACGTGCGGGTTCGTGCATTTCATTTGTTATTCATTCCATCCCAAAACCTTTCTGATGAATTTAAATTTGACCAATTAGTCATATTCAATAGATTTCATTATTGAGCAGTAGCATGAGGATATTTACGTAATATTCGGATTTATTTGGACGATTGCGTTTTCTGTGAAAAATCGTACACACTTTTCTAAAAGGAGCAGGCTATCTATCAAAATTTTATGAAGATCCTTACAATAAAATACGAAAAAGAATTCATGGTTTGATTCGAGCTGTAAAGCAATTATTAGCGTTAGAGAATTAAGTTTTCGATGTTATAAAGCGATCCCTACTAAAGAAAACCCCCCTATTTTATTGAAGAGATGTTTTTCAATGCTGGCAAAATGATTGCTTAAGCTTTTCCAACTATTCTACTCCACTCGTCTCTTTCCATTTCTTGTCCAGTCTGTACCTAAAAAGGGGGAACATTTTCCCCCACTAATTATCTTTCAATTGCACTCACATCCCTTCTTTCCAAGGTCTTGGAAACACTGGTAAATTATCTGCTCAAGAAATATCTTAAAAATCGAAAGCTTCTCAGTGTCCGACTGTATGGATTTAGTAGCAATAGGTCTACTAGTTGTCTGATGGTATATTTCACAGAACAGTGCTACAAATCTTTAAATCGTTTTGGATAAAGTAAGATTATTGCATTTGATATTTCGAAAGTATTTGATAGAAAATGCATACATTTGGTAATAATGAATCTTTTGTTCGAGAACCGCTCAATGCAAGTTGTATGAGATGGTTTTAAGTCTGAAATTCATAAAATATATGCTGGTGGCCCACAGGGTTCCGTTCTGTCTCCGACTCTCTTTCTGTTATTCATCAATGATCTCTTGAATGGGTCGTGGTTCTTCTGATGTGGATCTATAACGGCAGCGTATGATATGCTCATTAAATTCTGATCTCGATAGCAATAAGGCATAAACCATAAACCGTGTAGAATTTCATGCTTCAAAAACTCAGCGCTGTCTTCTGTCGGTAAAGCACAACACATCCCCAGTGAGCGGTTCTTGCATTGAGGATAAAGAACAGCTTTCAGTTCTCGGTATGTGTATCATAGACCACCTTTTGTGGTATGACCACATTCGATGTCACCAACAACCTTGCTAAGGGCTTAGGTTTCCTTCGACGTTGTAAGAAATTGTTTACCCCTTCTGATCTGGGCATAACAATTTATAAGGCTTATATTCATCCAAAACTCGAATACAATTCCCATATTTGGGCAAGTGCTCCTATAACACGCTTCAGTCTCTTGGATAGAATCCATAAAAGAATTTTAAAAAAGTATAAGAGAAACATTTGAGTCTCTCGACCACTATCGCAATGTTTCTTGTCTTTCAATATTTTACCGTTATTTTTATAAACAGTGTTCTAGTGAAATAGCCAATTGCATTCCTCCTCTTACAAAATTTAACCATAATTGCACTTTAGGAAGTGCACATCAGTTTAACTACTTCGGACGTACTTTTAAATTCAGAGATACTTTCTTTAGCCACACTACACGAATGTAAAATGCTTAACCTAATCCTATAGGTCACTTCCGTTATGATATTCAGACATTCAAAATCAATGTGCACCGGTATCTGCTTTTAAATCCTCTCCAACTTTCCTAAAACACTCGCACTATGCTCAAACATTTTTACTTGCGATATAGGTAATATAGGGTTAGTTCTGCATTTGGAAAAAAATCGAACTCGATATTTTTTTTTAAATGTAGTCATAATCCCTTTAATACGAGTACGTGGAACATTATAGAAGACAAAAGGCGAGCTTATGGGCCGAGTGTCAAAATTAAGCTTTTGTTTCTTTTGTCTCCACTAAAAACAAAGTTTCGGAAAAGTTATTTTGTGTAGAGTCGTATCTCTGCCGCGGATATTTCAAAAAGTGTTTCTTATTTTTCTTTGTCTAAAGTTACATACGAAGCATGTATCGCTTCCCATAAGAATATTTCACATGTCTTAACTAACATTATACTACATCGAGAGCTGTCAGTTGCTTACGTCAAAACGATAGATTTGTGACGGATCTTATGGTTCAATTAAATTTTTAACATAAAGGCAGTTTCTTTCACATAGCCAAATATATTTGACTCGCAGAATTGTTTCTAATGACAGTTAATTTCATAGGTGACAGACGAATTGTGCAAGTTAATCTTTCCATCTCACCAAAAACAATGCCTGCAAATCATTTTGACCGATATTCGCTTGTTGAAGTTATTGAAAACCGGACTTCCAGATTACACACTGTTGGCACAAAGCTTTGTTTTTAATTTGGCCGCTAGCATGACCATTACCATAATTTGTATGTTTTTGTTTCATTTTAAAGCTATTAATCAACTCTAAGAAAAAACACCCTTTATAACATAAACCATCTTATTTGAAAAGAAGATTAAAAGATGTTAAGAAAAATGAACTTCCGAAGTGCAGCAACAGCGCTGGATGAGTACAGTTTATCACTAACAACTTTGCATGGCCATGAATATGCATCACCTCTATTTCAACTTCAACCAATTGACACATTGATTAATGATTGACACACATGCCTCACGAGTTCGCGATGACAGTTGTTGCACTTAATCGGAACGGTTTGTTGTTTTGTACCGAAAGCCGAAGCCGACTTCGATGACGATGACGAGCCAGCATGAGCCTCCTCTTTTGCATTATGTCGATATTCTAAAACTTTTGTAGAGTCTGAATTGAAGTGTAGGAGTAGGTGGTTGTTGGTTGATGCCACAGTTGCATTGTTGCAATTCTGCTTATTTGCACATTTTAATTGCTATTGTTCAAAGAACCGAATTTGCTGGCAAAGAGTGAAAGAGAGAAAAATGTATAAAGATGTATATGTATGTGTACCTATTTATAATAGCAAGGGATTGGGGATTACAGATTCAACAAGATTGACATGTAGTATAGGCGTGTAGAGCTTGTGTCAACAGTGCGCGATGCAAATTACAGCCGACAGAGGGAGCGTATCCCTTCCTGCCAACACTGCCGCCATCGCCACAATAGCAATATGGTTATACGACGCAAATGCAGATGATGCGTATGCTGTTGGGAGACCGTTAGAATGCAGTAAAATCCGTGTTATCTCATCATGTTAACATGATATGCCAAATAGTTAACACTGCTTACAGCAGCTTTGATTTTACCCTGATGCACGTCGCGTCAGATGGGGATGGGATATTAATATTCAGAAAGTGACATACTCTGCTCTGAATATTATGAGTGCCTCGTCAATGCTGTACTTGAAGCTGAAGCTCGTCGAGATTGCAACAGTACCAACCAACAACAACAGTACAAGCAACAACAGTCGGTGGCAAGGAAAATCATGCAACGCAGCAATATTAGCGCGAGTTGAAGGAACATGATTTATACTCTTTTGACATCTGAATTTGTGATGGAGGTGATTAATATTTTAATCTCGCATTATTGTGCACACATGCGATCCTTGCAAAAGGATATATGTATATTTTTTTGTAATATTATTATTATCTCGTGCATTGCAGATTTCATAAAAAAAAACTACACGGAAGGAATATTGTATCGTCCCTGGTGGCCTCTCGAAGAACTCTTGTTCAAGGCACCCACCATGGTGTCGGTGAAAAGATATAACTGTCAATTGTGGTGACACAATTGCCATGATACATTACTCTACAACTGTTGTAGGCTGCCGCTACACATAACGAAAATATATAAAATTATTCAGACTCATCACGTCGGCTTTGCCATCATCAAGATATCACCCTCACGTGTCATCAATATATATGTAGGAGCAGGTGTAGGAACGTAGCTACATATATAGTTCTGCATGGAGACAGATTGATGGTATTAATTTCCATTGAAGATTTGATTACGAATAAATCGTGACTTAAAAACAAATTGAAGTTGAATTTCAGTAAATAGAGATAACAGTTCGTATGCCTTATGTGAAGATTAAGGGAATTGATTTTCGATACGGCATTTACTAGCGATATCGTAAATTTCGTCAAATCACAGGGCGGGTTTTTATTCTAAATTTGGTTACTTAATTTTAATTTTGGTGGAGGCAGTAATCCCATTTATTAAACTTAATACAAGCGAAGTCTTAATCTAACTTAAATATAGCTCTTATTCTAGACGGAGTTTCAGGCAGGGTAAACTTAGGTTAAAGTCGAAATAGTTAATGTTACAATTAATCCTCTAAAGCATGCGAGTAATAGCTCTTTGGAGCCATAAGAAGCACAGTAGATGGACAGATAGAAGAGACGCGGATTTCTTTGAGATCCTGAAGAGAAATATAAGCTCATTGCTCTTCGTTCTTCCAGCGCATTCTACGGATAGTTCATCAATAGAAGTCGGTCTCGATATGGAGATAGACTCAAAAGGGTTATTCCAAGACAGCCACGAAGGGCAAAATATAGGAAATGATATTGAAAGCTCTCGATTCTGGATATATGATAAGATAAGAGGTCGCAAATTGACTCAGGAGTGGAAATGAGTTGATAATGAGGAAGGTAGATATGTGGAGAAGATTGGATGCGTTTTCCTGAAAAAGTAATTGAATGACGTTTGGAAATATTTAGCTCTAAGCAATTTTTCAGGTGCCATACAAAGAAACTGTCGAGATCAAGTTGAAGAAATTGTCTTAAAAAACTTGGTATCGTCGTCGATGTAGAGTGAGAAATGGGAATATTTGATGACTATTTCAATATCTTCAATAGTTAAAATAAAAGCGAGATATCCTAAGTGGCTGCCTTGTGGGAACTCGGATATTGCTAAAAAGTCATCAAAGAAGGTAGATATGAATCGAACTTTATAGTAAGGGGTTTCAGGTAAGAAAAAATCCACATTAAGAAGATAGATTCAAGCGCAAGTGTGGACAGTTTGAAAGTTAATCTATGTGAAATTTTGTCAAAGGTCTTACTGAAATCAGTAGAGACAACATCGACTTTCTTTTCGTTCCCTAAGACTTAGAGGCTAAAGGATACGAATTGAACGAGGTTAGTCGTTGTGGATCTACTTTTGACAAAGCCTTGTTGTCTAGGGAAATGAGAAACTTACAAATAAAATTGAAAATTTTTGAAAGATTTTGGGAATATGTGCACCTAAGCAATTGGACGATAATTTGTAATTTCACACTTTGGAAGTTTTCAATGATAAAGGACGTTTTCCATAAATAAGGGAATTTTCCTTGAGATAGGGATACCCCGAAGGTCTTTGAGAGGACAAGAGAGAGTGTTAAAGGGCATTTTTGAGAAATATGGTGGGAATACCATCTGGCCGGGATTATACTCATCTTTAAGTTGATTTAAATATATTATTTTAGATGTGAAATGGGTCAATATTATGAGGTAAAAATGAGTCCAGGGAGAAATTCAGTAAGTAATTGAAATTGAAATTGCAGTATATGAGACAAGCCCGCCCGAGGTTCACCAGGACAATGTTGGACAGTTGGCGAAAACGACGTACGTTGGTGATGCAGTCCCCGTCTATGGTGAGCGCTACAGAACAATAATAACCAATTTCGTATGGTTAAAATTGAACCATATCGATCTAGACATATCGGACGCCACGATTGATATTCTGCATGCACGATTTGAGTGCAAGGTTATCTCTCGCAGAAGGTAAATGAATTGGCCACCAAGGTCATGCGATATCCCCCGCTAGATTTTTTCTTTTGGAGTTTCCCAATTCCGCAGTGTCTATGCGAATAAATAACAATCGACCGATGCTTTTAAGGTAAACATAACACAGGCCATCGCTCAAACTTAGCCGGATCTATTTGGAAAAGTTATTGAAGATTAGACCACTTCGTTCCGTGCTAATGTAGGAAGCCGAGCCGGGTATTTCAACGATATAATGGCATCGGGCGTTTCAAATAAAAATAAAAAGAATTTTCTTAATACCTCACAAGCGACTTGTTTAATTCCATTGCAACATCTAAGCGCTCTTATTGAAAAGCCTTATATTTGCCTTGTAACTTCTCATCTGTGAAAACATTGGTTCAGTAGCCATATGACAAGTCAAGTTATCCTTTGAATATTGAATATAGTTTGTTCTACTGAATTATAAAAATCATAATACATATATATCAATAAACTCCACAACTATTCTACTAATCTAGTAGTCTGTAAGGATTGCGATTTATTTTACAGATATCCCAACATCCTTATGAACTATCTTATTGCAAGAACTAATTATATTCTGATAAAAGAACGAAACCAGACTTCGTTTACTTGAAGTATCCTGCGATCTCCAAGTCATATTCTAAGATTCGTTTTTCTACTATACATAATACTCCAGCAAACTTTTGATATGTCCTTTATAGACAAAACTTTGCATCAAACTTCTACTAAGCTCACACCTTATAAGCACTTAAGTTGAAAGAACCAACAATTTTCCCATCATAAAACTTCTTAAATCGCCTTCCTCTACCTTGAAATTCACACAGACCAAAAACAAAGACCGAAGAACTTCCATGACTTCGTTAAATCGAAATACCATCTCTCTATCTATCTTTCATCTTATACTTACATCGATATAGAAAATAGAACCACAATTCATCTTCCATTATAAACTCTTGAAACTCAATCAAAAACTTTCAACACTTACAGTTACGTAAAAATTTGCATTCCATACAGTACAGTTCCTTGTTCTTGCTCCTGCAGCTGATCTCATAAACTTTAACATCATCCATTTCCTTCTGAAGAAAACCCAGTCTTGTAATGACGTGCCATCACATATTCACACACACATACATCTGCTTAAGTTACCTAATCTCATATGCAGAGCGATTTCGTTAGATAAAATAAACTCGCATTCACAAAAAAAAGAAGAAACTTCACAAACTAATAAACATAATTCGCGCTCAGCAACCCTGAAATATTCAAAATAAGCTCACATCACATTCTAAACACTAACAGTCAACAGGGAGAATAAGGACGAAGAATGGGGAAATTGCAAACGGGATAGAAAAGCTATTCAAAGTTTCTTTACACTTTTCTATGATATTCCAACAAATCCTACGACTGGTTAGTTGGATCTGGGTGGCTATTATCCTTCCTTATGGATCAGCAGCTTCCTCCTCCGCATGTGCTCGCATGGATGTTAAACATGTAGGTTCGACAAATGGTGCAATGGGTAACCCCGTATATCTTCAGTGATGCTACGGGAAAACATTTTCGATAAATTTCCATTTATTTGTAATTTTTGGCTCCGCATCGCATGAAAGTGTCTACCGAACAAAGTTTGCTTAGCGCACAGAGCGGAGGAAAACTCTTGAGATGTCCTTTGATATGAGTATATGTCATGCTAAAGTGAAGAACTAAATACGTGTGTAAGTGCAGCGCCAAACAGTGTATAAGAAGAACAATTCAGGACTTTGTAGAGCATAGGTTCGGGTAGAAAATGGGAAAACTTTTGAACTTCCGCCGAACTTTTGTCTCCTCCCTTATGCACCGCCTACGCTTAAACTATACAAACACAATGGCCATGATGAGTTTTCGCATTGGTAAATTATTTTCTTGACAATTTGTTTTCTATTTAACACAAAGAAAAGGAACTGTAGGGCGTCTATTGGGATACAGGATTTATGTTTCCTTATGGAAGAATTAGTTCGTGCGTATTTATTCACAATGGATGGTTTGATTTGCTTTAAATTTGGTGTATCTAGATATTGATTACAATAGCACGTTGAGAACAATCAATCAAAAAAACACAATTTTTAACAAGAAGCAAAACAAGAAATAAAAAATTTATGATTTATGACTATTCAAATCCGGATTATGTTCGCTTCTGAAAAGGAATAGTCGTTCCTGTGATGTTTCCAAAGATGTCAGTTGAAGTTCAGTTTAACGCAGATTTAGTTTTACTTTCAAAAACTTGAAGCTTCTTCCCGGTTTTCTTAGAAATCGGAATATGATCAGTACAAACCGGAATAGAATTCGGAATGCCACCGTGATAGTGCTCAAAAAAGAAGGTTGATGGTCTAAAACAACTATAAATTGTTGGGTCAAAAATTAAGGAATAGAAAACGGGAAAGAGTTTAAAAACAAATTAATTTTATCCAGAATCTTAATATGGAAATGGATCTCACTGAAAACTGTGGAAGCCAAAAACCGAAAGAATGTTTCAGCAACAAGAATATCGCTCAAAGCAGCTTTGTGTCCATCCAATGAGAATCTTTTGACTTTTTATTTATTGCTCCGCAAACAGACGCATAAATCACGTGTTTATAGACAATTCACATGTTTCTTCGCCTGTAAAATTGGACATATAAATTAAGAGCAAACTATAACAAATTTCGATTCTGAATATGTCCAGTCCATTACTGTGAAAAACAGGCCATCAGTTTTGACACTTAGCGAAACCCAGGTATGTACGTAATGATGTTCCTTATCAGTTTCAACCACAATATGGCATTTCTTTGAATACAAACTTTAATTTTCCACAAGCGCATCATTCATACATGCAGACAGGGGCGAACGCAGGTAGGGGTTTTAGGGGTTCAACCCCCCCCCCCCCGAAACGACCAAAAAAATAAGGGTTCATTTTGTTAAAAAAAAAAAAATTGTTATTTTCGTGCCATAAATTCTTCCGCTAGTGTTGTTTTTTCTTTCGACTTATAAGTACTATAAGACAAGTAATGCATTCGTAAAAAAATCGAACTCCAGATTTTTATCAAAGTTGATACCAATATGATAGTGAAGACGAAAAATGTGGGTCCCAAAATTCTGTCTGTCTGTCTGTTCGACTACGGCCTAAAAGGCTGGGCTGATTTTCGTTAAACTTGGTGGATATCGTTTTGATTTTTTCGCCTCACACGTTTTTTTTTCCTGTTCTTTTTAAGACCAAAAAATAACGGTACCTGCCATAAAATTTTTTTTCGAAATCTTATAAATATTTTTTTCTCAAAAACATTCCCACAGAATTTTGAAAAAAAAAATTATAAAACTTTATTTCGTCATTTCAGGTACGAGTAGATAATGGTTGAAAAAATTTTTTACAAAAAATGGTTATTCTTGGAAGCCCACTTGGAACCATTTTTTGGTTTTTGATTTTCTCGAAAACAGTACAACCGATTTTAATTACTATGAAGCACCTTCAAAGTTTTATTTTTTTCTGGAAACTCAATATTTCGAAAAACCCTTGCTCGATATTTTTAAGCTTGATAAATAAAAGTTTTTTAATATAATCTACAAGATCTGAGGAAAAAAAAATTGTTTTACCTAAAAATAAATGTACCCACAATACAAATGTTAAAAAATGGTTTTCGAAAATCGTATTTTCCTCAAAAACGGGTCCGAGAATTTGGATAGTTTTTTTTGTTTCGATTAATCTTTACTTTTAGAGAAGCTTCTAAAAAGTTTAAAAAAACATTGCATTTTAAGACTTTAAAAAAAAATATTTTGTTAATTTTTGAAAGAAAAAAATTTATTTTTTTTTTTTGAAAATTCGATACCTCAAAAACTGCTCAATATTTTTTTTGTAAATTAATTTTTTATTCGAACAATAATAAAAAGTTTAAATATGCGTACCAAAATTTTTTCTTAAATATGTTTTAAAAATTTTGTACACAAAAGCTTATTTTTTTAAGAAACCACTAAAACTAATTACAATTTTGTTCTTGCATAAACTAATATTTGCTCAAAACACATGTCATCCTGTGTTTAGCTCCAACTACTAATAACATTCATTTTTGATTTCGTATAACTCTTTTTCCTATGATCGCAAAAGTACAACAAGTTATAACTTCACGTATTAATATATACCGGATTTAGTTTTGCAGATTTGGACCACTAGGTGAACCTAGAACTTATTATAACTCTATTGTTAGGTACACTTATGGAATCACTTACATTCTTTTTCTTTTGTTTCGTTAATGATATTATACGAACCAAATAATGGCCTCCATCACAGGGCCCGTAGTAAAAGTCTAACAATTAATTCCGGAATAAAAATGCCCAAATGGGAAGCACCAAAAACGCCCTCGTAGTGAATATTTTCCAACTTTTGGTAACATTATTCAAATTTGCCAAATAGGTATCCATTCTAACATCCTTATGATGTTTTGTTTTTGCGATTAGCTTTATGAAATTGTTCCGATAGGTCCTATCCCTAAGAGCAAATATTATTTAGTTATAACATATTTATGTTAATTACAAAAAAGAATATGTAATTACAAAGTACCTACAATACAGTAATAAAATAATATATTTATGAAAATCTCAAATTTTTTTGAAAACCCCCCCCCCACCCCGAAATTATTTTCTGCGTTCGCCCCTGCATGCAGACAATGTTTGGATAGTAATTCGACTTCTAACGAATACGATGCGCTGTCTGACTCTATCCGAAGAATTTTTTCTCTTTTTCCGCACATTGAAATCGGTGTCACGGGCGATTTCAATGTACACAATTCTTCGCGGCTGCACTATTCTGACCAGATGACACCCAAAGGACAGTATGTATTGATTTTTTCTATGAGCTTGTCCACGAGCCTGCTAGAATTCCTGAAGATACAAAGTCAACTCGCCAACACTCTAGCATTGTTTTTTACCTCTGACAAATACACTAAAAGTGTATACCTCTAGACACATCAGACCATTGTGTCATATTTGCTAATTTATCATGTCAACAAAACTCAGTTAAAAAAATAATTCCTAGGGGAACCGTTTGGCAACACGAGGAAGCTAACTGGTCTCAACGATTTCTTCAGGAATTTTAACTGGTAACTATGCTTTCTCGATTTCGATTTCTTGATTTGAAATTTAATTATCTTCAAATGAGGAATTTGATTCCGAATTGCAAAAATATCTATCAAACCGAAAGGGGGCATTAAATATTAAAGAAGTAAGTTTCCGATGATATAAGGCCGATCCTACTGATAAAAACCGGACTAAGTTGAATCAAGCCAGAAAGACCTGTAATGATCATATTCAAAGTACCAAAGTTTTGCATAATCAACAATAATTATTAAGCAAAAAAATATTATAATGTCCAAAGCTAGTAAAATTTGTTGGTCATTTAAAAAAAAATTAAAAAATACTTCTACGTCCTTAATTCCTACTATCGTCTTCAATGACACCCCTTTATCAGCTCGCAAGAAAAACCCAATTTGTTCGCAGCACAGTTTGCTGTTAATTTGACTAGAGTGTCACGACTCCTGCTGTACTTGAGAGGATTAAACAATATCACGAGATAAATCTTCTATGGTACTCGTTCCAAGAATACAGAGCAACCTCGATGCATGCAATATCCATTGGCCCGGATAGTGTCTCCTCTATGATTGTGAATAAGTGTTGCGTAAGCTTTTCCATCTGTCCTACTCTACTGGGCTCATTCCGAGTGAATGGAGGACTGCACTTATCAAGCCTGTCCCTAAAAAATGGTGAATCTTTTCCCCCTTTAACTATCGTCAAAATGCACTAGTGTTCCTTCTTTTAAAAGTCATGAAAACACCTATGTATATATTATCAGCTCAAGAAATATCTTGAAGAACGAAAAATTCTCAATGACCGATAGTATGGTATTCGAAGCAATATGTTCACCGGTGATCTAATGGTGTATCTCACCGAACAGTAGCACAAATCCTCACATGCATCGTTTTAGAGAAAGTAAGATTATTGCACTTGATATTTCAAACGCATTTTTGTAGATTTTGGCATCAAGCTCTGATATCAAAAATGCGTGCATTTACTTAGTATTGATGAATCTCTTCTTGATGTATGTATTTGACCAATTATTTTTCAGTTTATTGATGATTTTATTTCCTTAGGCTCTTTTGGTCCATTTGATTTTTGAATGCGAATAAAAGACTCTATTCCATTCTTCATCCAACGTTTCGTAAGAATTCCTTACTTCTTCTCTTCTTTATTGGATTAAAAACTATATTTCGAACCGCTCAATACAAGTTGTGTTGGACGGTTTTAAGTATGATGTTCATAAAATAAATGCTGGTATGCCACAGGGCTTCGTTTTGCCTCCGATTCTCTTTCTGATATTCATCTCTGATCTTTTGTCTTAAGCTCCTTATCCATTAAATTGGTTTGCCGTTTGGATTCGGATTTAGAACGGCAAAGGCCCGCAATAAATGTCAAAATATATAGCTCGTTCCTTATGTGACAAGTCTTTTGTCGAGTTTTATTAAAGTGTCGGCAATGTCAAACTAGTTCTTATATTTTCAGTTAGATGGCTATTTTGCTTAATAAATTCTGTATTTTATTGTTGCTTTTAAACTAGTCTTGTTTTATTTTCGCTTACGATTAATTTGGATCATCAAAATAAAAACATGCAGATCGAAAGTGACAGCATTACTATTCCATTTTTTTCTATACACTACTGACGAGGGCTGTCGTTTCATTTTTGGAGAAAGCAGTACTTCAAGAGAAAAAAGCAGTTAACAACAGTACGGCAATAAAATAATTTTTTTTTCATAAAATATTTTTTTTTATTTTATTTTTATAAAAAAATAAGAATGGTCAAATTTACGAGTATATTATCTCATCGAAATGTTTTTTTTTATATATACAATGCTTTGGATTTAAATCTTATAATAATAATGAGTTTTATATTTTGATGTACATAAGTTAAAACATTTGAATAATAAGCAAAATTATGTTTAAATTGCAAATGTTAAAAATAATTTACAAGTCTGGCGATTTCAAAAATAAAGCTGGAATGTAATTTAACAAAATTATTAATGTGCATCACCTTTTTAAAATTTAAGTCTTCTTGTATCGTTTTAATAATTTTGAAGATAGTTTCCATTCATGTGTCTGGTATCTGCCTAACAATGACTTGGCTGAAAGGATACTGCTTACAGTAGTCACATTTCTAGTTTTTGTTTTTATCAAATTTCC
The DNA here is from genome assembly GCA_911387755.1 of Chrysotoxum bicinctum. Taxonomy (NCBI): domain Eukaryota; kingdom Metazoa; phylum Arthropoda; class Insecta; order Diptera; family Syrphidae; genus Chrysotoxum; species Chrysotoxum bicinctum. The sequence continues at coordinate 92,513,740 of OU426989.1, read as the reverse complement.
GTTTGAAAAAAAAATCGCTCACAAGTAGCACTACTGTTATCTAAAGCAAGTAAGGATCCTATAAAAATATTGTTAAATTAGGGAAACGATCTTCTCCCAAACCATTTCTGACTGAAAATACATCACACGAGAAACATTCTAGTTCAAATTTTCTAGACAAATCTGTAAAGTTACGAGTAAGTAGTAGAGCCCTCCACTAAAATTTCAGATCCTCAATACTAATGTTTAGCACAAGGTTTAAAAATAAAAAGATGAGTTCTACTAAACTTTGACCTAAATTTCTTGGGCTTAGTTTTTGTATTACTATTAGGGTTTTATCGTTAAAATCGAATATTTTTTATAGCCTGGCAAAGAGTTTTATAATAGTTTAGGCAAATCAATTTTATTTCAACAATTCATGTAATAAACATATCTGCTGCTTTTATCAAGAGTTCCGCTTTAGGCCCAATTTAGACGTCTTTAATACTTAACAGAAGATAATCATCATTCAAATTTGTGTTACAACTCAATATTTCGTAAGCCACATACTCGTTTTTTTTTTAACAAAATGCAGTAAGAAAAATAATTTTATATTAAAATAACGGCACCCATATAAATGTTTTTTGAAAATCGTATTTTTCTCGAAAACAGCCCTTAGAATGTTGATAAAAAAAATGTCTGTACGATCTACAGTTTTGTAAAAAAAAAATTCAAATTCAGTCATTACTGATAGTACCTACAGTAGAACCATTTTTGCTATTTTTTACTTTCTCATTGTTGGCATTATCATATCGAATTTTAATGAAATTTTTTATACAAAGCGTTCAAAAAGTTTAAGAAACATTGCATATCAAAACTTAAAAAAAAAAAGAATTTTAGAATTTGAATTTTTAATTGAAGTACTAAAAAGTGTTTTACAAATTTTAACTACGTATACATGTGCACGTAGTAGATTTTTGAAATTTTATAAGTTTCATTTAAAAGAGTTTATTCAAGAAATGTTAAAACGGTTTATATGACGACAGAAAGAGAAACAAACGGACTGAGAAGAGAAGAGAATAGAATGAATGGATCCGTATGGCTAATGGCTTGTAGCTTTTAATTTGATTTTTGGGTATGTTCGTAGAGAATAGTTTTTGAGTGCATTTAGAAAATGCTTTGAAGATTTTGTATGGAAAAGTTGACGAGAAAAAAAGCAGTACTTCGGCTATGTTTGCAGTACGGACTACGGAGCTTTAAAAAGCAGTACAAATACTTCAATTGCAGTACTTCGACAACCCTGCTACTGACACTATTTGTAAAGCTAACATGATCCCAATAAATAGCAGGATCTCAAGTTCTTGTTTTTGATATCTACGTACAACTACATCGCTCATATCTGGTAATACTCGTAAAAAAGGTTGATAGTTTACTACCTATCATTAGTATGTCAAAAACATTTTTATTTTTAGAATTATTATATATTTCGATATTGTTTATCCGACAATAAAAAATTTTTGAAAACGAAATTGAATATTTTTTTTCCAATTCAAATTCTTATTCCTCTTTCAATAATTTTTCTATTTCACTTTTGAATGTGACATTTTTTTTTTTTAAATATAAATTGTGAAAACTTATTGCAAGAAAATATAAATCGATTCTAATATCATCTGAATCTATGTACTTTTAAAATAAAATTTAATTTGAATAAAAACCTCAATTTTTAAATATATTTACATCATGCACAAAAGCTTGATGTAAAATGTAAATAGAATAATTAGTAGTAGTAGTAGTAGTAAAGTGTGATTTTATTGAGATATAAATTAAAAATAAATTAATAATTACATAGTTCTTTGTTTACAATTTTCACAAAAAGACATTGACTTATGCCGTCAGCCGAAAAGGGAGTTATTTTATAAAGCAAAAAAGTTCTTTGTTGATTTAGTTATCACGAAATAAAAATACATAAATATATATACAAAAGTACAATATCAAAACGATTCGTTAATAATTTGTTGTCGATATTTAATAGCAGATTTCAGGTAGTTGTAGAGGATTTTCCAATTTTCCCCATTTAATATGTTTATAATTTCATTTGATGAAAGAGTATTTTTTTCCCAAGATAACCTTCGGATCGAGTTCAGGATGGGGCAGATACCAATGAAGTGACATATATCTTTTCTGCATCGCAGGTTGCACAAAGTGCATTCTGGATTTCTGTCGTCTCTATATGGCAAGTAGTTAAGGTTGATGAGTTCTCCTCTGGCTTTAAAAATCGTTGATATAAAATCCAGACTGTTTCGATCATCGAAATAATTTTTATCACCTAGATCATGACTCAGTAATCTATAGGTGCTTCTTGTTTGGCTTTGCTGACTTTGTTCTTTGAACGCATTCCTTATTGATTCTTCAATTTTTGCTAAGAGCATCTGAAGGGTGCCACCGAAAGATCTTCCATTGTGTTGGTGAAGTTGAACATCATGGATATCACTCAATCTCGTCCATTCAGTAAAGAATTGAAGATTCCTGTCTTTTAGAAACAAAACTATCTTATTGGTGAGTCGATGATTTGGATGGTCCAGGATTTTCCCGATATATGAAAAATAGAATAATTATTCTTTGCAAAAATAGCTAAGTCTTACATGGAAGTAAAAATTCGATATAAATGTACCTTTCTTTAAAATAAATAACCAAAATTCATCACAATTGCCCAGACTATAACTAGGATGTATTTGAGCCCACCCTTATCCTTTTGTCGTTCATTTTATTTGATTGAAAATTTCTGTAAATCGTACATAGAAACAATATGCGATATTTAACTTAAACATATTTTATATATATGTACATACATTTTTTTAAGGATCTATCCTTTGAATGGATCAAAAGTTATTGTGACATTGAGTTTTATTGTTTAACGTTGGTTGTAATAAAGTCATGTTTAACGTTTCGTTTAAACAGAAAAGAAGAACATTGAAAAAAAAAAATACTAAAACATCACAAAGGGTGCAAAAGAACGGAAAATATGGAGCAAGGCCGAGCGAAAGGCAGCAAGCCGTATTCCTCTTTTACCATCAGCGATTGTGTGTGTGTGTGTGTATTAACTGGGCTCGTAATGGGCTCGGGCTTGGGGATGTGTTTTTGACATCAACCGGATGCGCGTATTAAGAGTTTTATAGTTGCGGACAAAAAGGAAAATGTCAGCTAGCGTGGGCGTTAGGTGGTTGTGTTGGCTCGTACATCTTGGGACTGTAGTGCGATATAGTGCACAGAGTTAGGTTATGATATAATTTTTTTTTTAAAGGACAACGAGAAAGTGGAGCATTAGGGTTTATGATTTCCTCGGTCAATGCCCAAAGACAATCAGTGTCAGAAGGGATTATATTCATTTGTGAAGCCTTGACAGAGGTATACTTTGTTAAACAGCGTTTTAGAATTTATCTTTAAATTAGCTTCGTACATGAGTTTACACAAGAAAAATTGTCGTTTTTGTGCTCTAAGTAAGAAAAAACTGACAAAATTGAAAGTAGAACTTGTAGGAGATTTAGAAGATGGGGATTTGTTATTTGAATAAAAAAGATTCTCGGAAGTTTTTTCTTTGTTTAATTTGTAGATACATATATCTCACACGAGTGACGATAAACAGAATGTTGCAAAATTTGCATAATTTTCTTGAAGAATTATCATATCATTCGCTTTGACATTATTTTAAGGTTTATTTTTTAATATAAGGATAGTTTGAAGTTCGAAAGGTTTTTGAAAATTTTCTTGAAAATGACGACCCTTTTTTTCTCTCGAAAGTGCCCAGTATCAATTCCCCTTTTTTACTTATCGTCCAGCACTCGGCGCCGTAGAGTAGAACTGGTAAAATTAGCGTTTTGTATAGCGTGCACTTTGTCTTTCGAGAAAGGAGTTTTGAACACATTTGTTTGGCCAAACCGAAGTAGCAGCGGTTTGCTAGGGTAATTCTTCGTCGAATTTCCACTAAGGTGTCATTCGTGGCATTGATGTTCGTTCCGAGGTAGGTGAACTCCCTGACTACCTCGAAATTACTGCTACCAACAGTGACGTTTTGTCCTAGGCGATGGCAGATACGGCTTTGTTTGTTGATAGCATATACTTTGTTTTGTCCTCATTAACTTCAAGACCAACGCGTTTCGCCTGTTCATCAATAGCTGTGAACGCTTCTAGCACAGCTCGTTTGGTGCGGCCGATGATATCGATGTCGTCCGCATATCCAAGCAGTTGGGAAGACCTGTTGAAAATAGTGCCTTCCAGGTTAACACCACTCTTGCGCACTATCTGCTCTAGGACTAGGTTGATAGCGCATCTCCTTGTCTGAACCCTGTGCACGTCTGGAATAGCTCGGATGAGCTGTTACCCATTTGCACGTTGCACCGCGTATTTTGTAACGTCATTCGGCATAGCTGGATCAGTTTTTTCGGGATCCCGAGTTCCGACATTGCCAATAGAAGCTCTTGGCGACTTATGCTATCATATGCGGCTTTAAAGTCGATGAAAAGATGGTGGGTCTCGACTTGAAATTCGTTGGTCTTTTCCAGGATTTGCCTCAATGTGAAGATTTGGTCTATCGTTGATCTGCCTGGCCTGAAGCCACACTTGTACCTGCCGATTATAGTGTTGCAGAAAGGTTTTAGACGCTCACATAGTACGGTGGATAGGATCTTGTAAGCAACATTAAGCAGGGATATGCCCCTGTAGTTTTTGCAGGACATAGGATCGCCTTTTTTGTAGATTGGGCATATGGAGCTATTTGACCAGTCGTCGGGCATGCTTTCCTCCTCCCACACTTGGTTGATGAGCTGATGCATGCACCCTATCAGGACATCTCCTCCATACTTAAAGAGTTCCGCAGGTAGACCATCCGAGCCTGCGGATTTGTTATTCTTAAGCTTGCGTATGGCTTTCTTAACCTCTTCAGTACTGGGTAGTGAGACTGGATCTTCATTGACTGGTCTTATGCTTCTTTGCTCCCCTGTGTTTTCGTCTAAATAATGCCCATTAAGCAGCTGCTGGAAATGCTGTTTAAACACGTCTACAATTCCCTGTGCTTCGGTGACTAGGTTCCCTTCGCTGTTTCGAAGAGCTTGCGTGCCGGTCCTATAACCTGATGCCGGTTGTTTGGCTGTTTTATAGAACCGGCGGGTGTTTGCGGCGGTGCTAGACTCCTCGAGATACCTGAGCTGAGAAGCTGCGGCTGCTCTTTTCTTTCTGCGCAGGGTTTTTTCTCTTTCCTTCTCTTTTCACGGTACTCCTCTTTTGCTGCACTTGTTTTCCGTTGCAGCATTTGCATTCGTGCATTTTCCGTCTCCTGCTTCAATACCGCGCATTCATTATCATATCACGGGTTCTTTTTCCTATGTAGGTGGTTGATAGCCTATGGTGGACTCGGCTACCTCCTTAATGATGTCGCGGTACTGGCTCCACTGGTTGTTGACGCTTGTGGCTGGGGGTACGGCAGAGAGTTTCCCGGTCAATTGCTCACTTTAGTCTCTGGCTTTCTCAGGTGTGCTAAGGCATGCAATATTGAATTTCTTCTTTTGGGCGGTCCTCATTTTCTTTTCGTTCGACAGTCGGGCTCTGAACTTTGCCACAACAAGAAAGTGGTCAGAGTTCACGTTTGCACTTCGGAAAGTTCGCAGGTCCAAAATGTTCGACGCGTGCCTTACGCCAATTAGCACGTGGTCGATTTGGTTGGCGGTTCGACCATCTGGAGATCGCCAGTTTGCTGTGTGTATCCTTCGCCTGGGGAACCTAGTGCTACTTATCACCGTATTCCGAGCTGCAGCAAAGTCGATTAGTCGGAAGCCGTTATCTGTTGTCATTTTGTGGAGGCTGTGCTTTCCAACTAATCCGCCAAGGATATTTTCCTTCCCGACTTTAGCATTGAAATCTCCGAGCACGACTTTGATATCGTACTCCGGACAAGCTCCGTAGGCTCCATCCAGGAGGTCGTGAAACTCCTCCTTGTTAGATTCCTCAGCTTCATCGGTAGGGGAGTTTGCACATATTAGGCTGATGTTTTGAAAAGTAGCTTTGATGCGGATCACAGCCAGGCGATCACTAATCGGCTTAAAATCGATGACGTTTGATCTGAGTCGATTTCCCACGACGAATCCGCATCCTAACATGTGCATTCTTTGATGACAGCTGTAATAAATGTCGCAATCTTTTTTTTCGCTATTCCTGATCCTACCCATCGTGTCTCCTGGATCGCGGTAATGTTTGCCTTGTACCGCGAGAGGACAGATTCAAGTTTTTGAGTAGCACCTGGTGTGTAGAGTGTCCTTACATTCCAGGTGCATACTCGTAAATCGTAGTCCAATTTGGTTCCGGGTCTGGTTGCCATTTGAGGGGGGTCGTTATCCGAGGCTTCTTGCGTCTCTCTCATAACAATTAATGTTTTTTACTGTGGCCGGGTCGTTAGCCCGACGCACTAACCTCCAATCAGTAGGGCCATAGGTTTAGTGTTGCAATTGTTTCCTTGGTCAGCACCCGCACTTACAAGTTTAGCAAGTCATGACATAAAGCCAAGACCAGTATCCGGCGGTTACCAACGACGAGGTATTGTAAGCACTTGATGTGTAGAAAAAGATACAGCCCCCAGTTCCTACAGCATCCAACCTCCTTGTTGAAAACCGCAAGATTTTTTTTTGTCTATTTTCAGAGATGTCCAGCAAAATGTTGACTAGAAGATTTTAGAAAAAATGAAGTTTCGACAATCTTTATCAGAAAACGTATTTTCACACTGTCACACTGTCATACTGCCATATTGTCATTCGAATAAACTATCACACTGTCATACTGCCCCATTTATATACTTCTTTACAGCTTCACCCTCGAAAAAGAAGATAACCGACACACTTTCATTCTATCTTTATTCACATATGTATATGTATGTATTTTTACATTTATTGAATTTCCAATTTCCACTATACCGATCCGATTAACAATGGTCAACATTTTAACCAGTCCACATAGTCTTATGTCGATTTCCTTTACACACTAGGGATTTCGATCCCTTGTCAAAGTTTTTCTTTTGGTGTGCGTATTTCTTTAATATGTAAATCCCTCTTCAAATACGGATTCGAAGAATTTGATCTCTGTCAAAAAAATCGACTTTTTTGGTATGAATGAACGTAAAATCTGTCGAGAGATCGAAATCTTCACACAGAAATTGATTTCTGATGTGTAAAGGAAATCGACATTAGTAAAAGTGAACATATCAATGTTGACATCTAATCTGTCATATGTGATGAAAATATTTTCAGAATAATTTGTGTATGTTTTTGTTTCCATTATGATTGAGGAAGATACCTTTTTTGGTTTCTGTTGTTGCTGTACTAAACCAGGATCTCTATTGGCTATCGTGGAAGGATATGCATACCATTATTATGAGTCTATTCTTTCCCGCTTCTATAAGCTAGACATTTTTACTTGCGATATAGGTACTATAGGGCAAGTTCTGCATTTGGAAAAAAAATCGAACTCGAGATTTTGATCAAAGTTGACATTACGATGATAGCGAAGACGAAAAAAGTGGGTCCGACAATTCCGTCTGTGTGTCTGTATGTCTGTATGTCTGTATGTCTGTATGTCTGTATGTCTGTATGTCTGTATGTCTGTACCTCGAACTACAGCCTAAACTATCGGAGGTATTTTCTTCAAACTTGGTAGTTAATGGTCTTCGGTGATTCCCGGCCTAGAGGAGAAATTGAAATTTTTTTTTTAGCTCCAAAACTACACCCCATACACCCGTAATGCAAAATCTTATTTATCTCGAAAACGGCTCTAACGATTTTGATAAAAAAATTAAGTGTGATATTATGGACATGGACTATATTTTGGTGAAAAAAAAATTTGGGGGGAAATGTTATTAGGGGTACCTGTCATAGAACGGTTTTTTTGATTTTCGAATTTCTCACCAACGGCTGTAACGATTTTAACCAAAATTTGTATGCAGGAGCTGCTTTGCATTTGAAAAGATATAAACTAAAAATTTTTTCGAAGAAATAGTTTTTGGATTTTTAAAAAAATAATCCATTTTTTTTTTTGAAAATTCAATATCTTGAAAACCGATACACGATTAAATTTTTAAATTACGTTTTAAAATGTATTTTATTAAATACTAACAACTTGCATATCAATTTTTTTTATAAAAATTTTAAGGAAAATTTAGTACACAAAAAACATGTTTCAGTGTGTCTGTATGTCTGTACCTCTCACTACAGCCTAAACCCTTGGACCTATTTCTTTCAATCTCGGTAGTTAAGGGTCTTCGGTGATTCCCTAGAGGAGAAATTGAAATTTTTTTTTTAGCTCCAAAACTAAGGGTACCCCCCATACACCCGTAATGCAAAATCTTATTTATCTCGAAAACGGCTCTAATGATTTTGATAAAAAAAATTAAGTGTGATATTATGGACATGGACTACATTTGGGTCAAAAAAATTTTGGGGCAAAATGTTATTAGGGATACCTGCCATAGACCCGTTTTTTTGATTTTCGACTTTCTCATTAATGGCTCTAAGGATTTTAACCCAAAATTTTTAGCAGAAGTCCCCTTAAGTTTAAAATAATATTGTATATAAAAATATTCGAAAAAATATTTATTGGGTTTTAAAAAAAAAAAAAAAAAAATTTAAATCAATATCTTCAAAACCTATGAACGATTATTTTTTGAAATTATTTCCTAAAACCAATATTATTAAATACTTAAAATTCGCATCCCACATTTTTTTTCTTGAAAAATTTTGGAGAAATTTCTTATATAAAAAATTTATTTAATAATAAAACGATTTTTTAAGGTTTATTTGCATAAATTCATACTTTTCCGGAAACCAGACGGCAATTTTATGCATTTGAACATTATTATCTCATTAAATCCATGTTTTATATTTATAAAATGTATCTTAAATTCCAAAGTACTTTTACATAAGAGCAAGTTTGTGCGATCCAGTCGTGCATTTTATTTTGTCTTTGCTTACCAAATTGATGTTAGAACCTACAAATTATATTCGGCAGGTACGAGTAATTCAACCCGAAATTCATATCCTTCCATCGTTTGATCCCACAAGATCGGAATGAATGTCAGGGTTTTGTTTTCTCATCTCTCCAATTAATCTCAATAAACAGCAAAATTAAAACAAAAGAATATAATAAATTCCATGTTATAATAATGTATTGACTGCAGAAAAAACGAATCTGACAGCTGACATTTGCATTGATGAACACGTCCAGACTAAAAAATGATTAATCAGTAAACACAACTTTGTTGATTTCTATCCATTTGAATTGGGTTGGGTTCGAGTCAACAAAAGTTGATTCACGCTGTTGATCAGCATGTAAAAATGTTATTGTTGATGAGTGAAGTTGATTTACCCAGGTCACCATAATGTGAAGACTTCTTAAAAACTAGCTTTTTCGATGCAAGCTGGATGGATCATAATTTATGTAGAAGGAAGAAAACCAGATATTAGGAAGAGGTTTTGCACTGCAGCATTTTTGTTGATATTACAGTGATGCGAAAAATCAAGTGAGCATTAGAAACTTTTGTTTTACTTAGAGGTTCTAATCTAGAAACTAGCAAACTAGGATGGGATGATTTTGAAGAATAATTACGTTCGCTCCGAAATAGTTAATATTACAATTTATCCTCAGCAGCGTACGAATCTTAGGTCAATTGGAGCTATAAGAATAACGATGGGTGGCAGATAGAAGAGGCGGAGAGTTCTTAGGTTACGGAAATTAGTATTGAAAAGAAAGAAGTGTCAATGAATGAAGAGAATGTCGGGTATTTCTATTCGTTCTACCATCGTATTCAATTAAATTAAATGAAGGAGGTCTTACAACGGATTGAGTATCTATCAAAATCGTAGGAAACGACGTTAAATGTTCGTGACTATGGAGGTATGATATGTTGATAAGGGGTTCACACTTGATAGGAGAATTCTTCACAAAGTATGAAAAGTTTACTTTGAGAATAATTGCCAGGGTTGTGAATCGACTCCTTGGTGAGTACGGATTAATAATGGAGAAGTTAGAGACGGGAGATTTGATGTGTTTTCATAAAAAATTGATTAATTGGTATTTAGCAATATTTAGTTCCTAGCAATTTTTGAGTGACCAAATTGAATAACTGTCATGATTAACTTAAATAAGAGTAGAATCAATCGTGTTACGAAGAAATCATTAAAAACTTGGGTATCATCAGCGTAGAGTGATTTATGGGAATATTTGATGACCATTTCGATATCGTTAGAACCAAGAATAAAAATGATAGGACATAAGTGGCTACCTTGGAGGACCTCGGAGTAGAATAAGAAATGATAAAAGGGGGTAGATATGAAAAGAACGTCATAGGTAAGAAGAAATTCATGTCACGAAGAAAAGTTCAAACTCGATGATAGACAGTTTCAAACATCGCCTTCCTTTTTGTTCTATAAGTCTGAGAAGTTAAAGGATATATGATAAGGTTGGTTGTTGTACATCATCAAAGATGAAAGGTTTAACACTCAACGAAGGCGATATTAAATACATATATGATTAAAAATAGATTTTTGGTTGCTTCTGCATAGACTACGAATACAGAAGAATTAACTGCACATTTACATCCCACACGATTATAACGGGTCTTCTTATATTGAAATAGATGTTAACAAATCAATTTAAATATATGTATATATTTTGTATTCTTCATCAAACAATAATATTAACAAAATAATCAAAAATAACAAGCTTTACAAAGTATACTAAGAGCTAGGTACATATATGGTATATAATATTTAAGGTATGCATATAAAGTTTAGAGTAGGTATTGTTAAATAGTTATGTACATATTACTTGTCCTTACACGATGGTCAATACCATGATGATATCCTTCTTTTCACTGACTTTGAGCTCCCTTATCTTAAATGGAACTCATATGACGATTAATCATATTATGTAACATAAAATCCCATCTCCTTAAAGGAATATCTTTCCATGGATAGCCCTGCAAAGTTAAGGGCATTTCAACTAGTCAACTAGTGAAAATAAGGCTTCACAAGAGGTCCCACCAACTCTTCTATATCAATTGTTCTCCTTTTCTGTCTACTATCGGTAAATATCACCTCCCTCTTTATCTAGCAATTTATTATGATTCTCATATTTCTAAAACCGTTCCCTCTTGCAGCAATATCTTCTCAAGACTTTCAAAAAACAAAATGTTATCAACTAAATGAATATATCAATAGAGTTTCCTTTAATTTGACAACCAAACTATGGATGATGTAATAGACATGTACTGTGGAGAAATCTGTAATTCTATTTCACTCCATTTACCCTTTTTTCATCGTAAAACTCCGTCTTCTTTTTCACCTTTGTACATTAACAGGCTACGATCAGTGTTGTCACTTCCATTTCAAAACCCGAGGTAGATTGAGATGAAAAATAGTGGTAGATTTAGATTTTGTGTGGTAGATTTGTAATTTCCCAAATGATGATAATAATTCAAAACGACTAAGTCCAAAAATATTAAACTTTATGCTAACAAATTGGGCAGTTAATATTTATTGATTATTCATCATCATCATCGGCTCGACAACCGGGTTCCGGTCCTGGCCTCTTTCAACAAGTCTCTTCACCTATCCCGGTCTCTAGCCGACGCCACCTGGTCTACGCCATCTCTCCAGCGCAAGCGTGGTCTACCACGCTGTCGTCTACCATAGAATGTACCACAAAGAACTTTCCAAGCAGGTTCCTCTTCGCTCATGCGAGCTAGGTGCCCTGCCCACAAGAGTCTACCGAGCTTAATTTTTGTTACGATATCTGCTTCAAGGTAGATTGCGTACAGTTCATGATTGTACCGTCTCCGGAATCGTCCTTCCTCACATACGGGGCCAACAATTCTCCTTAAGACTTTTCTCTCAAACGCAGCTTAGAGGTCGGAGTGCCTTTTGCTAAGCACCTAAGTCTCGGATCCATATGTGAGTACTGGCAGGACCATGGTTCTGTACAGCAGCAGTTTTGAAGTTATGGTGAGATTTCTGGATTTGAAGAGCTTTGATTATTATGTATATAAAATTAGCAAAATAAGTGAGACATAGTTTTTATTCAATACTAGCGTACCCGCGCGGGAACTCCCGCAAGCAAATTTTTTTCAACTGAAGTTTTTCAAAATAAATCATGTGTCTAAAAGTTTCTGTAGATTCGCTCAGTTTTTCTTGCATCGGAAATCTTGTGTGAAGTACGGAATATTGTTTTTTGGTGTTTATTTTACTTCTGTATATCATCGTTGAACAGCTCTATTTGAAAAAGACGACTTACCACAGAAATAATAAACACGTTTAGTTTAGCCAAGAACTGTCACAACTGATCTCCTGTTCAACATGAGAAGTTGAAATCGTACGAATTATTTTTATTTAACGTATGCATGTAACTGAATTAAAACAAAACAGCAAACCAATAAATCTTAAAGGTAATGGAGCCAAGCGAAGGATATTTTGAAAATACTAACAAACAATGTGCAAATCACATACGTACATACATATGTAACTATCCTATAACAATGTATATAGATAAACCTGTAGGCACATAAAGTTTAACTTACCTTAAAATAGTTTAAATTCAAAGACACAAATATTTGTCAAATTTTTTTTTAATTTTGAATTCGGAGAATTTTATTTTTGTTTTATTTTTTTTTGAGTGTTTTTATCGTTACTGCTTAGGTAAATTAATCAAACAATGCCCCTCCTCTGGGCACGCACCACCAAAGTATGGCATTTCAATGCAACTACTTATGTATATGTACTACATTTCAGTGCAATACGAAGATAGAAGTAGAGATAAATCAATTTGGGGTGTTTCGACCACCCAATGCCCCTCCCCTGATAATAAAAAAAAGTAGCCTATACGGTAATCCAGACTATAACTTTTTTGTGAGTTAAATTTTATCAAGATCCATTCAGTTGTTCAAGCGTTATTGAGTAACAAACATCTATACATCGTAACATTCACATTTATAATATTAGTAGGAAGGATTTTGTATTTATTGAAAAAAAAACGAAAAAAATAGAGCTTATAATAAATATTATGTACAGGTACATTATAAATAATAAAAAATAAAAAAATATTTCGTTAAATCACATTTTTAAAGCACTTAAAGTCATTTATAAAGACAAAGTTTTACATATTGATTTAAGTACCTAAATATATTTGTTGTGATATTTTGTTATATGCATACGCGCATACATATTATATATCTTTTAACTTACCATCAACAAATTTAAATTTTCTCAAGGAATACAAATATCAGATTTATTTGTCATTTTCTTAGCAAAAATAAGACTGTTTATAGTTTTGACGTCAAGTTTGTTTTTTATTTTTTATTTTATTCATTTCTGAAAAGACTTTTTCTGCTGCAGAACTGCTATGTGGTAAAGCAGCTAAATTAAACATATATTTACTAAAATTCGAAAACATAGACTCTTCGCATACATTATTATCTGTGCTTAAATCAATCCATCCCTTTTAATGTCATTATTTTTTTCACTAAATACTCTTTTTAACGGAAATAGTTTTGTTGCCGACCTTTTTGAAATTCTTTTGGACTTAAGAATTGAAGCAGCTGGAGATGCATACTTGAAAAATAGAACCTTTTTATTAGCTGATCACAAAGCTTAATGTAATACGCAAGAAGATTTTCTTTAATTTTATAAATTTAAATTTCCTGGGCCCGTATTACAGATTACGAAACGAAAGGCAAAAAAACGATACCCTATAAAACGATAGTCAACACATGGACTGATTATGGTTCACGATAATGGATGCATCAAAATATTGCCTGATAAAATAAAAAAATCAATTTTTTTAAGCGCATGCAACTTCATTCTTTCAATATTTCTGTCAAAAATAGTACATGTGTCAAAACAATGAAATACGAGTGCCAAAAGCAGTCGTAAGAGAAAACGAGTATCGTTTTAAAAAAACGAGTATCGTAAAACGTAATCGCATCTTAACGATAACGAGGGATTTTAAACGATAATCGTAATTCGTAGTACGGGCCCTGTTTATATTTTTGAATGTGTTCAATTCAATCAGTAACTGCCTGCCTGCTCTAACTCTATCTAGCCAAATATATGTACATAAATCAATCTAACCTTTAAATGAACAGTTTTAGAATTCGATCCTATCTAATTGGAGGTACTCATCAGAATGAGCCAAATGAAACTAAATAATATCATTGAAAGAACATTAAAAAAAAACAAATCCCTTAATTCTGGTACATTGAAGAAAACAAGAGATTCTAGCTGGCAACAATCTGCGGATCAGTGTTCGCTAGAGTTCTCTGGCTATGTGACAAGATTTGTTTTAAGTTACATTGCAGCTACTGTAGGTGCTAATGGTTATGTGACAGTGCCAGATCTGCAGAAACTAGGTAATGAGTGTATGAAAACATGACGAAGATTGGGCTTCTGGAGCGTGGAACAAGAAAATAAACTATCGCTTAGCTAGTTTTGAGATTAATTGTGAAGTTACAAGGAAGGCCACTATGTTTGTATGTGTTTTTTTAATAAAATGGTTTCATGTCATACAAATTACGCTGCAAGTGTGTTTTCGAGAGCTGCTATTGTAGATTCTTACAAGAAAAGGTCCTATGAAAATGACTTCAACAACTCAACAACTCAAGAGTTATAGAAATGGTATAAAAAGTTGAGGATGATAAAATACAACAATGGGAGTTAGAAACCGAAATGTTTGACAGTTGTTCATCTTTGACTCCTAATTTGAATCGTCTATACAGTAATAAAAAAAAATTATTAACTTGTTTTTGTTTTCAAAATGCGCTGTTCCAAGTATTTTGAGTTTAAGTAAAATTGTAAAATTTGAAGTAGTTGGGGAATTTTACAAGCAGGCTTTTTGTAGTACGTATATATAGAACATTTTCTTGATGAACTTCAAATACTAGCGTAGTGACTTTCTTTCTAACTTAACATTTAATTTTAAAACTAGCTAAACGATAGTTATGTTCTTGTTTCACTCACCACATTTCCATAAACTCTTACATTTCTGCAATCCTGGGCTGCCACCCAAAAGCACTTAAGGTTGCTTTAATGTAACTAAATTAATGTACATCTTGTCACAAAGAACCGTAGCGAACACTGATCCACAGACTATTACCAGATGGAAAATGTATGATCTGGTAGGGAAAGTTCAAATATATTTTGGTTTTATTTCTTGTTTCAGAGAAGCTGTTTGCTTGAATTTTGTTACTTCTATTACTTTATTAAATTATATGATTGCTTAACAATCTGGAGCCTAAGGATAATTCTTACATGAAAAAATATTGAAGAAACTTACGTGCAAGGTTGATTATTTTTATCTTTTTGAAAACTTTTTTCACTTTCATTTTGTTTAGAAGTTGATGGACTGCTCGAAAGATTTCTGGTTAAGAAATCAAAAATCCAAATAAGTCTGATTGGAAATGGAAAACAATTATCTAGACTTACGTTTCAGTTGATTTTCTTATTCAAAATTTGCTCATTTTTGATATTATTAACGAGTCTGCGTTTAAAATCAATTCCCTTCCAGATTCAGCTACACCACAAAAATTAACCGCTTCTTATCGATATCATAGAATTCATTATAAAAACAATAGAAATAGGCTTCTAAAGCAAAATTCCTTGGAGTGTGTGTTAGCTATACTTTTTATAGGCAAACAAAATTGTAACATAAAATGTTTTGTTGAAAAGAGTAAAATATACATAAAATGAAAATAAAACCATCTTCATGAGTAAAGAAGTCTGTTCAGAAAATGTAGTAGCAGGCTGACTGCTGCATTTAGAAAAATTAAGACAAACAAATTGTGTTTTGATAGTAATAGCAGATTTTTGTTTGTAATTTTTCTTTTTGGAGGGAATGTAAAAAATAGTGGTAGAATTTTGAACTACCGTGGTAGATGTGGTAGATTTTATAAATCTTTAAAAGTTGTGGTAGATCTATCATAATTGTGGTAAAGTGACAACACTGGCTACGATAGTTCTCGATCTCCAATCTACTATTCTATCTTCTCACTTATCTTCATTTTATCGAACCTTCTCTATCAACGCTATCGAAATCCAAAACCCCAGAAACCCTTAATAATTCTTTCAGGTTTATCCAAGTTTATTCGAGAATCTGTTATTTACGCACACATTCTCTTTAAAACTTCAAACATAAGCTATTAACATGGTTACATACATGCAGTGTGCCTGCGAAGCTTCATATATTTATGAATTTTTGAATATTACAACAACAACTTGAATGAACTACCACAAGAGTTCGGAGAAATAGAAAAAAACCGAATTTACAACAACAAACTTGAATGACTAATAAAAACGCTAGTCCTCAAGTGATAATTGATAAACGATAAAACCTAAATTGGGATGGACCTGATCATGTGGTCTCGGTAGCATGATTCGTAGGGCATTGTCTTCTGACGACGCTAGGTCTGGGTTCAAATCTCAGTCAAGGCAAAAAGTTTTTCGATTAAACTTGATAGTATAAAGGCTAAGCACCACTAATTAAGGAGTCTGATGATCGGCTTGGCAACCGTGAAATAGCTATAACTCCAGCCAAATAACAACCCCACTGGTGGTAGTTCATTCAAGTTGTTGTTGTAATATTCAAAAATTCATAAGCTATTAACTTTCTTGCCACTTTTTGAAAACAATTGTTTACCGACGGCTCATCTATACTTGATTATAATTACTTCAATTTTTTACCGAATTTCTCCTTTCGACCATATTTCTTCCTCCCGTCGATCCAGTTCTCTTTCTAACATAAGTTAATCAACCCAATGATGAGTTTATTCCCGGGACAATAACCTTCCCACCACATTCCCTAAAGAATGATCTTTCACACTTAACCTTTTTCCTTTTAAAATCTTCAATTTATACATATCTCAGGAAGAATTCATGCGAAAGAGAAGACCTCTTACATAACCCCATTAAAAATTAACCAAAGGGTGAAGTAAAAAAGTATCATCACATTATTAAACTTTTACATATACCCAAAATATTTGATTTGGAGGAAATTTTAAGTAATCGTAAGGGTCGAATCAATACTCACGAAAGTACTACGTTTGTTCTTCCTATTGCCCTACTCCTATTTTAATGTTGTCATTGTCAGTGGGCGCATTCACTAACCTAGTCACTACATAGTCAGCTCGTTCTGATTGGCTAAAGACAACTAAAAATTTAGTTGAAATTTTCCCTCAAACGTAGTGTAAAAATTTCTGCTTCAAAGCTAGTGGATATTGATTTTGACATTTCACAATCAGCTGTTCGTTAAAAATACAAATTTAATTTTTGGTGGAAGATATTTTCGAAGTGAAATTATTAAAAAAATTAATATTATATCTTATATTTGATGTTACGAGTATTTAATTTGAACTGTAAAAAAAGTTTATTTAAAGTTCTCAAAACACAATTTTTCTTATTTTATATGTATGTTTACATCTGTCATTAATATGTCAGTTTGAATTGACTAGCTTTGTAGTGCAATTTTGCATTCACAAAGCTAGTTGACTTTTTGACTACGTAGTGACTAGGTTAGTGAATGCGCCCAGTGTGTGCGAGTAAACGAACGATATTTTGAAAGTTCGGCGAATTTTGATGGGTTCAATTTGTTGTGGATTTAAAGATCCAGGGCTTTCTGATCTAATCTCATTACAATTCCAAAGATGTGAGGCCTAATATGCTGCTACTCATGTTTCTGTCTCTTGCATATACTCAGAATACTCACTTAAACTGTAAACCAAAAAATATTACCTTTGTAAAGGGTGGTCCAACCATAATGCACAATGTTAATTATGAGTCACACCTTAACGTCAAGTTTTTTGCCCAACTTAATTTGACATTTCTTTGTTTCAGTGTTTGACAAATTCAACCATGGATAGGTACACAATTATTGAGCAGCGCGTTAAGATTGTTCAAATCAAAATGCATTTCGTGCACTTCGTGATTTTTTCGGTCAGCATAATCGACCAAATGTGTCCACAATCGGTAGAATTGTGCGTAAATTTCAGAGCAAACACCTGTGCATGCTCGCCCAGTTTGTTCTGCGGAAAACATTGCTGTTGTTCGCAATAGTGTGGTAGAAGAGCTGTCAACCTCGACTCGTCGTCGTGCCCAACAATTGAACATCTCGCGAACATAACTAATGCGAATATTGAATAAGGATTTGAACTTACGCGCTTACAAGGTTCAATTAACTTAAGAGCTGAAGCCTACTAACCATTTCAAGCGCCGACAACATCGTCAATACGCCGAATGGTTGGTTGAACAGACAGAAGTGAATGGTGACTTTACAAAGAAAATCATCTTCAGCGATGAGGCAGACTTTCGCCTCAGTGGATTCGTTAACAAGCAGAATTGCCGCGTTTGGGCAAATGAGAATCTACGAGTGATTGTTGAAAAGCTGATGCATTCACAGAGTGAATGTTTGGTGCGGTTTATGGGCTGGCGGCGTTATTGAGCCGTACTTCTTCGAAAGGTCTGCCAAGTAGCTACCGTGAATAGTGTTCGCTATCGAAATGATAACGAACTTCTTGTGGCCAGAAATTGAGGATATGGACCTGGACGATATGTGCTTCCAAAACGATGGTGCCACTTGCCACACAGCCAACGAAACAATGGCTCTTTTGCGCGAGAAATTCAATGACCATGTTATCTCACGTCGCGTCGTCGTGGCGATGTTAATTGGCCGTCACGATCATGTTGGGTACATTTAAAAGAAAAAGTGTACGTCAAAAAGCAAGAACAATTCAACAATTAAAGGATGAGATAATTCGGCACATTAACGACATTGAACCTCAATTATGTCTCAGAGTCACTGAAAATACGGACCATCGGAAAGAGTTATGCCACTGAAGCCAAGGCGAGCATTTGGCCGATATATAGTTTCACACATAATTATCATAGATCCTTATATTTTTTTTATAATCTACTCACGCTCAAGGGATTATGATTACCCTTTAAATGTTTCAACACAGCGCGGGCGTTAAGTTACGGAAGAGAAAGAAGGATAGGAAAGATATGTGGCACGATGTTCTGAGACTGTTGGTGGTTGTCTCAGATTTTTTATTTCCAGGGATGGCGGCTGAACTAAAGCGGAGAAATGCCGTGTCTTATTTCGATGTCCCTTACAATTCGCATTATTTTATTCGTATTCATCCTTGTTGGACATACTAGTTTAACTCAATAACATGTTGTTATAGTGTTATGCCTAAATAACATGTAATGAGTAAACAGCAACCCATTGGTGACAATTTTTTAAGAAGATTTTTAATGGAATTAAAGACGACATAGACGGCAGGGATCGAACCTGTGATCATGAGGTTGACAGGCGAGCACACAACCATCGCGCCACGGCCACCCCCAAATCATAACAAAAAATATTAAGAAAATTCTCTGAAAACTTTTTGTTTTATTTACAATTAACATCCTGCGTTTTCGTTGGACCACCCTTTATATGTAATTTAAAGAATGATCATGGAGCGTGATTTTGTGTTACCAACGCTATCCTGGTGGTGACGCTGAAATTACCGTGGAGAGTAGGATAAGTTATAAAACAAGTAGGTAATACATAAAAAAGAGAATATTTTATTATTAAATTTAGCAGAGACAAATCGAACAAGTACTTTCGCTATTCTTAAGATGTCGCACCAATCGTTCGTCTTCATGAAAGTGCTATAAGTTTTTTTATACAAAGTATTACCCAAATTCAAAACTATGAGCCAAAAATTTACACATGTCAAAAAGATCCTACAGAAACTAGTATTAAAAACCTGCATCAAATTTTGAGAGGCCCCGTAGGTATATCATATCTTGCGCAGCTTCTCTTTATAACAATACGGAATGGAGGTATAATTACATTAATATAATTGAACCGCTGAGAAGAAAAAGGAAAACATTCCACAAAAATAGAAAATTGAAGTAATGATGCAAAAGCGTAGCTATTTTTATAGCGCACATTATAAGCCTAAAAACGAAAACATTCCCTGTAAACCTATTTTTTAAATGCGATTATAAAATATCATTGAGTGGAAAAAGGAACAGATTCCAGAAATATTTTCCTTTTTCCACTCAACATTTGAAATTTTCCGTTTAAATATATTTTTTTTTATTTTGTTAGCCGTTATTTAAGTTTATTAAGTTTGTTAGTAGCTTATGCTTTTTGATGAGAAGTTCAATCAAACTTTGACAAGACTCTTGATGGCACTGACTATGAGTGGGAGATTCAAAGTCATTCAACAATATTACCCAGTCCGAGGACATAGTTTCCTCCGCTGTGACAGGAACTTTTCAGATATGATCGTTTTTCGCCTTAGAAAAGTGGAGGCTTATGATAGAAAAGTTCCAATCAACAAAAAAAAGTTGAACGATATTTCGAAAATCGTTCACTATATCCCGGAGGAAATTAAACCATTTTTTGATGAAATTCTTCAATGGACTACATCGGACACTGCGAATTGCGATGAAGACGATGGCTAATTTTTTTTCGTTTATAATGATCTTCTTTTTACTTGCGATATAGGTACTATAGGGCAAGTTCTGCATTTGGAAAAAAAAATCGAACTCGAGATTTTGATCAAAGTTGACATGACGATGATAGCGAAGACGAATAAAGTGGGCCCGGCAATTCCGTCTGTCTATCTGTATGTCTGTATGTCCGTATGTCTCTATGTCTGTACCTCTCCCTACAGCTTAAACCACTAGACCTATGTTCTTCAATGCCGGTACCCAATCAACAATTTGTAGTTTGAAAGCAGCTTATTAACCGGCTTTGAGCTCAGGCTTTCCAAACCTAGGGGTTACAAATTGGCTAAAAAGCCATTCCAAAACCGTTCCAGAAGCATCTCCATAACCAAAAATGGTCAGTAACAAAATAACTTCAGTTATTACTGAACGATTTTTGAACGTATCTTTTAAGCGCTTTTATTAGGTCATTTAAAACCGTTTGTATAACGCCTTTAGAAAATCTGTAATATGTACAATAATTGGTTATTTAAAAACGCTACTAGGACGTTAATTTGCAACGTTTTTAAATAACTTGTATTATGCCCAAATAGTTATTTTGGTGGCTATTTTATAACCGTTTATTTACAGTTTGTAGAAAACCTGTAATAAGCCCTAAAAGTTATTTTGACGCCTTGTTATAACCGTTTACCTACGGTTTGTACGAACCCTGAAATTATGAGTTTTCTCCAAACAATGATATATGGTTATTTTGAAACTCTTCTCAAATATTTTCTTCCCAGCTGAAAAAAAAAATCCTTTTAAAAATAAAACAGTACAAGCGATATTTATAATGAACATTATTAAATTTTATTTAAAAAGTTTGGTAACTTTAATAGTATATAACTAAAAACTATAACTTAATAGTAAAATATAGATAAACTTAATAATAATATTATATAAATATAAAGTATCTATAACACTGGCTGGATAATTGAGTCATTTATTTTCAAAACATGATATGTCACATCTTCAAAAAATAGATAAGTAATGACGTTTTAAGAAAAATCAAAATTTTTTGTAACCTTAATGCAAAATTTTGAAGATGGACATAGTGATTACAGTGGTGTCAGTTGATGAGGTTTGCTGTGATGATGATGATGATGATGACTCGTTTCTGGTTTAAAAATAAAAATAAAATTGAAATTTTGTTTAACTTACATTTTTTTTTGATGGAACTTATGTTACAACAAAGATTTGTTAGCAACCAGCCTAAGTGGTGGTGAAAATAGAAAAAAGGATAAAAAATTAATGAGAATGTTTAAATATAATGAAAATCAGCCTGTAAACGAACAAATGTACAATATTATTTTTATAAAAAGAATATTTACCAGTTTTTTTTTTGAATTATGAATAAGCAGTGAAAAAAAAAACAAACATCACACTTTTTGCTACCCTTATTCATAATTTTTAAGCACACTACAAAATGCAAATGTGTATATTATTAAAAAAATGTCTTACCAATCAAAATGTTCACTTAAAAGAAAAAACCAAGAAAAACACTGTTAACTTTTTTTAATTTTTAATTATCGCGTACGAAAAATAAAACTCACCCAACCGCTCTGAGAACAAGAAAACAATGACGAGCCATAGAGAGTTGAGCGTGGTAGTTGTTGCTGGTTAAAGAATAAATTTGGATTTGGTTAATTTGCAACCTATAAGTTAAAAAAGAGCTCTTTAATAACTGAATGTAAACCTGGGGTTTATCGAAAAAGCTTAAGATTGGATCCAAATTAACTACAATTTATCCCAAGTAAGTTGTAAATAACTTCTTTTTTGTTAACCGACAGAGAAATATACTGGATCGAAATTAACCATAAATTTTCGTACCGAATAAATCGAAACTAACTTTAATAAGAGAACTTACTATAAACCAAGTATTCAATTGGTTTATTTGCATCCAATACATAATTTTTATGTTTAAAAATGATTATTAAACGACCTACTCAGAATTTTATAAAAAATTGGTTACTTTTCAACCTATATGAAACTTTTTATGTGGAAAAAAAAGTTATTCAAAGTCTCACTGAAAACATGTTATAAAATGGGTTAAATTTCAACCAATATGTAACTCTAACAGTAAAAAAAAAGTTATTTACAGATTATTGAAAACTTAGCTATATACTTTTATACTATATAACTTTTCTTATAAGAAAAAAAAATTATATTATAACTTATTTTTACTTAAAGGCTAGGAAAAAGTGATAAATGTACTCAAATTTAACCTAGATTTAAAAATAGTTATTTTCGAACCAGAAAAATGACAATTTGGTTTTGAAAGAGTTAAAAAATATTCAAATATTATCACCAGTTTAAAAATAGAATTTTTCAAACCAATATATGACCAAAAAGTTGTGCAAGAGAGAAAATTTTACCGAAATCAACCTTAGGATAATTTTTGGTTTGTTTTTACCGTATAGCATACTAGAGTAATAATCAGTAATAATCAGAGTTATCTTAGGTTTTTTTATAACCTCGGTTATTCTAGAGCCAGGGCTAAAAATTGTTGCTTGGGTAGTTAAGGGTCTTCGGTGATTCCCTAGTACCCCCCATACACCCGTAATGCATAATCTTATTCATCTCAAAATTGGCTCTAACGATTTTGATAAAAAAAATTTGGTGTTATACTATGGATATGGACTATATTTTGTTCAAAAAAAATTTAATTTAAAATATAACCGTTTTTTTGACTTTCTCATCAACGGCTCTAACGATTTTAACCAAAAATTTTCAGCAAGAGGCCCCTTAAGTTTAAAATAATATTGTATATAAAAATATTCGAACATTTTTTTTTGGAATTTTTGAAAAAAAAATCAACTTTTTTTTTGAAAAAACAATATCTTTAAAACGTGTGAACGATTATTTTTTGAAACTATTTCTAAAATCTTTACTGCTAAACACTTAAAATTTGGCATCCCGAATTTCGTACTCGAAAAATTTTAAGGAAATTTGTTATATAAAAAATTACTTTAATATTAAAAGGATTAATCAGACGGCAATTCCATACATTTGAACATTTTTATCTCATTAAATCCATGTTTTATATTTATAAAATGTATTTTAAATTCCAAATTACTTTTACATAAGAGCAAGTTCGTGCGATTCAGTAGTGCATTTTATTTCTGTTTATTTTTATTCCCTTGAATTATTATTAAAATATTGTTTAGAGTTTTGCATAATTATTTAATATTAAATAAATAAAATGTTTTATATTATTTGTTTTATATTATTTTAATAAAAAAAACTTAGTTTAAAATAATTTATTTGAATTTTTTTTCAGTTAGTGGAAAAAGGAAAACATTCCACTCACTTTAACAGGAATTATTAAGCCAGACCTTAAAGTTTTTAATTTCAATTGTTTGGTATGTCACTCTTCTTTACTAGCTCTACATTTGTCCATCAGAATGTTTTGAAGAACAACTTTCAGTTTCAGAAATAAACAGTTTTCTTTGATTTCCCAAAAACTATGATTAGTGGAATGTTTTCCTTTTTCTTCTCAGCGGTTCAATTATAACGCTTAGTTCCACTTCACCGAATGTCTGCAAACCTAATTATTTGTCAGGTCCCCAAAATCCTGAAATCCATGTTTCGGACAACTTAAACCATATCACAATGTAACAGTCATTAGTTCAACATTTACCTACTCAGGCAAATTCTCACGAAAAGTGCAAAAACAATCAATTAATTATGTACCGTTTGGTGTTGGTTCTTCCTTTTCAGTTTCAAGCATTTTTACCCTGCTAATGGCTGTTGCTCATTTTTTTTTTGTATCACTTTTCTTATCTGAATGCTTACACCCCAAGTTTTATTTATTTTCTAACGAAGCGACGACACCAACAACACGACGAAAATGTACACACTGTGAAGAGATGAAAATTTTTAATTTTGTTTGGTTTTCTTCTCCACTCGGTGCTTTCTTTACCTTTTACGAAGTGTTTACAAGCTTACAACATCCTATAGCCAACTCCATTCATCAACTGCTGAAGACGAGTGTAAACGAAAGTCCTGCGGGAAAGTTTGCATCTGCATATCCATGGTCCGTTCTAAAATCTTTGTATGGTACCTAGGTAAGGTATGTATTTCAAAGGAGACGAACTCTGTAAGGAGATTTCACCTTTGGCTGTTAGGTAATTCATTTACTTCTATGTATGCTCGTACCTATTAACAAACTCCTTGCATTTCCAATTAAGTTCTATAAATGGAGTAGACGAAAGTCATTCAATCGAAGCTTCGTTATCAAAATCTTTGAATAGCAATTTAGAATTTCGATTGGTAGTTTATTCTTGGAACAGTAATTTTAGGCTTGGAAGATTTAAATGATTTGTTAATTGAACTTCTTTTGTCATCATTTAAATAATGTACAAATTAAAAGTCTTAAAGCCCTCATCAGACTTAATCTGCATGCATGACTATCATAATGTCAAAAACGAAAGCATAATATTATGTCGAAGATGCAGGGTAGCATATGTATGTGGAGGCGATGAATTCAATTTGCCGTACAAGTCACAGGTTTCAAACTATAATTTCCACCTCGAATGCATATTATGAAACCAAGCACACTCAGCAACTTTAATTATCAGTCAGTTTCTCAAAGGGTTTTGGGTGCTCGATTACTAAGCAGATAGTTGCTCTTTATGGTTTTAAATGAGAAAGTTGATTAGTAGGGTGGGTCATTCTAATTTATCCCTGCACTCAAACAGTTGCCACTTATTCGAAGAAACTAATTGCCTATTCAGAGGCCAACCGTAATTAAAAAGCATTAGTTTGAACCGCTTTATTTAAAGTTTTGGAGAGTTTTAAAATTAATTAATTAATTAAAGTTTTAGAGGCTTTGAAAGTTCAATATATTTTTTTTAAAGATTAATTTGTCTGCAATATTTTATTTCTTTATGTTAGGTTCGAGTTGAGAGTTAAGTTCACACACACACCGACAGTTTTTCTGGGTTAGAAAATGCAATTTAGAAAGTTTTTTGTTTTAGCAAATAAGTGAAACTCGAATGCAAATGTATTTAATTCAAAAGAAAATCACAAAATTCAACAAGTCCATTAATAGTGCTAAGTCTTCTACTTGGCTAATTTATTTCAGTAGTATATAGAATTTGTATTATACAAACCTTCATATAGAATCAATACCAGGCCACGGGCAAAATCTTCCAACTTTAATGATTACAATTTTAATCTTGATTGGATATAGTTCACATTGGATTTTTGTCAAAAAATCGATGTAAGATGGACTGAATTTAACAAAAATTGAGTATTGACAAGGTCCTCACAGTCAACTGATGAGTCCATGTGAGATCGCCGGGACGAAACGCCAATCTTTCTGGACTAAAGGCCAAAAAAACTATTTTCAATCAAAGAAAATCACATTTAGGGATCATAAGGAAATCCCGCAAACAAATTTCTACGTAAGGAAACCTGGGGCCAAATTACCGCTTCAGTGATCGAATGAAAATGTCAAATTAGTGTAATCGATTGCTCGATGACGTAAGCGGTAATGCCCAACTCGCATAATTTAGTCACGTGCATATTATTCGAAAACTGATGCAGTAATTTGGCCCCTGTTATTTTAACAGAAAATTTTCAAAATCACAAAATCCAGCTGATTTGCCAATATTTTGCAGAATTTTTAATACTTCAAAGACGGACAAAGCTTGAACGACAGATTACGATAGCGATGGGGTCGACGGACGATACAGACAACGAACAGGGTAGTAACTACAGAGGATTGACAAAATTCCTTTATTGACTACAATGATTTCATGTTTGTTTGTATTGTTTAATTTTTTGTTTTGATAAATTTTGTCTTAGTAACGATTGTAATTCACTGATGATGGGCTGCATGTCGGTTCGAAATGCATACAATTAAAATTGTTTTTAAATAAATTCGTTAGTGTTTTCATTTCTATTTTCAATTTTTAATTTTTTTGTTGTAGTCAATAAAGGAATTTATGTCATTCATTTCATAAACTTAGACTACAATATCGGTTCAATACTTTTGAGTGAAAAATTTGAAAGTTCAATCATTAACTAGAGAGGACTCCCAAATGGGAATTCAAATTCTGAGAACCCGCAAAGCGGTCCACCCAACATACTGTTTCCAAAGAAACTATTGACATTTGTGCTTGTCTGACGTGGTTGCTTTATATCAAGGAAGGTATGAATTTGCGAGATTTCGTTGCATGGAACTATGGTTAGCGGGATTTCTTTAGGGAGAATTTTATTATGCTTGATTTGTTTCGCGGAAAAACGAAGCTTTCAGCATAGATTGCTATTAATTTAGACGCTTCTAGAAAAAGTCATGATTTATAGTCCAGTCAAATAAGACTTTGAAGGTTGCAAAAATTCCCATAGAGCTAAAATGTGGTATGAATGTTCAGAATACTATTATAAATGAATTGTGAAAAGTCCCCATTAATCCACCTTGTACAAAAAATTTTGATTGATGGTGAAAGTTTGCAAAAATAGATTTTTCGCGTTTTTAAGCTAAACGGTGAGTTTTATTTATTTATTTATTTATTTATTTATTTCGTCTATCAAGTTACATTACTTTATGGAGACTACAGTTTAAATTATACAAAAATAATATTAATAATAAATTCAATATATATAATAATATATCTCTCTTAATATCTAACCTACTTTTTTTAAAATCAATTATAACATCAAATTCATTGAA
Source organism: Chrysotoxum bicinctum (assembly GCA_911387755.1). NCBI lineage: Eukaryota > Metazoa > Arthropoda > Insecta > Diptera > Syrphidae > Chrysotoxum > Chrysotoxum bicinctum. The sequence continues at coordinate 92,486,548 of OU426989.1, read as the reverse complement.
AGCAATACAAGAATCGGTTATTGGATTGTGTTTAGCATAATTTGTGTTGTGGAAAGAAACATATAGAAAATTACCATCTCTAAATCGCAGACTACGGTAAGGTACATAAATATTGAACATTGATAACAAATCAGAACAATCAATGTTTGAATTCAGAACGTCGAAAGCAAAGAGCACTGAATATAGTTTTCTTCTCATAACTAAAGGTTTCAAGTCAATTAAAGTACATCTGGTCTCATAAGAAGGAAAATTCGAATTTCTAAAAATCTTTCGTAAGGCAAATTTGGTAAGTCTTTTCTGAACCTTTTCAATCCTATGTATATTAGATTGTGTAAAGGGATTCCATATAATACAACAATATTCCAACACAGGTCTCACAAGGGATACATAAAAGTTTTTTAAACTATAAGGATCTTCAAAAGACTTAGAATTTCTAGAAATAAAACCCAACATCGAGTTAGCACTAGAAATTACATGGTCAACTTGAAGCGAAAAACTCATTTTAGAGTCAAAGATAACTCCAAGATCTTTTTGATTTATTAATCTTTCTAAGGAATGATTCTTAATTTTGTAATCGAAACAAAATGGATTTAATATTTTTAAAAATGTTACAATACTGCATTTTTTAATATTGAAATAAAATCCATTTTTATTACACCAGTCAACTACGCAATCAATTTGTATTTTACTGGCATCTAATGGAGATCTTACACAGCTAACAATTTTTAGATCATCAGTATACAGAAGACACTTGGAATAAGAAATATGATTTGGTAGATCATTAATAAAAAGGAGTGTACCTAGGTGACTACCTTGAGGAACGCCAGAAAGGTTTTTAATTTCATTTGATAAGACGTCCCCAATTTTGACATATTGTCTACGTCCAACCAAATAGCTTTTAACCATTTAAGGAGAGCAGAGTGAAACCCAAGCAGCTCAAGTTTTTTTACAAGAATGTTGTGTTGTACACGATCAAAAGCCTTTAAAAAATCGGTATAAATTACGTCGACTTGCGATCGATTTTGCAAACAATTAAGGCTGTAATTTGTAAATATTGATAAATTAGTTGCCGTCGATCTTCCATAAATCCATGTTGATGTTGGAAAATATGATTTTGAACTAAACTATAAAGTTTATTTTTAACGATTGCTTCAAAAACTTTAGGTATAAGCTGAAGTTTAGCAATAGGTATATAATTTTCCACAGCTCCCTTAGAACCAGATTTGTGCAGAGGAGTTATAAATGAATGTTTCCAGGTATCTAAAAATATACCTTGTTGCAAGGACATATTGAAAATATAGCACAGTGGTGCTGCTAAATTGTATTTGCAGAATTTTAAGAGAAATGGTGGAATATTATCCGTAGAAAAAGAGAAACTGTTGTCCAGAGATGATAAAGCTGTCAACACATCATCTTTAGATAAACATAGGTTCCCCACACTTAAATTAGAATTGAAATTACTAAAATTTTGATCATAGTTTATGTTTAGGTCGGAGAAATTTGATTGAAAAAATAACGCAAAATTATTACAAATATCACTTATATTCTCCGAAAAAACCCATTTATATGATACACTTGTTGGAATCCCAATCGATTTTCTTTTAGTGTTCAGAAATGACCAAAAATATTTAGCATTACTTTTGATTTTCGACTCTAAGAGACCAAATATATTGTTTATAGGTAAATCTTTTTAAAAATTCGGACTCTCCCCTAGTTCTATTAAATAGTTCACGAAAAGAAACCGAAAATTTACTTTTCTTATGAAGTTTATTCATGACATTTTTAAGCCTGGATAAGCTTTTATTAAACCATATTGGCCTTTTTGAATTATTTATAATCTTTATGGGGACAAAATTCAAAATCGCAAAATTCTAAACACAGTAAAAGCTGTCTCTAAGTTAGTACAATTCAACATTGTTTGCCAATTTACAGATTCAAAATATCTATTTATAGAGACAAAATCAGTATTTTTAAAATCATATTTCTGAACTGTGTTGGAAGAAAATTGTGAAACATTAAAAACAGAAAAATTAAATTTTATTTCAAGTGCTCTGTGATGAATAGTATTCTCAGCTAACTTAAAACTAGCTTCATATAATTCAGCTTCAAGATTTTCATCAATAAAAATTAAGTCTAAAATACGACCAATAGAATTATAAATATCATTAATTTGATACATATTCAAAGCCATTATACTATCAATTAAATTATCGTCAAAATCTTTGAAAACAACCATTTTACATTGGGTAAATTAAAATCACCAAGAATTGTAATGTACTCGTAACAATTTTCATCTATATTTTTTACAATATCTTTTATATTTTTTATGTGAGCATCATAAACAGAATATTGAGAAGATGGAGGAATGTATGAAATAAAAAAATTTATATGAATGATTCTATAAGTAGGTAAAATAGATAAATCTACACATACACACAATTGCTCAATATTAGTATTAGATAAAATAATTTCTCTACTTATATAACTAGATCGAACAGCAATTAAAACACCGCCTCCTCTATTTAAACCCGTCTGTACGCTACAGCGATCTTTGCGGAAAACATTGAAATCAGATGTAATGAATTCGGTTGTAAGAAAACTATAATTTAACCATGTTTCAGTTAAAGCGATTATATCATAACAACAATCGGCAACAGAAATATAAAAATCATTGGCGCAAAATTTTAAACATTTAAAACCTACTCTAAATCAATTTAAGAATGGGAGTCGACTCTAAATATTGAGTATAAAACGTGAACTGACTTTTTGTTAATTTTAAAGGACATAAACTATACTTTAACGTTAAAGAGCTCGTCTTACTTTAACAGCAGCAAATAGCTAGTTTATCTTTTAAAAGTATACTTTATCCATATTGACAATTGTCATTTCATACCAAAGCAAATCGAAGAAAAAATGTTTACTAATGTTTTATTCGATTTTTTAAAGTTGTTTTTTTTTTGTAAATTGACTGAATATTAGAAATTCGAAACAATCGTACAAAAGTGCTCTACGATTATCAAATCTGTACATACAAATGTACATATCTTATGAATGCACGCCGCCGGCCGAGACGAGTATAGCTAAATGAATCTCTACCTTGCAACAACAAATTGAGTTTTTATGAGGTGAATTTGCGATTTATACTTTATTTCCATCTAAAATAATGTAAATAACTTATAAACAATCAAAATCTGTACCGAGGTAGTATATAAAATGTACTTTTTTCGACGAAAAATTATTTGGTTTGAAGTTGACTGTTCTTTTTACCTTTTTTTTTGTGTTTTTATAGTTGTGCGAGTTATGTATCTGTCAAATTAAGGGTTGTTCAACGCAAATTCGCTTAGGTTCTGTTGTAAAACCCACATTAGATAGAAGAGTTGTCTAACGTGATTAAAATTATGAAAAAGTTAGACAAAGTCTCCTAGCTAAACGACTGCGTTAAGTAGAGACGGTTTTATTGCTTAAACGAGAACTCTTTAAAATTTTGCGCCATTGGATTTAGTTCTCATACTCAATGTTAATGATCCTGATTTTTCTGTAATAATAATTTTATCACCATACTCCAACTTCAATCGCATTTTAATGGTTCTGTTATCTATTGTTGATTTTTTACAAATACTTTTCAATTCGTCTAATGTGAATTGACAATCATCGTTATTTTCAATATACTTAAATATATCTCTCATCGCAATATTTGTAGCTTCATCTTGAGGACGACCGACTTTACCCCCAGTGGTCGGTTTCAAAAAAGAATTGTCGCAATGGTTATGATACTTAGCCTCGGCAGCGACTAAATCATATTCAAATTCAATTCAAGCAGCTTTGGCTACATAATCACGACCAGTTTTAGCTATAGTTAGAATACTGTCTTTGAACGAAAGTGTAGTCACTTTAAAAATCTTACTTCGGTACTGCAGTGTTTTTTTATTCTCCAACTCTTCATTTAATTCAATGCCGCAAAATAAACAACACTGATTGAAACAAAATGTAGTTTCACTTTAGTCGTGCTCTAGTACGAGGAGGACTTATTTTTGATGAACCAGCTTCTTCTTCTTGACGCCGCCGTCTTTTCACGTCATCAATGCTACTTTTTCGAGTATAAATTTTTCGACACTGCACATGAATTTTTAAAGATGTCTGGTCTTTCAGGTACTCCGAAAACTCATTACCTCTTTCAGTGCTTGCATCAATTAATGCTTTCATGACGCGATCAACAGTTATAACGACTTTTTTTTTTAACAGTAAAATGCACAAACTTTATTACAAAATATAAGCGATAGCCACGAGTTGTCACTACGAAGGAAAGCTTACGACTAACAGTATTTTGTTGAGTATGAAACCTTTGAAACGGAGCAGGTATATGAGCATCGCCACGCTGACAATTGAATGGAAGACAGATGTTACTCAAGGCCATGCGACTAAATGAAAATAGGAGCGAAGTTTTTGACGAATTTTATAATTTGTATGTATAAGACATAGGGACTCATATTTTTACTCCTATAACGGTTCAAAAATGTATATAAAAGTACTTTAACGTGCATATTACCTATACGAATACAATATTTTTTTTTTTCAATTCTTTCAACCTCTCTATATCACGGAAATGGCAATGCTTATGAAAAAAGTGTGGATACATTTTTTTTAGAGAATCGGATGATCTACAATTTTTTTCTGAACTATTTTTGCTGTAAAACTCACCGTTTAGCTGAAAAACGCGAAAAACTATTTTTGCAAACTTTCACCATCAATAAAATTTTTTGCACAAGGGGGATTGATGAGAACTTTTCACAATCCATTTATAATAGTATTCTGAACATTCATACCAATTTTTTTATCCTTACTTCTACGTAAACAATTTTATGGGATAAAGCTTCTTTCGCATTCATACAGTTACAAGAGTACTGAAAGTTCTCGAAATACACAAAGCCGCTGTCCCGGATAGTATTCCTCCCATTGTTCTGAATAGCTGTTCCTCATGTTCATTAAAAATAAAGGGAATCTTCTTTCCCTCATCCAATTGCACTTACCTACTTCCCTTCTTTTCAGAGTCATGGAAACCCTGATAAATTATCAGCTCAGGAAATATATTGAAGAACGAAAACTTGTCAATGACCGGTAGTATGGCTTTTGTAGGTCCACTGGTGATTTGAAAGTATACCTCGTTGAATAGTGGCACAAATCTTTACATCGTTTAAGAGAGAGTAAGATTATTGCACTTGATGTTTCAAAATAATTAGACAGAGTTTGGCATCAAGCTCTCTTATAGATAATGTGTGCTTTTGGTATTAATGAATTTCTTCTTAATTAGATCAGAAACTTCAAGTCTGAAGTTCATAAAATAAATGCAGGTGTGCCACAGGGCTCTGTTCTGTCCCCGACTCTCTTTCTTATATTCATCAATGATCTTTTTTCTGAATTTTCTATTTCATTATATTGTTTTGCTGATGACAGTACCCTCAGCTTCTCATATTCTTATCCTGATGCATATCCTTGTTCTTCGGATGTGTAGCTAGAAAGGCAGTGTGTGTTAAACTCATTAAATTCTGATCTCGATAACAATGTTAAATGTGAAACCAAAAACCAAGTAGAATTCCATGCTTTAAAGACTCAATGCTGTCTCCTGTTGTTAAAACGGAATCCACCCCCATTTCACTATCCATGAGCGGCACTTTCATTGACGAAACAGACCAGGTTGCAGCTCTTGGTATGTGAATCATAGACCGCCTTGTGTGGAATAATCACGTATTCGACGTCGCCAAAAACGCTGCTAAGTAATTAGGTTTCCTTCGACGATGCAAGACATTTTTCACCCCTTCTGATCTGTTTGTAATCTATAAAGCCTATATTTATCAGAAGCTAGAGTGTAATTGACACATTTGGGCAGGTGTGTCAATAACTGACTTGAGTCTCTTGGATAGAATCCAAAGAGTTTTAAAAATGATAGGTGATGTAAGTATAACAGAAACATTTGAATCTCTCGTATACCGCCACAATGTATCTTGTCTTTCATTATATTACCGTTATTTTTATAAATAGTGTTCTGGTGAAATAGCCAGCTAAATTCTTCTCCTCAAACAATTCAACCGTAATACTCGTGCTTCAGTGAATGCCCCTCAGTTAACCTTTCAGCCCAACTTCGGACGTACTGATAATTTTAGAGTTTCTTTTTTTATCCGCACAACACGAATGTGGCATGCTTTGTCCAATTCTATATTTTCCTTCCATTATGGCCATCAGACATTCAAAACCAATGTGTATCGGTATCTCCGTTTAAACCCTCTCTAACTTTCCTTAACTCCCGCACTGTGCTCAACATTTTAAGGATAGTCGAAATCCCTTTAGTGAGTTCAAAACATACACAAAAAATAAAGGTACATTAACTTTAAACATTAAACTTAAATGATTTAAATCATTACGTAGAAGTTGCGTCTTAACGACTTATGTAACACAACATTTCCTTCAGCTGAAATTGCAATTTGATTGAAGAGAAGGGCAAATAATATTAATCAAATTATCTCCAACTTTACCTATATAATGAAAGCTCTGCAACAGCTGCTTCCTCTCAGTCACGGCACATTATTGCGTTATTATTTATTGCCTCGTTGTCTATTTCACAACGCCACATAATCAGTCAAAATGAAATTAGCAAACATCAATCAATAATGCATTAACCCATTCACTCCCCACAAAACGAACTCCTTGTCATCATCGCTCATCGTCCTTGAATTGGGTACACACCCCAATGGCATAATGCCATTATACCACCGCTCACATTAAAGTGTACAACCACTCGGCCAAAAGGAGTTTATTTCATAACAAGGCGAGCACACAAAACTGGTCCATCAAGTTTTCGTTTATAAAAAATATGGAGTCGAAAGTCAGCATGCCAAATAATAACCGGAGCGAGCAGATAGCCAGTTCCCATTATAAGCCATCTGACAAAGACTGAACATTAGACATGTACGATATAGGGTGGTCGCTCTATTGAGCACAGGTGTAGGTCGAATTTTGTTGCACCTTTCTGCGTTGCAGAGAATTCCATAAAGACTTCAGTATAAAAATTGAATGCATTAGTTGCATTAAATTTGTCCACTCACGTGAAAATTCAATTACCATTTCCTTGGTAGATTCGATTGCGCACATGCCATGAGTAGCGCCTGACATACATCTGCAGTGTGGTTAGGTAGTATGAAACCATGACTTCGACCTGTGCCTATTGTGTTTAACCAAATAGATTCCGGCTTTGCCACCTCCACCACCGGCCAGCCGACAGGGCCAGGCTGGTCGGGACATCCCCGAAATTGACTGTCCTTGTTGCCTTGCTGTAGTCGTTGTGTGCCGAAGAAAAGAATTTAATATAATTGGAATAAATTGAAATAGATTCAAAGAACACAATTCTCGAACGGAAATTAAAATTTCTTTTTCGAAATTCCTTGATACCTATACCCCTGGGAAAATGGGAAAAGAAGAGTATATTTTGTTTTTGTATTCTTTTCTATAGTTTTGGGATCGAATGGGGGTGTATTTTATCGTGCCAAATGCAGAACAAGCAAAAGATGGGTTTTTATAACTTTCTACTTGTCAACTTGTCAAAATGTTATACATATTTCTAATCGTTTTAAGAATGTACCTATCAATTTGTAAGCAGACCGATCCCAAGGATATGTCGTTGAACAGAGTCCACATCCGCAATGTGTTGATTTGTGTGAATAAAAATAGCTGATCTTACCATTTCTTGTTGATCCGAGCCCAACCAGATTAAAGTGGGCTAAAATCAACAAAGTTGAGTTGACTTAACAATAACAACACAATATAGTGAGGAGCTGTCACCACATTTCTTTTGTCTGCTGCAATTTATGAAAAATGTTATTGATTTTTGTTTTTGTTTTTAGTGCTAAGTTAAATGGCTCAGATGAGAAGAAGAATAGAATCTTCCTCATTCATGATGAGAAAAAAGTACTCAAATTATTCTGAAATTATGATCAACACAAATTGACTTAAGATGTTGATCACGTTGATCGACAATGTAAATAAACAATTTGGATCGGCATAGTGTAGACGTAGCTTTAGTGACCTAAGGCATGTTTGGTTTGGTGGCCAGCTTAAAATAACGCATTAGTTTAAAGAATCCCAATTTAAATCGAGTTAAAATAGTCTCAAAATGTATCTAACAAGCGCAATATTATTAAATACTAGATACTAGGTCTTTTTTGACTGCAATTTGCAATCCTCGAACTGAATACTAAAATCAAGCAGAAATAAAATGCACGACTGGGTCGCACGAACTTGCTCCTATGTAAACGATTAAGAATTTCAAAAATGATTGTTATTAGAGAAAAACTGTTCATAAGCATAAAATTAATTTTTTAATAGACTAAACCAACTCCCTTAGTAGTTGGAGCTAAAAACAGGAAGCCATCTGATTCAAGCAAATATAAGCTTATGCAAGAACAAAAATTTTATGTCTGTACTGGTTTCTTAAAAAAATAAGTTTTTATGTACAAAATTCTTAAAACGTTCTTAAGTTTTTATTATTGTTCGAATAAAACTTGAATTTACAAAAAAATATTGAGCCGTTTCTGAGATATCGAATTTTCCAAAAAAAAAATAAATTTTTTTTTTCAAAAACTCAAAAATTATTTTTTTTTTAAGTTTTGAAATGCAATGTTTTTCAAACTTTTTGGAAGCTTCTCTATAAAAAATTTCATTAAAATCCGTTTTGTCCATAATGAGAAATTCTAAATTTGAAAATATGGTTTTATGGTAAGTATACAGTCAGTAATATCATGATTTCAATTTTTTTTTATTTTATTATAGATTGTAAAAATTATTCAAAAGAAAAAAAAATTGCAAAATTCTCGGAACCGTTTTCGTGAAAAATACGATTTTCGAAAACCATTTTATAACATTTGTATGGAGGGTACCGTTATTTTTAGGTAAAATAAATTTTTTTTCTTACATCTTATAACTTATATTAAAAAACTTGAATTTATCAAGTTTTAAAAATACGAGCGTGGGGTTTTCGAAAAAAATTTTTGAAATTTTTTTTAAACATCCAAAAAAAAAATTTTTGAAAATTTGAATACACAATAATATTGAAACTGCTGGGGAGCCTTAACATAAAAAAATGATCAAAATCGGTTGTACCGTTTTTGAGAATATCAAAAACAAGAGGTGTACTAAAAATAACCATTTTTTGGAAATTTTTTTTTCAACCATTACCTAGCTTTAACTAAATTAAATTTTTCGAATTTTTCTTAAAAAATCTGTTGAACAGTTTTTGAGAAAAAGAAAAATATTTATAAAATTTCGAAAAAAATTCGTATGGCAGGTACCGTAATTTTTGGTCTTAGAAAAAAAAAAGGAAAAAACATGTGGGGGGAAAAACTTAAAACACATATCTAGAAAGTTTGAAGAAAATCTGCCGAGCCGTTTAGGCTGTAGTCGAACCGACAGACAGACAGAATTATGAGACCCTCTTTTTTGGTCTTCGCTATCATCGTAATGTCAACTTTGATCAAAATCTCGTGTTCAATTTTTTTTACGAATGCATAACTTGGCTTATAGTACCTATAAGTCACAAGTATAAATGATTTACATAAAATTATGATTCGAAAAATTTCCAAATTTAAGTAACGGACGCATGACTGTTTTTTTGTTTAAGCTACTTTTCATTTTTACTTGCGATATAAGGAGGAGAGGAGAAATTGAAATTTTTTTTTTAGCTCTAAAACTAACGGTACCCCCCATACACCCGTAATGCAAAATCTTATTTATCTCGAAAACGGCTCTAACGATTTTGATAAAAAAAAATTAGGTGTAATATTATGGACATGGACTATATTTTGGTTAAAAAAAATTTGGGGGGAAATGATATTAGGGGTACCTGTCATAGAACGGTTTTTTTGAATTTCGAATTTCTCACCAACGGCTTCAACGATTTTAACCAAAATTTTTATGCAGGAGCTGCTCCGCATTTGAAAAAATATAAACTGAAAAGTTTTTCGAAAAAATAGTTTTTTGGATTTTTAAAAAAATAATACAATTTTTTTTTTTGAAAATTCAATTTCTTGAAAACTGATACGATTATGTTTTTAAATTACGTTTTAAAATGTATTTTATTAAATACTAACAATTTGCATATCAATTTTTTTATAAAAATTTTAAGGACAATTTAGTACACAAAAAACATGTTTCAGTGTGTCTGTATGTCTGTACCTCTCACTACAGCCTAAACCACTGGACCTATTTCTTTCAATCTCGGTGGTTAAGGGTCTTTGGTGATTCCCTAGAGGAGGAATTGAAATTTTTTTTTAGCTCCAAAACTAACGGTACCCCCCATACACCCGTAATGCAAAATCTTATTTATCTCGAAAACGGCTCTAACGATTTTGATAAAAAAAAATTAGGTGTGATATTATGAACATAAGCTACATTTTGGTAAAACAAAATTTTGGGGCAAAATGTTATTAGGGGTACCTGCCATAGACCCGTTTTTTTTTATTTTCGACTTTCTCATTAACGGCTCTAAGGATTTGAACCCAAAATTTTCAGCAGGAGTCCCCTTAAGTTTAAAATAATATTGTATACAAAAATATTCGAAAAAATATTTGTTGGATTTATTTTGAAATTTTTTTTTTTGTTAAATCAATATCTTCAAAACCTATGAACGATTATTTTTTGAAATTATTTCCCAAAATCAATATTATTTAATACATCCCACATTTTTTTCTTGAAAAATTTTAGAGAAATTTCTTATATAAAAAATGTATTTAATAATAAAACGATTTTTTAAAGTTTATTTGCATAAATTCATACTTTTCTGGAAACCAGACGGCAATTTTATGCATTTGAACATTATTATCTCATTAAATCCATGTTTTATATTTATAAAATGTATCTTAAATTCCAAAGTACTTTTACATAAGAGCAAGTTCGTGCGATCCAGTCGTGCATTTTATTTTCATTAGTTTGATAAAAGGTATGCTTAAAACTAATCTTCTTTCTCCTCGTCTTGTGTTTCCTCGTCATTTCCTTAATATCGTATTTTCATACATATCATCATTGATTTTTTTGTGAAGGTAGTTAAGAGAGAATATTATTAATAATGGTAGATTGGACTGAAGGGAAAAAAACCAATGTGGCCACGCATTTATGGAATAAACAAAGATATCCTTTACTCCTACAGATCACACACATTTGCGTTAAATGCTTAAAAAAAAAAACATTTCTTGATTATTTATTTCAATATAAAATACAAAATTCATTACGAATTTTAAAATGCTAGTGTTAAACACATCTTCAACTGTACCCTTGAAGTCAAATGCAAAGTAAACACATAAACACACCTTTTACCCATTTTCTACAATTAAGCCTAGTACGCAGATCGCGCTAAGTTTTATCTCCCGCATTTTTATCCAAACATCAGCTAAAATCCAAGCTAAATTTTGACATACAAAATTAAAAACCTTGTGGTGAATACTCGTATGTCACAGAAAACAGCTGTTCTCTAAATGAATGAATTATGAGTGATTTTTGCTGTGGAAAATCTTTTAAGACTTCCGTCACCAAATATTCTCCACTAAATATTATTCCATTTCAAATTGAAATTGAAATTAAGCTGGAGAATAAATGTGCCCGATAGTTATTTCGTGCGCTAAATTTTGACAGATAAGTTATGTACAGTTCGAAGAGAAATTTTGATTTGTTAGCTGGAGCAGCGTACCACTCGGCTTAAATGCTTGACATAATTTTAGCTTGGTTAAATTTTGGAGAGAATTTTGTATGGGAGGTAAAATTTAGCGCGATCTGCGTACTAGGCTTTAAGGCGGAAATGTCCATCCACATTATAATCAACAATAATTAAAAAGGAGCATCGTGTTGAAGTTTCTTTTATTCGTGTACAGCGCCATTATTTTTCATCATTTAACTATCGATTTGGATTAGATTTTCGATACATGAGTTGAACGATCGGTTTAGAGTTGAATTGAGAATAAATGAAGAAAGAATCTGCTTATAACAAAAAAAAAAAAAAACAAAATACATTAAAACGCAAGTACTCTGTCTATCCACCAAAACTAAGGGATTCAAGTTGAATACTGTATAGTTTAGTTGTTTCTGTGTCAATAGCTTATATAACTTTCAGGTTTAACTTTATTCAAATTTTTGGCAGCTGAAAAATCTAAACTGACAAGCTGATTTTGAGTATACTTGAATTCAATTTACATATTTGGAATATCTACTAACTCTGTGTTATCCCAGAGTTAAGTTCATCACTGAAAATGTTATCCTTTTGACAAAAATATTAGCAGGTTTTCGAGTATTTGTGCCCAGTTTTCAGTGTTGGTGGTAATTTCGTGCTAAACCGGCAAATAAATTAACCCAAGTTATCTCAATTGTCAATTGGCAAATATCTATCAAAATCAAAGTGCAACACTATGGAAATTTGTTTTGACTATCGAAACGGAGACTTACATGCAGAATTATGAAAAGTGTGATTTCCATATCACACCCTTAAAACAAATTTATCGAATGAATAACATGCCCGTTAGACTCTGTTTCAATAGTGTCATGGATCCTCATGGAACTCATCGAAGAAAACATCGTGATGGATGGCGTAATGAAAAGTCGCAATCTAAACAGGGTCTTATAAAGATGCGTGTAAGCGCATTTTAAGTAGTTGGCAAACACGAACATTGGCTCTGTTATCGTTAAGATGACCGTAAATAAGAAGAATATTAGAGAAACGTCAACATATTTAAGAAAGGACTTTCTCAAATTTATATTTTATAAATACAGTTTATTTAGCAAATGTTTCAATTTTAGATGCGGCTTATAACATAACAGATAAGTAAAACTTTAATGTATGTATGTATTATTTTTAGTGTTTGTTTTTTAGTTTTGCTGCCATGTACAGCCAAATTGACAAACAAACAAAAGAACATAACATAGATTCATATTATTATTGGCACCGGTGCTCTCGTGATTCTTAACAATATTGTATAGGCATAAGATATTTCGCCCCTAGCGAGGTATCCGTCGGAGCGGAAAATTTTCTGCAATGCTTACTTTTTCGGACTTTTAAATTGCGTTCGAGGTATCTATCATCGGAAAAGAATAATACATATATGAGTCGACACATTCATCTGACGTGCGATAAATTAAAGACTCAAATAGAGATGTACAAAATATATAGGTTCATCGATATATGTATCATCCGATATTTGAATTTATAAATATCAAACAAGCTTTGAATTATCTTATGAGAGCTTCCAATAAGTAGGAATAGCAATTATACTAATTAATTGTAGGATGGCGTTAGCTATAACAAACATTTATACACAAATATTTCCATTTGAAATACATAATATCGAATCGGCAATTATTGATACATTCCAGGATTCCCATCACTATATATATTTACCTCTTATATTATTACCGCTGGCGAGTCGAACAAATAAACATGTGAGTGTGAGAAATTAGTATTACGGTTGGCGAATGTCGAATGTGTTACCTTGTTACCTCGCTAATGAAAAAATATCACCTCGAACATTCGATTCGCAAACCGTAATAGGGGGTTAAACAGATGTATTAACCGAGTTCTCAATAGTTGGCCAAAATACTAGAAATCAAATAAAAGGTCAATTAAAGTTTTCATAAAATTCAATTTTCTCAACTAAAACCTAACTATAGATAGTTTTGGAAGCTGAGTCCAGAGAAATACGGATACAAAATAAAGAAAAAAGAAGTATGTTGAGAAATCAGAGCAAATTGAACGATATGACAAACGCCGCGTAAGTTATCTATGATTTAATTTTTGTATACATATTTTAACAATTGTCTTACAGATTTAAAAAAAACTTTCGTCTCAATAAACATGTGATTGAATACGTCCTTCAACAAATAAAAATAAAATTTAAACACGATCATCGTTGCCGTTAAACCGGAGCATAAACTCGCAGCATGCCTAAGATTTTTCGCTGAGGGAAATTACCAATATGGAGTAGGAAAAATTACCAGTCTGCTATGGGTTAAACGACCTTTTCGGGTATTCTAGAGGAAGCACTGGGTATAATGGAACACACTCTGTGCAACAATTGGATATCCTTAAAGATGTCAGAAGAAGAGATTCAGCTTTCGAAAATAAATTTTTTTGAAAGAACTGGCTTTTCCGGGAGTGATTGGCTGTGTGGATGACACTCATGTACAAGCAATTACGCCCGTTGATAACAAACATCTCTTTCCAAAATACAAAAAAAAAATATTGTTATTCATCCATTTTTTGTTTCTTTAAAGATTTGCGACTACAAAACGAAGATTAGAGCCGTTAATGCAAACTATCAAAAAGCCAATCATGATTCCCATGTTTGGTCTTTGAGTCCGGAACGTATTTATTTTGAACACAAATATCTGAGTGATGCAAGAGAAAGCTGGTTACTAGGTGAATCAATATTTAACTTGTTATATCTTATGAACTAACGTAACCTCATCTTTTTGAATTCAAAATTGGCCCTTTTGGCGAACGTTTTTTAAATTAAAAAGTACTTTTTTTTAGATTGCCAGTCTTGTCAGTTGCAGGATTGAAACGTTTCTGAGCCTCACTATCAGTCTTCTTAAACCATTTTTAGTTAATAAAAATATTTCGAAAAAATGTCTTAAAGGACACTTTTCAAAATGCATTTTTCGTTGGACGTGTTGTAACGTGTCTCATATGAAAATTTATCGAAATGATTCTTTGATCTAAAAATAGTTTTCAGTACTAATTAGAAAACTTAAATTGAGACTCCGAAGAATTTAAGTCATACAAATCAAAGAAATGGTTTGGAAATGAAAACGCCTTACATTAATTTTAATTTCAAAAAAAAAATCATACAAAATTCTTCGGAGCTTTGGAATATACTGATAGTAACTATGTATTTTAATTTCATTTTTCAAGGCGATTCAGGGTATGCCTTGGAGCCTTGGCTTATGACACCTTTCAGGACTCCAAGGACACATAGCGTTGAAAGCCGCTATAATACGTCACATAAAAGCGCAAGAAATATAGTCGAACGTGCCATAGGCTTGTTTAAAAGCAGGTTCCGTTGCTTATTGAGTGCTCGACAACTACACTATGACCCAATGAAAGCGGCACAAATAGTAAATGTGTGTTGCGCCTTACAAAATATATGTCTATACTTCGATAGTGATTACGACAATATGGAGACCACAGACAACACAGAATAGGAAGAGAGTCAGGAACCCGAGGAATTAGCACCAAACTTATTTCGTAGTCAGGCAAACGTAATAAGAAATGAAATATCACAATACTTGCAATAACTTAAAAATAACTTACACACATAAATTACTTCATTCAATAAAAAAAATAACTTATTCTCCTAAAAAAATCACAGTCTCCATGGCATTTGTTTGGTAGTATTAAATAAAGTATTATGGATCAAGTTGGCCTTAGAAATTTTAAGTTCAAGTATCCTTGCATTGATCTCAAGTTTGCGCAATGCAATCCTTCGCATTTTAGTGTTGTGTTCTTGCATTTCTTTCAACTTTTTTTTTTCAACTTCCACCGATCGATACACTCTTTTGAGATGAGTCGCTGAGTCTTGCAGAGTTTTTGTTGTGTCCTTCAAGAGGTTTGTTGTGTCCTTCAAGAGGTTTGTTGTGTCCTGCAAAACGGTTTTGATTTCCGTATATAACTGTTTTTGATTTTCCATCTGCTTTTTGAGAAGCTGAATGGATGAAACAGTTTTTCGTATGAAATCGGAGAATTTTCCGTTCCGACGGATACCTCGCTAGGGCAGATTATTGATGTTGTTGATGAAGTTCCTGCTGTTTCGGCTCCCGATGTTGTAAGTCTCAAGACAAAGATCTAATCTGGATGGAATGCAAACGAACCTTCGTAGGTTTTATAATGTTCCGTCATGACATCTATAAAATTCCTTTATACTATGAGGGAGTAAACGGTTACTTATTACATGAAATACATGCAAACTTTCATCCAGCTGAGTAAGAAAAAACTCTCTTGTTGGATAAAACATCAACATGGCTGATTCAGCTTAAAAGTAAGTGCGTTCTTTTTCTCTTAAAAATTAAACACAAATAACTTAAATCATTCCTTTATTCCAAAAATTTAACTTAAGTTAACACTGTGACGACGTCATAATCGTGTTGGAAGTAGTAAATTTCGAGGCACCAAAGAGGCTCAAAGTTTCTTAGTCAATATGATGAGATTCAGCAATGCGGACTCCAAATTCAATTTTCTCAATGCGAGCAAAGCCTTATATACGATAAATGAATGCAATTACTTCGAATATACATACATATGTATGTATATACAATTCTGAGTCAGTAGCATTTTCAAAAGTAGGATGCGATTCAAAAACTTTATTTCTAAAAGTGCCGGATGCAAAACCATTTGGTTAGTATATTCAAAAAACATATAATGAAATTCCTATACGCTCCCGAAAGCTATTTACCTTTTATATTTGTTATTTATATCAGATTTTGGAAAGTTTTTTTTTTTTTTTTCTTGGAACTTCAAAACCAAAACAGAATAAACAACAAAATTCAAATATTATGCGAAGATAGATATTTATTTTAACTTTTAGGGTGTTTTTGTTGTAAGCATTTTCAGGAAACTTTCAACCAAACCTAGTTTATTATCTGTAGGAATAAATTTTGTAAACTTTTTGAGTTTATCATTCAGTGTAAAAGGAATTATAGATATCGTTTGCCCTTCTGATTTCCAGTTATATCGAACGTTACTATACATATACAAGATGTGTAATAATCAAATTTTATGTTTACCATATCCATTTTCCTATTGATCTTCTTGTGAGATTGTATCCTTCGCTTCTCCAAAACACAAAACACAAATTATATCCAATCAAACTTTTATTGGCTCTCGAAAAAAGTTTTTCCTGTACTCGTAGATGTAGCCGAACAATCAAATGACACTTCGATAAAGCTATCTCTTAGGCTGTGCAAGCATATCTAACATTTGTATGAATTTATTTAGGTTAAATGTTCTGTTAAGGTGGATGAAGAATAATATTTTTTATATTTTTATGGATGTAGATTTTGAAAGTGAGCTTACCGCTGCTTCAGAAGAAAACCGGCACAACTCAACAAATGCAATTTTTGAGTTAACAACGCAGTTTTGCGAATAAAAAAAATTAAAGGAACGACTGGTCACTCGAACTTAATCCTATGTTTAAGAGACTTTGAATTTTAAAAAAACGTTCTATACTAAAAAAGGAAAATATATTATTATTATTATTTAAATAAAACATTTTTGTGGCTTTATAAACGGATAAGTGTACAGTTTGTGGCCATAGGCTCCTTCGCGATAATTTTATTAAATGCGAAGGTTTTTGTGGATTAACGTTTAAAAGGAAGTTCGCTCATCTTTCCGATGAATCTGCTAAAGCCCTGCAAGCAGATCGAAATCTAATGTGGCGTTGCCCAAACTGCATTGTTATCAGTGGATCCCTTTTTCATTTAATAGTGCAATTAAATACAGACGTTGTCGAAATAAAATCTAAATTGTGCAATGACTCTATCCATAGTTCTATTTCATTATCAAAAACCAAAAATAAAAAGAATAAATTAGTTGTGACTTCAAACCAAAATAATTTAAGTCATGAAAGCAATACAGTAAATGCTAATAAACCCCCAAATATTCCGCATAATATATTTGTTGCTTTCTCATCAACCCAACAATAAATTGAAATAGAGGCAGCGAACGATATCGGTTCTGTGTCATCAATACAACAACAGCTCACAATTGGGACAGAGAACCATCTCAAAACCACCGATGTTGTTATGAGCGCACCTGTTCTTCCTTCGTCATCCAAACAACCACACCATCAATTTCCCGTAGATGATCTAAATGATCCTACGTCAGCACACCAACAAAAACTTACAACAGAGAAAGAAAGTGATCGTCAAAACACCGGCGATATTCCATCTAAAGTACAAAAGAAGTATCGGAAAGTTCAAAGAATACCGAAATTGTTTGGTACTTCTTCCGAACAAACCTTGCCATCAGTGCCTAGACTACGTTCGTACATCTTTTTCGTTTGGATAAATGTGTTTACGAAAATGATATATTCAGGGCTATCGTGAATCGCATTTCTCGAGAAATTTTTCCCAAATTCGGGAAACAGCTATCGTAAACTAATTTCGAAATTAGGGAAAAATTCCGCGAGAAATTTTTACCTCTCGTGAACTATTTTTGTATTGGAAATTTCCTTCGCTTTCTGGAGAAATATTCCGTTACAATTTTGCAAGGGAATCCGGAAAGTTATCTGTTGATATGCGAGTTATCTCTATAAAAAATAAACAAAACTATAAAAACTAACTAAAATAATTGATTTTTTAAGGTCAAATTCCAAACAAATAGAAGAATTAATTTCCTCAATGGAAAAAAATCCGGACATTGCAAATGGCTTTACTAATAAAAGCAAAGATGATGTCCAAAAATTTCGGAAACAGCTAGAACAAGACCAGGTTACGGAGGAACAGCGCAAGGTTTCTTTGCATGAGGCAAAATATCAGACAGTTTTTCGACCAAATATTTGAACACGGCTTACTAACTCTATAATAATTGTGAAATCTGTGGATAAAGGATACTCATAATAAATGTGATGATTCAAACAAATAGGTTTTTCAACATACAGTGCTTGTGGAAGCTCCAAAGGATTAGAATGGTCTCTCAAACTGCGTCGTATGGCTCTCGGCTCATTTCGCCTTCTTGACTCTTCTTCCTCTAATAACAACAAAACTGATATTCTTTGCATTTTTATAAATGTTTAACAAATGTAATTATTTTGTATCAAAGCTAACTTCTTTGTTTTTTCTTTAAAATGAAATGTCAAACTGTTCGAAAATTATTTTCGAATATTTTTTCTCGTTTCTATGTTGGTAAAACTTATTCCCAGGGAAAAGCATTCCGCCAGCAATTCATAATAGCAGGAATGTGTTCTCGAGAAGAGAAAAATTCCGTAAGAGAAATATTTCCCAAGGAATTGCCGATAAGGCTGATTATGTAGTTTCGTATGCTGCAAACAAACTATGTAAATCTACCGGAAAAAGTGCTGCAGTGCAGTATACTGATTAAAAAGGATGTCGACGTCTCTTCGTTAGATTTCATTAATTTTAAATTGGGAATTCCCATGCTTTTGAAAATGCACTCAACCCATCTATTTGGCCCATTGGTGTACAAATAAACACACTTTTGAACCATTCAAAAAACGAAGAACCTCATATTCCGAAAGAAGTTGCATAAACTTAAAATGTGCTTCGTCATCATTACCTTGTCTGTCACAATTAAGTGTTTATTATCAAAATGCTGGTGGATTACGTACCAAAACAAATCAGCTTTTTATTAATTCTTTGATGCATGAATATGATGTGATAATTTTGACTGAAACCTACTTAAAAGAATGCTTTATGTCTTCTGAAATGTTTGACTCGTGTGGATCGTCCGATAGAATCTGGAATGGAACGAGGAGGTGGAGTTTTAATTAGTCAGCAGGCAGTACGATTTACCTATGCCTTCATCATTTTTCGATCAACTTTGTGTGTTCGTCAAAACTGAGATTAATGAAATTTGTTTTATAGTAAGTAAGTTATATTAGACCTCGTAGTAGTTTTCAATTATATGTTCAACTTATGTCTTACATAAACGAAATAGTTAAGGATTTAACAATTGATCAGTTTCCATGTGTGTAAGGTAACTTTAACATTGGTGACATAGAGTGGTGTTTTATGGTTGAAGAACAAACTTTGGTCCCATTTAATGACACCACAGATATCGAGACTGAAGTTGTTGATTCTTTAGCTTCATTAGGCTTATTTCAAATAAATTATTCTAGGAATCTATTAGGTTGAAATACGATATGAAATACTTTTTATATTTCCTTTAGTAAATAACCAATTTCATCATAAAGCAGTTTATATAATCTTTGAATTTTATAAATTTAACCAGGAATTTCAAGCTGAAAATAATTTAAGTTTTAATTTTAATAAAGCCGACTTCATAGGTTTAAATAATTTTTATAGTGGGGAACTTAGATTTAGCAATAAACCGCTTAATGAAACGTATGACGTGTTTAAAGATATTATTTTCAATGGCATTGAACAGTTTGTCCCGGTTCTTAATAAATGATCATTTTTTAAGCTTCCTTGGTTTAATAAACGGTTAAAGAATATAGAAAACGTGAAAAATAAAGCATTTAAACTATCGCCATCTTCAGGTTTATCTGAGCACCGAGCTCGCTTTCTTCAGTTTCGGAGAGAGTTTGATTTTTTGAATAAGTTTTTGTATCACATACATAAGTGCTGTTGAAAGTAATATTAAAAAGAACAGCAAGTTCTTTTGGGTCGTTTTCATAGTTTGAGTTAGAGATGAAAAATGTTATGTGATTTCTAAAGCAAATATAATTTTATGAACAAACATTTTAATTTTTAAGTAGTTTTTAAATACAAAACTTTTAAGACATTTGTATGAACAAAATCTGGAAAATCGTCCTTTTCTAAGTTGAGATTAAGGATGGCTTGGCAGTTATTCACACGCAACGGACGGTCAGCAGGCATTAACTTGTGCGGGAGCATGTGTAAGTCTTTTACTAAAGTTCGCTGTAGGGTCCGTCTGGTGATGTCCAATTGCGTTGCTCGTCCTTTGATTGATGTTTCTTCGTTCTCAGCGACATCGGAAGCCACGGCCATGATATTCTCGACCAAGCAATTAGTCCTGTGGGAGCTGCATCCTGCGTGGTCACTTGGAGTTTCAGTCTGTTCGATTCGAGAAAATCGACGTCGAAATTCACGCTGCGCTAACACCATCCACCGAATCTTAGTCAAAAATATCGACACAATTATTCCACGCTCTTGCGGATTATAACGCTCCATTGCTTGTCTGTTTGTATTCTGCAGCTGTCTAGTTGACAAATGTCAAATATAATTGACGTACGACGCCATTTGTAAAAAAATAAAACATCTTCCACTATGTGATTAATTTTGCACCACTTTATAGAAAAACTGTTAAAGTTGTTAGCTCCAAGTCCTCTGCATCTTTAGTTATATATAATAGTTTATGAATTAATACAATAACCCTATTTTGTGTCAAAGTTTCATGTTAATATTGTAGAAGGGAATGAGGATCTATTATCTGTCTATATATTCTACATTGACGGATTTCGTAAAAATTAGTCCATACCTGAATGCCTGTTCAAATGGAAAAACTAGTTATAAAAAGCACCATAAAAATCGTCGTATAGAGTTGTTGGGCTTACTTTCAATTGAGCTTTCAGTCACCCAGACTAGGTCCTCTGGAATACGCGATGGCTCAATTTTTAAACCGGAGTTTCGGGCTTCTTTTTTGCCTTTAACCTGAGGGCTGGATCTCAATTATTAATTTAAACCTCCCTGCACACTTCAAGGAAATAGCGAAGGATTTAATAGGAGCTATCGATTCAAATTAGTTTTAAAGTTCTGACTATTGAAGGGGAAAAACAGAAACAAGCAATGCATTCCACATTCGTGTGGTACGGCTATAGAATAAAACTCTGAACTTGATACTACGTCTGGAGATGAGCTCAAGGGTAAATTGATGGACATTCCCTGAAGCGCGGTTGAATTGTTTAAATTGCTTAAAAATAAGGATAGAATAATGATAGATACGCAACGTTACGTCGACGTCGATGTTTAAGAGGTGTAAAGGGTTCTGTTATATTTCTATCACCTATCGTTTTTATATATCCATTTTGAATTCTTTTCAGGAAATTCATATTTGGCAATCACTCTCAAGCCTTAGCCGAATGAAGTCTTTATAGATTACAGCCAGAAATATTGACAAATTTGTTGTTCTTGAAGTTTTCGGATTCTTCTTTGCAAGTACGGTTTTTCAATTTCCCATTAGACAGTGTGGCTGAAGTTCCACATCCTAAGAATAATAATATGAAGTGAATATAAAAATGAATTTAAAAGGCTGTACTTTCATTTGTGAAACAAGTTAATGAATTAGAAGTGACTAGAAGTTCTAGACAAAAGATAATTGTTGAATATAAGAAAGATACTCGGAGACAAAACGCAGCCTTGAAGTACACCAGTATTTATTTTATGACTATCAAACTTGAAACCATCCAGTACACCTTCTATTCAGCGCAGCGGTCCGAAAGGAAATTTATAATCCAACGAAGAAGTGAACTCTACCATATGCTTTTGAAATATCAAAAATCCTATTTATATTTTTTTATTTTTTTAAATAATGCAAAGATTTGGTTCACTGTTCAGTGGCATGTGCCATCAAATCACCAGTAGACCTTTTGCTACGAAAGCCCTACTGACCGCATCGTTAAGAAGCTTCCGTTTTTTAAAGATATTTCTTAAGCTGGTAGTTGACTAGCATTTACATGAACTTCGAAAGAAGGAACGAAAGTGCAATCGGTAGATGCTTGGAGGGTGCAGAAGATTCAACTTTTCAGCTGTTTTCCATCTACTTGAAGAGACACTAGTAGGATAGGACAGATGGAAAAGATTACCCAGTAATTTTGTCAGCGTTGAAGACTTATGGTATTCCCAAGAAACGTAGTATCGATTAAGCTCTGATGATCTAGGTGTCCATCTGGCACCTCCGTACTTTCTAATTGATAAATTTGTTAGGAAAATTTCTCTCAGCTTCTTTACTGATACTCTAGCTGTGTGTGAAGTAGCCACCCATTTTGCTGAAATTATGTTTTGTTGAACCCGAAAATAACGCACCAGTACTTTGGCGATACAAGTCCGCAGTTACAGCCTCGCCCTTGTTGAAAAAGTCACGGCTAGCAATCCTTAGGTCAAAAATTGTCGTCTGTCGTTTCAGTATCCAGGAAACGTTTTTGATGAGGATTCTTAGGGTTGTTTTTGGGGACTACTACTCTTGACTACTGAATCAACAACAAGATAAGTTGCATTTTCAGTTCATCACTAACTCGTCGAAAATTAAACTGGGGACAAAAAGTGCGAAATGTACCCAACGAAAATTCGCGGTACACTCCTTACAAATGACTCATTTCCACTGGCAAATCATCACATTCCTGACTCCCTAGCTTACAATTCAAATAATTTACATTAGTACTTATTGACTGACTTAAATACAGTTTACGGATTTGCATAATTTTGGAAAATAAAATAAAAGATTTTTTTTTTATATATTTTGTATTATTAATACGGAATTAATTTTTATCTTCGTATAGAAATTTCAATTCATTTACAGAATTTGGGCCTCACGCATAGTTACAGAAAATATTACAATATTTGCGTTCAACAAAAATCTCTTGCTTAAAGTGACAAACTTTAATTTTAATTTTAAATTTAATTTGTGAGCAATAAACCCTTTCTTCAAAACCAACATTTGTTACAACTATCTATTAAATTTACAGGAAACACCTGGTTCACAGTATTTTCCTTGGAATTTTACAGTAGTCATAGGGTTAAGTAGCCTGGGTATGCTCACATATTACTATTGTGTAAGTTTATTTTTGTTTTATTTTTAAGATAAACCCTTTACTTTGTGTTTCTGAGAAAGGTAGCATGTGCCAAAGGCGGAAAATTACTTTTTGAAGGGCTTTCATGATTAGGAATTGTAGGGTTCAAGTAAACTACTTCTATTCTATATGGAAGAACAGAAGGGCTCTAAGCAAAATGAGAATCATAAACTGTATTAGAGAAAAGACCAATTTCTTCTTTTTGTTTGAAAATAATCTGTATTTGAATGCACTTTTTGACCCCCTGGCATGTCTTATTATTTATGTGAATTAATGTGGCATGCGAAATGAAAATTATTTAAATTTATTTATTTGCCTTTAAATGGGTTTTTCATAGTGAGAAGAATGTTTTGTATAGATTTATCATTTCGCACCTTAATTTGTGTCGCAAGACAAAATGGACAGTTTACTTGGTGGTCGCAGCAAGGCAAAAAACAAACATTTTAAATTAACATCACTTCAACATTCGTATTTGAAATTGCAGAAAACCGGATCTTTATATATAATATTGTATAACTCTTATATAGAGAAATTCAAGGCAAACTCTATCAAAACGGTTTTGCTGCTCAGGCAAGAGCCAAGGTATAAGATGAAATCTTCTAGGCTGAAACTGGCTTACTTTACTTTAAGAGCACTCAGTATAAATTATTATTTATATGTATATTAGACTCCTTCTATTGCTTTAGTGATGAAAGACGCACGTCTTAGAATGAAGAAAGTTGTGTGGGTACATTAGTTTTCGATTTCATTACTCCACTCAAACGATTGGGCATGATTTAAATTCATAATATATTTGGGCATACGTACATGAAGGTCCAAACTATCATCCAATTGTTAAACTTTCACATAATCTCAAAATCTTTTAAAGCATTTTTTACGGAATTTTAAGTTTTATTTGTAAGTTTCTTGTTTCTCCTAGAAAATAAGGCTTTGTCAAAAGTAACTCCAAACGACATTCGTATCCCTTAGCCTCTCAGCCTTAGAAAATCGAAAAGAAGTCAACTTCGTCTCAACCGATTTTAGTTAGGCCTCGGACAAAATTTAACATAAGCTTATTCTATTCACACTGTCCACCTTAACCTTTCTTTTAAAGATGGATTTCTTCTCAATATCGCTGCTCAGCAATCTAAGCAATATTTTGGAAGAGCTGATACTAAGGAAACTTAAGGAGTTCTGCAGCGAGAACAACTTAATACCTGACGTGCAGTTTGGCTTTAGAGAGAAGCACTCTACATTACACCTACTCCTGAAGTTCATGCATGACACCACCATAGCTCTCAACAGTCATCGTGTAACAGTCAGGTGCTTTTTAGATGTTGAGAAAGCATTCGATAGCGTTTGGTTAGACGCTCTTATACACAAACTATATCTGCAACATTTAACGCCACCATTAATAAAAATTCTTTTTTCATTTTGTTCATCCAGGAACTTCTTTCTGCAGTTAGGAAACTGCTCCTTAACTATGAAGAACGTCAAATCCGGAGTCGCACAAGGTTCAAAACTTGGCCCCTTTCTCTACAGTCTGATGACATCAGACCAGCTCATCCCAACCGTTTGTGAAAACCTGCTGTATGCTGATGACTCACTTACATATGCAACCTCAATGTTACCACTAGTCGCTGTCCGGAAAATTGAGGCTCATATCTACAGACTATTTCATTTTTACAAAACATGGGGCATCAAAATCAATACTGACAAATCGGAGCTTGTCTGCTTCAGGAGATGTCTTCGATGGAAACTTTTTTATAAATTTAAGGAAATATACCTTGGAATTGCTTAATAGGAAACTTAAAAATGAAAATTATTCTTTGTTGTCAGAAATAATAGTTGGAGACTAGTTTAAACTAAATTTCATGGAAAATTCTGTAATAACAACCCAAGTTGATATTTAGCATAAATTAATTCAAGACGCTGGTACATGAGGTACCTCCTTTTTTGTGATGTTCATGTTTTGTTTCATCTCTTCTTCAAATAACAAGATTATATTTCGAAGGATTACTGAATACCCCTGGTTAAAACACAAATCAATATCCATATAGTCAATAAGAATACTTTGTAGAACAATGGTACACTTAGGCGTATACGTACTTTTTTATTTGGATTTTATTTTCTTTACTTTATGTACTTGTAACGGTAGATGTTGACCCTATCCTACGATATCCTCGGATATCTCTCCCACTTAAACAAAAGAGGAACAGGAACCCCTTCTCGGTCCAATAGGGCATAGGTTAGGTTGTCCTGGTAGAGAAGTGCGGCAGGCATGCTTGCAAACGCGCGACACTAGCTCGTCGGATAATCGTGGGAACTTGCACTGCTACCGGACCCGTTAAAATTTACATGCCTGTTTTGTTATAAATGAACACACTTAAAATCGGAACCACAAATGAAAACCGGATTAGAAGATTGTTTTTCTATTTTCCATTCTGAGTAAGGCTTGGAAACTCGGAGATGTTGAAAGTTTCCATTGCGAACCCACCCTCAGTCGAGTTTCATAAACTCAGACCATCCTTGGCTAACGTCTCGCAAAATTTTATGACACTAGCCCCTAATTTAAAGTAGAATAAATTAACGAAATTTATTCACTACCCGTCGAATGTATTCCCTCATCGTACGTCCCCTTCTAGCACACGAAAAAAATATATCAATTAATCATCACGATCACATCATCATCCACATAAATAATAACCAAAAGCGAAAATTTCGTATCCATTTTTAAAGATTTATTTCATTTTTAAATCTTTTATACTTATTATCTATTTCTCTTAAAAATAACAAAAAATATTCAATTCAATTACCTACACCCTTAGTGATCAGCTGTGATATAATAATCGTAATATCTATGTAGTTATTTCTACTTTCTTTTATCTCAAATTTCTTTCGCCTACTATTCTAGCAACATATCTGTGATTTTTAGCTTTAATTTCTTCTTGAACTGTGATATTAGTTTTAGGTTTTAATTCTTTGAATTCATTATTTATTTAATCGTAATTTTATTTAGTTTGAATCTACAAGTTCATTCGCAAAATTGTTTGTCTAGCTTTAACTATTCCTTCTCGCTGTGACAAAACAGGCTCAGTCTCACTCGCCTACTAAAGCTTTACAAAAAAATCTAGGTAACGGTATTACATCTATGGAAATTTGTTGTTTAGTTCTCTTTAATTATTAATTTCGTAATTTACTTGGTCTCTGTCGTCATCGCATCGAATCCAAACTATACTCTCTTCAGTTCAATAATTATATTTACTCTATTATTATAATTACGCGAAACTAAAATTTTTTTTTTCTCTTTATTCTTTTCTTTTGATAGAAAATCGCGGACTCTTCCTTTTACTCAGTACTTTGAGAACTCTCTCAATGAACCTTTTCCTTGAGCTTTATAATTTCTATGCTCAATATTTCAACCCTTAAAATTTTCTTCGTCCAATAGATTTAAGATAGTGTATGTAATTCAAAATTTAAAAAAATAGACTCACCAGGATGGTTTTTTTTTTTTCTTGTAATCTTAGGAATTTTCTCTCCTTTAATAAAAATCAAGTTGGCTGGTCTCTCCGACGATGATGTGCACAACATACGTAGAAGACGGCTCCGACTTGTTGGCTTAACGCTGGTTAGATTAAAAAAAAACACAATCTTAAAGCAATTGAACGTTTAAATTAATAAGACTGGAATACTTATCTTTTTCTTCCTTCGTACTTTCTTATATTTATCCCTCTAAGACTATTGCTGACCACAAAAGAGTTTACAATATTAATCTAAAACCTTTCAGTAATTCAATACTTAGGTTTGAACCGGGCGATCATATGGAATGATAATCATCGATAAGTACTCAATAATTATTTGACCACAGCTGGGTGATCGTATAGCGCAAGTGTAACCTTTTGGGGATTGCGGACAGTTTGGCAGAGATGTGATGGATGCTGATAATTTGTGTAATCTGTGCCACACTTGTGCTTATCAGCAGATGGTTGTGCCGCTAGGGCAGTGAATAAAAAAATTTGGTGGGTGATGTGTAGCACGTAAGTACGTCGTCGATTCTCGCTCACTAGTCGGGCGCACGTGAGTGACGTCGTTAGTTGGTTGATCGTGGCGAAGTAGATGATGTCGCAGACCCCGTGGGGACTACGCTTCTGGTTTCCACTCTGTACACGCGGACCTAACACACGTTCGACCAGGTGATGTGGACTTTGGAATTCTTTTGGTCCTTTTGGACCAGAAGAGTAGCTTAACTATAGCTTGGTTCGTTCGTACCACTTTCTATGGCGTATGTTCTGTATATTTTAAGGCCGAGTGTCACGATAGAGAAGGGGACGTTTTGTCACTACCACGTGTCCACGTATGACGATTAATCTTTTTTTTTTTCGGTGACCACTACACAATATATATAAATCTTAGTTATGTTTTCTATATGTAATAAAAATCAGACTTTAACTTTACCTTTACTTAATAAAACAATGAGTGACTTATACTCAATTATAAATGATGATTACGCAACCTTTTTCTCTGTGAAAGCGCATTAGGTAGGGTCCGTGGAGATGGTGCGTTAGACCCAAATTCCTTTTCGGGCGTCTCTACAATTGGTTTTATTTTAAGTATTTTACTTAAAATTTATTAAAAGTTTACCTTTTCTCTATCGAAAAAAAATATGGACTTGTCCCCTAGCTATTTCCTTTTAGGTACTTAACGAAAGAAACATATGTTAAGGTTTTCGAATAAAATTCATCGCAAGTACAGGGATATACTTTTGTGATGTTTCGTGTGGAATTCCTTACGTTTGATTTTAGCTAGATTACCAATTTTTCATGTTTTAGTTTTCTTATTATTATTTCATTACGTTTTCTAATTGTTTATTTATTTTTTTTTTTTTTTTTGTTTTTATTTTGAAGGTGGTCCCTACATACTTCTTATGTTTTTTTGGTAACAAGGGATTATTGAAATCAAATATGTATAAGTCTTTCTATAGGAAACAGAATTCTTTTCATCAGCATTCATCAAGACCAACTAAGCAACTAATACCAAACAAGAACAGTTGTAAAGTAGATGACCTTCTAAGGTACAAATATTCGTATTGCAATTGTTCCTGTTTGGGGGAGTGTATTCGTATTTATTGTTTAGTTGGGTCAGAGCAATCAATGTCACTGTGTTCAAATTACATTTTTGTTTACATTTGAATTTTCAAGTCAATATGTATGTACATGTACATATCTACTTGCATTCCTATTTCAATTTCATTTTCGAAATACTATTCATTGATTTCATTGGTTGCTTTTGTTTAATTTTTTTTCTTGTAATTAAATATGTACATATGTATATACGAATGTAGAAAGTGGGATATTAGTGAAATGAAAGTCTAAGTTTCTTGGACGCCATAATTTTGGCAAATAAGTTTGTCATATTGGAAAACACCAATTAATCAGTATTTATATTTATTCAATTTAGGATTTATTCAATTCATTTATCAACTGTACATGGAAAATTACCCTTATATTAGGTACAGGTTTATGGTGGTATATTTATAATGAGTTAATAAATTACATAATAGAAATTACTTAGAAACTACATAGCTTTAAGAGGATTTTTCAATGATCGTTATTAAGGTATGAAAGGACAGAAATTAGAAAATCTCTATGTTCAAATTTTCGTCTAATAGGAAGTGGAATATTATTCCACAGGGATATAGAATGAACGAAAAACTGTCTGGAGGAAGTCAAGCAAGTAAAAGTATGTGGTATTTTTGTTAAATTACGTGTTGATCACGAAAAAGTTATGTTTTCAAATAAGTACTCAGGATTCTTCGTTAGAATAAGCTTGACGAGAAGGGTTTGCGTTCGGAATTTCAAAAATACTTCAAGATTATAACCTAGTATTCGGCTAGTATATACAGAGACATGGTCATACCTGCTTAGGTTGAAAATAAATCGCGAGGCAGCATTAAAAGCTAATCTGAGTTTCCGCTGAGACGCAGCATCCAAATAAATATAAATATTTCACATCCGTAAGATATAGTTGGTACTATCAGAGCCTTAACTAACTTCATTTTGATTTGGGTTGGTAAATAACTCCTACTGATAGGGAGACTTCGTAAGGAGCGATAAATGTTTGCGATAATATAGTTCCAGTTTATATTGCTGTTGAATAAAATGCCAAGGTTTTTAATTTTGTTGACTATTTCTATAGGAGAGTTATTCATAATTATGGGTGGAAAATTATCGAATACTGGATCTCGTTTGAATATAGGGATTACTTTAGATTTTGATGGGTTGATGAGAAGTTTATTTTCTAGAGACCATGCAGCGATGGCGGTTAAATCGATGTTTAATTTTCCGACGGCAGCTTCAACTTCGCTTTTTTGAAAACTTATGTATAATTGGACGTCATAGGTTTATATATAATATTAGCAATGAGATAAAACTAATGGTAGGTCGTTAATAAACATAGAAAACAGTAAAGGTCCAAGAAATGACTGTTGCGGAACACCTTTACTGAGATTAACAAAAGATGACAGTTTACCATTGCATGATACGGCTTGAGAGCGATTGGACATGTAAGAAAAAATTAGTTTGTTTGTTGAGTTAGACATATTGAAAAAGGTATTTAAGTTGTTGCATAGCAAAACTGGATCTACTAAATTGAAGGCTTTAGAGAAGTCTAATAAGGATAAAAGTGTAACCTGATTCTTTTCAATCGACCTTCTTATGTCCTCTGTAACATTAAGTAGGGCTGTAATACAGGAGTGCTGGGGTCGGAATCCGGATTGTAGTGACGTCAAGATTTTACTTCGTTTCAGGTATATCTTGATTTGGTTGCATATAATAGATTCAAAGGCTTTTGATAAAAAAGGTAAAATGGCTATAGGCCTGTACTCGTTACTATTCACTTTCTTTGGAATTGGTATAACTCTTGCTTTCCACAAAACAGGATATACTGAAAAAGTCAGAATTGATTTGAAAATATGTGCCACATATGTGCTTAGAAGAGGAAGCAGAATTTTGATAAAGTCAGGGTGTATTTCGTCCACACCCATGGATTTTGATTTTATTGTTAAAACATCAATACAAGACAATGAAAAAGCATTATTATTTTGAAGAACAGTCATTGACCTGTGAGACCCCAATTAAATTTCGATTTCCTCAAGGTTAGTATCTTCATTAATCAAGGGAGATGGCTTCCCTAATTCAAGCTTACATACGTACTTAATTCCAGAGGTGCTTGCAAGAGCAGTTTGAGTCGAAGTAAGCACAGTAATACGAGCGTTTAGTTCGTTTTAATAGGCCTGTCACACGGTTTCGGGTTTGTTTAGCTGCCATACAACTATTAAGATTTATTTTTTTAATTTTGGCTGAGTTAGTAATTGCAATGTTTGTTGCCCTTGCCCTGCCTAAAACATGCTTCGAATACATTTATGAACACAATTACAACAGCATGTGTGCAGTCATCATACTTTGTTAAAAATGAGTTCATAATTGCCAAAATAGTTCGATATCAGCATCGGACCAGATTTTGGCCTCGTATTCAATCCTGTGGATGGATAGTTATTAATTTCTTATCAAAGATGTACAAATCAATATTTGTACGATTATAAATTAATTTCAAAAAAAAAAAATTACTCACATTTGATCCTCTGCCATTTTCCTGCAAATTCAGCAACATAAAAAAAACACATGCCAAATTGACCGCATGTTGACTGTAAGTTTACTTTTATGAACACAAATGTTGCCGTGCTCAAGTAGAGGTGATGCTGTTTGTTTACAATTATGAACGCAATTTTTGCAGGACTGCAGCAGTTTTGCAATTACGAACTCAGCCTTTCTCACAAAGGGAACGAACCATTAGATTAATGTTTAGTTTAATTTTTTACATTTTACTGAAAATTTTCTAAAAATCAGCAATTTTAATTTTTTTAGTTGTAATTGTAGATTTTATACCATCAGTTTGACTCAAAAAATAAACGCAAAGATGCTTCATTGACCATCAATACTGTATTCGCAAAGCAACATCGTATTATTTTCGAAAATGAATGCAAAATAAATGTTCATCCAGGAGAATGTGGCTGATTTAAGTTCTTCAAGCTTTTCAACAAGTGCGGATGGATATTGAAATGGAATAGAATAAGCAGTGCGTGATTATTAACAAAATTCTTTTCTTCAAAATAGTTTTTTCTTTTACTTTAAGTCCACATTTAGTTCATTAGTATAAAGACAGACCATAAGGAAAATCTTCCAACTTCGATGATTAAGAATTTGTATCTTGGTTGGATATGGTTCACATGTGATTTTTGTTAAATCGATTCTAGATTAACTGAATTAAACAAAAATTGCCAATTAACAACGTATTCACAAGTCAACTGATGAGCTCATGTGAGATCGCCGGGACGAAACGCCAATTTTTGTGGACTTAAGTCCAAAACAAGAAATTTTGATAAATAATTCAACAAGTTCAATTAAATTGTGCTATAAATCTTCTACTTGGCTGATTTATTTCAGTAGCATAGTAGAGTTTGTACTTTCTTAATTTAAAATCACATGGGGGGAAGTTTGAGCTTTTGATATTTTCCCATAGCTTTTCGACCATCAGCTCATGAGGCTTGGTTCTTCTAAGTCTTTGAACATTGTCTCTTAGATTTAAGAAGGTTTCCATTTTGGAGTTGGTGTGACTTCGCAGTTGCTGATTGTGTGTGAACCACGTGTTTTATAGCCACTTCTGTGACCCTTTCTATTTTAAAGTCACGATATAGATGGTTATTTCTTATTTACCAAGGGCGTATTGGCGTAAGGTGCAGCTTTACCTTTGATAAAAATTGGAATATTAATTAGTTTTCTGTTTGTAAAATCTACATGCGTCGATTTTGTTTCGTTTAATTTGATATGTCATCGTTGCGTCCAATTTCTAATTCTATCGACCTCATTTTGCAGTTTTCTGTAGCCTTCTCAACGGATTTATCACCAATATCGCAGTTTCATCAGCAAAAGGGGGTCATGATAGTTGATGTTCACTGGAATATCCCTAGTATATAATAAATACAGTGTTGGTGCTAGGACACTTCCTTGGAGTACAAAGGCTTCAATTTTCTTGAGTTTCGACATCGTTCAAATGCCTGCCTTACTCGGTCACTTACATTGGATCCGAGTGGTAAAATTTTCAATGACTTTTCTGCATAGATCTGGCTAAATTTAAACGATGGCCTGTGTTATGTTCACCGTGATCGGTAGATTGTGATTCATTTATATAGACCTGTGAAAAAGTTTGGCGGGTTCAAATCACATGAACCTTGTAGCCGATTCACGTCACTTCTGCGAGAGATAACTTAACCATTAAATTTAACTTGTTTACACTATTTTACTTGTTAACACAGCCATTCATCAAAAAATGCGCCTAGTCACTAAAGATGATCTAGCAGCCAAATTGGGGTCCTATTTCAAATGCTACGAATCACAATCACTGAATAAACAGCGTTATGTATAGTCATGAATTTTGAGCTCCTGGGTCAGTTGGATCGATGCAAGATTCATCAAGTTGAAGTCTGCGCAGAACGAGTTCTTGTCCACGGTGAGGAATCAACTGTATCGGGTTCTCAGGAATTAACGGTGAACCTTAATATAAAATACATTTAGATTAATTTTTTCTGTCGGCCAAGCGAAGTGTACCACCCAAACTGATGCCATAATTTATGAATGGCACTTGCATCAAGGAATCTTAAAAGTTATTCATATTATCGAAATGTACGAGTATAATACTGAACATTTCTTACAGAATTATCATATATTAGACGTAATCAAAAACGCGGACACATGGTTAGGTTTTCTCAAAAGATGCAAGAAATTTGTCCCCTCTTCTGATCTGGCTACCATCTAAAAAGCAAATATTCATCCAGAACTTGAGTATTATTTTCATTTCTGGCGGGTGCCATTACTTATTTCAACCTGTGAGAGAGAATCCAGAACAGAGCCGTTAATCTTGTAGGAAACACAACCTTTACGGAAACTTTTGTATCTCTTGAATAGGATCGAAGGATCTTCTGTCTTTCATTACCAAAGCGTTTTTATCAACAACTACCAGTTCCATATTCCTCCTCTTAAGCAATTCAACCGTAATGTTCAGTTTACCCTTAACCCAACTTTGGACATATTGCTAAAATGCAGAGATTTTTTCCTTGGGAGCATTACACGAATGTGGAATACTCTTCCTTCCCATTGCGATATTCAAACATTCAAAACCCATGGTGCATTGGTATATCCCTTAAAATCCTTTCCAACTCATAAACTGTCGTAATATGCTCAAACATTTCAAGGGCAGTCATAATCTGTGAAGTGCACCCCTGCTAGCATTAAAGCTTAATTTTCAATAAGTAGAGATTTATTTAAAAAATGAACCTTCTTACCAAAATCCATTATCAGTCAGTTCCCACTGGGTGCTCCCAATTGATGCCTCTATACATTATCCGATTATCCGCAATGACATTGACTGTGACTGCATGTGCCACATTTTAACCGCATTTTGCCAATTTTATCAGCCCCAAAGTGATTTGCTTCTGTTGGACATTTGCTCATGATCTCAATTCACGCCCACTTAATTAAATTTATTTCTTGGAATTGCCGAGAATTATTATCTCATGGCAGGGCTACACAAGCAAAGCAGGTGAATCAGCAGGCTTCAACCAGTATTCAGTATCCAGTATACTATGCAACACCATCATTATCATCCTCATCGGCAATGGCACCTCGTCTTCTTGTCATCTGACCCAATTCCCAATGACTGATGCAAATCCACTTCATTATCGTTTCCCTTTGATGCACAAAGTTATAGCCAAGCCTGAGAGTAGGCAGACATTAAAATTTACCATCAGCAGGTAGGAATGCATCCAGTGTTTGCCATCACCTTTTCATCTGAAAGAAAATTGGTAATGCCATCATATTCTTTCATGCAGAAAAATGCGGATATTGCACATCCCAATCGCAACATAAAGAGTTTTTATTTGCGCCCAAAAAAAAGATACTCTTTTAATTGAATGCCACTCTGCACCATGGGATCTGCTCTGCTTCACCCATCGCACCACTCCGCGCGCCACGAAGTCGTCGTCGTCATTATTGTTATACGTTTTAGTATTAAGTCTTGAACAAAACTCAATGCTATGAGCGTATAGCTATGACAGCGGAAGAGTAATACTTCAATCATTTGTCTCTTTGAGTTTTCAGTTGCTGAAAACTTAATAAATTTCTCATTTCTCAGCACCCGAGCCATTATACCATCAGCAAGAGTGCCAGTGTGAAAGAACACGATCTCGAGAGAGTATATACTTAGTCATCGCATCCATCCATTTGGACACAAATGGAATGATACAAATGACTGCACTCTCTGTTGCCAGCTGAAGGTTTAATATTTAACTTTTTCGGATTTAGCTCGACTTTGCTGCTGCTGCTATCGTGCCTTTTCTTACCCCGAAAAAGCTAATAAAATTGATTGCATTCATTTAGCTAACTATCTGTTTTGTTTATATTTACGCAACGAAAGTGAATGAAGGAGTTTGATGTACGAAAGAGATACACAGATACAACAGTAAAGGCAAGGCAAGCGTTGTTAGGTTGTTTGTAAGTACAAAAGCGGCATTTCTTCCTTCCGTCGTCATCGTAATCATCGTCAGTCAGTTGCCATCTGTTTCGTCTTCCGTCCATGGTTACCACTCGAAGAAAATCTTTGTAAAAATTATCAATAAAATCCACCAAAACTCTTTTTGGCAAAGTATCTTAACGAACCCTGGCTTAACATGACCCCTATGATATGCACAATCTAGCTAAATGTGAGTGCACAGAACCATTCCAATACGTGTTTCAATAAAAATGAGGACTAGATTCTGCAAGGGGATATCGATTCCATGCTCCGAGGGGATAATGCAATCTGGAATCGTTATACTGAATTGGTCATCGCCGACGCCAGATATATACTTCATCGGTCTTAGATTTAGCTCAAACTTCGTCAAAAACAATTAGACAAAGGCTTGTGCATTTAAATTTTCCTTAAAGAGCGGTGAACTTGGTTCAAAAGAATTTACTAAACTTGTTGGCTCTCCTTGTTCATTAGTCCTTTAAAAATTAATAATGCCCCTTTTTGAGGTATTTAATAAATTTAGTCCAAAGTTCTACGTTAACTAAAATGCACAGAAAATGTTTTCAAAATTAAAAAAAAAGAAATATTTTTCATTATGTATGTTTATTGGGTACGTTCGATAACAAAAATTCGGCATTCTGACGAACGTTGATATTCACACATCTCAACCGTGAATCCTGGAACTCACACTTTTTACTCGCGACTTTTAGGTACTATAAGGCAAATTATGCATTCATAAAATAAAGTTTATCTGTCTGTCTGTATATTTGTTCGACTACAACCTAAACTTTAATGGTTTCCCCCTACACGTTTTTTTCTTTTTTTTAAGGTCAAACATAGAGGTACCTGCCATACAAATTTTTTTGCGAAATTTTAGAAATATTTTTTTTTTCAAAAACTGTTCCACTGTTTAAAAACAAAAATTTAAAAAATTTTAATTAAGTTAAATTTTGTTGGTTGAAAGAAAAAATCGAAAAGTGGTTGTTAATGGTACGCCCCCTAGAATCTTTTTTTTTGTTTTATATTGTCTCAAAAACGGTACAATTGATGTTGGTCATTTTTTATGCTAAGGCTCCCCAAACATTTGAATAGTAGTTGGTATTCAAATTTTCAATTTTTTTTTTGATTTAAAAAAAAATTTCAAAGTTTTTTTTTTAAACTCAATATTTTAAAAACTCCATGCTTGATTTTTTTAAACTTGACAATTAAAAGTTTCTTGATACATTTTTTTCACTCTTTTAATTTTTACGATTTATAATTCAATAAAACAAATTTTAAAATTTTGAATTTCTCATTATTACCATAGCGGATTTTATTGCAAATTTGTATAGAGAAGCTTCTAAAAAGTCGCTTTTCAAAACTTAAAAATAAATGTTTTTTTTTTTTTTTTAATTTAAAAAAAAAAACAATTTTGAAAATTTGATATCTAAAGAACGGGTCAATATTTTTTTTGGAAACTTAATTTTTATTTGTAAAATAATAAAAATTCTAAAATCTTTGGTGTACCGAAAGTTTTTCTTAAAAAGTTTTTAAAATTTTTTATGTAAAAGTTACATTTTTTAAGAAACCGCAAACCGTCTTTGCTTAAGAAATCGCGTGGCATTCTCTTCTTATTTAATTTTATCAAATTTTATGCTTATGAACTGTTTTCTCTAATAATATTCTTTTTTTAAATTCTTAGTCTATTACAGAAGAGCACGTTCGTGCGACCCAGTCGTGAATTTTATTTCTTTTGTATCTTCATCATCGTATCTCACTTTTTATTTAATTTGTGAAAGTGAAAAATGGATGATGAACATCATCATTTTTAGCTCTTTGTCGTTTGAAATATCATCTTTGACTTCCCATAAAAATGGCTAATTTTCAAAACATTTAAAAAAATCGTTCCAAAGTATGTTTTTCGAAATAGTCGACATAATGCTGCCTGACTCATAAAAGGTTTAAATTCGAACTAAAATAAAGCGGTGAAGTAAATAAAGGAGTAAACAGTGGATTTCCAATTAATCTCCATGCTGAAAATCTCTACACAGTCAATTCTCTGGCAAGATTAAGCCACTCAACAATTTTTTCAATGGGGTTATCTAATTTTAATATCATCCCACGGTCAAATAGTCCACCGTCAGTTATACAAATATAAATGAAAAAACAAACCACAATCTTGGGCAATTGATATAGCTTATTGTTTTTCCCATAATAAACCGCGCCTGTACTCTCAAAAATCAGAAGACTGTTTTCCTTCTGCTTCCTTACCCACTAGACCTTGTCTTTTTTCTTAGTTCAAAAGTAAAAGAGAGTACTCAAAGGATACGTTTTTGAGTCGTAGCACATTGCTATAAATTCAATTGTCGTAAAAAGTTGTATTTGATCGAAATAGCACCAGGAATTTCCATATGTAGAAAAATCATGCAAAACTAAATTTTGGATTAAACGCCGAAATTTAGACTCAAAATAAGGTAGTAGATCATGAATCACTAAAAACAGAAGATTTTATTAAGCAGCATTTCCACCAACTACTTAATGGGTATCATATCTGCAGAGAGTAATAAAGTAAGAAGAGATTACATTTCAATTCAATTAAGAATTATAGTTGCAGCACCCGCAGTGTAAAGTCTAACTAGCAAAAAACAACAATACAGTCAGTTCTGATAGCTTACCAGAATCGTCAAGAGCTGAAAGTCCTGATCACCTTTTTGTTTAATTCAAATCCGCCAATAGTTTGATTTCTCGTTTGGGACACTATGGTGTGGTGAGCGAACTTAGGATACCTTGAAAACTAATTGAGCTGTTTTACGTGACTTAAGTAAATATGCGGTACAATATGCAAATAAGGAATAGTTCCTATGAACTATTGCAAATATCCAGTGAGCTACCACCTAACGTTCAATCTCCTTTTGGAGCAATGAACTTGGCAAGTGTTAATACGGAGGATACTACCTTCAACAACTCTTCTCAACTACCAGGGCACGCAGACAATATCTATATCATCAGCTATTACTAAGATACCGTATCCCTCAGGGTGATTGAAGAACTTGATTGAAAATATTTTTGGTCTTGCAGTATACTCGAACAAAGATAACCAAGTATAAGCTTTCAATATATAAACAAATCTGGCTTCACCGCATAGATGAAAACGTCACTTTTGATAGCAGGAACGTCAAAGTTAGATAAGTAGTTCATCAACTACAATTCTTCGTCGAGAACCAGCGTAGAACCGAGTGGGGTTGAATCTCCTTATTCAAAATGATTATTTCATTATTAATCAGAGTGAACTGCAAAATATTATTTTATGGAAGTAAATATGTATGTACTTACCCTTAGTATACTTTTTGCGGGAGCTACAAAGCGTGGTGCTCCAGGACATTAACTAATATATGCCTGTTCATCTTGCTATATTCATATAGTCAGGTCAGTCTTAAATTTTGTGTACAAACATGTCCTTCTTCATTGCTGCATCATTGAAGATGAAGCCAGCTTTAGTTTTTCGAAGGCCTTTGGGATTGATATGAAGACCCCTTATGTGCTGGAACATTAGAATCTTTTTCTCTCCTTCTGATCTGGCTACAATCTATAAAACCTACATATATACATCCTAACTTGAGTATAACTCCCATCTTATGGCTGGTACTCCAGTAACTTATTTAAGTCTCTTGGACAGTATTCAAAGAAGAGCTTTTAAAATGATTGGTGATAATAACATCATTGACTCATTCACGTTACTCCAACATCGTCGTAATGTTTCTTGCCTCGCCCTTTTTTACCGTTATTTTAACGGACTATGCTCTAGTGAAATAGCCAGCTGCATTCGTCCCCTTAAACAATTTAACCGTAATACTCGCACTTCTAGGAATGCCCATCAGTTTACCCTTGAGCCCAACTTCGGCCGTACTGTGAAGTACAGAGATTCGTTCTTCAGCCGTACTACGCGAATGTGGAATTCTTTGCCACGCTCTGTCTTTCCCAGTCATTGCAATGTTCAAGAATTCAAAACCAATGTACACCGACACCTCCTTTCTAACCCTTCCCTTTTTTCTTAATGCTCACACTGTGTCTCTGTCATATTAAGGGTATACAAACCCCTTAAGTGTGCGCCGATTATAAAAAAAAAAAAAAAAAAAAAAAAATACACCATTGAGTCCTGTCCTGTCACAAAGATTCAACATCAATTCTTTTGATATCCAAAACCCTTAGAAAACCACCTTAACACACTAAATTATGAGAGTTATTAGATCAAGAGGTACAGTTGGAAAAACTCATCTGAGTTGGAATCTTAATACCAATGACTTGATGGTTTTTGCATTTTAATCATTTCGTATATTTAAAAATATTGTAACAACGAATCTCACTCCTTCTTTTCTCTATAATGTACCCCTTGCCATAATGGTAAGTGTGTTGGGCTATGCAGAAAGTCTGGCTTCGATTTCGAACCGCTACAAAAATGTTTTTCAGGAATGGCTGCGGCTTGGGTGGAATTAAAAAATTGTCCACAAATCATAAATCTCGTTTCTCTTATCGTGAAATGTGCTAGGCCGATCGGACTCAGCCTGGTTAGAAACACACTGGAATGTATGGGATTGTACCTCACTAGGCTATCTTTCCGACCCGTTGGCATCTAATTTATTTATTATATTTAATTTGAAGAAAAAATAGTTTTCGAAAACCAAACGGTTTTCTATTTGCCAAAAACGTTCATAGATATCAGGAGTTAAGATAAGAACTTGACTCGATAAATTTCCAATTCTTGTCATTTTACCTCGTGCTGACACTAAGTTTTCCAATTGATCTGCTCTATTGACATCAGATTGAAGAAAAAAGCGGTTCCTTTTTAAATTTTTATGGATAAAGGAAAAACAAAATTATGATCTACCATCTGGAAGGTAATAGACATTTTCTAGCTTTCGATATATAAGTCTTCTTCAGGTTGTACATTCGATATCTCCCACATTCTTTTTCTCAACTATACAGCATTCCGCAAACTTTTGGCAGAACATATCGATGAAGTAACATATTACATTTTATACAAAGGAAACGCTTTTTGAATTTAGTAAACCGACTTTCAGTTTAAGGAAAGCTGAACACTTCTTCATGCAGTGTCCATTTTTGTTACAGTACAGTAAGCTTAAATTTTCTACAAATTTAAAGTAACACAAATTTAATGTCATAATGGCGTCAAATGTCATTTTGCCAAATAGAGAATTAGTTGACAACAAGCAATAGAGAGAACACACACCCAAGAGACGTGGCATTATTGTTACGGCTTATTAGCTTATTTGAACAATTTTCGGTCTGGTATTTTAACGAATCAAAGGGCACGGTAGTGCCCAGCCAAGTTCTGGCACTACACCCTTTTTACAGGAACAATTTCAGGCGACTTTTGACCCCTTCTATCTTCAGGACCAATGAAGTCAGAAACTTGAAATTCCGAATATTTGCTAACCTAGTCAGGCAAAGGCGCCTCACCAAATTTCAATTTTCTAGCATAAGCGGTTCCTGAAAAAATCACAAAAACCGTAACAGACTGACTCGCTGATGGGCTTACTTGACAAGTTTTTGTTTATGCCCAATTCAAAAGGTTTTGAAAACTTGACCAGTCCCATCAAATTTTAGTCAGTAATCATTAAATAATAAAATTTCTCTATTACATTGTAGCTGTTTCATTATTATTTTACTTTAAATATTCGGTATTAAACCTTCATGAAGTATGAACTTGGCGTACTTTAAGATCTCAGTACTTTTCACGGTTGACTTGTTACACAAAGGTTTTTGTATAGAAGAACTTGGCTCATTTTTTAACATTTATGTTTTTGGTCTGATTGTGAATTTCGTCATTGCTCTCAATGTCATCATCG
Source organism: Chrysotoxum bicinctum (assembly GCA_911387755.1). Lineage (NCBI taxonomy): Eukaryota > Metazoa > Arthropoda > Insecta > Diptera > Syrphidae > Chrysotoxum > Chrysotoxum bicinctum. The sequence continues at coordinate 92,445,579 of OU426989.1, read as the reverse complement.
TTCACCATGTGCATGAACAATTCAGCGTTTGGCTGAGTGTCTCCTCCAAACTGGGTTCAATAAAGATGTCACAAGATAAAGATGTCGTTTTGACCGTTTGACCAAAAACTTCGAGGACTTCGGAGAGAATTCAAATATAACAATGAGACGAATCAGGCATCAGCAGACACTCTTTGCAATGAATGTTAGCGAAAGAAGTTATGTCCGTACAAACAAAATGCATACCTTTCAAAAATTGCTGCCTACTGACCGTCAAACGTGCTTAACTTACTTCCATGCACCGTTAACTTGATGTAAAAAGAGGATGATTTTTTATCCATTATCATAACGGGCAATGAAACCCATTTCCACTTCAGTCGGTTATGTGAGCAAGCAAACTTTTTGTTCCTGGGGCACAGAGAATCCAAGAAGAGCCATTTCATCTTTTCAAAATAATGCTTTGGCATTTCGAGCGAAATAGTTAATCGGCCCTCACTTTTTCGAGGACCTAACGTTACCGTTTCTGGAAGGCATTACGGAGAGATATTAAACGAGTTTTTTTTGCAAGCTTCTGAATTGTGCCCCAAGCATGGGTGGTTCCAGTAGAACGGAGCAACCGCTCGCACTGCTTGGGCAACGATGGAGGTTTTCAGATACCTATTTCCGGACCAAGTGATCTCCCGATTTGGGATAGTACGAGTATAAGCAAACCACAAACCTTGTAAATCTTGAAAACAAACATTGAAGAAGATATCTCCAATATGTTGCCAGACGTTTTACAATTAACAATTTAAAATACCGTAAAACGAAATTTGATCGAGGCAACTTTCATGGTACAGAAAACTCTCCGGTGGAAGTGTGACTTGACTCTTTGTTTCGATAAATAAATCTTCAATTTTAATATTTTAAATAATATTTTAATCAATCGGTGATCGCGGTTAAGAATATAATCCTACTACTAGAGCAACTTATAAAATAAATAAATTTGCTGGTGCAACAGCTCGAAGTGAACCTACAACTCCCAACCATTCCTGTGTCCTGTTACTAGGAACGGAAGAGACCTACAATTTTCTGCCGATTCCGAACGGCTAATGAGCAGCAGTTTTCATGGCAAGAGGATACTTTTAAAGGATTTGTCAATTCTTCGCAAGAGGCAGTACACCCCTGAAAAAACTGATAATCGAACTCGAGACCTTCCGCATGACAGTCCAACGTACTATCCATTATGCCAAGGGGTACTACAAATTATTCAACATTATTAATAAACTTACCAGCTTCAGCTTAAGGTAGAAGCCTGTGTAGGTAATGTGGCTCGATTTATCAGTGCAACAACAAAATATTTGTTTACCAGTTTCAAACTCACAAAAAACAGTAATAATAACCAACCGATTCAAAATTTAACATTATCATTGGTTTCATTGCAGGACAATTTGATATTATAACATGTTTCAATAAAGCCTGGTCATTAGCTAAAAATTGTCTTAAAAAAAATCAAGAAATTGCTTGTGATCAAGAAGTCAACTGTTCCCGGTACTGAATTCCATTTTGAATTTAGCTTTGTTTCGGTTTTACTTATTTTGACGTCAATCAGCTGATTCGTAAAGAAGTCCAGATAGATGGATTCGGTCTTGCAATTCACTTTCTGATTTCACTGCATGTGATGTGAATTTATTTGTATTCGTAGCAAATTACGAGTAAAAATTTATAATGTAAAAATTAAAAAAAAAAAACATCACCTCCAATGTTCGGTAGTAGTTTGATAATCTACAATAGTGGTTACCATGCTTCCGTCTTCCATTTATTTATTCCCATACTAGTACCACTCCCATACACTTAACCGGACACGAACCAAGACGATGATGACGACGACGTATAGTCGAGAAGGAGCATGAACATCATAAGGAGCCCTAGCTGATGTTGGTATAGTTGTTTGAACGTTAGTCACACTCGCACTCTCGCACCCAGCCTCCGCCAACATCTTGTGTTGAGGAGAGTACAAACAGATTCTTTATATACATATATATATGTTTTTTTATTCGTTCCTAAAGAGGGTTTCTCTGCCCACGCTACTGCTTGCCAAAGAAGGTAAAGCAAGAAGGCAAAATGGTTTTTATTCAGAATCACGTACTCCTTCGGGATATGATTTATATACGCCTTATACAACTGCAGCTGATAGAACAGCTTATCCAATATAACTTGCTCCTCCTGATGTTGCCTACACCGCGCTATACTGTTGTTTACATCATCCAACGGGATGGTATTAATAAAATCGAAAAATATCTGGGCGCAGAAAAATTAACAATATTTCATAAAATATTCAAAGTTTATAATAGTCACGACAGTGGATGGTTTGTTCTTGTTGATTCTCACTTTTTCAAGTGTCTTTATTTTTAGATGAGTATGATCTTTGTATATAAAACTTATAGTACTATCAAGAAGACGATTGTAGCGACATCTTAAGTATAGGGACAGTACTTGCTAGATTTATCTCTGCTCAATTTGATAACAAAATGTTCTCCTTTTTACTACTTGTTTTGAATCTTATGCTACTCTCCACTGTAAAATCTCCACTGTAAAATCTAGCGCTAATTTCAGCGCCACCACCAGGCTAGTGTTCGCAATACAAAATCACGCTCCATGATAATACTATAGGTTATACATACAAAGGTATGATTAAATAAATAAGTTGATACATCCTGCTTCATACAAAAATGTTACAAAAAAATATATTAATATGAGGGAAATAAGTATTAATTTCTATTATATGACAAAATAAATTGAAATTGTATGACCTATTGTTATTTGTAAAACACATGAACTATTATGTAAGTTTCAATATCGCACTGGCAGATTTAAATGAATTATTTATTGAACAATTTATGCAATATCAGATAAACAATACTCATTGTGTGTGGTTTGAAATAATCTTCAACCTTTATCATTAAATAAATTGGATATCATTGAGTGATACTTTTAAAGTTGCCCTATTATGTGATAAATTGTTGATTTTTTTTTCGGAATTTTAAAATTTAGTTTTTGTCATTTGGTTTTGGTTGTTATAAAATATTTGATTTTTGAGGTAATGTTTTGAAAATTCAGTTTATACAAACAGGGTGTGTAATGTTTTGTGTCAGTATGTAAACATTGAATAACTTTGACATTTATCAACCGATTGACTTGAGTAGTAGACATGTTTCTAAAAAATTAAATCCGATAAAACTTTAACTATGAATCTTTTCACACGGAAACTTTTATTAACTAAACGTACATATCTACGGAAATATCATGGCCAACAAGCATCGTCTGACAGGACTATTCGTCGTTTAAAAAAAAAATAAATTTGGTGGTGCGACAGCTCGAAGTGAACCAGGACCTAGTGACTTACAACTCTCAAACATTCCTGTGTGCGTGTTATCAGGAACGGAGGGGAGCTACAATTTTCGGCCGATTCCGAACGGCTAATGAGCAGCACTTTCAATGACAAGAGATACTCTTGGAGAATTTGTCAATTCCTCTCAAGAGGCAGTACACCCCTGAAAAAAACTTTCTTGCAGCGGCTGAGAATCGAACTCGAGACCTTCCGCATGACAGTCCAACGCACTAACCAGTATGTCAAGGGGTTTTGGTGGGAAATTTTAATGAGCACGAACCAGTGGGAGATCGTTCACATGCAGTTAATCAATGTCCAAGACGTTCAAAAGAATTGGTTGAAATCAAACTGCAGATTAAAAAATGCAATTTTTGGAACGTAAATTTCCTGTGAGTTTCCTGTGAAAAAATTGAAAAATTGATGATACCCTGTTTTCCAGATATGACCCCTCCAGAAATCTATTTGTGGGTTGTTTTGAAAAGCAAGGCGTACGCTAGCAAGACTATTGACGAGCTAAAGGCAAATATGCGTAACAATATCATCGTTATACCGCCCAAGATGCTCGAAAGAGTGATGGAAAACGCAGCAAAAAGGGGCACATTTTGCTTTGGTTAATAGAGAGGGTCACTAGTCCAACAAATCTATAAAAAAATTATACATGGAATTGGTTGTTTTTTCAAAAGATACTAAATATTTCACTTACCGACTTTATATATGATAGGATGGCGTACACTTTATTTCTTAAAACCTTTTGGAATCCTACAATGAAAGCTTCTGGCAATATTATTGTGGACCGTAAGGGTCAGTTTTAATAGTGAAATAATTCGAAATTTGGGCTTGTTTTTCTGACATTTCAAACATCAACGTAATTGTAAAATATTTTTTAACCTGATGTGTTGGTTTAAGTTTTGTTAACACACGTTTAAGTGAACGTTCAAATTTTGATTTGTTTTATAATGAGGCATTATATTTGAGTACTCTCTTGGTGATCCAAAAATTGTGTTCATGATTTTAATATAATATATGTACACATAGGTAAAATATTATAAGATTTTTTTTTCGAAGGTAAAATAAGTAACATAATGTTGAAAACATTTCATACAATCTCGAAGTCAAAAAATCAAACAATAAAAGATTTTAAAAATTATAGTAAAGTAGTTTTCATCAAAGTAAATGGAGAGCTATCTATATCCATCAACGATGCTTGTATACTTTTACACACGATCATCCTGAATTTCGTCATTTGACCTTGATGACAAAAGTTTTTCATTTTCAACGATGTACTTCCAAAGTTTCATATTGTAGCAGCTGTTTCATATTTTAGGCAGTCCTTTGCCTTGGGCTTTGACTTTTAAATGTTCATCGTTTTGCTGTGCTCTTAGAATACGTTATGTTATTTCTGAAGATATTGTAAGGACCTTCTGCGGAGTTCGGCTTAAAAAGTCAACATGCTTAATTCTTTCACCAGGTAAATGTTCAACTTCATAGTCATAATCTTGAAAATAACGGATCAATTGTGTTACTTCATGGGGGGATATCTTTCTTTCTCGTTGTTTGTTTGAATGTTGCATAATCCGTAACCAACTTAAAATGAGTACCAAATAAATAATGACGAAATTTTTTTAAGAGCAAGGTATGCTGCTTTGTCTTAATGTATATATAACTATGATATTGTGCCTATTGAGCTGGCATCTTTTTGCTCCAGAAAAACATAGCATGTAGTTGTCCGTAAATCATTTGAAGCAGTGTTCCTCCTCCTTTTTTTTGGCATCAGTGCAAACTTCAGTAGGGGCATTCTTTGTAAAAAATTTAAGGTTGATTTTTTTATATCAACGCTCTAATCATCTGAAATTAATTGAGTTCATCTGCATCCATTTTGTAAGCAACATCTTTGCAAAATAAGTTTGTAAGTGGTCGAGCGATACTAGTATAATCCCTTATAAGTCTTTTGAGCAAGTGGAAACTTAATCACAGCGACTATCACTGCCTGGTCGAATATTTCCATTCCCGATTGTGTGAACCAGAAAATTGATAGTCTTCTGAAGAAAATGATATTTCTTCCATATTATTTTAAGGCAATACTTTTACACATATAAGATTGTTTTTTGCTTAATATCAAAATGCACAAGAAAACACCAAGAAAATAATAATTATTTACAATAGTATAACAGATGTTTGCGAATTGGCCTTAAGCCCTTTAATTAATTATGAATACAAATCGAATTACGGGTTCCCTGAATGGTATCTGCAAACTTATAATAGACCTCAGTGCTACATATAGATTCTGCAATATTCATGATGAAACATAAGACCACATATTAGGTAGATGTGATGCACTCATCTATCTTGGGATGATACCAGATAAAAGAGAGCTTCTTAAAGAAATAAATCTGACGAAAGAACTGAGCTATCTCATTTAGCTATAAACGAGAGCACAAAAGATCTTTAGATCGCAACGCACTTTAATCCCCCAATTATTCATTCATACCGAACTCCAGTACTGTTGAAACTAAATTCAGCTAAGTATTTGATATGAAGTTATAGACAAGTTATAGAAAAGAAGATTTTTCTATTCTTCTGTCTCTTTGTCTAGTTGTTTATCTGTCAGGCTGTTCGACTGTACCAAACTTGGCTTGACTGATTTTATTTTAATATTCCCCCGAAACATTTTTTTCTTTTTTTTTTAAGACCAAAAATACTCCTTACACTAGCTGCCATTTCATTTCGCGTTTAAAAAACATTTACGAAAATGGTTAAATCGTACCCCGACGTAGAATTCCAATTTTCTGAAAAGAGGTACAACTGATTTTGATCAACTTTTTGTATACCAAAGCTACCAAAAAGTTTTTGTGTTAATTACTTACATACTTACTTAAGGTGCCGCTACAGTCCGGGGTGGCCCAGGGCCTCAACCAACAAGCTTCTCCAGCTAGCTCGGCCCCTAGCTAGCTGTCTCCAATTTCGCACGCCAAGTTGGTTGAGGTCCTCCCCCACTTGTGTGCGCCACCTGAGTCGCGGTCTTCCTCTACTTCGCCGTCCCTCGGGGTTTGATTCGAACACTTTCGAAGACTTTTGTGTTAATGTGTATTCAAATATTCAAAATAATTTTTTTTATTTAAAAAAATAAATCTCTTTTTTGAAAATTTATTTTTCATAATTCAATATTTCAAAAACCACTTGCCCTTTTTTTTCTAGACAAGAAAAACTAACAGTTTTTAACTAGATTAAAAAATATCTACGTTCGTTCGTTCGCCGATCCTTTTCGAAAAGCTTATTTTTTCTAAAAAACGCCTCCTAAAATTTTGATAATTTTATTTCTGTATCGAATAATTCGTACGATATTTATTATCTATGTATCATTCAATAAAATATAATTTTGAACTAAGATATGCTTACGTACACTATAAGCCCATTTTGGATTTCGAATGAATTTATGTTCAATTTTGTATACTTCAGAAAGTATAGGCACAAATTTAAAAAAAAAATATGTTTTTGGATTTACAATCAAATCGTGTTTTTTCAAAGTACTGACAATTTGAAAGATTTTTGTCACCTGCTAATATACCAAAAGGGTGTGAAAAGAATTCAGATTAAGTCTTTAATTGATTCGGTATTTTAAAGAAGGCAACAGTTCCAAAAATTAAATTTTTGGGAAATGGAAACATTTTGTATTGACTTGTAATATAATTTTTTAAAATATTCAAAATTTATACTGAGATGACTTACCTTTACTGCTATGGTTATATTGATATTCAATTTTTGAAATATTTGTACATACATATATATGATAGGTTATGTTTTCATGCGATGAGAATGTGGAAAGATTGAATTTAATAACCCAAAATCTTCATAGACAGTAGAATTAGTATAAAGATATTAAAACGACATTTTTTTAATAAATACATTTCACTAGTATATTAAGTTTTTTGAATATTAAGTTAGTTATCTATGGCTATTGGCTATGTAATATGAATACACCAGTGCGTGAATTTGAAGGCAAATCAGTTAAAAGGATGAATTACTTATATTTGAAAAAATCTATCGATTACCAACTTCTTACAATCTTTCGTTTAGAAAATATGCGGTTTACTTTATTCAAAATTCAAAAGCCTTAAATTCTTCACGATGACTTTCTATCCTCTAAATTTCCAACCTCGTTGCTTTCAAGGTTCTTGACCAAGAGTTCTGGCCTCTGTGATGGCATGATATTGAAAACAGAAGAGATTCAATCTTACTTGTAGTCTTGAACCTGCAGACTGGGGATTCCAAGAAATCGCAAAGAATACATAATTTCTTACACATCTTGGTACAGCGCATAGAGTTCACTGTTGTACATTCTGTTCCATTCCCCCTTTTTCTACGCAGGACTAAGTAACCATTGATAAAATTGCGAAACTAAGACCACTGATTGTTGGGGTCTGCTGTGGCAGGTGCGTTCTATAGACTCTGTATCTAAAGCCTTTTCGAAACCTTGTGGAGCCGTTATCTGAGCTGTTGATTCGCCGAGGATCTGCTTACCAACTAATCCACTGAAAATAGCTTTATTTCTGACTTTAGCATTAAAGTTTCCCAGCTCACTTTTGACATCTTTTTTCTCCGGACAGGCTCCGTAGGCTTAGTTCAGGAGAATATAAACCTCCTCCTTGAAAGATTTCTCAGCTCAATGTAAGACTCTGCACATAGCCTCGGAATTAATTTATTATATTAAACTGATTTTAGGTACCGGCTGAAGGCTGAAGGACACTAGGCCCCCTTAAGTCCTTAAACACATACTTTGGAAAATTTAAAACATTTCAAACTTAGGAAAATTTCAATGTTTTGGCGTTTTGTATAATATATTTTTGTATTAGCACCTTCGATTTACTCTGAAGAGTTAGAGGCATGATTCTTTTAACAAAGGACTTAAGATTCTACTAATGCTATTATTTTCTTCGAAAACAAGGAATACTCACATTACGCACATCAAACACTATGTACGTAGATACATAAAATGCATTATGTATGTATTTATACAGATTTTAGTAAGGTATTTGACAAGTTGTCTCATAGTCTAATTTTATTCAAGCCTTCATCTCTTTGATACCCTTCTGCTTTCGTTCAATGGATCAGGTCTTATTTGAAGGGAAGGACATACCAAGTACTTTTTAGAGGAATCGTTTCTGATCCACTTAATGCTGACTTTGGTGTTCCATAAGGTAGTCACCTTGGTCCACTTCTTTTCATAGTATCAATCAATGATGTTGTTTCAATTGTAAAATCATGTAGGGTTCTTATCTACGCAGATGATATTAAATTATTTAAAATCGTCACAAACCAATACGATTGTGTTTCTCTTCAAAATGACATAAATATGTTTTCTGAATGGTGTTCATGTTCATATAACGATCTCTTTCTAAATGTTTCAAGGTGCCATTCAATGTCCTTCTTTAGACGAAAAAACCCAACATGTTACAATTACAGCATAAATCAAGCCATTCTAAGTAAGCTAGAACCAACATGCGATCTGGGCGTTCACTTCTCGCAAAATCTAGACTTTTCACTCCACATTGAGAAAATTGTCAGTAAAGCAAACTCAATGCTTGGATTTATTAAGCGTTGGAGTAAGGAATTTTCTTGTAGTCTTGTAACATCTTCGTTGTACAACACCTTTGTTCGTTCCCAATTAGAATATGCTAGTTCTGTATGGTCGCCACTTTACTCAATACACATTGATCGAATCGAATCTGTCCAACGTAAATATGTACGCTTCGCATTAAGTCATCTTAATTGGAGTGACCCAAATCATCTTCCTCCATACAGCAGTCGCCTTCTTCTTTTAAACATGAATTTTCTAGTAAAACGCCGGAAAGTCAGCGATGTTATTTTTATACCAGCTCTTGGTTGGTTACATAGATTCATCGGTTCTTCTAGAACAAATTCGTTTTAAATCTAGAAACCACAGTTCTCGGAACTCTGAAATTTTTCATATAGACTTCCACCGTACCAATTATGGTCTCAATGAGCAATGTCATATTTGTTCGTTTTTTAGTAGAGTGTTAAGCACGGAACAGATTTAACCAGCAACAGCACCGCCAACAGCAACAGCAACAGCGGCCGCCATTAATTTAGAGCCAATGTATTCCAATTGTTCAACACACATTAGAACAGCAACAGCAACGCCAACAGCATCGTTAGGCCAAAGTCCTAAATTTGCTGTTGCTGGTGCAGTGTTGTCAACTTTCCCACTGCAATATTCAGTGGCACCACAATGAAAAGCTTTTTTTCCATATGAAATGTCAAGCAGATGAAATGTCGTTGCTGGTGGCAATGTGTTTGAGAAATGTTTGCTGGTCAGCGTGCTGTTGACGATGCTGGTGCTGTTGCTGGTTTAATCTGTTTCGCGCATTAGGCTATGTATATTTATTTACTAACAACTAACACCACTCTAAATGATGACTGTGACAAGCTGTCCATTTTATGATGATTAGCGGCGTTATTCCTGCAATAAAGCGTCTCAAATGTTAGGAAAAATAAGCGAGTAGTGTTATGTCGCAGGATCACAGCGGCCAATTTATGAAAGCTCAACATGAGATGATCCAATGTCGATGAACTTTGGTCACTCGTGTCACTTGTTGTAAGCACTACCAAAATGTTTGTCCTAAAGCGCCCAATACACGGTACAATCTATCGTACCGACTTGAGTTGTACCGATATCGGTAGCGATATCGAAAGTGAGCACACACACCATACGACTAGCTCACGATTTCATCAACTGACAAAAAAGTAAACATTCCACAGACAAGGCAACGACCTGTATTTATGAATGAATTCTAACCAGAATTCTTTTTCTGTTATTGAAACCATTTTTCTCCTACTAACTAGCTGCCAAAACAAAAGCATCGGTTTCACGGTCGTCACATACGTTACAAACGGTACGATTCCCATCAAAGCAGCCGTATGCAACCTCTCGTTTTCGCTCGACCATGCGATTTCAGTACAGCGGATACTTTGTTTTGCACACACGATACAATCATCGCATGCGATTCAACTTTTGTACGATAATCGGTACAATAATTGTATCGTGTATTGGGCGCTTAACATCTGTCGCTCTTTAGTTCATTAAAAGTATTTTCAATGGTAGTGCGACAAAAAACATATCTACTGATTTCCTTTAAAAAGTTCGAACTACTTTTCATAGAGTCGGTCACACAAAGTAGCTTTACCGATCTCGAATTACATATGGTTAATGCAGTTTGCTATTTTGATTTTCGTATGCAGCGACCATCGATGGTTGATTGTATGTCGCGTAGCGAAATCTTGTTCGAACTACAGCTCGGATATATTGATGTTGTTGTCGAGGTCTGGCCACAGACAGGTGGTTGACATCGATCTATATCCGAGCCCATTAACGGTAACGGTATCTTCTTTCTCATTTTGAGAGAAATAAAATCCGATGATGCCGTCATGCCATAAGCCCCACTTATTTAATCTTTGTAGATGCATCGATGCTTGGTCGAGCTCTTGTGATTAAGTTCGCTCCAATAAGGTCAATTTAGTTTGTCTACATATTCTATTGAGCCAGAAATCAGCCTCGTCCGAGAATAATCATGTCTATTACAGAATTCGCAGAATTTTACTCCCGGTGAGTTGACTTGATTCGCATCCGCTGTAAAACTCAATTATGAAATTCGTCGGATGAACTACATTGTCGATTCCTAAAATTACCTTATCATTTATGAACATTGGTATCGACACTGTCAGCTACAAACATTTATTCAACTGGCCTAGGCTGTGATAATAGTATCGCTTTCGATCAACGAAATCAAGCATCGTTGAGAGTGCTTAGTACAAAGATGGGGGACGGTTCAAAACCAACCGTGTGCTCTGGTTTTTTTTTTTTTTTTTAGATTTCTTGCTTTCTGGTTGCGTTGCTATTTGTGCGTTTTCTATTAAAATTTGTTAAACAAACACTTTAGCATTCAGTATGATAAGCTTTTGACTTACATTTTTGTACTCTCCATTGTTTATTTTCATTTAATCAAAAATTCACTTCAGATGCGTCTCGAAATTGGTGCGAATGTAAAATGATAGAAATTGTATGGAGTGCGAATGGATTGCGTATTATGTAATACCATTTAAGTTGAACGAAATGTCAGTGGTGCAGGAATTGTTACCGACATTCGCTCAACTGTCATTCGTCGGATTCAGTAATAGCAAACGTTTGGAAATTAATTGAAACTGTCACTTTAGCTCATTCGCCGAATTCTGTAATAGGGGTGAATATTTTATGGCCGAAATCCGGATCTCCGGCCAATATTTCCACCACCCAATAAGCGAAGGCAAATCTTACAGAATATTTTGACAGCTGGATGTCATTTGTAACTTTGACAGCTGGTGAAAATTAACAAATAGAAAATACCTGAACCCTTAAAGTGTTCGAACCATGGTGCATTGAAGTATTCACTTTTAAAGATAATGTATCGGAAGGTGCCACCTTAACCGACCTATTAGATTCATAACAAAATAGCCTTGAAAATAACACACGAGATAGAGCGCCCTCTGATGGCTGAGGCCAGAGTTCGTTCATTATATGTGCTGCGGCCCATTTCGTATAAAACTTTCTTGCTATTATTTCTCGATGGGAATTTTACGTTCTTTTCCGTTCCCCTCTCCCTATTGCTGCTCTTGTAATATTTTGCTTAAAGCTGTTAAGGAGTGAATAAACGCAAAAAAGGACTCGTTTTCTCGTTTATTTATAGACGTTCCATGCTTCATCTACCCACAAGGATGGCACGAACAGAGAAACTGTTGTTTGTTTGTTAGTTTTTTTTCCTCTAAGCCTAACAAGCCCATATATTTTGCCATCTTGGACAATAACTTTTCATCATCTTTGATGAGATAATTATTATGTACATACACACCAGAATGGCAAATGAAATCGAAAGTGCGGAATTATCCATAACAGTGGTGCTATATAGCGTTGATCCTTTTAAGTTTGGCAACTTTGAGTGATTGTCAGAAGCTTTCTGGTCTATATGCCGAGGTCATTATTGGTACTTTCCCTACTCTGTTTCATGAAGTGACATGGTAGTAAAACTAAAATAAACACGAAACTGTGATAAATTTGTCACACAGTATCGCGCGATGTCACCAGGAAGAGAAGAATCCAATTTTCAAAGTTTTCTCAAGATTCAATAAAATTCGAAACTCTGGTCTCTAGAAGTGGAAGTAATATTCCCTGCACGTTTGCTTGTTAAAGTTCATGCCCAAATATCCTTTAAGCTATCCGTGGTAGCGAGATTTTGAACGACGACGCGAGCGACCTTCACTCTTATTGCGGCAAATAATGAGAATATAATTCACAAAAGAGGCACACCACTCTTTTTGGCCTCAGTTCTGCTCCAGCTCCAACCCTAGCTCCGGTTGAATGATACAGTATCAAGCAAGACGATTTATAAAAATGTAAATCCTTCTTATATGTTGTCGCGCTTCTGACAGTTTGTTTTCGTGGAGTTAACTCATTTCATTTCACTTGATTCGTTTACGTGGGCTACTTAAGATTTAACTGTCATTGTGTACGTTTGGGAGGATGATTGGTATCCTCGAATTATATTGAAGAATTCTTAAATGTAAATTTAGAACGGCCCAATGCGCATTGTAGCAAGCTGTAGCTTGTGGGTCGTTTTTTTTTTCAGTTTGCAACGAAATTTGATGGGCGTCTGTCATTTAAGAGTATTTATATTGTCTAAAGCCCTTGTGATGGGTTTAAGCTGATTTGCTTGGTTTATTGCTTTTAATTATGCAAATGACATTGTTGAATAAGGTTTTACGAACTTTTTGTTTTCTTTTTACTTAGAATGCGAAAAATAAGCAAATTAATGGCGTTATACGCTTATTAAGGACGTAATTCTTGTTCTGTAGGATTTTTTTTTTTATTTTGCTATCCAGGCTTCATGAAATGCGAGTTTAATTATTATTATTTAGTTAAAGATGTTCTTTAATTATAATGAAATATAATTGTGTGAATTTAAATATCTAAGTACATATGTCTTTGGAAAATTTCAGTTTCTTGGGAATTTGGTAAAATAAGATAATGCAAACGTAAGTTTTTAGGCGAACATCCACCATGAGGAGGAAATTCAACGTTGGAAGACTGCAGTCGCCAACATTCATCATCGCCTTAGCCGACCAAATATACTTATAGCTTGCGAGAAACCCTTCTACTGATGAGATGAGTACAGAAGCCATGAAGAATTCTGCAGAAGAGGTGCTAGGATTCTCGTAGCCGCCACCAAGACGGAGGCTTACAGGTAGTGGCAGCAAAGGAGGACACGGGCTTCCCGTCAGCTCTACTTTGATAAGAGACGGGAAAACCGCTTGCTCAGTAAAAAGAAAAAAGGATCATGAGCAGCGTGAGGTAGCGGAGATAGAGAGATGCTTTAATAGGAAACAGGTACAGAACTTCTACAGAAGAGTGAAAAAGAAAACAATAGGATTGACTAGCCATCAGGGAGTCTTGCAGTCGATGTTAAAAATCTGGAGAGATCACTTCAACCAGGTGCTTAATGAAGATGATGGGCAAGATTCAGTCAACGAGCTACCCCGTCAAGTCTCTTTGGTAGATAATCTGGAGTTTCACCCACCCGACCTAAATGCGATCAAGCTAGCCATCACCTGCCTAAAATCAAACAAAGCAGCTGGTGATTTTGATATAGATATGAGAGCTGGAGATGATCTGGCAAGGAACATACACCAACTCGTAAGTAAAATTTGGTCGGAGGAAAGTATGCCTGACAAGTGGAACCTTAGCACCATTTTCCCGATCTATTAAAAAGGAGATCGCCTACTCTCTACCAACTAAAGAGACATTAGTTGTTTTAACATCTCCTACAAGATCCTGTCCAGCATATTATGTGAATGCCTTAAGCCATTTACTGACGAAATGATCAAGCTCTTATCAGTGTGGTTTCAGACCTGGAAAAGTCTATCATCGACCAAATCTTTACACTGTACCAAATTCTGGAGAAGACTCAAGAATTTAATATCGATACAGATTATCTTTTCCTCATTTTGAAAGCAGCTATTTACAGTGTGAACAGGCATGAGCTATACCGTGCCATGTTAAGTTTTGGTATCCCTGCAAAACTGATACGTCTTATTAGGATGATGTTGGAAAGAGAATTGACGAAACCTTCAAAACTACCAGACGACTGCGCTTTCATATAACTGCTTCAATATTGATCTTGAGAGATAATCAAAGCTAACGCAACTGGAATTATCTTTCGAAAATCCACGCAATTTCTTGGATATGCGGATGACTTTGACATGATAGGAAGAAGAAAACGAACATTTACGATGGCATTTTTGAGCATCGAGTTAAAAGCGAGCAAATGAATCTTGTCATCAATAGAGTCGATTCCCATCGCAGACTTCGTCAGAACGTGACTATTGATAGATATAACTTCGAGTTGGTCAGTGAATTTGTCTACCTTGACACAGTTGTGAACACTGAAAATGACATCAGCGCTGAAATTAAGCGTAGAATAAGTCTTACTAATCGCCATCGAAAAATACCAAGGAGGCGCTGTAAGAACCTAAAATCATCTCGCTCCTGCTCTATGGTGCAGAAGCATGGACGCTCTCCCAGGTGGATGAAAGCTGTCTTGGTGTCTTCGAGAGAAAGGTAGTACGCACGATGTATGGGCCGTTTTGTGTGAATAGGCAAAATAACACCTGGCGAAGACGAAACTACCACGAACTATACGAGCTGTACAGTGACGTGTCTCTGATCAAAAAACTACGTGTTCAACGGTTAAAATGGCTAGGGCATGTATAGAGCGAATGAGCATCCACGTTTCGGCCCATAAGGTATTCAACGCTAAGCCAGAGGGCACTAATTACAGATGCTGATCTCATTTCAGGTGGCGTGATCAAGTTGATATACCAACGAGATACAAGCCTTCTGGGAATTCAAAATTTGAGACAGCAAGCTAAAGATCGAGAAAGCTGGCGGAGTCTATTACTTGATGCCCAAGCCCACCCAGCGCCAACTAAAACTGGTAAGTAAGAAATCATATTGAGAAATAAACTTTAGAGATTCTTCAGACAGAATCTAAGTTTATCTGAATTCTAGATACACCCTTTTTACATTCAATGAACTTCAAAAGATAAAGTTGTAGATCAGCTCAGCTGTTTCGATTCCTCTTGTTGAAATCAAAACATCAAAAATTAATGATTTTTAGAATTTTTTTTAAGTTATTTTTCTAAAATCAAATTTTACTAAACTACATATTTCAACGAAGAACTCTCCTTTTCATAACTAGGTCATATTCGGTATTTTTAAAAATATTTTTAAGTCTAAGAGTTAATGACTGTACTTGTTGCGATAAATTTTACCACAACAAGTTTCATCTTTTTTCCTATAATCCACTTTGATTTCCATTTCCAGAAACCTGCTCTCAAAGTGTTCTGGAAAAGTATCAAAAAACTGCGAATTGAAAAACTTAGAAAATTAAGTGGAATATAGCTGGTTCTAAAAAAAAGCGGATGAGATGAAAAAACAATATCCTAGCTATCGAATAAATTTAATTTAACGTTACTTAATATTTTATTGTTAGCAAAATTAGTACTTGACCATTTTTTATTCTTAAAATCTTTTTGAAACGTAATACAAAAGGTTACCGGAGCTAAAAGAAGGAAAGAATTTGCCTTCCTCTTTCGACTTCATTTCGGTATGGGAAGGATTATTTCGCACTTCGAATCACTAGCGAATGTTCGATAGTTACTAGGAGAATTGAATGGGTCTGAATCTGAACTAAGCCATTAAAATTTGCCAAGTTTTAGGAAGTCATTCAACAACTTGCTAATTCCTTGTCTATGGGAGCAAGTGACCCAGTCACTGATGATCACGAAAATGATTGGCTATTTGTATGAATGTATGAGTAATTGAAATGGCCGAGCCAGAGATTCGATTTTAGATAGAAATGTTGGCTTTTTTGAAAAGAGCGATCCACGCAGCAAGTGATCAAAAGCGATTCGAGAAAGAATCGGGGAAGACGATGCTAAGAACTTGCTCTTATGTAAACGACTAAACATTTTTAAAAAGAATGATACTAGAGAAATAATGACTAAGACAACTACTGTTATAGTAGTTGGAGCTAAAAACAGAATACCATGTGTTTTCTCAACCAAGTATTATAGTTTATGCAAGAACAAAAGATATAATTCGCTATAGTGGTTATTTACAAATATAAACTTTTAAATACAGCTACGCCAGCTTAAAGTTTTTATTAATGCACAAATAAAAATTAAATTTAAAAAAATATTGACCTGTTTCCAAAAAATCTTGCCGATAATGATAAATTCAAAAATATGATTCTATGTTTCAGTAATATCTTAATTTCAATTTTTTTTATCAAATTATAGATCGCAAAAATTAATCAAAAGGAAAAAAAAATTATCAAATTCTAGGCACCTGCGCCGTTTTGGAGAAATCATTTTTTAACATTTGTATGGTGGAAACCGTAATTTTTATATAAAACACAATTTTTTTCGTTCATCTTGATTCTTGCAAGATTTGAAGAGCAAAGCAGTACGAATAAACTTATATTTGAAAAATTAAGCATGCTTGAGCCTAAGACTCATACATCCCAGAATAAATTATGAAAATGGATGAGCTGTTTAAAATTTTCACATGGAATGCGAATGGAATATCATCAAAAATAGATGAACTGGAAATACTTCTACAAAATGAAAAAATTGACATATGTTTGATTACCGAAACTCATTTAAAAAAAGACTGCGATGTAAAAATTAAAGGATTCTGTGCTTATCATGCATTTCATCCATCTGACAGAGCAAGAGCCGGATTCTCTCTATTTATTAATGATACTATCAAACATTCAATTAAGTTCAGTAACTATTAAATTTAGAAATTGATACTATATTGTTGCGTCAATCTACTGTCCTCCTAGAAGTAAAATTGCGAAAAACGACTTTATAGATCTATTTGAAGTTCTCGGGCCAAAATTTATCATTGTTGGCGACTTCAATTCGAAACACACTTTCTGGGGATTGAGGTGTATCTCAACTAAAGGTAGGCAGCTTTTCAAAGCTTGTATGGCATCTTGTGTTGATTTTTTCTCGACAGGTAAACCAACATACTGGCCAACTGATAGAGCGAAAACGCCAGACCTTGTAGACTTTTTTATCGCAAAAGGACTAGATAAAATTTACACGAAATCGAGAAAAACTTTGACCTTTCCACCGATCATTCACCAGTCATATTGACAGTAAGTGGAGAGCTAGTCAAAAAGGAAAGAGCTCCATTTGTATGTAACAACAAAACTAACTGGGATAAATTCAAAGAACATTGCGAAAACAATATTGCGCTTAATATATCTTTGAAAACGTCTTTAGAGCTAGAAGATGAAGTCGTTATATTTATTAAAGTCATACAAGACGCTGCATGGAAAAACACTCCACACAACTTTAGAGATCCAATTAGAAACACAGCTACAATTCCACCGGAAATAAAATATCTGCTTCGCGAAAAAATATCTGTTCGGAAAAGATGGCATCAATCACGAGCACCTCAGGACAAAAGCATCTTAAACCGGCTCTCGAATGAACTCAAGTATGCTATCCGCGAATCAAAAAATCGGAAGATTTATAACTATCTTGAAGGTCTGACCGTAGATAAAAATACGAATTATTCATTGTGGAAAGCTATAAAAGATGTTAAAAAGCCGCAAATACATTCAGCACCAATCAGACAAAATAATGGTGAAGAGATAGAGAAAAAGCCGATTTATTTGCTGAACATCTAGAGGAAACCTTTCAACCTTTTGACGGCCAGACGTTGATAAATGAACATGGTGATATCCAATGGCCATCTGAAAACTTTCTTATTCGGAATATCACGTTATCAGAACTTCATCAAGCTATTAAAAATCTTAAAAATAATAAAGCTCCTAGGTACGACCTAATAAATGCTCGCGTGCTTAAAGAGCTACCCAGAAAAACAGCAATTAAACGTCAGCACCTTATGAATGCGGCATTAAGGCTTTCATACGTTCCATACCAATGGAAAGTCGCAGAAGTTTTAATGGCTCCAAAACCGGGAAAGTCTCCGAACGAAAAGAAATCTTATAGACCGATTTCCCTCTTGCCACTGATCTCGAAGGTATTTGAGAAAATCTTATTAAAGCGACTGCTTCCTATTATCGAAGAAAAACGGCTTATACCTGACCATCAATTTGGTTTCCGAAAAAGCCACTCAACAATTGATCAGGTGTACAGGATAACCAATGAAATCGAGAAATCACTAGAGAGAAAAAATGTATGTTCAAGCGCATTTCTAGATGTCTCTCAAGCCTTCGACAAGGTCTGGCACGATGGCCTTAAGTTTAAACTAAGACAGGTCTTTCCGGATCAAATATATTATATCCTTGAGTCGTACCTCGAAGATAGGCTATTTCGAGTTAAGCAAGGGAGGGAATATTCGGATTTTAAGGAAATCAATGCTGGTGTTCCCTAGGGAAGTGTTCTCGGTCCGATTCTGTTCGTACTACACTAGCGATATTCCTCAAGAAGAAGATACCATAATAGGTACGTTTGCAGACGATTCGGCTATACTTGCAACATCCGATTCAGTTGAATCTGCAACCGAGAAGCTCCAACGAGCTCTAGATAAAATTTCGGTATGGACTAAGAAATGGCGAATTGTTCTTAATGAGTCCAAATCAACACATATTAATTTTACTTACAAAAAAATTACCAATCTGCCCACCTACATTAATTCGGTGCAAATACCATATGCTAATGAAGCAAAGTACCTAGGAATGACACTAGACGCTAAGCTTAAATGGAAAACTCATGTTAAAAAGAAACGAGATCAACTTGAAAATAAATTACATGAAATGAATTGGCTTATTGGAAGATATTCCAAACTCAGCATCTTCAATAAATTGCTTATCTATAAGCAAGTGATAAAACCAGTATGGACGTACGGTATACAACTTTCGGGTTGTACTAAACCAAGCAATAGACAAATACTACAATCTTTTCAGAGCAAAGTTCTCAGATTAATCGTTAATGCTCCGTGGTACATTAGAAACAGTGATTTACATAGAGACTTACGGTTGCCAACTGTTGAAGATGAAATAGCAGTTTTCGCTGGAAAGCTACGAACTCACTTAAATAACCATAGCAATAGAATTATTCGACAAACAATTGATGAGACAAACCTTTTGCGCCGACTTCAAAGAACGAGACCGTTCGACCTAGCGCCATAAGGATTATCCGCTTTCAAATGTAGTATCCGCAGGTCCTCTCAGTGGGGAGCTTCCTGCCAAACGTGATTATAATACATATAATGAAATTAAAACTACTTGATAAGGTAACTTAGTTGTAGTCGCAAGAACAAAAGGGAGGTGTTTTTTAGTGAGTAAAAATCTCACACTACTATGAGTACCGGGCTCATAGTGTCTATGAAGATTCTTCACCTACCCACGAAAAAAAAAAAAAAAAAAAATCTTGTAGAGTATATTAAAAACCTTTTAACTGTCAACTGTTAAGAACATCGAGGATGTGGTTTTCGAAATATTGAGTTTAAGAAAAATAAATGTTTGCAAATTTGAATACACAATACTATCCACACTTTTGGGAAGCTTGAGAATAAAAGAATTATCAAAATCGATTGTTCCGTTTTACGTGTGGGTAGAAAAAATTAAAAATGCTATCTACCAAGTTTAAAGAAAATCGAACGAGCTATTTGGGCTCTAGTCGAACAGACAGACAGAGTTTTGAGCCAAACTTTGTTCGTGTTCGTTATAACTTTGGTCAAAAACTCGAGTTAGATTTTCGTTATGAATGCATAACTTGCAATACAGTACCTATTTATACAGCCGCAACGCAAATAAAAATATATTATTACTAGCTGACCCGGCAAACGTCGTTTTGAAATGTAAATTATTTCTACGGAATTTCTAGTGTAGAAAAACAATAACTAACTTATTGTAAGTGTGTAAGGATGTGGTATATGAGTGAAAGAGGCATGGAGCTTTGTGATCAATGAGGGAATATAAAAATAACAAAACACCAAAAAGTAATTTTTTTAATTTATTATAATTTATTCCTTAAAATTATATATATTATTAATTAATTACGACAATAAAACTAACAAACAAAATCAATCTCTTAATACTAAAGCGTCAACAATATTTTTTGCTAGCCCATCTTTAGCTAACACAAGCAAACTGGATAGTTTATCCACTCGAGAGCATGCCACGTATAATTGTCCGTGTGAAAAACATGGTGTGCTCAAATCTAAGCCACAAACAGACATAGTTTGGCCTTGGCACTTATTGATAGTCATTGCAAGTGCCAACCCAATCGGAAACTGAATACGTTTAAATTGAATTGGCATATCTGTAAGTATAATAGGGATTCGTTGCACTAATATATTTTCACCTCGGAACTCAATAACGTTTTTCATTAATTTTTGAATGACTAATCGCGTACCGTTGCACAGCCGTGGCGGGTTCAAATTACGAAGCAAAATAATCGGAGATCCAAGCTTCAATTGTAAATTATGCGGTGGCATGTCTGAAAAATTCAGTGAGTTATGTTGGAAAATTTACAGCTTTACTAGCATCGCATACTGTATCAATACCAAGTTCCCTGGCAACAACTGTTGTATCTTCAGATTTAAATCGTCAACGTCCACATTTTTTGCTCTTTCTGCAAGCCACTCATGATTTATGTACTGTGTGTGTACATCGGGAAATATTTGTTCAATGAGAGCAAATGATTGTACAGAAATCGGTCGGTAATTTTACGCATCCAGTTTCATGTATAGTAACTTTTCCATCGCCGTTTTCTAAGAGCTGTTTTGAGAATGTTTCAGCGGATGGATCTTGAAGCATTTGAACTCGTATATTTGCTTTCAGCTGTACTTTTTCAACATTACGCTACAATGGCAGTGATTTTAAGCAAGCGTTGATCTCATCAGCGTATGTTGAACGTGGAATGAAGGGAAGTGTTTGTCTGAAATCACCTGAAAGGACTAACAGAGTGCCGCCAAATAGTTTTTCGTTGTTTTTAATATCTTTCAATGTCCTGTTCAACGCCTCAAGTGAATGTTTGTGTGCTATAGTACATTCATCCCAGATGATAATTTTACACTGTTTCAGCACTGTGGCCATGGACGATGGTTTTTTTATGTTGCACACTGCGTCAGGGTTATTTTGAATATTTAGTGGCAGCTTATAAATACGGAATGAGCTGTTCTGCCTCCTTCCAATAAAATTGCCACAATGTCCGATGATGCAACGGCCAATGTGATGCCATTATTTGATCGTATTTCGGCGAGAATTAGCGAAACAAGGAATGTTTGTCCTACTGAAACTGCGAGCATAATGCGGTCGTAAATGGTTCATTTCAATGTTCATTAAATCAGATGCTGTTCGATTTGGCGAAATCATACCGAAATGACTGAGTGCTAAGTTGGCAATGATAATGCAAAGATCCTCAATAGCAATGAATGCTACATTGTACATGGCGTCGCTGAATATTATCGTTAGATCGTTGAACCGTGTACTATGTTGATGCAATATATCATCAGTCATTGAATCTTTGTGATTATCCCATAATATCTCTGTTCGGGCTGTACAGTTCAATGCTGCTTCAGCAAGCATACATTCCCACTAGTTGTTGTCTTCCAGCAAGCCGAGTGCAAGGTACTCGTATTATACGTTGGATACTGTTGCCCATTCACTTTACGTACATCTAAAAATGACAATGGGCCAGTAACATTAACCAACAACAGTCAGTCTGCCTTGGATTGTCCGTAAATACTGTAAGTGTTAGGGGTGGACAACCCTTATCACTTAGGGGTATGAAAAATAGATAGTAGCCGATTCTCAGACCTACTGAATATGCATATAAAATTTCATAAAAATCGGTCAAGCTGTTTCTAAGGAGTATGGTAACTAATATTGTGACACGAGAATTTTATATAAATAATAATAATAAATTCAATAAGATTCGTTGTCCAAATGTGTCATATTTAATATTTTTCTACCATTGAATGGAACGCCATCTAAACTCTCAACATTTCAACAATTTTGAATCGCTTTACGTTCACTTCGATTCTCACCTTAATCATATTCACTTTTAGTTTATTCACTCATTCTTTTTACTTATTCCTTCTTTCTAAGAAAACAGAGCTACAATTAGGCTAGGACCGCACTTGCGATTTCAATCGCACGATTTTTTAGTCGCAAAAATAGAACACATGAATTTAAATGAGAATGAACGCACTTGCTACCACAAATCATGACGATTTAAAAGTCGCAATTTGTTTCATTTCTCTTGCGATGCGATTGTCGTAAACTTTAATGAAACACATGTTCTCAAATGGATATGCCCACACTTGCGATTTTAATTACTACGACTTAAAACTCGTAGTCGCAAAGAGAAATTGGCATGAACGCACTTGCGATTTTTAATCCACGATTTTTTAGTCGCAAAAAGTAAGGAACATGGCTTTAAATGTGAATGCACGCACATGCGACTTAAAAATCGCAGCGATTATAAAAATGAAACAAGTTCTATTTTTTCAAGCGATTTTTCTGTCACTACTTATTTGTAGCAAGGGCGTGCACTCATATAAAAAGTAGTGTGTTTTATTTGTCGCGATTAAATAATCGCGCGGTAAAAAAATCACAAGTGCGTGCATGGCAATAATTTGTAGCGACTACGACTTTTTAATCGCCTCGACGAAAAATCGCAAGTGCTGTCCTAGCCTTAGAGACAGAAATAGAACTTTTCAATTTTTTGAGAGCTTCTACTAAAATGCACAAAGGTTAAATAAGAATTCTTTACTAATTATATTGGCGCGAAATTTTAAACAGCCTATCATTAAGGTATTAGTATGATACTGCTTAACAATTTGCTAACTTTATAGTAGTTTACTAACTCGTTCTTAATTTTAAATATTTTCTAGTATCGTACTAAAAGAATTTTCTTAATAAATTGCTTCTGAGCACACCTAAAACAATGACATTTCGTGTAAAAAAGTAAGTACACAAACCTTTATTCATGTTTGCAATTTTGTCAAAGAGTCATTTGAAGCTAGCGCGATACTAAGAAAATAAAGTAGGTATTCAATGATTTTAACTTTAATAAAAGGGTAGAGAATGTATGATGCTATATTTGATTAAAATTTGCAAATTCGTTGTTTTAACCTAGTATTATACTAAGACAGCTTTAGCGTGTCGTACTAATTCAATTAAAATGTTGCGCCATTTACTTTAATGCATTAATTGCTCATTTGCTATTTATAAATTTTGATAATTTAAGCCGCATTTACTGTGATATTTAAATACATATCTTTAAAGAATATCCATGGTAAAAATCTTAGAAGTATTTTGAATTCTTTAAAATATTAATAAACATTTTTTGGAGACCTGAAGAAGAGCTTTGAGGCAGTTAATTTTTAATATACCTAAAACCTGCTGGGTATTTTAACTTGATAATAATGTAGCCAACGAAATCATTAAATCTGTCTTTTCGATTAGTTTAGATGGACGTAAGATAAAGTACCCCACGAAGAAGGCATAAGTAATGCATCAGTTAGAAATCAAAATCAAAAAGAAGAACTTTTTGGCCTATGCATAGGTACATCGGCAATTTTAAATTGTCAGCTTTAATTTGAAAAGAAATTTAAAATAAATAAATTTAAAAAAATAAAAAAGCTAAAATATTTTCGCTTTATAAAACACACATCAAAATGGACAACATCAAATTTCTTGTAAAAACAAAGCCAACTCCTTCGTAATGTGTCTCTGAGGAATACATTAAAATTTCTCTGTTTTTCAGCGACATAAAACTATCTTGAAGATACTTTGTATCAAAGCAACGACTTACTAAGGTTTTACTATAGGCATGAGAATTCCCAAAAAAGTTTTCAAGAGAATTTGGTGTATGCGATGTCAACATATGTAAGGTTTTTGTTTCTTAAGAGTTTCTTTATTTTATAAGGCCAGAGGGATATGAGAACCTTCAAATTTAAATTATTAACATTTTGTCATAAAGCAAAGGATGCTGTAAGAAGTTTGTTATTTTAGTTGTTGCGCTAAGCATGGGCTTAGTCTGTATGAAAAAGAAAGTTAAAGAAATAAATTAAAACACTCTTAGATACGCGTATTATAGCCCAGTTAAGTAGGGCAAAAAAGTTATTTTCGCTCTACACAGGATAGCATATGGTAGTATACATTATTTCCATATTTTGAATTTATTTTAAATCGAACCGGCTTATGAATACGATTCTCTTAGAATCTAAGGGTATGCATATCAAGTACGTTTTGAAAGTTTGGTTTCATTCTGGGTTAAGAATAAACTTTTTTTTTTATTTCAATTTCAAAATCTTGCTGTACACAACTACTAATACGCAGCACATTTTTCTATGAATCTATTACCTATTATAGACTTTTATTTTTCAGAGGTTTTTGATGTCTTAAGCACGAACCTGACCACAGAAAACTATCTTACTATCGAGCAATTAAATTCATATCCCTTCTCATTTCATGAAAGGCTGATTAATTATTATCAGCTCAAGATTATCTTGAAGAACGAAAACTTCTGTTTCAGGGCGCACAACATGTTTAACCCATTTATAACTGTCATACTATAAGAATGTTGCTTTTTCACAAAACGAATTTAACAACTTGATGTTCTTAGCAACTATAAATTTAAAGAATAAAATTAGTTGCAAATCAAGCGGCGATGTAATATTAATATTAAGTTATAATTAATTGAACACTTATACATTAGCTTTTCAATTTTCGTTTATATGTAGTAAGGATGTGTGGCAAGTGGCATTGCTTACGTTTCTTTCTAAAAAAACATACTTTAGTCTTAAAAAGGTTTATTTTGAATTGCCACCTAGAAAAGTGGATTTGAACATCATCAAGAGAGTTTTGGAGGTTGCAGAAAATTTGTTGCCAATTTTCGGAGGTACTATAAATAAATGTATCATTAGTGAAAAATGATCTCTTGCAGTAATTTCATGCAAGTCAAACATAAAGACCATCAAAGCTGGGGTCACCCAAGGCCTTAAACTGGGCTCATTTCTCTACAACTTGATTACTTGCGACCAACCTTCTCCAATTGGATGCGAGAACCTTCTGTATGCCTATGACTCGCTCACCTACGCCACATCAAAGTGGAAACTCACATCAACAGACTCTTTCAATTCTACCAGAAATGGGGCATCCGAATCAAAACTTCCAGAACGGAACTTGTCTGCTTCAGGAGACCTTCAACTGGTAGAGGCATTCGCACCGCGACAATTTGCAGAAATCTGGTCCTGAGACTCCCAGACGGAACCACCATATGGGCAAAGCCTAACACCAAGTACCTGAGAGTACACTTCAACGAATTGCTAAAGTTTAACCTGCACTCAAAAAATTTTCTGAAAAAGTCCAGCTGGGCCTTCAGCCGTTTGCACCCATTGCTGAAAAGAAGATCAGGTCTTAGCCAAACGACAAATATATTAATCTACAAGCAACTCCTGCGACCAGTGATCAGCTATTCCTTCCCAGTCTGGTTTTCCATCTCGCAGACAGCAATGAAGGAACTTCAACTATTCGAAAGGACGATACTGATGATCTGCACTGGACTCTACTTCGACCGTCAATGACAGAAACACAACAGGAACGCGAACGAGCACTTCTACACAAAAGCGAATTAAATTCTGCTGAACATAATATCTGGGTGATTCTACAAACAATGGAATAAAATGATACAAATTTCGGCACGACATTTTTGGAAGCCAAAAGTCGTAAAAATTGTTCTAGTTGATCCTTAGAACGTCTCTTTGCGTTGTTGAAAGCGGCCAGTAAAAAAAATTAAAAATGAAGATTTTAAGGACATTTTTTGAAAAAGGATGTTCAGGGGACTGACTTTTTTTTTAAGGGGACTGAATAAATCCTTAGTTTTTTTGTATTTTCTCTTGGGTACACACTGAAATATAGAAATTAAATTTAATTAGCCTTCATAAACATACAAATTCATGGTTAATACATAATAAGTTAGCATTTTATTAAAAAAAAAT
This sequence comes from Chrysotoxum bicinctum, assembly GCA_911387755.1. Classification (NCBI taxonomy): domain Eukaryota; kingdom Metazoa; phylum Arthropoda; class Insecta; order Diptera; family Syrphidae; genus Chrysotoxum; species Chrysotoxum bicinctum. Next base: position 92,419,132 of record OU426989.1, on the reverse strand, counting down.
AATATATTATAATAAATTTTTTTTTCTACTTAGAATCAATTTAAAATAAATTATATTCTTTTTAAAAATTTTAAAAATATTTTGTAATGAAGTTCGAAGTTCAACATAATTTAAAAATTCTCAGGTTTCTGAATAAAATATCATTTATTTATTTATTAGCCAGGGGACTGAGACCAGGGGACTGAGGTTTTTCATGGTTTTTGCGCAAAAACGATATTAAGGTTTTACTTAAAAAATCTAAAAAATATATACAATATTACGGTTTTATCAAACCTATCCTATACTGCTAAAAAAGATGCCTACTTACATACAAATTTGTTTCGTAAAAACTCACCAGAGGACTGATAAACTAAAAGGACAATCCACGACTTCATGCACAAATGTCTTTTTCACAATACTAACATAAGAAACAGAATCGAGTTGCACCACGATTTTATTGTAAGGAGACTTGGTTCTTCAAACTGTCAGTGCTGGAAATCTGATCGACATCCTAGTTATTGATATTTTCGACTGTTTCAATATGCCAGGGGACTGATACAAAAAGCGGGGGACAAAGTTTAATTAAGTTTTTTTGTAATAAAATCAATTACTAAAAAATATTTATCTATTTCGTAGTAAAGATGTATTATTTGGCGTAACTTCGGTGGGATTCATTTCAGTATGAGACCTGAAATAAGAGAACGGTAATAATTTTTCTTTGCGAAAACGCACTGGGGACACGTCAGGGGACTGAGAATCGGACACTTTGAAGAATTTTTTGAGCAATATAAAATAAGGTCACCCTAATAATATTGTTAGGCCAGGTAGATATCAGTCAGATTTAATTTTATAAAAAAAAATCAGATTAAATAATTGAACGGATTTCAAAATATTTCTGGGGCCGCCGAAAATTCCATCGTTTGTAGAATCACCCATCTATTCATTCAACGAAGAAACTAACGCGGAACATCATCGACCACCCGAATCAGCTTATGAGAAGGATGACCATAGAACAACGACATCCCGAACCGAGGTACCTCAGTGTGATGCAAACTCTGAATGACAACGTAATCATGGACAACGAGGAAGTAGTGTCGTTCTACGCTGACATTGGGTCAGCCTACCAGAGCGGCTAAACGTCATCCCTGCCCACAACCCACAAAAATCATCAATGACAACAGGGAATGAACACCCCGAAGACAATAGAGTCAATCGATATTGTACAGAAGGGGGGGAGAGTGTCTAGCCACAGATAATTATATATAATTATCTGTGGTCCAGATAATTATATATAATTATCTGTGGTCTAGCCTTGATAACGTACAAAAGAGATTTTTCTTGGGCTGTTTCAACGAAAAACTTTAAATAATGTTGTAATATATTTTGGAAGACCGTTTATTAGAAGCTTATCGACAAGACCGTCATGCCAGAAGAAAACAGGTGCAGAAAAGAACACTAATAAATACAAAGCACTTTTTTGGGAGATTTTTAATTATTGTGTTAGAGATTTTTCCATGACCTGGAGGTTTCTAAGGTTTAAATTGTGTTTTAATAATATTTTTGACGAATTTGGAAGATATTTTTTCGTTAAACTATTTTCGACTTTTTAATTGGTAATCCTATCCTTAAGACTTTGAGCAATATATAGTGTGGCTGTGTAGCTTCGAAAAACTTAGCTTAGTTTCGTAGCCTTCGAAATTAGTATTTAGTCTGTTATCACTTCCATTTTAAAATTTTTGAAAATTTCCAAGTAAGCTTGTCATGTTTCATTATCTCAGATAAAGTCTTGTTCTAAAGTTTGTTTCTAATAACTTGAAGTTTTTTAATAACAAATTCGTTGAGGAGTTTCAGTTAAAATTTCAGATAAGTTGTTCATTTGTCTTTTGTATTGTTTTTTAGATCCTCAGTAAACACAGGATCGTAAATGTTGTTGGATTGTGAGACAACGGGAACTGAAGATTTTACAGATTTTTTTATATCAAGCTCAAACTTTTTAGTATTTTCATCAATAACCTCTATGGTTTTAGAAAAGGATTCATACTTACTGTTCAAGCTTGATTTAATTTTTTCCAATTTACCTTTTTAAAATAATATTTTTCTTCGAAAGAATAGTATGCCTGACGATTTATCTCAAAAATTACCGGTAGGTGGTCGGAGGTGACATCATTTTCTACTCTAGGACAAGATGATAAATCTTGACGGTTCTCTAGCACATCCCCAAGATGAATGAATGTATACTATTTAAATCACCCCAAATGACTTTTATTACATACATCTTATAAATATTAATATATCAGATTTTAACCTTGAAATTGTTTCCTTTTTTACTCTTCCTCCGGGAAATATGCAGAAATAAACTTAACAAACCCTACATTTTGTAACTCGACTTCCATTAAAATTGTTTCTATCAAACAAGTTTTTTCCATTCTAAGCAAACTCCCCCACTTCTGCCAGTTTCTATATCTACTCTATAGCAATGAGAATCCTTAAAATTAATATACATATATATTTTCTTTAAGCCAAGTTTCCGTAACGATCGCAATTTAAATTTCGTGTTTTACAAGAAAATCAAAAAACTCAGTTTGTTTATGCTTCTTAGGATTCCACTTTTAAAATTAATTAAAACTACAATTAAGCTTCTTAAGGCTACTTGTGCACTAAACAGGCATTTATTGTTTTTATTATAAGTAATTTGTTTCACATCTTGACTGTCTCTGGTTAGCTTTATCTAGAACCTCCTCCATTCTTTATTCAATCGAAGACAGTTGGAGCTCCACCTTTAAAATTATCGCTGAACCCAGTAAAACTATGGCTCCCCATATGAATTCCCTAATGTCGTTTCAACTCTAGAATCAGGGAGTTTTCTAGGCATGATTTGCTAGTCTAGACTTTTTCTTAAGAATCTTCGATTATAAAAATGTAATCCTCCAAGATGACATCCTCACCATCTCTGATTGCTGTAAGAAAAAACGGTTTTGTTTTTTGTCGTTATGTGGACACTTTAGGCAGTTGTTGTTACAGATATCAGTCCGTAGATTGTGATTGTTGTATTCAAACTTTTGTTGAATCAAGGTGCTACAGCAGGGCTTTCGAAGTACTGCAACTGGAGTATTTGTACTGCTTTTGGAAACTTCGTACTGCCGGACTACTAACTCGGCCGAAGTACTGCTTTTTTCTTCTGAACTCTACATAGGAATCTGTTTCACTTTTCAAATTGTAGTTTGATCCCAACGAGCGAATGTATTACACTTTTTAGTGAAAAAGTGGAGTGTTTTTCCACTAAAGCCTAGTACTCAGTTCAAGTGAAAATGAAAATTTGATATAAAAGTTACTGCTGGTTCACTGGCATGAAATCCGCAACGAGAGGTGAGTACTAAAATGTGGATTGGAAAAACAAATAAGTTCCACAACTTTTTCCACGCTATGATTTTCATTTCTCAATGTACAACCACCAGGAAAAAGTTTAAGGCAACGTGGAAAACTGTGACATTTGTCAGTTGATTTCAATATTTTGTTTCAAAACAAAAAATTGAAAATTTATAAACAGAAAGAACGAATCAGTTTAAAAATAATTGTCATTTTATTTTTCATTCAAAGTGAGTATCAAAAATTCACGTGGAAAAGTTTATTCTAATTTCATTTTTATTCTTCGCGTGTAATTTGGAACGGTATTTATTTTTCATTTCACGCTAGGTGAGTACTAGGCTTAATACGAAAATTAAAAAAAAAGAAGTGTTTTCATTTCATATTTGCTAATTTCGTTTGACAGCTCATAACATTTTGATTTTTATCAGGGTTACTAACTCGTTTTTATGGTGTTCTCTTTCTGTCTATTCTTCATACAATTAATTAAGACATTTTCAACAATGGATTCCAATTTGAATGACCGCCTTTACATATCAAAAAAACGTTTGGTAGGTATATGAAAATTTTGGAATAGGTTGACACCCTCTTTAACACAAGGAATGCATTTTTTTGGCTGTGTTCGTAAACATTGCACCTGATTTCATACTTCTTTTGAAATGTAAATTTTTATGGGAAATGAGAAAATTTGGTATTCAGTTTTGAAATTCAGTTTGAGAATTCATTTTGCTAATTTTGATAGGTGCATTTACATATGTATATGTATTTTAAAAATTGTTCAAAAAATTTTCCGATTTTTTTTTAAAGTGTTAACAAACACCTAGTGCAATAGATTTTTAAGATAATAGGTGTGTTTTTTTCGCAAAGCTATCCGTAGTGAAGTAAGATTTTATACGTATTACAAATACAAAGTCTTCACTGCCGATAAAAGTAGAAGTAGGATCCAACTGCGGATAGAATGTTGACGTTTGCTCGAGTCTTGAATACAAATGTTGGTACAATTGAAAACTCTTTTGTATCTCGAAGGCATGTTCGTAGAGTACGAAAAGTAGTTTGTTGTTTAGCATTTTCCATTGAGAGTTTAAGTCTTTTTTTTACAAAACCATTTTTATAAGAAAAACGCTGCATTTTGTATCGTGTTGGTGTCGAACTCTTATAGAAAGCTGTTTAATAACTAACGCGTTTTTGTAGGAGCGAAATGTCGTGGTCAGCTGTTATACTTTAGTTAAATAGCGACATTCAAGAGTTACTAACGCGACAAAGCCTTCTTATGAAAAAAGCTGTTGAGAAATCCAAAACTAACTAAAGTCTGCGAACAGATCCCTCGACTTTTGTGGTGATAATTGTCAACAAAAAAAAAAATTCACAAACAAAACTTCTGGTTTATGAAGAATGGCTGGTGAACAGAAAAAGTAAATACAAAATGATTTAAATTGAAATTCATAAATAAAAACCTCCATATATATTTTCAGAAACATGAAAATTACTTGGCAAAAAGTTATTGGTTGTTTTTTTTTTTCAATTAAATATTTGACAACTAGTCAGTGGTACCAACTTTAATGTAGAAAAATCGCACAACTGCGGATACGTTTTTTTGGGAAATCCTACTTCACTACGGATAATTTTCCCAAAAAAACACACCTAATGTTAGCAATTTGGCAACGTTGATACATTTAGGAATGTCCTCAACAGAGAAGAAAGAAGACAAGAACGGGTTGTTGTTGAATAGCTATGAAATCGATCGGTCGAGTTTTTGAGTAAACGTTTTCATTTTAAGGTCAATTCATTCAAGTAATAATTTAAAATATTTTACATTCCATCTATTATTATTTACTAAAAATTCTTTGTTTAATGTAATAAAAGAAGATCGTATTTTGCATTTTTAAACACAGTTATTCTTGACCGAGATTTATTTTCTGAAATCAGGAATTGGGGTGTTCCTAACTTGGGCTAAGTTTGCGACCTAAACACCTCTCTAACATTAGCTCGTAACCTAAGTATCTTTCTAAAAATAAGTTTCACGTTTTCGAAGCATATTTTCAATCGTGATGTGGTAAACTGGTATTCGCAATATGTTTTCTTGGACAAAAGTAACTTATTCATAGGCCTGCTATGCGTGTTCAAAATATTTCAACTCTTTTTTGGGTTCTCTGTTCCTCTTACGCAAAACCGTTGCTCAACTTAGGTTATGTTTAGTCTTCAAGTCAGATGTGACATTTCAGTGATTAGGTGAGTTTTAAAAACCATTCAGAAATCTCTAAAAATTATGCCAAGTGAATAGGTACGTTAGTAATTATTCAAACTATATACTCTGAATCTAAAAAACGCCTTTCAGTTTAATGGTTAAGAATTTTAATCTTGTTTTGGCAGTTCTTGATGTAGGTATGAATGGGACTTAACCTAAGTTGCGTATTAACCAGAACAACTGATGCGTCTAAGTAATACCCCGGGAATTAAATGCCGAAATGAGTATGGGTATTCAAAACTAATTTGAACTAATAATTCATAAAGTTCGATTAAATAGATTTAATAAGTGTTCTACTTGGCTGATTTTCAAATAAGCTTATAGGTAGGTACCTTTTCTATTTTTTATTATAAAATATATTTTTATTTACTACCGTACTGATTTATACTACTTTTTTTTGCTTGAAGTACTGCATTTTCAAATGCACTGCCATATCAGTCAACATAATGCGTTGGAACAATGAGTAGCACGCGTTTGCGCTCGAGACCTTCTTTTTAAAAGGCCTGAGTTTCGAAATAAGGAAGCAATTTTGTATATACTATGTGCTATGAACTTGACATGGTACATGGTTCGGTAAAATTAACATTTAGCATTTTTATATTAATTTCTACAGATTTCTACATATACATAATGTTTGTACTGAATATGTGCCGAAAAATATATGTAGCCAATAAAGAATGCTATCCATCAAATAAAATTGTACCCCCTAAAATATTATATTACTTCATCATTCCATGTATATGTAGTGAGTAGATAGACATTTTATTCAACACAATTTGGTATTAATAAATGTATGTCACAGTTTTTGTACCCACTACACTTACATTTGTATGTAAGAATATTTATTCGTTGCTTATATTCACTGCCTAATTTTGCTGTCATGAGTACGAGTACACCTTTCTATGTTGAGATTTTGAGTTATATATATTTATGTAGCCATTACATAATTTACTAAAGATATGTATTTGGTACATATTGTCCAAACTTTTAACCACGTGAGGCTTGTACCGAGTGAATAATTTATGCATTGAGCAAACGTGTTTTCTGGTTTCACTCAGTAGATACATAAATCGGAATGTTACTAGTACATGCAACTGTATTCATTACATAGATCTCTCATTATAATACCATGCAAACTTCAGAGCTGACATTTAACATATAAGTATCAGTGCATACATATACCTAGATCCCCTCCGGAAAAGTGAAATGCTGGATGCAGCCATGATGGAAGTCCCATTTTTAGACGCACAACAATAGATAATGTGCAATAAATGTGATTTCAATTCTACTATGATATCTACTAATGTTACACAGTTCATTTAGGAGCTATATGTGGAAGGGAACTTCGAGGACAATATTCAGCTTCAAATTATGCGCTCTGGCAGCCAGCACAATAATAATAATTGCTTTATCCAATGCAATCGGAATTTTCCAATTAATTTAATGCAAATGCAATTACATGTATATATATGTATATGCAATTGCAATTGACATAATGTCGAAGCCCGCATCCTAATTAAACACAATTTCAATGGTTCACTGGCTCCATTTAGGAGAGCAAATAGGTATAGCACAAAAAAAAGAAGAAGAATACTGAAATATTATGAGAACCGACAGAATTGTAGAAAGAAAAGGAAATCCTTCTGTTAGAGAGCGATCCTAATGCACAGGTTGGTTGGCAGGGTATATACCTTGACTGATAGAAAAATCCATCATGAGGGTGAGCTCCAGGATGCTGTGTTCTCTTTTCAAGGACGCTAACGAGTGTGTTGGATGGAATCCGTTTTAAATTGCTCAAAGGCTTCAGGTCGAGGTTGGTTCTTGGTTGGTGGCAGTGGCGGTGGCGGTGATGTGGTTGATTCTATGCTGCTTTGAAAACTGCACAGATGGTGGTGGTGGTTGTGTGTTCTTCTTAGTACAAGAGCTTTAGCAGATGCTTGATTAGATATTTTATTTCTGTAATGGGTGGAAAAAATTATCAAAGAAAAAATGGGGGCATAAGATACCCCTTAAGCTATGAAACAAAATGCAATAACATCTGTGAAGATTGTACATACAAACCTTTGGAAATTTTAGGATGTTAAATTTTTGAAATTGAAAACTGTTCTCCATTCGAAACTTTTGCAACATCTTTCAAAGCAGCGGATGTCTATATTTAACTTCACGGATATAAAAGCGCATGTTAACGTAACGTACGTTTTAAGCCTGTCTTTGAACGACGCATATAGATTTACAGTAGGGGATTGGAGTCATCTAACCTGTCTTATCAAACTGCGTAATTCAAAGGCAAATGAAATAGTAAAAGAGTCGTGCGGATAAAAGTAACAATAAGACACTCCAGAAAGAAAAGGCCAAGTTATGGCGAAATCCCTCATTTTTTGTCAAAAAAAAAAAAACAAACGTGACTATTATTCCGCGTTTTTCACACAAATTCTGGCTCTGTTTACTTCGGATGCGAATTTGCATTCGATCCAATTTGTAAAAATGTATGTTACTTTCGGAAAGCGCCATTACTTATTATTCAGCTGTACATATTATTGGGAGTTAGTTTAATTTTCGATTTGAATATTCTGTTATTTAAACTCACGACTTTCTTTATGATTTCCAAAAAAAAATATTTAAAAAACAATTAAAATAGCTATCTACGAAAGAAACACAAATGTGATTCTTTGCAAAAAAAAAAAAAAGAGTGGAGACTTTTCCACAGACTTTTTCTACATTGTGCCATTTTTGTTATTGATTTTTCGTTTATCATCAGCAGCGGTGTTGCCCTTACTCCTTAATATAAATTTTCCAATTGATATTTTTGAACTTTGACAGGTGATTTTTGAAGCTACATACACCTGTCAAATTAACTGTCATTTATTAAGTCTCATTTACCAAATTAACATGGAGAGTTATAGCGTTTAACAACATGTGCAAATGGTTAAATTGTTTTATGAAAGTCCTTTGTCTTCTGTTCGAGTAACATTTATTTCTAATCGGCGGACGAAACTGGTGCCAATAAATGGTTTCGAATTAAACAGATAGCTAAAAAATTAAAACAAAACCGTTAGGTGCCCTAATGGGTCCGTCTACGTACCAAAACCACAATTCACTACAACGCAAAGAAAGAATAATTAAAGAATAATCATAATTCCTTGAGCCCGTGTAGATTATAAAAAAAAAAAAAAATAACTACGAGGAGCCGAGATCTGCAGAATACTTTTTCAAATTTCATCTATTTGTGCATGATATTATTAGTTATCCAATAAAATTTCAAGCGCTTCGATCAAAAAATCATATTCAGTGACGATTCATTTTCATTTCATTTTTATTGTACTTCAAATCTTTTACATTAGATCGTTAAATCTTTAAATTTGCAAAAGTATAAAAACATGGTAATTAATTAAACAATGAAGCTAGAAAATTGAATTTTAAGATTTACTCTAAGTTAGGCAACTATGTTAATCATTTAAAATATTAAAATTAAATTATAAAATTACGATAATTAAAAGAAAAGAAAAAGTCTTTTATTCACTATTCAAATGCAATAGCAAAACATCACAAAAATTACGTGCACAGTACTGTCTTCTTATACTAAGGGGCAAAGAATTCCATAAGCGGATGGTGTCCACGAAAAACTGACGTGAAATAATGAACGCGAAGATACAGTAAACATAATTATTTCATAAAGATAAATTGGTTCTTTGGTTACAATAATCTTATGTAAAAACTTTAAGTAACAAAACTTAATAAACGTTTCTAAATTACAACCGAGAATGTTTTTTGTATAACGTGAGCCGTGATCGAAACGCTTAAGATCATAAACATAACGACAAATGTTATTAAAGGCTACATTAAGCTTTCTCCTTGTGTCTGCGCAATTAAAAGAGGTTATTTGACATCCATATGTAATAATGGGAATTATTATTACTCTAACAAGCATTAGTCTTGTGGAAAACGGTGTATAGTGTTTAGAAAAAGACAGGCACCTTAGGCACCCGTACACCTTTCCAATAACTCCTCTGACATGATCATCCCACCTTAGTAATGAATTGAACAAGATTCCAAGATTTTTTGTTTTTCGACATATTCGATTGGATTGCACCAAAGGAAAACAGCTAGAAAAAAGCTTAAATACAGTTTATTATGGATTTTTGCTTCACTGACACATTGGGGTGGATCATTAATAAAAGCTGTAAAAAGGAGTGGGCCTAAAATGGATCCTTGAGGAACTCCACTTAATATATCAAGAAACTGTACCAAATATACTGACTGTTTTCTTCCGCACAGATAGGATTGAACCAAGTTTGCAGCGTTGCTAGAAATTCTGAAATTGTTTTTGAGTTTCGATACTAAAAGCATATGGTCAACCGTGTCGAAAGCCTTCGAGAAATCCAATAGATTTTAAAATGTTACCAAATCATTACTGACAGCAATTCTTATATCATCAGATACTTTTAACAACGCTGACGAGCAACAATGCCGAGGTCTGAATCCAGACTGATTTTTACAAATAAGATTGTTTGTTTTCAAAAAAACAAGATAATTAATAGTGAAGAAGTTTTTCCATGACTTTCGAAAGATAAGCTAAAATTGATATTGGTCTATATTCAGGCTCACAGAGTCGAGTACCCGGCGTCTTAAGTATGGGAACTACTTTAGCGTATTTTCATACTGCAGGAAAACGTGATGTGAGGATAATTGAATTGAAAATATAAGTTAATACCGGCAGTATATGTGGGAGAATGATTTTGACAAATAGTGGATGGATCTTAGCAAGACTAGCTGATTTAGATTTAATGCTAAGAATAGTTTTCGCAACATCTGTTTGTTCAACTCTCGAGAACTGAAAAGAATTAGCGCTAATGCTATCAGAAGATGAATATATAACTGCGGAGGTAGATATTTAAGACTTTAAAAATGTAGCATTAAGTTCATCTTGCTTGATGGCATCCAAGTCTTGAGTTTTATTACGACCAACCCCTAGATCTCTCAAATTTGTCCACAAAATTGAAGACGGTTGGCTACTATCTAGCCGCTTGGAATAGTAGAGCTTTGTGGCTTGTCTGATCTTGGAGCTAACTTCGTTTTGTAACAAACGAAAATCTTCATAAAACTCCGGCAACTTGAACCTTTTCCATCCTTAATATACAGAATCCCGTTGGTTTTTTAAACTTTCAATTTCGGGAGTTAACCAGCAGTTGTTTGGAAACCTGACAATTTTTGTTTTCAGCGGTACATGAACATTGAATAAACTTCGTATATTATTTTGCAAAAACTCAATTTGTTCATCTGGAGATATCATGAAATAAACTTCTTGCCAATTTACTTGGAAAATATCCCGTCCCAAGGTCGCAGTATTTAAATTTTTAAAGTCAGAAGATGAGATCGTGCTTTGAAAATACTGGCGTAGATTGTTGGCTATAAAACTGAACATTGCTACGCTCACTTACGCCGCAATGTGGGCCAGCTTTTAAAAATTCGTCATCAGTACCGAATCCGCCATTTACTAAATCTACGGACAACATCAGCACTGTTAATTTTTTAACAGCTTTGGTTATTAAATATAATAAAGATCAAGAAAAACTTAAAGCGGTTCATATCAAAGCAATATCAAACGCTAATCCTGTAAGAACTAAAAGGATCAAAGAGAGAATTCCTACTCCTCAAAACGAACCCACCAAAGATTTAGCCCTATTTACAGATCTGAGGCTTACAAATCAAAAATACCGCATATATGTACTATGCCGGATCTTACAGAAACATAACATCAATGTTCTGCCTTCTTTTAAAGTCATAATACTTGCCAAGAAAGCGACACTTCCACATATGTTAATGTTGAAATAACAGAATCAATCTTCAAGATATGATGGATAATTCAACAATTTGACTTATATCCGAGAAGTCGTACATTTGTTAGGAGTGCCTATAAGCAATAAATAAATAGCAGAGGATAGCGGTGCTATAACGAAGATGTTCATGGTTTCAGTTCTTCCTATCAGACTTAACAGTTCAACTGGTGAATATTGGAAGAAACCTCGTCCATCATCAGTCTATTTGTGCCAACCTATAATGTTCCATTATGCAAAGTACAGTAACTGACATCAAAAGACAAATTGTTAAGCTTCTACTGATTAAATTTAAAGGTAATGAAGAGAAAGTTATCGTTGTCAATCACGATTTTAAATAACTATTATCGATGAAAAGGTTTTAAATGAAATAACTGAAACCAAGTCGACCCGGTCATGTCCGATTTATAAGCGTACCCAAAAAACTTCGACAATGAGAAGGAATCAATAAATGATGAATTTAATTACGAATATGGATATAAACATAAATATGGATGACTCCGTAAGAATATCCACAATATTTTCCATATCTATCCCATCCACAGGTTTATACGAGTATCAAAATGGTGCATTTTAGCACTAATTTGACCACAGGGCTTAGACTGCATGTAAAATTTCAAGAATTCGCCAGAACGAATACTTATTCCAAATGTTTGCAGCCTCATCCATCCCACGCCACGTATTCCTTCACTCAGGCATGTTATGTTCGAACTGATAATGATCTTCAACAGAAGAAGTAGAAATGATTATTTTGTTAGAAGTAAACCGAATTTAGGCGAGAGTTTATAAGACGAGAGCTTCTAAAGAATAAAAAAAACTCTTTTGTGCCGTTTTTATACCATTCGAAAACGCAGCGAATATTTTGCTTGCAAATAATAAACAAAATCAATTGATAAAAAAGTCGTATTTCAACACAAGATTCTGAAATACCATAAATGTACCATTTTTACTTGCGACTTATACATAGGTAATATAAGGCAAGTTATGCATTCATAAAAAAATCGAACTCGAGATTTAAATTAAAGTTGACATTACGATGAAGCGAAGACTAAAAGGTGGGTCCCACAATTCTGTCTGTCTGTCTGTTCGACTACAGGATAAACGGCTCGGCCGATTTTCTTCAAACTTGGTAGATATGGTTTTGAATTTTTCGGCCCCCCACATGCTTTTTTCTTTTTTTTAAGACCAAAAATAACGGTACCTGCCATACGATTTTTTTCGAAATTTTATAAATACTTTTTTTTTCTCAAAACATTTCATTTAGTTAAAGCTAGGTTATGGTTGAAAAATTCTCCAAAAAATAGTTATTTTTGGTATCCCCTTGTAACTATTTGGCTTTTGATTTTCTCAAAAATCGTACCTCCGGTTTTGATCATTTTTTTATGTTAAGGCTCCCCCAGCAGTTCCTCTATTATTGTACAGGGTGGCGCACCAATTGTGCTACAAAAATAAAACGTAATAACTTTTTTTCTGTGTGAGTAATCGGCTTATTTTTTTTTTTATTTTGTAGGTTACTATTTAGATTTATAAAAATGGATGCTTGGGATACGGAGAAAAGAATTTGGATAGTGCAACGGTACCATGCTTTGAAGTCCGTCATTTCCGTCCAAAGGGAATTTAGGCGGGAGTTTGGCGGTAATCCCCCGAGTAGATGGACCATTATGAGGTTTGTAAACATGTTTGCCGAATCTGGAAGCATCGCACGAAGGCCGTACCATCGAGATGCCAATGTTCGGGTTCAGGATACAATCGCAGCAGTAGCATCTGCAATACAGGCCAATCCGAGCGTTTCGACCCGAAACTTATCGGGGCAAATTGGAATTAGTAGACGGTCATTACAACGGATACTTCATGACGATTTAAACTTGTTTCCGTACAAAGTCCAAATTACTAGCAAGTTAAACCCTCAGGATTTGCCTGTTCGCCTGGAATTTTGCCAAAAAATGATATCAATGGCCGAAGAAGACAACACATTGATCAATTGTTTGTTCATGTCTGATGAGGCCCATTTTGATCTTAACGGCAATGTAAACAAGCAAAATTGCCGTATATGGAATGAGTCTAATCCAGAAATGCTCCATGAGACGGAACTGCACCCAGAACGAGTCACTGTGTGGTGTATTGTCGGGCCGTACTTCTTTGAAGAAAACGGTGTAACCGTTACTGTCAATGGGGACCGTTATTTAAAGATGTTGAAGGAGTTTTTTTACCCAGAACTGCGCCGAAGACGTATACCATTCAACAGCGTTTGGTTTCAGCAAGATGGAACAACTGCACATATAGCCAGACCAGTTATGGCGGAGCTAAACAAAAAATTCGCAAACAAATTAATTTCTAGAAACTCCACTCTTCGCTGGCCCCCAAGGTCACCTGACCTGACTGCACCAGACTTCTTTTTATGGGGTTATGTCAAGCAAGAGGTGTATAAAACGAAGCCCAGGAATTTAACTGAACTAAAGCAGTCCATAACGACAATAATTGAGGTGATCCCAACTTCAACTCTTCAGGCCGCAATGAATAATTTTTTGACCAGGTGCCGCATATGCGTGGGACAGCGTGGAGGTCATTTGCGGTCAATAATCTTTAAAAACAACTAACTATTTAAAATAAAATTTAATTTTCTAACCAATAAAAAAAAAATAAATGAAATGCATCGATTAAAAAAAAAGTTATTTGAATTTCTTATTGTAGCACAATTGGTGTTCCACCCTGTATATTCAAATTTCCACATTCTAGTAGTGCGGCTAAAGAAAGAAGGTCTATATTTGACTGTGCGTCCGAAGTTCAGCTCAAGGGTAAGCTGATGAACATTCCCAGCTAGACGAGTATTACGGCGGAATGGTTTAAGGGGAGGAATACAGGTAGCTAATTTAATTGAAAATTTTTAATACAAAAAGCGATAACACAATGCAAGACTGGAGACGTTACGACGAAAGTGTTCAAGAGAAACAAAAGTTTCCGAAATGGATGTGTCTAGTTTTAGGGCTCTTTTCTGAATTCTATCCAACATGTTCAAATGAGTTATGGGGGCACCAGCCCAGATATGAGGCTTATACTGAAGTTAATAGATCGTAGCCAGATCAGAAGAGGAACAAAATTTCTTCCATCTATTAAGAAAACATAAGCTTTTCAGTTTCTTTGATGCGAGTACCATTCATGGATAATGGCATGGGTGGTATATATTGCCCTTCGCCGACAGAAGACAGCCACAGCCAAATAACAGGGTTGTGAGTCTTGAAACGAATATAAAAAGCTGAGGGTGCTCAGAAAAAACAGTAAAGTATATTAGAAGTTTTAGATAAAAAAAAATCACTTATGAACATAAGGAAGAGTGTCGCAGACAAAATGGAGCCTTGGGGCACACCAGCATTTATATTGTGAAAATCAGACTTGAAACCCTCCAATATAACTTGTTTAAGCGGTCCGAAAAGTAATTTCTAAAAAAGTATTTTCTAAAAAAGTTTATGCTAAACTCTATCAATTTAGAAATATTAAGTGCAATTAACTGTGTTTCTCCAACACGATATAATTATTGGTTCCACTTTTCGGTGAAATATGCAATTAGATCACCAGTAGACCTATATCTATGAAAGCTACATTCCCTGTCATTTCAGAGCTTCTCATTCTGATTCTGAAGCTGATTGATAACCAGCGTTTCCATGACCTTGGAAAGAAGAGACGTTAGTGTAATTAGTAGTTAATTGGAGGGGGAGGAATATTCGCCTTCGAAATTCGAAAGATACGCAAAAAGTATGACACATGGAAAAACTTATGCAATGGTTTTGCCAGCGTAGAAGAAAATAGAAATCGTTCCAATTGTGCACCGTTTGACTTCTTCTTATGCGGTATTCTTAAGTCACATGAGTCCAACATAATCAGTTCCATTAGTCAAATTCAGCTTGATTTATGGAAAATTGTACGTTTCGGATGCGTGCCAGCCAGCGTAGCCGCGGCCGACACTCGATATTACATTTTATCCATAATAGAAGACATTAGCCTTTTTAACAAATAAAAAAAAATCAATGTATGATCAAATTTTAAATAGAAAACGCTTAATGGAAAGACTTTCATTTGATTCTGCACATTTTTTAAAGAATTTCAAAAGAGCAAAACTGTGACAGAGGAATAAATTTATAATAGCAGCAAATATCAAAATAAAACTACTCAACTTTAAAATGAATCCAAAGTGAACATTGTCGTAGCTTCACTTCAGCCAAACATGTCAAGTTATGTCGATAAAATCCACAGCGGCAATAATGTATTGCCAACGCTCTTCTTTTAGTCACTGTTAGTCTAAGGAAATATACAATGTATTTAATGTTTAAAGATTTGTTTAAAATCGGACTACTTAATATGAAAATTCTAATCTAATCTTCTTGCAATTAATAGATCTCCACTTAAACATTTTGAAGCATTCAGGTAACTTTGACAGTAAGTTGTTTTATAAAGAGTGTAAAATATGGATATTGATAAAGATAAGATATATATTTTGCAATGCCTCCTCTTCAAAATAAAAAGTGTATGTTAGGTGCATTTTTTAAACAAAGTCACAGTAATAGTGTAGTTGTAGTTAGATTCGATAGAAAAAGAACATTTGGTTAGTCAAGTTTAAATGTTGAACTTTTTCAAGGAAATTCAACAATTATTTAAAAATTCCTCTGCTTCCGCAAGTTGCTAATGTAAGTGCGTGAGTATAGGTATAAAATTGTTTCAATATGCACACATTTCTGTCTGAGTGATATAATATGTTTTTTTTTTTTAACTAAACATTTATTTTGAAAATCAATTATGAAATAAATAGTGTTAATGAGTTAAGTCTTAAAAATTTTCAGTTTCAAATTCCTCCAGAGTGAGTGCGAGCTTGAGTACGAAGTAATCCACATAACCTTCAACTTTATTTGACCACAAAAACACAGGGGAACTTCCTTAAAGCAGTTTTGTTTCAACTCCAAAAAGGCATTACAACAATTTTACGCAAATGCAAAATGCAGAACAGCAGCAATATGGGTGGTATGAGGACTCAAAAAGGAACTATCCACAATCAAATTCGGTGGCTGCAGGTAAAAATATAATGGCGCAAAATTTTAAAGAGTTCTCGTTTAAGGAATAAAACCGGCTCTACTTAACGCAGTCGTTTTGCTTGGAGACTTTGTCTAACTTTATCATAATTTTAATCACGTTAGACAACTCTTCTAACTAATGTGGGTTTTACATTTGCGTTGAACAACCCTTAATTTGACAGATACATAACTCACACAATTACAAAAACACAAAAAAAAAAGTAAAAAGAACAGACAACTTTAAAACAAATAATCCTCGGTACAGATTTTGATTGTTTATAAGTTATTTACATTATTTTAGATGGAATTAAAATATAAATCGCAAATTCACCCCATAAAAACTCAATTTGTTGTTGCAATGTGCATATTTATTTAGCTATATATGTATACTCGTCTCCGCCGGCGGTGGCGTGCATAGATAAGATATGTAAGGTTTACATTTGTATGTACAGATTTGTTAATCGTAGAGCACTTTCGTACGATTGTTTCGAATTTATATTATTTATTGATTCAGTTTATTTACAAAAGACATCTTTAAAAAATCGAATAAAACATCAATAAACATTTTTACTTTGATTTGCTTGGTATGAAATGACCATTGTCAATATGGATAAAGTATACTTTTAAAAGATAAACTAGCTATTTGCTGCTGTTATAGTAAGACGAGCTCTTTAACGTTAAAGTATAGTTTATGTTCTTTAAAATTAACAAGAAGTCGGTTCTCGTTTTATACTCAATATTTAGAGTAGACTCCCATTCTAAAATTCATTTAGAGTAGGTTTTAAATGTTTAAAATTTTGCGCCAGTAAGTTTTTCAAAATAAAGCAGCGAACTGCGAGTATGTTGTATGTTATCATGTTAAAAAATTCTTTAAATGTTTAAAGTTTAGTTTTTACTTGGTTTTAAGGGCAATAGTGCCTTACTACGCTCAATCAATTATATATGCATGATTTCGGCAGAAGTTGTGGAGACCTACAATTTTAGGCCAATGGGAAGCATTGTTCATGACAAGGAATACTCTTGCAAGATTTGTCACTTCCTTTCAGAAGGCAGTTCCACTGAGAAAAATTATTTTTTTTTTTATATAGGTACAGTGACTTACAAGTATATTGAATCGATACCACACCTTCATAGTGACAGCTCGAAACTGCTGATATTTTGATGATTCAGATAGCGCTGGAATCAGTTATTGAAATGAATATACATATGTATGTGTAATGTACATGCATATACGTCACTTTCAAAAAAGGAGGCGTACTTGTTGAAAAAGAAACATTCCATTTGAGTTAAAATATAGTTGGACTTCCATCTGTCAAGTCATAAACTGTCAAATTCTATCGAAGGGTGATATGATGTTGGTTAATTAAAATCCATTTATTAATGCAAATCAAATAAAAAAATGAATTTTATCGTCTCAGCTTCGCTGGCAGTATTTCAAGGTTTTTTTTTTTCTTCAATTTTTGATGACTCGCTGCGTTATTCTCGCAATAGCCGGCATATAAGGGTAGACTAAAGAATTGACGTTTGGGCTTGAATTTGGGCCATCATGCCGTAAATGACACCAAACAGTCAATCTTTGTTTATGCATTGATGCTTAGTCGAACACTTATGGGCGATGTTTGCTCGAATGACGGATGATCGATGATTTTTCCGGATCTCCAGCCAAAATTTCCAGCACCCAATTCAAGAACTCATATCGAATGCAGTAATTGAAAATTTTGACAGCTCGATGTAATTGGGCAATTTGACAGCTGCAAAATATTTTTTCTTTTTCATTTCTAAATCTACTCAATTTTATAGGAATTCCAATTCGAAGATCGTCCACACCTACAGAACATACTCGTACGATATGTTGTCTAAATTTAAACGCACATAAAATTGTACACTCTGGATTTTCTAAAGTAGATATACAATTTTATTCCCTTTTAAAGATGACAAAAAAAACGGATTTCGTTTCGTTTTCACTTTATATTACCCAAGAATCATCAAATTTTATTGATCAGAATTAATGGACTGATCATTTTATTTTATCATAACTTACTTTTACTTCGGTCTTTGACGACCAACAAGATCTTCTTTTCATCCTCTATCTGGTCTTATGACATTATTGTGTACGAAATATTAATGATTGAACTCCTATTTTTCAACTTTTAAATTTCAGATCTATCAGATTCATCAAAATAATTCCTGTCCTGTGTCGTTTCTACAACCCAGTTCAAAATGTTTACATTCCAGTAATTCTGACGTATGGTGAATGTAACGAGTAAAATTATTTCGATTTTCGAGTTGAACCAAATCTATCTATTCAACGCAGACGCAAGTCGTATACAAAGTGTTAGATCTTAGGTCAATCTCGCTACACTTCTGCAAATCTTTTTACTTTATTTATGAGTTACATACGGTCTCCACTAGCGATGAATCCAGAGCATGCTTTAGAGCATGCTTTCATAATAGCAAGTGGAGACCGCCATCGCAGCTACATATATTTTCAAAGCATGCGATAGAAAGTATATGCTCTCATCGCATACCATTCATCGCTTGCTTTATCGCAAGGAGAACTGTCATATTGTTCTGGCCTTCCCAAATTAAATTTGATTGAGTTTGATTTTTACGTGGAAAGGAAGCTTTTGCGTGGGGTTTACGTTTTTCTAACAAAATTTTAAAAAATCTGATTTCAAATTGTCCATAGAACTCATTTATATTAATTCTTAATATGAAATCGTTTGCAATTTGATCCATTAAAATTATTCACTATACTAAAAAAGTATGCGATGAAATGCCCAGCCACAAAAATCTGACAGATCTTCTGCTCTCTGCTTTCTGCTTTGGCTATTGCGATTGCGATGGATTTATCGCTAGTGGAGACGGCGTGTTACTACTCATATTTTATTGAGAGGATTACTTCTGTCTCATTTATCCGGACGATGTTACAATCTCATAAGTATTTCAAATACTCGCAATTGTGAATAGTTATAAATTGATCTTAGATCGTTTTTTGACAACTGGGTTTGTGTCATCGATAAAAGCGGCAACCAACCACACTTCAGTATGCTGTTGAGTTGTGTATTGTGTTGTCAACTCTGTGCACACTAATCAAGCCTGCTGTTTCTACGCATAAGAAATAAATAAAACACACACAACGTGTTTTGATGAAAATGTAATTTCATTATAAAGTTTGGATGTTGCCATTAAGTGTGAAAAACAATATCATTCCAATGGCCACCTCGGGAAGATTACCAGCATGCGATTCTTTTGAGGAAATTGGTAACCACTTTTTCGCACATTTCGCGGAGTATCTCGGCCATAACTTGAGTAATGTTGGTTTTTAATGATTCTAGAGTTCGGGGATTATTCGCGTAAGCACGGTCTTTTACGTAGCTCCACAGAAAAAATCTAACGATGTCAAATCGTATGATCTTGGTGGCCAATTGACGTCCCCAAAACGTAACCAGGAAACTTCTCACGCAATAAAGCCATAATTGGTAGTGTTACGTTGCTTATTGGCCCTTCTTGTTAGAACCACATCGTCGAAGTCATGATCTTCAATCTTCGGCTAAAAAAATCGGTTACTATTCGTACTGTAACTACTGACCATTGGCATCTTCAAAGATATATGGATCAATGACACCTTTCGAACATTGAGCACACCTTGAGTGACTGTCTCACTTTGTCTGGTTGCAACGGCACTTCTTCGATCACTTGTGGGTTTTCTGAGGCCCATATGCGGCAATTTTGTTTGTTTATAAACCCACCGAGTGGAAAATGTGCCTCATCTCTAAAGAAAATATTGTTCCAAAAATCGGTGTTTATTGTCTGTTGTTCTAAAACCCAAGAATCGTATCTACAGCGTTTTGAATGATCAGCAATCTTCAATTATTGCGTAGTTTGAATTTTATGAGGATGGAGATGTAAATCCAAGTGCAAAATACGCCATTGTGAGGTGTACGACACGTTCAATTGCTGCGAATGCCAGGAAATAGGTAAATTCGAATCATCAGCAGCACTTGCACTTGCAGCCTTACGAAATCAGTAACGCTTCCAATCTCTTCAAAATTTCTTCACAATAGCCGTGTTTTTTGAAAGAGTGAATAGCCAAGTTAGCAAAATTTTACATGCAAAACAATAAAAACATCAAGAGTAAATATAATTTCGTCAGCAATCAGAGTTAGTATAGAATGAATAAAAATTGTTGATATATTGAGATGTAGATGGCGGGTGCAGAAAAACATTTGCTTGGTACTGGGATGTGTTCTGGAATGCATCTTTTTTTCTCAGAGATTTTTACTATGTCAAGACATTTGGAAATAAAGCTTCATGTCTATTTTGTAAAAGAAAAATCTTAATTTTTTCACCGAAAAATCGAAATTTTTTGGATTTTTTTTTTGTTCAGGAAAATTGCGATTTAAGGGCTTTTGAAAGCATCTAGGAAGAAATACTCTAAATATGTCAAAATATAGTATATTAAATATTACCCATCTACCAAGCCATAAATTGTCAAATTCCATTGGAGAATGGCTGAGATCTCGATGGATTAAAAAACTTTTTTTTTAACGAAAAATCGATTTTTTTGCTCATTAAAATTGTAATTTAGAGCTGGCAAGAATATGGAAAGAAGTATTCTCAATACGTCAAAATAAATTTTAAATTACTCTGAAATTCGTGTCAAACTTTGAGATTAAAAGAGAGTGAATATAAAAGTGACTATAATCGTTTTTTTTGTCAATGTTCTTTACTGAGTGGCTATCAATTTTCCATAAAACACGGCTAATACGAGTATTGCCGATTGCTTGCGTAGTCGGTCGATTTATAAAAACTGTAATCATCGCGCAATGCGTAAAAAGTGGCTACGTTTGTAATAAGTTTTAATAATTTTAACGCGTTGTTTGAATGTTAAGCAATTATCGTATTATCGTAAATGGCAAACATTCAACTAATAGATATTATGGCACTTCAAATTACAGCTGAGTTTAACAGAATCTAAATATGTACTTGCATTTAAACCAACGTGAGACAACAAATTACCGTTAGCCTTTACAAATTTCCCAAGAGTATCCCTTGTCATAAAAAGTGCTGCACATTAGCGGTTCGGAATCGGTAGAAAATTGTAGGTCTCTTCAAAATCTGTAAACAAACACACAGAAATGGTTGAGAGTTGTAAGTCATTTGGTTAAAGCTCTCTATGAGCCATCATGGCCTATAATGTATGTATTTTAGCGGTGCAGTAACCCAAAATATACCACACGAGATAAGTAGGGGGTGCCAGCACGTAACTTGATACAATCGAGCATTGTCGATCGTAAGTAAACTCGAAACAAATTATTTTTGGCAGAACGTAATTTGAGACGAGTTTCATTGTGACTTCCAGTGATTTTATATACGCGCTGTTTTTTGGGATATTCTTGAAATTTATTGTTTTCGTTTGTATTTTCTTAGGAAATTATTCATTTATTTAAGGGAAATTTTGGGGAAATTTCCTTTTTTCGAATTTGAATATTTAGAAACAATAATATTTACAATATTTTGGAAGTACAAAAGAAACTTTGCAGGCACCCAACCTCGCACCTACCCCAAATCCTATAGTGAGCCCAAGCAGGGCAGCATGCCCCATTTACATATCACACTGTTTATGCGCCATAATACTGGATGCTAGCATTTTTGTAAGTAAGCAAAAAACAAAAAGCAGTCTTAGTAATTTTAATTTTTCTTAAGAACTAAAAGACATAAAACCATTCGGTTTTTTGTGTTCGATTCAGAATTGATAGTTACATTGTCTTAATAAACCAATCAAGCACTTTATTTTATAATTTCGCCAAAAAAATGGTCTGAGCCAAACAAAAAGTGAGGTTAAAACCGAAAAAGAAAATATTTTTTTTTAGTATTTAGGGGCTTTCCTCACTCTAATGTTTTAACCCTGTTCTGTTGAGACTCATACCTAACTGTAAAAATAAAAATCAAAACTCAACTCCTGCTTACGTTTTGGAAAGTCGCCCCAAAAAAAACAATGATCTGAAAAATTGTATTGATAAAACTCGATTGTATACCAAGTTACGTGCTGGCACCCCGGGTTCCGAATAAAGTTTAACGTTTTGTTACTTCTTTCGACTTGATTTTTAACGCTGAATTATTATAACGCAAAGAGGATGTCTCTTGAACCTTGATGGATAAATTAAAAAAAAATTAAGTTATACATATGTGAATATATGTATGTGTATTTTGGATAAAACGACAAAAGGGTGGCTTTATTCCAAAAACGTTAAATTAGATTAACATTGATATGTCGTAAGGTCGTTCTTAAGCTTAAACCTGAACTGTCGAAAACTTACTTTTTGTAACTATTTTTAACATATGAATATATGAAAATTATTTCGGTTTAAGTGGAGTGAATGAATTAAATTCAATTAAAAGCTCAAGTGACCTCAACTCCAAGGTGCGTTTCGCTCAGGTATGAATGAATTTAATTCATTAACTCCACTTAAACCGAAATAATTTTCATATCTTCATTGATTTAAGTCTGACCACGGATATTATTATTCTATGACTGAATTTAATCAAATTCCCTTAGAAAAATAAAATTCACAGTCTATTAATGCTGTAAATTTTATAAAAGTCGGTAAACATCGACCAATATTTGCGTCTTAGAAGGGTACAGCAGCATCTAACTGATGAGCCCACTGTCGTACCTGGGCGAAACGCATCTTGGAGTTGAGGTCACTTGAGCTTTTGATTGAATTTATTTTCAATATTTTTCCGTGAGACAAGATTTCAAAATTAATTTGCCAAAAATATATCTGAACTTGTAAGTTTTTACAATTCTTTGTTTACTTTTCGTTCTTTCAATATAAAAGAATATATTTTTTTATTTAAATTTTTGAAATATGTAGTTTTTTTTTTATATTTTCTCAATAATTGAGAACACTGAACCCAAAAGGTACATGATTCCAAGAAAAAACTGCATGTTTTTAAAGAAAAACTTCATTAAAAACGGGCCAAGAATCGAATTCATTAAAAAAAAGAAACCTTAAACATACGTTTTATGAATTGTTCATATTTCAAATGTAAAGTTTTCTACTTGGAATTCGCAACAAAAAAATGTTTATGAATGTGGTTTCATGCATTTAATGATGTTTTGCATGTAAAAAATGTATAGTTTCAAGAATTTAAAGTAATTTTTCATAAAATGTCACTTGATGAATGTGGTTTCATATAATCAGTCACTTTGTTCCTACAATAAAAGAACAGTTTCAAGCATTTTAAGAAATTTTTCATAAAACTTTACAATAAAATTTGTATGAACTGTTCATACTTCAAATGTAAAATATCATAATCTGATTTTCGAACAACAATTATATTGCTTTGGATTGTATGAATGGTTTTTTATGAAAATCATGACTTGGTCATAAAACAAAAATTAATTTTTATGAATTCGTGCATTATTCTTATATTTCTTAAAAACTAATGATTTTGGCTGAATGATCGCCATTAATAAAAAGAATGTACAAAACTTTTTTCAGTGAGTTTATAAAGTTTCGCATGATAGTTTTCTTGTATTGTAGTTTTCCACGATTTTCATTTGCGTTCGATGTCAACAGAACTATGTATGTATGCTGGTAGGCTTAAACATTTTTTTTCCTTGTCATTTTTCTGTTTTCTTTTGTAACGCATTAGCTAAATTTTTTTTTATAAAATTGACTTTCAACATTATTCGAATTTTTAAGATAGATTTATTGAAAAATGTACATAAATAAAATTGTACAAAGCGTTTTTGATAAAATTTGAAAAAATAATGATTGTTTTATTTTCAGGATTTGTAATTTTTATCTCAGCTGGTATGAGTTTGGCTATGAGTATTGGTTTTGGACCGTATCCATACGGATCACATATTCAAATGTGTTGGTTCGTTGCTGTCATTATTGGAGCTGGCATATCCGCTAACTTGGCGCATTACATCACAAAGCGTGTATTCAATGTAAGTTCTAGGAAATGTACTATTCGACTCTCTTTATGTCATCGACTTTCTTTCAAATATTAGTTAGAAGAAATCTACTAAAAGTGACATTAAAATGTTTTTTGAATTCAAAAAATCACTGTCAAATATTTCTATCGATCAGTTTTAAATTCTTTTGAGTTTTATTTCTGCAAACAAGAGGAATTTTATTTTATGACTTTATCTTCTCTTCATAGAATGTGGCTTCTATTCTAGTTATTATAAATGGAGTTCTGTACATCACAGAAGGAGAAAGTACATTCGCAATTATATTGGCCCGCTACTGCGATGGGATTGCATTTGGATTAACTCTAATACCAACTATTCTGGCCGCTTCTGAGCAATCGGTTAAAAGATTCAGAGGGCGGTTCATCAATGTTGAACAATACGGCCTTGCTATTGGGAGCTTTGTGATCACAGCTTTTACTTCTTCAACGAATGGACTAATCATCACAGGGCAAAATCCTAGATGGCATGGGATTTTTGCTGTGTGTTGCGGTTTATTCGGTTTACTTTTTACATTTACCAATACACTTGAATCACCAGTATTTCACTTGCGAAATAATAATGAGAATGAAGCAATCAGCGTTTTGGCCAGACTACAGAAACCGAAAACAATAACCAATGAAACTGTCGCTCTGCTGCATGAGAGCAAGGCGTTGCTGGAAGAAGATATGGCTAGAGAAACTTCCATTAATATTTCCAACGGTTGGATACCGATGTTTAAGATGATTCTATTACGCTGCTTCGTGTCAATTTCATTTTCTTATCCACTGACTGCATTATTACTCCAGGCTGTCATATTAGATACATTTTCATCTTCATACCCGTATAGTTATAGATACTTCTTCGTATACGTCTACGTATTGATGCGATTGATTGGAGTAAAGCTTTCAACGTATTTCCTGGATACCATTGGACGCAGAATACCATGTTCAATTTCATTGGTTGTAAGTGGTGTAGTCCTTATTATCATTGCAAT
This sequence comes from Chrysotoxum bicinctum, assembly GCA_911387755.1. Classification (NCBI taxonomy): domain Eukaryota; kingdom Metazoa; phylum Arthropoda; class Insecta; order Diptera; family Syrphidae; genus Chrysotoxum; species Chrysotoxum bicinctum. The sequence goes on along the minus strand of OU426989.1, from coordinate 92,393,685 downwards.
TCAGGATCTGAACATTATGAATGCGAGTAATGCAGAAACAGTCTTATACTTGTTAATAGTCTATCAGTTATTTTCTGGAATTATAGCCCCAACAAGTACATGCTATTTGGGAGAGGCCTTTTCCGTATCTGTGAAGCCCTATTTCATTTTCACTACCATTTTCACTGAAAATATGCTTCAAATAATCCTTGGTAGTTCGCTATTAGACGGCTTGTCAGTTACAAAATTTTGTTACACTTTAGGAGGCTTACAGTTCATCTATGGAATTTTTTTCAATTTAATTATGCCAGAAACTAGCCAAACCACTCTGCGCCAAGCCTTGAAAATGTTTTAATATTTTTTTTTATTTTGTATTTTAGAAAAATGATTATCAATTATAATTTGAATGGTGATGTGTATTTTAATTTAATAATTATTCTAGAGATGAGCATAAAATTAAAAATAATGGCGTACAATTTTAAACAGCATATTGTTGAGGTGTTAGTATGATACTACTAATAAACAATCTGTAACTTTTATAAGGATCATAGTGCATGAGCTATAAAAAATAAACAAAAAAAAATACAATTCCATACACCTCCTAGGTGCCTGCACCTGCATTTTATATTGCTCATTAGTTATTATTATATTTTTATATGAAAAGGTATATAATACGTCATAGATTGATCGATATCACAGTTATTTTGTGACATGACATATTTAATATGTATCTTCTTACATACACTGAAAATAAAATCTAGGTATATATGATAAAAATGTAGGTTGATTTGACAAAAAAATTTTCAATATACGTCCAACAAAAAGTTTTATCAAATTGCCAAAATTTATAGAATTTTGTTGTATCCAAAAAATTATTTTGTTATGCTGCTTACAGATTAATTTTTGAAATAACCAAAAAAAATTTTGTTAATATGACAAAATTTCGTACAATTTACAAAATTAATTTGTCATATTAACAATTCTTTTGTTGTATTAACAAATTTGTTTGTTAATGTTAAAAATTTGTTTTTTTTATTATTATCGGATTAACAAATCTTTTTTGTTAAATTACCAAACTTTTTTGTTATATTTTGTTAAATTAACAAAATATTTTGTCAATTCAACAAAATATTTTGTCAATTTTTCAAATTTCTTTTGTTGAATCCACAAAATTAATTTTGTCAAAATATTTTTTTTTGGGATTTAAGTCCACAAAAAATGGCGTTTCGTCCCTACGATCTCATATGCAACCATCTGTGAGGGCGTATGAACAATACGCAATTTTTGTTATGTTCAGTTAATCTTACATCGATTTTTTGACAAAAACCAAATGTGAACTATATCATACACAAAAGAAATGTCTTGATCAAAAAAATATACGCGCAGAATTTTTTGGTTTCCTTACAAAATAGTTTTATCTATCTGATAAAATTATTTTATCAATATTAGAAAATAACTCAACCCCAAAACAAAATATTTGTCATTTAAAAAAAAAACACTTTTTCATTTTTTGTTAAATTGACAAAAAAAACTAAAAAAACTTTGTGATATTGACAAACATTTAAAAAACAGATTTTTTGTAGATATAACAAACATTTTGTTAACATCACAAAAAAGTTTGTCGATGTGACAAGAATAATAAAATTGTTTTGTTGAATGTCAACAAAACGTTTTTATCAATATTACCAAGGAATTTATTTTCAGTGTAAGTAATAGCCAAACCATGTTTAATCTTAAGAAGTTAGTAGTAATAAAGCGTTAGCTCAATAAAGATCGTCTCTTTTTATTTTCCTCTGTTCATCTTATACTTTAAAGTAAAGGGTGGGCCATCTAGTGGTTGCTTTTTAAATCAGAGGCTATCTTGATATTGACAGCTATTTCTCGCTCGAAATCTTAACAGAAAGTCAGTATCATATCTCCTAGAAATGAAATGAGTCGCTTTACGCTTGAACGACGCACGTTGGGAAATAGTAGCCAAAACAGTGTGTTTTTTTAAAAGAAGTTTTTGCCGAAATGAAGCACCCACCGCGCCTGCTGTACGCAAGTTTGTGCAAAAAGTTCGTGAGACTAGTATGCTTGTAGACAACACTCATCGTCCCCGTCGTATACGCTGCGCACAAACGAGAATGTGGCTGCTGTAGCCAAGAGTGTGAGACTCAATTCAAGAACATCAACTCGCCATCGATCTCAACAGCTCAATTTTTCACACACTATCCAGAGGAGAATTCTGCATAAAGATCTCGGTTTATTCGCTAACAGGGTTCATTTGACTCAAAAGTTGAAGGCGCACGACCATCCGCTTCGTTATCGCTTCTCAGTTTGGGCCTTAGAGCAGCTTGAATTGGACAACGATTTTGGGTTAAAAATCATCTTTTCTGACGAGGCGCATTTTTATTTTGGCGGCTACTTTAGTCCCTCACAGTTTGGATTTAGACCAGGAATGTCAATAGAAGATGCTTTATTAAATTTCTGTTCAATACAGCAAGGAGTTGGGAAACAAATGAAATGTGCTGCACTTTTTGTTGACATTCTTTTGAAAAAATTACATGATGTTGGCTTTCGAGGATTCATCTACAGTTGGATAGAATCCTACCTAAGTAATACGTCTCAGATCGTCAAAGTAAGTGATGTTTTAAGTGATTCTTTGGGTATTAACTTGGGAGTACCACAAGGGTCAGTCCTTGGGCCCATTCTTTTCTTGATTTATATAAAGTCCGTGTTTAATCTACCATTTTTAAGGAAAGCAATTGGATACGATTCACTTAGTCCATTTAATTTGGATTCGGATATAAACCATGATGTACATTTATTAAGGCTATGGTTTGCGGACAATAAACTTGTTTTCAGTAACAAAAAAAAATGATATTAAAGTATTGTTCCATGCTCCGTCTTGTTCTAGTTTTAGACTCTTCAATACCGATTGTTCAGTATCTCATTCTGTTAATAGCTTCAATTCCGAAGAAACTTGCTGCAACCTGTGCTTTAATATTGGAATGGTGAAAGATTTTAAGTATCTAGGCGTAAAAATTGACCAACATTCAAAATGGACTCAACAAATCATGTATATTAAGCAATATCTTCTCTCAACTGTAAGATGTTTTTATTGGTTAAAAAAATATTGTTCATTCTCCACGTTTAAAAAAAAAAGTTTACTATGGCATTTTACATTCGAAGTTACAATATGGTATCAGTTCGGGAGGCGCTTACTTAAATAAAATCCAACAATTGACAGTCCTTCAAAAATGTGTCTTAAGAAAGATATGCAACGCTGCCCGCCTAGCTCACTCTGTAGATCTATTCAGCCAAACAGGTATTCTACCAAAAAGACACTTGTCTTATTAAAGTTTTGAAGATATTTTTTATGAGGGGTGGTTATTTGGAAAGCTCTATAAGCAGCGTATATAACATGAGAAATGCTAACTCTGTACTGTCAATCACTTTTTGAACTACACTTTTTAGAAATTCTTACACTATCGTCTATCGCAAATTATACAACAGTTTTCCAAGCGAATTACGAAGCATTAGAAACCGTCCAGAGTTCTTAAAATCCATTGAATAATGGGTTCTTGATTTCGATACTTATGATATCGAATTCTTGCTAAACTACGTCATTTGATTCAATTTTGTTCTCTTTATTTATTTACGTATAATTAAATATTCTTTATGCAGTTCAAATCCATTTAAGTCGTTAAAACTAATTTTATATTTACCATACATCGTTATTTATATTATGTATGTCCATTAGACTGGGCCAAAAAAATTGACTATTTTTTTTTTTGAAAGATATATCGAGAATATCATTCAGAATGACAAAAAAAAATTTTCGTAAAAGTTTGAGCCCTTAATATCAATTTTAAAAGGGCTATCATCGCTAATTTTGATTTTTAGTCATAATTTCATGTTTTGCGTCAGAACTGACAAAACATTGAAGTAAAAAAAAATTCATTTTGACTTACTTTTATATAAAATTAAATTCCCTACAAAAAAGGTCTGATTGAAAATTTTCGTCAGACAAGCCGTTTTTGAGTAATTAAGCTTAATAAATTGTTATTTTTCGTTAGTTACAAAATTCCAAATTAAAAAAGTAAAATCGAAGAAAAATAACAATTTATTAAGCTTAATTACTCAAAAACGGCTTGTCTGACGAAAATTTTCAATCAGACCTTTTTTATAGGGAATTTAATTTTATATAAAAGTAAGTCAAAATGAATTTTTTTTACTTCAATGTTTTGTCAGTTCTGACGCAAAACATGAAATTATGACTAAAAATCAAAATTAGCGATGATAGCCCTCTTAAAATTGATATTAAGGGCTCAAACTTTTACGAAAATTTTTTTTTGTCATTCTGAATGATATTCTCGATATATCTTTCAAAAAAAAAATAGTCAATTTTTTTGGCCCAGTCTAATGTCCATCCCACATTAAAATAAAATCTATATTGGTATGTGGCATTATTTCAATTTTAATTAAAAATTCGAATGCTATAAGCTATTCTCTTTAATATATTGTAACACAAATTAATTAGAAATAAGATAGGTATTTAAAAATTGTTAAGAGAATATGATAATAATAATAAAAATAATAATAATATTAATCCCCGGGGATAAGCCTTGGCGCTGGCGGAGGGGCTTAAGTACCTGTTTATATGAAACCGTAAGCTATGTTGACTCAGGGCCAGAGTACTAAAAACAAACATGAACAGAGAAAACCAACGCATACAAAAACGAGTGGCGATATACACTCAAACGTCGGCAGAAGCCACGGCTGCCGGCGGGGGCTTGGCTCCAGGAGGAGATGAGTCGCCAGTGGCAGAGCAGTATCTAGGTATAAAACCTTACAAACACGTCAAGAAGACAACCAACAACCTTCTCTGGTTAGATGTGCTTCAGTGACTACTTCACAGCCACTGACCACCCTAGCTGGACTTACTAGACGGAGAGTATAATGGAACAACGAAATGAATGAATTCATCATAAGAGCTTACTTCCGCACCACCCGTTCCTGTTGTGAAACATCCACACCAGGATATAGACTGCGGTTACATACGATGTTTGTAGAGAAATACCCAAACCTAGGGCACGTCACGGAACAGAATATAGCAGATAGGAGACTAGCAATTATTCGGAAAAACCTGTTACCAAGACCTTTAATAGATTCGATCAAGGAAGAAGTTGCTACTGAATTTGATGCACAAAACCAGGTCAATATTGTAAACTTTTCCGAATCCACCGAAGAGTAAAATATCGGAAATATACCTGCCCACCCAACTTTAAACGGAAATATAGATGAAAACAATTATACCGTATTGAACATCAATGTTGATCTAGAAACCCAAAAATTGCAACAAGAATTTAACAGGGCACTTACGAAATATACTTCTCTTGATCCGACTTTAAGGCCAAAACATCCAAAACAATAACAAAACTACCAAATGAGTTCCAAAATCCAGATAATGAACAACGATATTCTACCCAATTTCCTTCTTGAGATCTCCAACTATAAAGAACTGGATCTTTTCCTCTACTGCAGTGCATATGCCGTTATCAAATCCACTAGCAAAAATATCCCGGGTGAACAGCGAGTGCAAAGACCAACATCTGTAAGAAAAAACCCACCATGGCTGAGAAGACTCAATGACAAAGTCGAATCTATACGGAGATATGCTGGTGTACTTACGTCGTTTAGTACTCAACCGAATCCGAAACTAAAAAGAAAGGCTATGAGAATTAAACGCAAGTATATAATGCACACGCAATGTGATGACATAAACAATACTGCTACAGAAGCACTTGATACAGTTAAGCAGAAGATCAGCCTATATGCTAAAAGATTAAGGCGATATAAGGAATCAAAATGGAGGAAAGAGGATAATAAGCTTTTCAAAACATCACAGAAAAAGTTCTTCGATAGATGCAGAGGCAACAATGGGATCGCAAACCAAATTCCTAATATGAGGAGCCTAGAAAGGTTTTGGACAGAAATTTGGTCATCATCTTCACATCATAAACAGTCCTCTCAACTATTGCAACAAAGTGAGGAAATGTCCCAATTAACACCAATGTTAGAGTTCTATGTTACGTCTGAAGATTTTAAAACAGTAGTGAAAAGGCTTCATAGCTGGAAGGCTTCAGGTATTGATGGCCTTCACAATTACTGGTTAAAATCTTTTTCTGCTCTCCACAATATCATGAGACGCGAAGTAAACAGATTCATACAGAACCCAACATGCATTCCGCACTATATGTGCGAAGGAATTACGTACCTAATTCCCAAAGATGACAACCCCCAGGATCCTTCTAGATTTAGGCCTATCACCTGCCTTAACAATTTTTACAAACTAACAACATCATGTGTCACTGAACTTATCAACAAGCACTGTTTGAGTAACAATATCATGGCTGAACAGCAAAAAGGCTGTGTGAAAGGAGCATTTGGCTGCAAAGAACAGTTAGCTATTGATGCCGTAATCACTGGCCAAGCGTGTGCAAAGAAATTTGTTTGCGGCTTTCATAGATTACAAGAAGGCTTTTGATATGGTCCCGCATAGCTGGTTGATAGAAGCTCTCAGATTGTATAAAATTAATCCACAACTTATTACTTTTTGCGAAAGTGTTATAGTAAAATGGTGCACGAAGCTGCGAGCCCAAAACACAACATGTGGATTAATACAAATCAAAAGAGGCATTTTCCAAGGAGACAGTCTAAGCCCACTCTGGTTTTGTCTTGCCCTCAACCCACCCTCGTCGCTACTAAATAAGAGTAAATATGGTTTTGAGGATAAAAACAGTATCCAATCAGCTAGGATTACTCACCTTATGTATATGGATGATATCAAATTATATGCCAGCAATGCTAACAGCTTAGAACAACTGCTAAAAATTGTTGAGAAATTCTCCAATGATATTTATAAAAATGGAATTTGGTATAGAAAACTGCAAAACTACCCAAATCATAAGGGGAAAGATGTCTAAAGGATTGGAGTATATAACTACTACTGGAAAATCTATCAACTCACTGGAAGAAGGAGAGATTTACAAATACTTGGGAATGGAACAGTCACGAATGATAAGCCACACGTCTATTAAAAACCGTTTGCATGAAATGTTTAAGAATAGATTAGAACAACTGCTGAAGACCTTGTTGAATTCCAAAAATATGGTGACAGCTATTAACACATACGCTATCCCAATAATAACATATTCTGCAGGCGTAGTCAAATGGAGTACGACGGATTTAGATAGTTTAGACAGGAAGGTAAGAACGCTGATGACTAAATATCGCCAACAGCACCCTAAATCGGCTATCGAACGATTGGTTATTTCGAAAAACAAAGGAGGGAGAGGATTAATTTCTATACGAAATCTAGTCGAAAAGCAAAACCATAAACTTTTTAGCTATTTCACAGCAAAAGCATCAACCTCAAACCTTCACAGTGCTATCCTTCATTCAGATGAAAATTTCACCCCTGCAAACATGAAAAATGCGAGCCAGTTGGACGAACCAACACAGTCTATTCAACAACTTCTTATCACCAACTGGAAAAGTAAACCTCTCCATGGAAGACACCCAAATGAGCTGTACGCATCTAACATTGATGTACTAGCGTCGAACTCCTGGCTGACGTTTGGAACTCTATTCCCGGAAACGGAAGGATTTATGGTAGCAATCCAGGACCAAGTTTTACCTACAAGAAATTATCTTAAGTTTATAGTGAATGATCAGAACATCTCATCCGATAACTGTCGCCGTTGTGGTACTCAACTGGATGTACTTTACTTGTAAGTGATGTATACAAACGCAGACATGATAACATCGGGAAAATCCTTCACCAAGAACTTTTAAGGAAATATGGCATCCTAACATCTTTCGTTCCATATTATAAATACACCCCAGACTCTGTTATAGATTGTCCTGGTTACCTCATCTACTGGGATCATACAATCTTGACAGACACAAACGTAGCGTTTAACAGGCCCGTAATATACAACAAATCTAGAAAAGATATAATACTTGTAGATTTTGCTGTTGTTAACAATAATAATATGGACTCCACATATACTACTAAGATCCAAAAGTATACAAACCTATGTTTTGAACTTAAGGAGCTCTGGAGAGCGAAAACTGCCATAACTGTACCAGTTATAATTTCAACAACTGGGCTTATCCCAAAATCAACAACATCAGCTTTGGAAAAACTTGGAGTTCCGAAAAAAATTGTCTACGAAATGCAAAAATCTGTTATCCTTGACAGCTGCCGTATAGTAAGAAATTTCTCGCTCTTTAATAATAGGTGTGTTTTTTTGGGAAAATTATCCGTAGTGAAGTAGGATTTCCCAAAAAAACGTATCCGCAGTTGTGCGATTTTTCTACTTTAAAGTTGGTACCACTGACTAGTTGTCAAATATTTAATTGAAAAAAAAAAACAACCAATAACTTTTTGCCAAGTAATTTTCATGTTTCTGAAAATATATATGGAGGTTTTTATTTATGAATTTCAATTTAAATCATTTTGTATTTACTTTTTCTGTTCACCAGCCATTCTTCATAAAGCAGAAGTTTTGTTTGTGAATTTTTTTTTTGTTGACAATTATCACCACAAAAGTCAAGGGATCTGTTCGCAGACTTTAGTTAGTTTTGGATTTCTCAACAGCTTTTTTCATAAGAAGATTTTGTCGCGTTAGTAACTCTTAAATGTCGCTGTTTAACTAAATTATATATTATAGCTTTCTATAAGAGTTCGACACCAACACGATACAAAATGCAGCGTTTTTTTTATAAAAATGGTTTTGTAAAAAAAAGACTTAAACTCTCAATGGAAAATGCTAAACAACAAACTACTTTTCGTACTCTACGAACATGCCTTCGAGATACAAAAGAGTTTTCAATTGTACCAACATTTGTATTCGAGACTCGAGCAAACGTCAATATTCTATCCGCAGTTGGATCCTACTTCTACTTTTATCGGCAGTGAAGACTTTAGTCGTTTTTTATTGGGAATTGTATAGGCAGCGCAGTAAAATTTTACACAGTAAACAACAACAAAGGAATAGTGCGTATAAACTAGGCAGTAATAAGAGTGCACATATTAGTGCTGATAAAGTTTTGGAGCATCTGGATTACAGTGACACTCAAATTGGTTGCAAAAGTTTTATTTTTTGTAAGGTTGACAGATTTTGATTATTCGAGAATGTGTTCGGTGATATTTGTTCATTTTATGGTAAATTTTCACAAGAGCAAAATTATGTGGTTTGAAATATTAATCTACGATTAGACGGTAAACGTTAATAGTAAATGGTCAAAATTTTGCCTCTTAATGAGTGTGCATGTTCCCTATCTGTCACGTGAGAGTATGAAAATCATCGAAGGATGGCTGCGATGCCAAACGATTAAAAAGGACATGAAAATGATTTTTTTCTGACACCGAACCCTTAATTTGACTTTGTGTACATACATGCCATTGAGATTTGATTTTATTAGTAATTTTGCCACTTGTTTGACAACAAATTTTTCAGTGATGTTAATTCAGCATAAACCACATCAAAACGTATACTTTTCCAACGCATCCCTTAGCTTATTCAAAAGTGGATTGTTTATTCGTAGGTATATCTTTCATTTTTGGTTTTCGTTTCCTTTTACTTTGTTCACTAAATGAGTCTGAAATATTTACTAAATTAAGATGATTTGTTAAAAGAAACTCAAAAATTATGTATAGCCCTTTTCTGTTTTGGATCTTTATTCATTTCAATTTGTATTATTTTTGTAAGAAATTACATATTTATTTTACTTCTGTTCCAAATCAGCTGATTTTGACACGGGTATAAATGCAAAGCATACCAACTTTAAAATTTAAAGTAAAAGTGTATATGCAGTCAAAAAAGCATTTTTTTGGACTTCCATTGCTGCACTATGTATACATTACCAATAAAATACGCCTTTTGTATTTGTAATACGTATAAAATCTTACTTCACTACGGATAGCCCTGCGAAAAAAACACACCTAATAATTACTTTTTTCTACAGCGTCGTGCTTGGTCATTATGACCCGCACGTTCGTCCGAGCCTAGCCTTTGGCAGGTGAATTTTATCCTACATATTGTAGAGATATTGAGAACGCTAAAATCGATAGTAATAATAATAATAATAATAATAATAATAATAATAATAATAATAATAATAATAATAATAATAATAATAATAATAATAATAATAATAATAATAATAATAATAATAATAATAATAATAATAATAATAATAATAATAATAATAATAATAATAATAATAATAATAATAACTTATGCAGTGAATAAAACTCTCACCTAAACCCATCTCCTCTGCTTTAAGTATAATTGATATTTTCCACGAGTGTTAAAATGTAATAAAATCAAGTAATGTTTACCAAAATACTAATAACAATCGCTCTTTATAGCAATTTATCAAAACAAAAAAAATAAACAAAAGGCAATAAGCCATCTTCTAAGGATTTTTTCTAATCTCTCTTTTTGTGATATAAAATTACTCTCAAAACCACAACAACTCAATTAACTCATTAAAAATTATCTCGTCACATTGTGAACTCTCATCGTATTCAATTCAAAGCTGAAGCATCCTCATTCATATCATTCAAGTCTCGAAAACGTTGCTCTTTGACTATAAAAATAAAGCATTAACTTTGTGATTCGTTCGGTGCATAAAATTAAAGAAATTTGCTTCTGAATGACAGGATCATTTTCATTCGTTGTATTGGAAGTTTGTGCAGAGCTCACTTGAGGTCACAAGAGTCCTTCTTGCATTTAATCACCGTTTGAGAAGGCACCTCTTACAATGTTGTTGGCTGTGTAGCTGCATTATTTCTATTCTCAAGGCTTCTCGAAGCAAAGAAAATCACTTCATGCGGTGACACATCAGCCACACAGGTGCCCGACCTCTTTGCTCTTGGAGTCGCTATGTTTAACGAGCTCTCTATGTCTATGTACTGACTGTTATGATGAGATGGATGGTGCTGGATGGGCTGGTTGGTGCTGAATCCAGGAACACAGGAATGATATACTCATTTTATGTATTCAGCCCTGCTTTCGAGAGTGAACAAAGTAGCTAAAAGGATGCATAGCAGTTGAAGTTCCACAAATGCATGAATGTGGTGTGCACCTCAGTCATCGCCATCCCATCACCACCATCAGCAGGCTGAACTGAACCGTACCTCCATACTTTTGTTTTGTTCTATTTTTTTACTTGTTTGAAACTGGGTGAGCAGAGCATATACCGTATAAATATCAACTTCACACGAGAACGTAACCCACTATAGCAACAGCAATAGCAATACAGAGATTGAATCCTGACGCAGTGCGATCTTATTTAAGTGGTTAACTGGAGAAATCATGATTACCAGGATCTGGGGGTATGGGCAGCCGCGGTCGGCGGAGGGCGGCAAAGAAACTTTGGGTTTCTGCATTGAAAGCAACTCATATTACATGAGAGTAGGTACCTAAAAGTTTGTTTTGTTTTTCCCTTTTTTTATTTTTATTATTTTGTATTTCAAGAGAAAACGATTCATAGAAAAACTCCAGACGGAGAATGCAAGTGAAGAACAAAAACTTGGCAAAGTTCCAAAGTCGTAAGAATGTGTCCATTAGCACAATTTTTTTAATTTTTTTTTTCATTTTGTTTTGAAAACTTTACAAACCCCATTCTTGATTACATTTTGCAATAACTTGCAGCTAAACTAGAAGGGCTTTTTCCTAACTTGTTCCAACTTTTTGGTTTAATTAACACTTCGTCCTTTGAAAAATAATTATTTTTTTTTCTTCTTCTATAAAAATTAAACTTTTATCGTTCGTTATAAGGAATAATTCATTCAAATTTATACTCTCCAAGGAAACTAATAGCAACGAAAATATAAAGGACTTACACCACAGGAGCCAATATCAATATCCTCCCTGCAAAAGTTTGAACATTTGTAATTCAAAACCTCAAAATTATGAAATCTACTAAATTTATAATCCTCACTGTCATGTCGTTTCCTCATTTTGGGCATTGAAACTCTTCGTAAGAGTACCTGAAATTAGTTAAATAAAATATAAAATCAAACCGAACACCCAATGCATTTTTAAATAAAAGTTGGGCTCATGGACAAATATTGTGAAGAAGTGGAAAAAGAGTTTATCGAGCACTAGAGCTTACCTATAAAAATACTTGGTAAAGTGTAATGTTTTAATCAGTTTTAACAAAACTGCGTCGCATAACTTAAATACGGTATTGATTTTATTTTTGACACTAATTACTTTTTCGTTAATCTTAGTAAAGGTTCGACTGATTTTAGACAAATTTTGCTAGTTGTTATCTATCAGAGTATTGCATTCCAAATTTTGTCATATTTTTGTAAATAAAAAAAATTAAAAAAAGAACCAAGTTTTTTAGTATCTACTTCAATGGGGTTTCGCAATACTATCTGTTTGTCTACAATTTTGTTCACAATTAAAGAAATGGTTTTTTTTTCTCAAAAACTTTTCCACAGATTTATACATATAAAAGACTTTCAATAGCTGGCATTCAATCAATGAAGGGTCGCTGTCAGATACAATATTTTTTTTTTAATTTCAAAGGAGTTTCTGTCCTAAAATTTTGGTCAAAATTAAGACCGTTAAAGAGAAAGTCAGAAATCAAAAAAAGCTGTTCTAAAACAGGTACCGTTAATAACATTTTTTCGCAAATTTTTTTGACCAAAATGTAATGCATGCTCATAACAACAGACAATAATTTTTTTCATCAAATTATTTAGGGCTGTTTTCGAGATAAACAAAATTTAACGGCTGTATGGCAGGTACCGTTATTTTTGGAGCTAAAAAAAAAATTCAATTTCTCTTCTAGGAAATCACCGAAGACTGTTAAGGACCGAGTTTGAAGAAAATACTTCCAGTAGCTTAGGCTGTAGGTCCGGGAACAGACAGACAGATGGAATTGCCCGACCAAATTTGTTCGTGTTCTCTTTCAACATAATGTCAACTTTGATTGAAATCTTGACTTCAATTTTTTTTTCAAACGCAGAACTTGCCCTATAGTACGTACATATATCGCAAGTAAAAATTGGGTTTCGAAATTCTGTCTGTTCGACTACAGCCTAAATGCTTAGACGGATTTTCTTTATACTGGGTAGATATAATTTTTAAATTTTTCTTCCCACAGTTTTTTTTTATCTTTCTAAGATCAAAAATAACGGTAGGTACTTGCCATACGAATTTTTTTTCGAAATTTTATAAATATTTTTTCTCTCAAAAACTATCCAACAGATTAAAAAAAAAAATAAAAAAAATTAATTTAGTAAAAGCTAGGTAATTGTTGAAAATTTTTTTCCAAAAAATGATTAGTTTTGTTATCCCCCTTGGAACCATTTTTTTTTGTTTTTGATTTTCTCAAAAACGGTACCACTGATTTTGATCATTTTTTTATGTTAAAACTCCCCAGCAGTTTCAATATTATTGTGTAATCAAGTTTTCAAAAAAAAATTTTTTGGATTTAAAAAATTTCAAAATTTTTTTTTTTTTTTTTGAAAACTAAATTTTTCGAAAACCCCATTCTCGATTTTCTTAAAACTTGATAAATAAAAGTCTTTTAATATAAATTATAAGATGTAAGAAAAATAATTATTTTACCTAAAAATAACGGTACCCTCCATACAAATGTTAAAAAATGGTTTTCGAAAATCGTATTTTTCTCGAAAACGGTTTCGAGAATTTTGCTAAAATTTTTTTTTGGCGTACCAAAATTTTTTCTTAAAATTTTTTTAAAAATTTTGTATATAAAAGCTTATTTTTTTAAGAAACCACTACAAAGAGTTATAATTTTTGTTCTTGCATAAACCTATATTTGCTTGAATCACATGAGGAGCAGATTTCCAAAACCAGCTATCGGGAAAAAATCGGAAAATGAGATATGTATGTCATTTTTTAGGTCTTTTCAACGCGCGTCTGATTCAATCAAAAATAATTTCCAAAACAGCACAGAGACATAGTAATTCAATGTAAAAAAACGACTTTATTTCCAAAATAGCCTATTGAACACAAAATGTCTTTTCCAAAATGGCCTTTACAAAATGTTCCTTCCAATAAGGCCTATGCAGTACAAAACATATTAAGTTGCGTTGGGTATTGTGTCGGTTTGACATTTTATTTGCTGAGTGGACGATAAGATACATAAAACTTAATTGGCTGGTAATTATTTTAACTTAATTTAATTACAATAGGATATTTTCTCAAAACTATTTTAAAACCTCTTATTGTTTCAAAAAATATTAAAAGCATTCGCAAAAACTATACCGTTCTATTAATGATAGCAATGTCTTGCCAAAAGCATAAATTAAATTTTGAATAGTACGAGTATTTTCCTGTTAGTGGTCATTCATAAATGCCAGCTGACAGAGTTTTTGGACTTGTTGAAAAAGAACTAAGGAGAACTGGTACAATTACCTCCCCAGCAACGTATGATAGCCAACTATATAAATTTGGAAATGTTCATACCCTCTTTGATGATGTTCAGCTTTTTTATTGGCAAAATTTATCAAAGCTGTGGTTCAAACAAAAAAAACTTTTAAGATTTCTGACTCCAAGATATTGGGTATGACAACTTCTTCGACGCAAATAAGTTTTTCTGAAACATATAGTGGAGAAACCACCTCCCACAACTTACTTAAAAGAGGAGTTAGTTGGGCCGGTCTCGAATCTCGTCTCAATGCAAAACTCCAGAAAGCCATATTAAGCCAACCAAACGGGATGATGTCTTCAAATTGTTAAAAGCTATGGGCATTGAACCAGAAACAATACCTTTTTATAATCAAATTGCTAATATACCACTAAATGAAGATGTTAACGTTGAAGCGGATGAAAATATCTCGTTTTCTTACGAAGATAGGTTTTAAAAATGAAAACCATTTTTGTGATTACTTATACTAATGGACTGTTAATTCTAATTTTTATTTTAATTAAATTTATAAATGTATTTGTGTTCCTTGTTATAAAAAAAATAAACGTTTATTTACAAAAAAAAAATTTTTTTTCGTAATTTTATTTCCAAAAGAAGCTTTTTTTAAATAATTTTACTTCCAAAAGAAGACATTACTCAATTATACTTCCAAAAGCAGATATACTGAATTTTAATGAAGAATTTTCTATATAACGTCTAAAGTTATATTTATTTCGAGATCTTTAATTTTATTAAAATTTCGTGAAGAATAAATTTGTAGAAGATAATTTTGCTCTATATCTTCTGTATTATGAAGTAAAGGTTTTTGGCATTTAACTCAAAACTACCTTTAGGTCCGATAGCTTGTTTTGGAAATCACCTCCTCACATGTCATCCTGTTTTTACCTCCAACTACTAAAGGAGTTGCTTTGGTCTATTAAAAAATGAATTTTATGCTTATGAACAGTTTTTCTCTAATTCATTTTTGAAATTCTTAGTGGTTTACATAAGAGCAAGTTCGTGCGAACCAGTCGTGCATTTTATTTTTCTTAATTTTACGATCTATAATTCAATAAAAAAAAAATTAAATTAAAATATCACTGAATGCACCAATCTCATTATATCAAAAACGGCTTAATATTTGTTTTTGAAATTTAATTTTTATTCATATTCCCCGTCTGCTAGAAGTTACTCTTTTTAAGAATGGCTCGCGCAACATATCTTACTAATTTTTATAAAATATGGAACGTTAACAGCTGAAACAGGAAATAATCGCCAATCTCTTCGTTCTATAATGTTTGATAAAATTTAACTTAGGCTTCCTTCCGGTTATAATAATGGTTTATATGTTTCCATTCGAAAGCGAAAAATGAGCTCGATACAGTTGTGAACTTCCGTTTAGTTTTCCGAAACTTTTTTTCTTGTATTCGACATATTGAGATTTATGGCAGAAAGCGTTCAAGTCAAACCAGCAGTAAAATAACTACATATATGATGACGGAGGGTATTTAAATGATGACGCGACCAAAAACGGTGGCCATTGCTTGAACGAAATCAAAGTAAAATTATTTAATAAAATGAAAAGAAATTCAAAAGAAATTGATACCTTGATATTTAAAAGTTAAACACTCATTTTATTTATTTTTGTGATTGAATTTTTAGTTAATTATATATTTATTTAGTCATAAATGTCTATGAGTACAAAACTTTCTTAGACTTAAAAAATATGTTAACTTCTAGACTAAGTACGTAAATTTAAACTATTGATTAATATTTATAAGATTTAGATGCAAGATAGTATATGTAAATAAATTATTTGTTAATAGTTAGATATGCAAATTATTATTATTCGATTAAAATTACATTCAATATTTAATTTTTAAAAACATTTTTAGAACGTTTGAAATCTATTACATTGGCATATTTATTAAAAAGTGTACAGACTTGTTTTACTGGTTCATTGATACCGTAATTAGTTGAATGATGTGGAATAGAGAAACAGTGTTAACCCTTGATTTTAAACAACGCCCCGGAGTGTATAGTTTAAACAGCAGTTTTAAAGGAAATAAACTCTCTCCTAGATTCAAGACTTTTTAAGTCAGTCAAAACACATCGAGTTTATTTATTTATTTTTTATTTATTTATTTATTTATTTAACTTAATTCAAGCGAAAAATAAAGTATACAAATATTATGAATAACAAAAAAAAGAGAATATAATAAATATATAGAAAGAAAAAAACAAATAAAAAGTAAAAAAAATTTAAACAAACAATTAAATATAAATTTAAACGCTAATATTAAAATAAATTCTTAAAAATTATGTGACAGGTTGAAGGATTAAGGTAAGGTGGCATATAGTTCTTTACGAAGGAATGATAAGCTCTTGTTGAAGTCAAGGACATTATGTGCACTGTTCGCTAGGCGTAGGGCGTAGCATTCTAGATAGAGGGTTGAAATGACCATAGTTGGTGCGATGAGTAGGGAGTCGAAAGAAGGGGACAGATCTTAGGTTACGTGGGTTGTTAAGTAGGCAAGATATGATGGTCTGACCAAGGGAATCTGCGTAAGTCAAAACGGAAAAACCTTCGCTGCACTGATTCAATTCTGAGGGATTGGGAAATTTGATAAGGAGACCAAACCTGACTGCCATACTCAAAAAAATGTCGTACGAAAGTGATGTACAAAGTCTTGGTAACATAGGGATTGGAAAATTCTTTAGACCAGCGCTTGATAAAACCGAGGGATGAATTTGCTTTTGCAATAATTTGATCAATATGAGACCGAAAATTGAGCTCTCTAACACATACAATCCCAAGATCACGAATTGAGGTGACGACAGGTATGAGAGCATTGTGAAAGTGATAATTTCTTGGGGGAGAGGGCAGACGCTTGCGAGAAAAGTCATTGATTGACATTTATTTACATTAA
Source organism: Chrysotoxum bicinctum (assembly GCA_911387755.1). Classification (NCBI taxonomy): domain Eukaryota; kingdom Metazoa; phylum Arthropoda; class Insecta; order Diptera; family Syrphidae; genus Chrysotoxum; species Chrysotoxum bicinctum. The sequence goes on along the minus strand of OU426989.1, from coordinate 92,376,325 downwards.
GCTCGAGGAAATTTTTTTCACACCATGTTAGAAAAGAATTTAAGTCTTCCTGAAGAAACGAGGAATCAAAAGGAGAAGAGATTACCTTCATAATTTTTATATCGTCTGCATAAATAATTAACTAAGAGTTCATTATAATATTACATACATCATTAATAGCAATTAAAAATAAAAGAGGTCCAAGATGACTGCCCTGAGGAACACCTGAGGTGGCAAAGATGGGATTAGACACGGCACATCTAAAAACAACGTTATATATTCTGTTCTCTAAGTAAGATTTAACCCATTTGATAAATGATGGTGGAAAACCTAACGCTTTTAATTTTATGTAGATTATTTGGTGGCTGATCTTATCGAATGCTTTACTGAAGTCGGTTGTAATAACGTCGACTTCTTGGCCTTTTTCCAAAGCGCAGAGTGTCGTCGAGACAAACTGAGTTAGGTTCGTCGTGGCAGACCTTAGATTTGTGAAACCATGCTGTAGTGGAGAGACGATTGACTTGCAATGAGAAAATAAAGAGCGTCATAAACGATACTTTCAAAGAGTTTAGGGATAGAGGAGAGTTTAGCTATCGGACGATGGTTAGAAATTTCGTTTTTACTGCTTTTTTTATGGATTGGAAAGATAAAGGAGCGTTTCCAAATCAAGGGGAAGACGGCTTGAGCAAGGGAAAGACGAAAGAGAGCGGTAAGGGGTAGGTAAAGAATTTTAACACATTTTTTGAGAAAAATTGCTGGGATACCATCAGGACCAGGAGAAAAGTCATCTTTCAAAGAAGTAATCTTCTCAGCGACACTTTGAGGGCTTATGTCAATGGACTGGAGAGTGGTGTGTGAACTAAGGTCGAGAAATCTGTGATACTCAAAATCGGGATGATTTTGACCGATGCTATACCGATGCTGACCATCCGCACGAAAGACGACGAAATCAGAAGAGAATAACTCATTGTCAAGAAAACCGGAAGAAAGATTAGTTTCTGTGAGGGCAAAAATATCAAAAGGAAGTTTTTGGGAGTTGAGATATGGTATACACTTGCAGCCTTATTTATTATTTTTCACTAATACTGGGTTCAACCTCGAAATAGTTAAACCGAGCCGAAGCACTTACTTCGAGTTTGCGCCACGTCAAACAAATCCTTATTTAATATATATTTTCTTAGCCGTATTAGCTACGCCTTCCTTATGTCAAATATACTGGGAATATACTGGGAATATACTGGGAAAAAAAGTGACAAATCTAAAACTCTGGTTATTATACACCTAAATCAAACCCCAGCTGATTTCCATTATTATTCATTTTATTATCATTGTATGCATATTGGAAATTGGATACATTTAAAATTGGATTGTATAAAGTTCAAATCCAATAAATGAATGTACCAAACCAAATTGATGCGTTCCCAATACCGTACAACTGTTAGAGCGTTTGGAAAATATAAATAATTTATTATTGCAAAATATCTATCCTTTTTGTCTTAGTAAGAAACGAAAAAAAATTACTTACACTCCTTTTTGTAAATTTCACAAGATGTCATCTCAAAATGACATTTAGATACTTAAACGGCCTTAAACCTCCTATTAACAAGTTTTAGCTTATTCCACCGCTATTCCTCGTGCATTTTCATTATAAATAAGGTTTTCAGGTTTAGAGCCGTTGTAAAGTCGAAGTAACTTTACTCCGTCGCTAAAACGAGTTAGTAAATAAGGATGTTGAAGTTTTGGTACGGAGGAGGCCTCTTACATTCTGATAATATACAGACAGGGTAGATAATGATAAGTCCAAAGACATAGTCTGTGAGGAAGGATTACAGTTAAAGATGAGACTTATGCTTATGTGTACCGAATAGCAATCGTTTGGAGCTCAAATGTGAAGCATATGTAGCAAGGTCCTTAGAAACAGTTAAACAGGAAATATTGAACGTTTCGTAAAAGCGGGTATAAATTCTTTTAAGAGCAGCAGGATCTGTTGGGAGACCCTCTTTTTGTATTGAAACGATTACATTGGTTTTAGTTTTACCGTTGATGCACACAGAGTCAGATTTATTATGTAAGTATGCCAGATAGAGACGCACGTTTTCATAAAGTTTGGTATCTCGCAACCTTGACATTAAATATCGTCCAAATAATACGTAGGCATAGGAACGGTCCAATTTAGATGTCGAAGCGAAAACCTCGTGAATCGTTTTTGAATTCTTTCTATTTTACTTCAAGCATTTTTATAGTATGGAGACCACGCAACACAACAGTATTCTAAAACTTGTCGAACGAAACTAACGAAAAGACGCTTCAACGTATAAAGACATTTAAAAACCTTAGAATTCCCTATTAAAAATCCAAGCATAGAGTTGCATTCTAAAATCTAATTTTCTATCAAATATAACTCCTAAATCCTTGTGGTTACAAACTCTCACAAAGCTCATTGCTTCAAATTTTGTAACCATAAACAAAAGGGAAGGATGATATTGAAAATGACAGAACCCTACATTTAATTATATTTAAGGATACCTATGTTATTCAAATAACACCATTCAAGCGATTTGTCTCAATCCTCTTGAAGTTAAAAGCAATCAGCAAGGGATCTTATTGTTTTACAGCATCGTCCGCAAAGATTAAACATGATGTATAAAAAATATGTAGAGCAAATCATTAATAAGTAATAAGAACAGAAGTGGCCCAAGATGACTGCCTTGGGGAACACCTGAGTGGATGAAAATTCTCACAGATTTTTCAGGACGTGTGCAATAGTTGCCCGTCTTAAAAAATTTTAATACCTATTTCTCCACCTGAAAAATAAGTTTTAAGTTTTACTTCAACATCGAAAGGTTTCCCAAATAAACTTTATCCTTCTTAACCAAAAGGCAAAGTGTTTTTATTCAAATTTTATTGGTTTAATTTACTTCAATTTGCAATTTCCTTTGTAAAGAAAAAAAGCCAGCGGCCTTCTCTTTTCAGTTGACTAAGTCTCTGTTACGATATCGAAATAATTTATTTCAATCATTATTAAATAATTCCAATGAAACATTAATCAAATTGATCAGGTGAACCCACCCATCAATGACGACCATAGCCGTGATGGCACCATTATCGTCGTTGCAGATTGCAATTAAGTCTATGAAGTTGACTTTACTTTGACAGTCAGTTTCCATTTCATTTTCCTGATTCGTTCATCGTCGTGACCCATCTTCTCGCGTTGTATGGTTTTATTCTTGAAAAACATCTCAAATTAAACTTTTTTTATAAGTCAATAATTCGTAATATATAAACATATACAATACATGGTGCGTCAAAAGTAATGTCATAATGTGAATGGGCTATCATTTTTTTACTTGCGATATAGGTACTATAGGGCAAGTTCTGCATTTGGAAAAAAAATCGAACTCGAGATTTTGATCAAAGTTGACATTACGATGATAGCGAAGACGAAAAAAGTGGGTCCGACAATTCCGTCTGTCTATCTGTATGTCTGTATGTCTGTACCTCGAACTACAGCCTAAACTACCGGAGGTATTTTCTTCAAACTCGGTAGTTAAGGGTCTTCGGTGATTCCCTAGAGGAGAAATTGAATTTTTTTTTTAGCTCCAAAACTAACGGTACCCCCCATACACCCGTAATGCAAAATCTTATTTATCTCGAAAACGGCTCTAACGATTTTGATAAAAAAAATTAAGTGTGATATTATGAACATGGACTACATTTTGGTCAAAAAAAATTTTGGGGCAAAATGTTATTAGGGGTACCTGCCATAGACCCGTTTTTTTTAATTTTCGACTTTCTCATTAACGGCTCTAAGGATTTAAACCCAACATTTTTAGCAGGAGTCCCCTTAAGTTTAAAATAATATTGTATATACAAATATTCGAAAAAATATTTATTGGGTTTTAAAAAAAAAAAAAAAAAATTAAATGAATATCTTCAAAACCTATGAACGATTATTTTTTGAAATTATTTCCTAAAACCAATATTATTAAATACTTAAAATTCGCATCCCACATTTTTTTCTTGAAAAATTTTAGAGAAATTTCTTATATAAACAATTTATTTAATAATAAAACGATTTTTTAAGGTTTATTTGCATAAATTCATACTTTTCCGGAAACCAGACGGCAATTTTATGCATTTGAACATTATTATCTCATTAAATCCATGTTTTATATTTATAAAATGTATCTTAAATTCCAAAGTACTTTTACATAAGAGCAAGTTCGTGCGATCCAGTCGTGCATTTTATTTTTCTTTCGATTAGTTCTTACGATATATAATTTAATAAAATTTGAAAACAAAATATTACTGACTGTACTCGTACCTACCACAGAACGATTTTTTCGAATTTTGAATTACTCATTATCGGCATAACAGATTTTAATGAATTTTTTTTTATAAAGAAGCTCCTAAAAAAGTTAAAAAAAACATTGCATTTCAAAACTTAAAAAAAAAAATATTTGTTTTAAATTTTTGGAAAAAAAAATTCATTTTTTTTTTTGGAAAATTCGATATCTCAAAAACGGCTTAATATTTTTCTTGGAAATTTAATTCTCATTCGTACAATAATAGAAACTTAAAATTGGCGTACCAAAATTTTTTCTTAAAAATGTTTTAAAAATTTTGTACATAAAAGCTTATTTTTTTAAGGAACCACTACAACGATTTATAATTTTTGTTTTTGCATAAATTCATATTTGCAAAGCATACTTTTTTTATTTCTTACTACTAAAAGAATTTAAAAAATTCATTTTATCCTTATGAACAGTTTTCCTTAATAACTTTCGTTTTTAAAATTCCTAGTCTATTACATAGGAGCAAGTTCGTGCGACCCAGTCGTGCATTTTATTTCTTTAACCTAAAAAATATGAATCTCCTCGCACAGTCTCGCTTGAAAAAGTGGTCAGATCAGAAGAGTTTGTAAGCAAAAAGCTAGCGATAGGTATGAGAGAAACTCGCAACACTCGCATTAAATATCGCTTATATTACATACGTGCGCACAGTGAAACGATATTTACCTATCGCAAGCATCTCGTTCACAAACTCTTCTGAACACTTTTTCAAGCGCGTTCGTGCGAGAAAGTTCGTATTGTTTATTCTGACGTTAAAAAAAAACTAAAGGAATACAATTTTGGTGTTTGAATTGTGTGGTGAAATTTTTTGATAAATTTAGTGGCAATAATGATAGAAGAATTAACAACACAACTGCACAAAATCGCCTTTACGCACTATGTCGCATCTAATTATCGCACCACAAATCGATTGTCGCATCGCTTCTCGAATCGCATCGCCTTGTCGCACTACTGTACGCGCAGCTTTATTGTGTGCATCGTCGACTCGTCGATGTTTGTTGATTGTCTTCCTTTCTGGTGTCATCGGCCGCAGCCACGATGTTCTCGGTCGAACGACTAATACGAGGCCCGTCACTTCTTGCGACATCTTCAGTCTTTACTGCAACAAGTTTGCCTGAGGCATACAGCCAAACGCTGAATTGTTGATTGTTCGTGCATATTGTGCACGACGACGATAGAAAGCGACTACGAAATTCACGAAACACGATGCGTTGCTTGTTGTTAACTAATTGTATAAAGTGTAACTACAGCATAAATGTCATATCACGATGACATTTGACGCCATTTGCAAAAATTAAGTCGCATTCACATCATGACTTTACTTTAGCGCCACGTTTTGTGAATATGTACATATATAAATCGCAAGTAGAAAATGCCGTTTTCAAAATGGCGTCCAAAATCCAAGATTTTTACGTCCCGAAATTCAGTTTTAACTTAGTTTCGGCACATCTAACGATATACCTCACCTAACCTACTGAAAAATCGCAGGGTGATATTGCATCGGTTAGTTGAAAGAAAGTTTAATGAAATCCGAATGTTACGTGTTTTGAATTTAAATTTTAGATCGAAAGGTTTTGCGCCAAAACTTTAGTGTTTAGAATTTAGAATTTTATCTGGAAAAATCCTTTCTCATTGTTAGATATTTATTTGAAAACAAAGTTAGTTTTGGCACTCTACCATATGATCCTTATATTTTTTGTGCGCTTTCACATCCGCCTTGATGTTGTTGTTTTTTTTTTTTATTCATAGATACTCCATTTTGCACAAATTGTGGTACATTTGGCGGAAGTTGGTTTTGCCTTTTTTTTTTATCACAACTTGTATATTGTTCCCCTTTGACTGCAGATCCAATCAGTGACTTCTAGAGCCCAGACTCAGTCAATCAATATGGTGAGCATTAAAGGATTTTCGCTCGACAAAAAATTGGAATATTCTGATGACAACGGCTTCATACACAAATAGACTGCGAGTTCTATGTGTTGAAATTTTATTTATTTTTATTTGAACAAAAAAAATATAAACTTTCATTGTTGTGTTGAAAAATGTTGCCATAATGAAACTTTTCGCAAATATTTGCCTTAAAAAAAGCGTTGAGCCGATTGGAAGGAACTTATCCATCAGAATGAGTATAGAGATGGAGATGTTGTTTCTGCTACTATAAGGGATTTTATTGCCATTTTTTTAACTGAGATGGATTATCATACATATTATTTATACAAGTTTGATTTTTTGAGCTGCCAAATAGGATTTCATGTTTATTTTTTTGTATCGACGAAAAAGGATGAATTGAGAATTGATTTCGAAGAGTAGGTATACAGAATATATGGAAATTTTGGATGGTTCATTGACCACAAAAAGAACTATGACAATGTGCAATGTGGCGTGCATGTTATAGTACTGGAAATAATATTCAACGATGTGCAACTGAAAATCATATAAAAGCAATGTGGTTTTATGAGTAAAACGAAGCCAAAAGTTGGGTTTCATAAATTTTAATACAGGAATATGGCTTTGTTTATTTGAGTACGATTATCGAGGTATGGAAGGTTTTCAAAATCCCTGTTTAAATTTTCTACAACTATCCACAAATGAAAACCAGAAGCTTCTGCGAGGTCTGGTTCTCGAAATATTCCTAACCAAAGTGGTTTTAGTGAATTTTTGAAGATTTTGGAAAAATCATGGACTAACCACTTGTCTAAAAAAATCACCAAATTTTCAAAGTTCCTAAAACGCATCGAGACATACATCGAACGAAAGGTCTAATCAATTCCTATATACACATCCAAACAAAAAGCTTCTGAGTGGTCTGGTTACCGAAATATGCCCGTCCAAAGGGTTTTTTTGGATTTTCGAGCCCCAACTACCTAATAATGAATTTGGTTGGCGCTATTTCTGAAACCAAGCCTTCTAAGACGCCCCAGTTTTCAAAATCCTCTGTTTTATTTTCCACAGCTATATCCACAGGTGAAAACCAAAAGCTTCTGCGAGATCTGGTTCTCGAAATATTCCTAACCAAAGTGGTTTTAGTGAATTTTTGAGAATTTTGAAAAAATCATGGCCTAACCACTTGTCTAAAAAAATCACAAAATTTTCAAAGCTCCCTAAACGATACATATACTTACATATATAAGGTCTATTCAATTCCTATACACACATACAATCGAAAAGCTACTGGGTGTTCTGGTAGTCGAAATATGCCGGTCCAAAGTGATTTTATGGATTTTCAAACCCCAAACGAATTAGGTGATCTTAACCCGCAAACATCTCAAAATACCTTCCTTCGGGTGTTGTCTGCCTGGAAATCCAAGCAGAAACTTAACATTGAAGTACCCCCTGCACTGAAAATTTCAGTGTGACAACATAACATCAAAATTCATTACGCTCATAAGTCCTTACCAAGTCTGCTTCTACCACATTGAACAGTTCGGCAGCAATACCATCAGCAGTCTACATTAGACTTTCTAAGTTTAATGGAAAAATCTTTCGGACAGTGATATTATATTCGCCATTGCTATTATACAGTTTATAGAAATTCCTTTTCCATATCATCATCAATTGTAATTCTACTACAATTTTAAGTCTAATTTAATTTAATAATTTAATACCTGATTTGGCTTCTCTCTATTTAATCGATCGCAGGCTTCTCGTGCTTATTTTTATTTTCTGAGAAGGCAGTGTTCCTCGTTCTAGTTCTTCTATGCAGCGTAGCATTGTATGCCTCTTGCATAGGTGTATACATTTGAGTTTTGTAATTGCGGTGGTGTAAAGTCTAGGAACTCAAAGGTGGCTAATCGGCAATGTTTTCACTGATTATATACTAAAGGTTAAGACAGACTCAATTTATTAGAAAGAACTGTCGATCTCTTGCAATCGTGGCAACGATAAAATGGTCCGAGTCAATGTTGCGGGCCCTTGGAACATGCGTTTATCTTCATGTTTCCTTGTGAATTTGAATAAGTGTGAACTATGTAGACTACTATCTTTCACAGTGTTTCGCCCCGCAATTAATTATAATCCTTTTCTTTCCGACAATATATCTACCAAGTTGGAGTTGGAGTTGGAGTTGGAGTTGGAGTTGGAGTTGGAGTTGTCATTGTCACCTTTCTTTTGTTCAGGGAAATAAGAGTAATTTTTTGCTATATTTGGTTTTAGTAGAAGATCGGTGATATTTTTTCTGAATCAAAGAATTTGTTTGCAGGTGTGCCACAGGGTTCAATTTTGGGTCCTCTGTTGTTCTGCATGTTCATCAACGACCTACGGTCTACGGTCTTCGAATATACGACAGATTGGCTGGTCTCGATTCACAGTTGCTGAAAATGGCTTTTGAAAATTATCTTAAATTTCGTTGTTTGATCTTACTCTTCAATATATTGTTAACACACCAACCACAGTACTGCTTCGACAAAATTAGAATTGCAACCTCACACCGATATTATCAATTAATTTATCCTAGATAATCATTCTTAACTTCTGAGTGCCAATTTTTCGTAAACTCTGTACGTCATTGGAGCTCTTAAGGAAATACAGAACACAACATAAATAAGAAAAGATTTATAAAAATATTATTCAGTAAATCTGTAAATTAAAATTTTACTGTATTTGAAGAATTATCTTGGTTTAAATATTTTTGAATTATTTTAATATTATCTTAGTAATATTAGCATAAATAGATAATATATCTTACTAACAGTAAGCAGTGCCGGATTAGCCATGAAGCAAGAGTAGCAACTGCTACGGGCCCCGCGCATTTGAGGGCCCCGCGCACCAACCTTTTCTGACCATAAAAAAGTATTACTTACATATTAGATTTAGTCACAATTACTAAGAAGAAAATATTTGCATCAAAATGATCAACTAAAATTTTATTTTTCTATCTGCTGGTCTTACCAAAAATCATGTTTCGCACCGCACCAAACGCAAATTGGACAACGGTATGAAATTCAGGTATTTATTGTCACCATTGATAACGTACTCACTGCATTAGGTAAACGTATATGAACAGTTATCATAAAATTGCTGGCATTTTCGGAATATTCCGAGAGCTAAAATCTCTTCCTGATTCAAAATAGCTTTTTTGGTCTTTAGTCCACAAAAACTGGCGTTTCGTCCGGGTGATTGCACATGGATCATCAGTTGGCTGTGAGAGTGTGAGCACCTAGTCAATACGCAATTTTTATTGAATTTAGTTCATATTACAACGATTTTTTGACAAAAATCCAATGTGAACTATATCCAACCAAGATTAAAATAATAATCATTAACGTTGGAATATTTTGCCCGTGGCCGAGCATTGATTCTTTATGAAGGTTTTTATAATACAAATTCTATATACTACTGAAATAAATCAGCCTAGTAGAAGACTTAGCACTATTAATGGATTTGTTGAATTTGTTGAAAATAGCAAAATATTTCAACGTTAATGATTACAATTTTAATCTTGGTTGGATATAGTTCACATTGGATTTTTGTCAAAAAATTGATGTAAGATGAACTGAATTCAATAAAAATTGCGTATTGACAAGGTCCTCACAGCCAACTGATGAGTCCATGTGCGATCACCCGGACAAAACGCCAGTTTTTGTGGACTAAAAGCCATAAAAGCTATTTTGAATCAATATTTCAACAAGTTCATTAATAGTGCTAAGTCTTCTACTTGGCAGATTTATTTCAGTAGTATATAGAATTTGTATTATAAAAATCTTGATATAAAATCTCTTCCACCAGAAGAAATTAAAAATCTGCAACCATAGTAAGTGCTTACGCAGATGATTTGGAGGACAGTCTGGGCAACCAATTAGTGCAATTCGCTTCAATGCTCAATTCTGATGTGGCTAGTATTATTGACAGCAGGAATCATGAGGCTCTGGAAATGCAGGTTTACAAGCTGTTGATAAATAATTCTTTACAATCTTGTTTCCCGAACGTTGAAATTGCTTTGCGCATTAATTTGCCTCTCATGATCACCAACTGCAGTGGTTAACGATCTTTCTCAACATTAAAACGTGTTAAAAATGAATTGAGGAACACGATGAGCCAACAACGTCTTAATCTCCTCACTTTAATGAATATTGAACATGATTTACTCCGAGAAGTCGATATCAACAGCATTATTTATAAATTTTCCCAAATTAAATCAAGAAATGTTTGTTTGTAACAGTTTTGTTTTATTTAATACCATAAACTTGATAAGTGCCTAACCTAAAACAGTCTAAGGGCCCCTTGATAGAATTTGCTACAGGCCCCGCACTGGCTTAATCCGGCACTGACAGTAAGCAATCACAAAATAAATAAATTAGAAACAAAAATGGCTATCATCGATCTGTAGTAATCACCAAAGTCTTTTCCGAAAAAGTACGGACCAATGACGCCGCCAGCCTTAAATCCACACCGAATGGTAACTTTTTGGGGATGCACCTGGTGAATATCGTGTCAGTTGGTTTCGTCCCATGTATGATAATTTTGTTTGTTAATACAGCCATTCAACCAAAAATGAGCCACGTCACTAAAGATGAGTTTTTGGCCAGATTGGGGTCCTGTTCCAAACGCTCCGAAGCTCAGAAATCAAACAGAAGGGGTTGTCTATGGTCATCAATTTTGAGTTCCTGGGTCAGTTAGACCTTGTACGGGTGTAGGCCGTATGCAAAATTTGTCAAGTTGAAGTCTGCGAAAAGCCGAGTTCTTGTGCAAGGCGAGGAGATATTCTCGGTCGATCTTGCGTTCGTTCCCTTGACGTACGAATGTTAGCTGATTGATTACCAAACTAATCCTCTCAAATTAAGACACCAAACGTTGAAGATTCGACTGTGAAGAGCTAACACGTCTACCGTTAAATGGATGCAATGCACATAACGTTTGCGCTAACGAACACTCATTTTGGTAATAAAGTTTTATCATTTGGGTGTGATGGTTCAGTAGTTCAGTTATGTTAGTTGTCATGGTGATTTGACATCAGTAACTAAATAATAAAGAATCACCACTGACAACCAGGAATGAACACCCTGAGGACAATACAACCGACATTTTAAATTTAATTTTTTTTTTGTCATGTAAATTGTATATGAAAATAATTAAACTTAAGTCACTGTATATAGTTAGGCCCCCTATGAGCCAACAAATGTAAACTTTCACACATATGTAGTATCTTATTAGTTGTAAGCCAAATTGTAAATAGTATGTTCAATAAAACAAAAATTGAATTGACTAAATAATAAAGAATCTATTTGACAGATGTCACCAAAAGAACATGGGCACCAAGGGCCGCCAAAATCTATTCCCACACAAATTGGAAAAAAACCCTAATCTACATATATCTCTTTCATATGCCTTCCTTTTCGAATATTTTAATTTTGAAGACCATCAGAGTTGTTCAAACACTTAAGTTAAATCAATTTTGAACTAACTTCATTAATTTCTACTTTCGATTACGCAGACGAGAAAGAAGTCTTATTTGTAAAAATTCTTACAATAGATACAAAATATATCATTAGGTTGAAATGATCAGGATCAAGAAAGAAAGAACCCCCTCTTGCCCCACAGATACTGCGGAAAACTATAGCCGTTCTTAAGCTATTTATTTATTTTATTTATTCATTTATTTATAACATACACATTAAGAAATTAAAACTCTTATAGCTAGTGATGTTTTACATTGAGGTTACAGCAAAATTTTATAAAAAGAAAGAAAAAAAAAAAATAAGGTATATTTAGGCACCAATAATTCTACACACATTCCACACAGAGCCAAAGTTCGTTGTACTCATATTTTGTTTGCAGAGTTCTTCATCATAAACTCTGTCCAATTCCGAGACTTGCTGCTTTCTACACAATTTTCTTCCTGACCTTGGTCTGCTATCAATACGCAATGCAATTATGGTCATTTCTTCAAACATTTTATTTCCTCGCAATTTTTGAAGTTCAAGAACAATGGTTAGCTGCGAATTTCCTGTCCAATACAATCCAGATTTTTGTGAATTCCGTCCTAATAAAATGGACAAAATGACATACTAATATGAATCTGTTTTAATTGCTGTCATCGATACTGCCAAAACCAAATTTGACAGCACTTAATTTAATGTATCCTTTTTTAATTAATTAACTCTTAACATTTTCAAAGTTTAGAAGAAAGTCTTGTTGAAAAAAAAAAAACTATCTACATACATCAATTATTGTGTGTACTCTTTATCGAGAAATTGTAAACTTAATTCATCTGTGTTAACAGTTCTTCTGTTTTCAATTTAGCACCATAGCAAGCAAAATTGTGTTCTGTGTCCTATTAAAAGTTTTGGCTGCACAACTTCACTCAGTAACTATCATTGAAAGGATCTCTTTATGTTATAGTTGGCTAACAATTGCGTCTAAGAACACTAATCGACGACGACAACGACGGAAAATAGCTTTCTCTCTTAAGAAAAGGACTTCCTTTGTGCCTACCCCAACTCCGAGGTCATTGCATGATGTGGCTGGGGAGGGGGGCGGGGGGGTTGGTGTAGGTCTCCCATTGTGTAGGAACATCGTTACTTAATTGCAGTACAATTTGTCTCCTTGTGTATACGTGTTACATACATACGCCCGTCTTACAATCTTATATCTACGAGTGTACATGATGTAGGCTTTCCTTATAGACTTACCCTTAAGCAGTTTATCCTGCAAACGTGGTCTATAGTTGCATATACATAGATAGAATTCTTTTTTAACAATATAACATAGTCCTGAACTTACTCTTGGAATGAGCGACTTGCTTTATTTATATGGGTAGTGCGAGAGGGTACTTCACATTTTTGTTATAATGTCCTTCTCCTTGCTTGCTTGTTGTAAAGTCTACTTTTGCCACCTTGACAAGGAATTTCACTAACACGTGTCAATGCTATTCTGGGTACAGGCATTAAGCAAAGTTAAGAGCTTGAATTTTAAGACCATTATGGTAAATAATTCTGCTATGCTTCTATTGTCAAAATTTGAACTAAATAAATTCGTTGTGGGTTTCTTTTTTTTTCTATTATTGTTTTGCGTTTTGGGTCGATGTAATCTCAAAATTTGTATAACTCTTCCAAAAATTAATTATCAGCTATTGCATTCTTGTAAAAGCAATTTGAGATTTTCTTTTTCTCATTGCATTGACTGTATAAAAATACAATTCAATGGAATGAAATAAAATGAACGGACATGCCCCCATTCCGATTGTTTGCCAAAGACCAACTGTTATAGGATTTCACCAAAAATGAAAAAAAAAAATCTGCCTATAATGTACACTTAGAAAAATCATCCGGTAAGTAATGAATATGGTGCAATTTATTATTGCAGAAAAATCATTCGAGTCTCAGAGCAGGATGTTCTACAATAGATCATATTTTCGTACTGATAGTGAGTTCCATTGCTGACATTTGACTGCGGGTTACTACGGTATAAGTTATATGGAAAAGGTATGCCTCTCAAATTCGGAAGTTTGATTAAAAAAGAGGAGTACTGCAAGGTTGTGCTCTTAGTCCTAGTCTGTTTACTCTATTCATAGATGAATTAAGGCACTTCTGTTTGTAGATGATAAGTATGGCTCACTCACCTGAACCTTTACAGTTTCTGAATAATAAACTTATTTATTTATTGATTCATCTACGAATTTTAAGCCCAACAGACTTAAAATAAGAATTAGTGAAAGTAACTATCATAGATACAACAATTCATAAAAAACAAGTTATGAACATCATTTTTAAATGTATCTCTAGGAGCATCACAGATCAATATGACCATTAATTTTATTGAACTCTCTAATTGACCCTGAAATTGTATCTGTGCCTAGGCTGAAAAAAAAGAGGTGTCTTTACATCATCGTATACATATGTAAAGTAAGGAGTTTGCTCTCCTTAATTTGATACGAGTAACAAAAAATATCTCTAGAATTCGGAAAAAAATCCAGCGCATTTTATAATAAACATACCTTGTAAAACGACCCTAAACTTTTATAGATTTTATCTAAAATTTGGTGAGGGTTTCAGATGACATCTAGATAAACATAGATCGTACTAAGAAGATATATGAAGAGAAAACAGTGTAAGAATCGGAAAAATCTCCGATGAGTAATATCCAAGTCTTTGACTTTTACAGTTCTCTGTTGATGCCTGCGACTTGGACCTAAAGAGTGTGGAAACTCGAACACAATCTGTTTTCTAGAAAAAGAAATCACGAACCATTCTATAACATTTAGGTCCAAATAGTTTAGTCTACAGCAAAGAGATAATTTATCAAGATCCATTTGAAGTTTAAAGCAGTCCTCACTGCTTGCTTCTTTCAGAAATATGTTGAGATCATCATCATATAAGAGACATTGCTTTAAATTAATAAAATTCACAATATCACCAATCGATATAAGAAAAAGCAACGGACCAACATAGCTGCCTTGAGGAACACCTGACCTGTACTTAATTGGCCTGATTTCGATTTTCGATATTATACAAAACAAAGAAAGAGAAACATACTAAATTAATGAAAGTTGATCTTCCCGAGATAAATTCATGGGTCATCATCATCACTTATATGTGCTTTCACAAAAATTCAATGTTATCTTTTACTAAACTTTCAGAAAGTTTATAAATTGCCGATAGCCTGTTAATTCCCCTATCATTTTCAACATTGTTCTTTAAACCCGATTAAAAAATTGGGGTAAAAAAAAGAAGATTTCCATTCTTCCAAAAATACTCCGGATGAGAATGAAAGATTGAAAATAATTAACAGAGGTAGGCAAAGCGAGTTTGCACATGTTTTTAAGATTAGACCAGGAAAACTATCAGCACCAGGCTTGGTATTTGATTTAACAACTTTTAATCCTTTAAAAACATAAAACCAATCTGTCTGATTGATTGTACGGAGGATTTCCATAAGTGATGACAAGTTTTACCTGCGAGTTAGAATACTCTTGCGAGTGTTCAAAGAATCTGGAAAAAACCCCAGTAGTCTTATTTTCAGCTTTAAAATTCATAGAACTGGGAACCCTAAGCGAATTCCGTTTTAATTGTTTCGGGATATTTTTTAAGTTAAACTCAATATTCATGACATAATTTCTGTGCGCGAATAAACTGCAGAAATCTAACATCGCAATCGCAATCAATGTGGCTTGGAGAAATTGTCTAGGCAATATATCGCTCATAGCAGTAGGTTTAGAGTGTTCGAGGCTGTAACAGAGTTTATTCTATGCTGTTCCGATTCCGATATGAGGGGTCTAAAGGTATGACACTGTGGAAGATCCTTTAAGGTTTTACGTAAAAAATCCTTTCGGCTACCACCGAACTCAACCAACTATATAATAATGATACTCGTAGAAACTAGACTATCACCATTCACCACTTTTCATCAAAACATTGAAACTGAACTGTATTATTTATTGAACAAATTTCCACCATATTCCGTTTGAGAAAAGAACTTCTCGGGATGAACTACATGCCACATAGGCAGGATCTACCGATAATATGCGGCATTTACAGTATGAAGGAACGAGAAGACACTTTCCATTTTGTTGGAAGATGCCCAGTTCTGAGGCAGATTGGGGAGAAATATCATACGAAATGATCACCTAAGGTTATCTGATATCATACTTAATATAATGTTGTTTCACTAACAAATTTTCAATATTAATTGTTGCATTCTGTACAACTTCAAAGTTTAAACTGCCTTTCATTAAACATTTTCCATAAATAAAACCTTACTTTTTTTGGACCAATTTTTTTCTTCTAAATTTAGATAAAATAAACTGGATACTGGAGCATGTTAAGCAAAGGTGACAAGTCTTGACTTGATATTCGTTGGTTTTTTCCAAACCTACGGTAAGCCTTGAAATCCTATTGCTACTTATCACCAGATTACCAGCTGCTTTAAAGTTAATTAGATGGAAGGAAGCCGTTGTAAATTTCGTGGAAACTGTGCTTACCAACTTTACCATTGAAGTCTTCTAGCACAATTTTGATATGGTACTCCGGAAAAATTATGCTCCATACGGGAAATCATGAAACTGCTTCTTGATACGAGTAGATTTTTTATCTTTATGGATAGGACGGTGTGAATATTCGGCTTATGTGGCTTTGATACGATCAATAAATTTTATCGCAGCTTGTTAAAAATGTCGCAATTTTGTCTTCTATCTATATAGTATCTCCTAGAAACCTGTATTATTTGTCTTAAACCACATGAGTTCCGATTTAAGTTTTTTTTTATAATTTACACGTGCTCAAGGGTATGTTAAGAGACCCTTATAATGTTAAACGCGGTGGGAAAATTAGGGGAGAGAGAAAGTAGGTGTCGATGAACATTGGCTTTGAATGTTTGCAAATTGAAATGGCAATGGAAAACCGTGTCGAGTTAGTTATTCCATAATAGTTTTTTGCGACTAAAAAACGAATCTCTATATTTGATGGTACCACCAAAATTAGGCTCGATGGTTAGCTGATGAGCTAACTCAGCGAGAGGGTATCACGGGTGAACTGATAAGGAGGAGGAATGCAACTGGCTACTTCAAGTGAGCATTGTTTGTGAAGTGATCGGTAAGACAATGACATACATGAAACATTCCGACCGTGTTCAAGAGATGGGAATAAACCCATGATAGATCCGTTTCCTTTCAGTTTTAACGTTCTGTTTTGAATTCTATCCAATAAGTGGAGAGAAGTTTGTGCTGCACCTGCCCAAAGATGTGAGTTACACTCGAGTTCCGGACGTATAAATGCCTTATAAATGGTAATCAGATCATTAAGGGTTTTACACCAATACAGAAATCCTAAGCATTTAGTAGCATTTTAAGAGGTCTCGAGAATGTAGTTTTTCCAACGAAGATCGTCGTTGACACACATGTGGAGTAATAAGAGCTTTTCGGTTTCTTCATTAAACTCCACATGATTTTGTATACCCCATAAAAGAACCTTATGTGGTATATAAGTTAATCCCACGACACTACCTCCAGATCCAGACCCGGAAGACATTGTTCTTGCTTTATGAATTTTTCACTTCGACCTTTCAAATTCAATGGAAGTCTATTTGTGAAAACGATTTATAAAATATATTTTGATAAGACAAAGGGATCACGGGAGGAGGCCAAGAACCAAGCGGGTAGCAGTTAGTAATTATTTAAAACGATTCCTGAAATTCTATTTTCATAAGTTGACAACTGTTCAAGGAAGCTGACTCAAACCCAATGTGTTTGCTGAATTTAACATTAACTCAACTTTTTACTTGGTCTATAAACTGCGTTTATCTACAAGGTGGCGCATAAGTAGTTTTATGATTTTTTTTTGTCTAGAATTGAAATTTTTTGGAAATTTATGATGGAAAACTTAGCACAAAATAATGGACGAAGAACAAAGTTTTTGCGGTTATGAAAAATCGAGCTTTTAATAAAGTTAAAGAGGATTTGCAAAAATGGTTTTAAATGTCTGAATATTTCGAGAGAAATATTGAACCGGGTAAGGCATTCCACATTCGTGAAGTATGGCAAAAGAAATAATCTCTGAACTTATCGAAATGTGCGAAGATAAGCTCAAGGACAAACTGATAGATATTCTTTGAAGGTCAAGTATTAGGCTTGGAATGATGTAAGCATTTGTTCGGGTGCAAACAAGTATTGAAACTTCCACCACACGAAATTCTTAACAGATGTGATGTCTAGGTCAGGGTTGCAAAAGCTTAAGTCACTTGTTAGCTTAAGCTCGGCTTTAATTCACAAGCTAGTGAGTGACTTATGAATTAAAAAAATATAATTCAGCAGCTACGAACTGACTTATGAATTAAAAAAAATTTAATTCACAAGTCAGTTGGTGACTTGTGAATTAAAAAAAATTAAATCATAAGCTTCTTAGTGACTTATGAATTAAAAAAAATTAATTCAGAACCTACTAAGTGACTTATGAATTAAAAAAATTTAAGTCATGGGCAAGTAAGTGACTTATGAATTAAAAAATTTTAATTCCCAAGCTACTAAGTGACTTAGGAATTAAAAAAATGCAAGTCATGAGCAAGTAAGTGACTTATGAATTAAAAAAATTCAAATCATCAGCAAGTAAGTGACTTATGAATTAAAAAAATTTAATTCAAAACCAACTTAGTGACTTATGAATTAAAAAAAAATTAATTCATAAGTTAATGGATAAATGCTGATTAGAAAAATTATGAAATGGATAATTTATAAGCTAGCGTGATAATCTTATGATTTAAAAAATAGATTTGAAAGCTTTCGTTAATAATTAAATAATTATGTAAACAAAACAAGCTTAAAAATTTCCAATCTACCAACTAACTTATGAATTAAATTTTTTTTAATTCACAAGTCACCAACTGACTTGTGAATTAAATTTTTTTTAATTCATAAGTCACTTACTCCCTGATGACTTGATTTTTTTTAATTCGGAAGTCATTTAGTAGGTGGTGAATTAAATTTTTTTTAATTCATAAGTCGCTTTGTTGCTCATGACTTAAATTTTTTTTAATTCATAAGTCACTTACTTCCTGATGACTTGATTTTTTTTAATTCATAAGTCACTTGGTAGGTGGTGATTAAAATTTTTTTTAATTCATAAGTCACTTAGTAGCTTAGGATTTAATTTTTTTTTAATTCATAAGTCACTTTGGGGGTTGTGAATTAATTTTTTTTAATTCATAAGTCACCAAATATCTTATGAATTAAATTTTTTTAATTCACAAGTCATCTATAGACTTATGACTTAAAGATTTTTTAATTCAAAAATTCGCAACCCTGGTCTAGGTGGTCTTTGTAAGGAGCTTTGTCAAAATTAGCTAAAAACTTTCTTTTACGTTTTGTCGGAGAGTACTTTTATATTTTCTTTTCTTTAAGTGTATACATGTATGAGATCGAGTTGCTATAATGTAACCCAGATGGAAGTAGAGATTTCAGTGAAAATTTATATCCCTTATACCACAAACTTTCAACACCAAAAATCTTGTCCCTTTGGTCAATTTTCTGTTATATGTGTCCCTTTTGTTTAAGGCTGATGCTGTTTCTTTGCTTGCTGCTGGGTGCTCTCGTGCCCATGTCCAGTGCCTTTCAATGGCAGTAGCTGAAAGCTGAGTCCGAAAAAGTCCGAGTGAGTGCGGGTCTATTTTTCTATGCTATACACTCCTTTGGCTGAATTTATGATAACCCATTTTAAGGACACTGGTTATTTAGGTTATTTATTTCACTTAAAATGAAATGGATTTTAGTGGGAAACAAAACGGACACAAAATAGAAATAATGAAATCTTTTCTAGTTTCATTTATGTGTATTTTTTTTTTTTTTATTATTATTTTTACTTTTTTGTACTTTGTATGAAGGAGTATAGAACGACATCACGATGAGGACTATTCCCTAATGGGAACAATTAAAGCTCCTTAAGAAACCTATATCTTGAGAGCTCTGAAACTGGAGAGGGGGAAGGGAAAGGGGAAGGACTCATCGCCGTGTCGTCGTCATAGTCATCGGATGCTTAATGTAGGTTGGCATGGCACGGCCATCATAGCAGAGCCCAGACCCAGGAAAGGTATGAATTCGGAAATCCTTTCGCTTTTATTTTGCTCCAGTAAAATTCCCCCAAGGGAAAATAATCCTTTTTATTTTGTTGTGTGCAACCTACCTGCAATGCCTCTGTACTGCCTCATAGTAGGTAAGGCCTCCTGCTTGGATGATATGATGGGCTTCAACTCTGACTATAAAACTTGGATATTCTGTGTGTGGGTTAGTTTGGCGGTGAAAAGGAAAGGAGGCAAAGGATTTTAAGTTATGTAAGGAATTTGTTTGAATGTGTTTCGAAATGAAACCGTCTTGTTACCTTACGGACAAAATTTTTATATAACTGTTTATATTTCAATGGAGATAGAAAAAGGATTGTATTTGGAAGGATTTTTCTACTATTTTTGTATGCGGACGAAACGAGGACGAATATATGAAGCCCAGGATGTTGTTGTTTCATAAGGTTGTTGGGCTTGGGCACTGCAGTGCATACCTTATCCATTTTTTTTTCTAAATATTTTTCTCAGATGAAATGTATATTTGAACATAAATGGATTAAGACAAATAGCTACATTTTTGTGTTTTTCTTTTTTGTAAGTTAATGCTATTTGGCAATGGCAGAACGTTTTGGAACAGTCTACTTGATGGAATTATAAGAAAAAGTTCAAAACACAAGCTAAATACTGAGGTAGAATAAGAATTTTGAGGGCTTTAATCCAACATTCAGTGAAATTGCATTGAAATATACATAAAAGCAGAAATACATAAGTAAACACAATTTCAATTCGAAATGATTACTTAGGGACGCAAAAGTTTTCTTCAACAACTCTGCACAATTTATTTATTTATCTGTGGATTCACTCTTGACCAACAGCTTACATTTGGCAAAGGTTATATAATTAAACAAGCCTCTGCAACTAAGTTTGCTATGGCTATTTCAATGAGTAATTCCAGAAAATAATTCGGTACGTTAGTAATTTTTTTGCCATCAAATCCAGAAGAATGTTCTTTTCTTTTATAGAAGAAAATCTGATAACCAATAAAAAATGTTAATAATAGAACATTACAGTTAATACAATAAGTACGGAAAGTTTTCGAATTGACGACAAGCTTATCAAATCCCGTAAACGAGTTGAAAGTCAATATTCTTCATGTTATTGTCCATAAACGGAACAAGTTGTCAAACTTCCAGATTCCGATTTATGCGAGTCAGTAAAATAGGTTGTGCAAATCTTATCTTTTCTGAAGCAGATGTATTAAGCGAGCAAAGTACACCAAGTCTCTTATTTCGAATTGATCTGTAAATTAAAGAGAAGATCACAGAACGTACCCAAAAATTCATATAAATTCATTTGCCACCTAAATTCATCCCATTTTTCTTTTATGTATATTTTTTTTAAATTTTCTAATAAAATATTAGCACCATTTAACATGAGTTTCGGATCTTCACGATTTGTTATGTTCGGGATCAAAGAAATGTCGTTTGTCATCTATAACCGTACGATTTTTATATTTTATAGACATATTCTTTTTTTCAAAATTGTCTGTTTTGGAGTTGCATATAAATGACCGTTTGGGGAAATTATTCTTCAATTTCCGCATCTTAAATATTTCTAAGATCAATAAACGATCTTAAAGATCACTTTTCCAAATAACTTTTCCATCGCTGACTATTTTAACAGCACTTCATCATCCTCAAACTCTGCAAGCCCTGGTCCAATCACCATTAGCTCAACATTGAATATTCATTGACTGCTGCCGGCTCTTTGATTGGTCAGATAACTTCTTGTCCAGTTTCTCTGCCTTTATGTTTTCCAAATGCGAGTTAAGTCGATCAAATAAATCGGCCTTAACACCGTTTGTTGCTATTCCTAGTTTGGACAGTTAAGTTTTTGATTCTATAGTTCAAAGATAAATTGTAAAAAAATAAATAAAATGCACGACTGGGTCGCACGAACTTGCTCCTATGTAAGAGACTAGGAATTTTAAAAACGAATGTTATTAGAGAAAACTGTTCATAAGGATAAAATGAATTTTTTTAAATTCTTTAAGTAGTAAGAGATAAAAACAGAATGATATGCAAATATGAATTTATGCAGCAACAAAAATTATAAGTCGTTGTAGTGGTTCCTTAAAAAAATAAGCTTTTATGTACAAAATTTTTAAAACATTTTTAAGAAAAAATTTTGGTACGCGAACCTTAAGTTTTTATTATTGTACGAATAAAAGTCTAATTTCCAAAAAAAATACTAAGCCGTTCTTGAGATATCGAATTTTTCAAAAAAAAAATTACTTTTTTTTCTAAAAATTGAAAAAAATATTTTTTCTTAAGTTTTTAAATGCAATGTTTTTTAAACTTTTTAGGAGCTTTTTTATAAAAAATTTCATTAAAATCCGTTAAGTCGATAATGAGAAATTCAAAATTCGAAAAAATCGTTCTATGGTAGGTACAGTCAGTAATATCTAGATTTAAAATTTTTTTTTATTAAATTATAAATCGTAAAGATTAATCAAAAGAAAAAAAATTTTAGCAAAATTCTCGGAACCGTTTTCGAGAAAAATGCGATTTTCGAAAACCATTTTTTAAAATTTGTATGGAAGGTACCGTTAGTTTTAGATAAAACAAATTTTTTTTTCTCAAATCTTGTAGGTTATATTAAGAAACTTTTATTTGCCAAGTATGAAAAAAATCAAGCATGGGGTTTTCGGAATATTGAGTTTCCAAAAAAAAATTTGAATTTTTTTTTAAAAATCCAAAAAATTAAAAATTGAAAATTTGAATATGCAATAATATTCAAACTTTGGAGGAGCTTTGGCATAAAAAAAATTATTAAAATCGGCTGTACCGTTTTCGAGAAAATCAAAAACAAAAAAAATGGACCCAGGGGGGCTACCGAAAATAACAATTTTTTGTAAATTTTTTTTCAACCATTAGCTAGTTTTAACCAAATGAAATTTTTCAAATTTTTGTTTAAAAAATTCTGTGGGACAGTTTTTGAGAAAAAAAAATATTTATAAAATTTCGAAAAAAAATCGTATGGCAGGTACCGTTATTTTTGGTCTTAAAAAAAAATAGAAAAAAACTTCCGGGGGTAAAAAATTAAAACCCATATCTACCAAGTTTGAAGAAAATCGGCCGAGCCGTTTAGGCTGTAGTCGAACCGACAGACAGACAGACAGACAGACAGACAGACAGACAGACAGAATTGCGAGACCCACTTGTTTGGTCTTCGCTATCATCGTAATGTCAACTTTGATCAAAATCTCGAGTTCGATTTTTTTTACGAATGCATAACTTGCCTTATAGTACCTATAAGTCGCAAGTAAAAATATGGAACAAACTATACAAAATAATATAGACTTAAATTTATTTAGGTCGAATTTCAGGTTGAGCCCCCAAAAATGTAGGAGTCAAATCAATTTAAAACAATAACAAATATTTTATATCATATACTAGCGGCCCGGTACGTGCTTAGCTACGTATAAAGTGAAATAATAAAAAAAATTAATATGCAACATCAAATTCATTTATTCAAACAAAAAAATATTTTATTAATTGCTAGCTATTTTAAAACTTAATCCAAAACATTTGGATAAACAATATTCTTTGCTTTTCTATTTTGGGCATAAATAAACAAACGGCTGGGGGTACCGACTCTGGAACAGGCAACATAAAGTTGACCATGTGAAAAACATGATTCCTCCAAATTCACACCACAAACGTGAAGTGTTTTCCCTTGATCCTTGTTGATGGACATCGCAAATGATAAACGCACAGGATATTGTAATCGTTTAAACTCAAATGGCATATCAGTTGGAATCATAGGGATACGTGGTATCAAACAAACTTCTCCTTTTGATTTAGCAGCTAAGATCGTAGCTTTAATCAAATTTGGCAATAACTTTTTCACTGCCAATCTGGTGCCATTACACAGTTTTGGTGGATTAATATTTCGCAATAATATGATCAAAGAACCAAATTTCAAATTCAAGCAATGCGGTGGCATACCAGCTAGTTCCAATGAATTTAAAAATTCAATTGGATAATTCATTGCCTCATCTTGATTCATAACACTGTTGATTACAACGTAAATCTTGCATTGTTCGATTAAATGCTTCTAGTGATTTTTTATTCGCTGTTGTACACTCATCCCATAAAATAATTGGCGTTAATCGCAGAACTTTTGCCATAGCAGAATTACTCGAAATATTGCAAGTTGGAGTTTCAATCACCTGTACATTCAATGGCAATTTTAGTGCAGAGTGTGCAGTCCGACCACCTTCTAATAATGTAGCAGCAATTCCCGAAGATGCAAGTGCCAATACAATTTTCTGTTCCGATCGAATAGTTAGAATAGCTAAAATCAATGACATAACGAACGTTTTGCCTGTACCACCAGGCGCATCCAAGAAATATAATCCACCTGCATTATTGGAAACGGCTTGCATGATTGTGTCATATACGATGAAGTTCCGAAACATGTTGCAATTGCTCATTTCTGCGATGAAGTACAATATCACGGGATTGAAACTGATCACCAAGAATTACAATTGCAACCTCATCAATTGTGGGTGCAGCCTTGCATGCTCTCCAAAAGGTGTTCTATCAGCCCTTATTACGATTTTGTGATTATCAGATGGCATACGATCGAGAGCAATTTTGAACAATTGAACTAATGCGTTATGCTGATGGAAAAACATTTGTAGCACACGAATAATTTCTCGTCTTGTATTCGAAACAATTGCACAACGTTGATCCAATTCACGATTTTCATCACCAATAAAATAAATTTGCAAAAATTGATGATCAGCGTCGAAGTATGGCAATAACGAACCAGCTTGATGATAAATCTGGCCCTGAATCTGTAACATGTAACATGCAATTTTAGGTAGATGTTGATCAGAATTTTTAAAACTATCGAATACTTTATAATTCAGATTGATATAAACATGGGACAATCATGTTGAAGTATTTACCTTAAACGTCGGCATAATTATCTCTAATAATTTTAGTAGCACTAAAAGAAGTCATTTGAAATGCCGAATTGTGTTGTTGAATATGGATCAAAAAGTGATTCGACGTTTGAGATGTCCCAAAAATAAATGAATACAATGGTTTGGGTGGAGTTTCTAATGCTGGAAATCTCACTTTGCCACTAGCACAACACATGCCGGGCGTTTCACGTGGAAAGTTAGCCGCATCACAATGTGGACTGTTGTAATTAAAAGCAGCACGCATCATTTTAGCCAAAAGAGCAGCACGACGTATTCGTGATCGGCGTGCACGGTTCAGTACAGGTACAGGGTCAACAGATCTATTTCGTGCATTACGTTTACTGCGATGCATTAGCTTGTGCGCGTTCATCTGCAGTCTGTGATCGACTTAGTAATGCCACATAATTTGCATTACGCGTTCGCCGACCTATATTTGCTCGCCCGTCTTGTGGCATTATTCCTTCATATAAAAAAGAAATAAATAAATAAATAAAAAAAATATAAGTTTCAATTTGACAGCAAAATCCCCACTAACAAAATGATCCGACATTTATTGAATTCATTTGTTACAAAAAATGTGATAAATGAAGAACCACTCGACCGATTTTATGCAAACTTCACATAAACCATCTACTAAATAGTCCAAACAAAGCCTTAACATTTGGTTTGGATAGGTAAGCCCGTTCTTGAGTTATAGAAACACAACGAAAAGTGGCATTGATTTTTATATATATACATAGATTTAAAGAAAACTATTAAATTTTATTAGAAAGGATGTATAACTGTCTTACAAAAATTAAGATTAACAGCTTCGTGACAACTTTTCGACTAGACGGAAAAATATCACTTCCAGACAGGTTTTTATCGTAAACATAAATACAAACACCCAGCTTACATGAAGACATATATATTGTTGCGAACAGAGCTTTATACTCCTACAGCGCCATCTGTTGGGAATTACATATCTGCTTTAGGAGGGAACAAAAAAAAGCTCTTTTCCAGCAGTTCGCATCTAAATTTCCCCTCATTCCAAACTACTAGAACATTCTATCTCCATTCCAAGCAAATAGAATATTCTAGACAAGAACCTTCGAGAACAACTGGTTTGAGTATAAAAGGGAGTGTTCGCGGTGAGCACAGGATAGTTTATTTTCGATTATGAAAGTGTGCAAAGCTGAACTATTGGATTGTGGAAAGTGTAATAAAAGAAGTGGATTTAAGTTGGAATAGAAGTATTAGAGTTGATTATAAATTGAGATTTATTGTTTTGATTAGAAAAGTGTAAATAAAGAAGAAATTCTAAAAGGAGTAATAAGTTTTATTTAACGAACCTAGCAAAAATATTACAATATTATAAAGTTCAGCTAACTCACGGAATGCATAGAACACAAGCCATCGTTTGGGAGCTGAATATCATAAAATAAAACGGCGAACATGTTTTTTGTGGTGCACTTTTCGCGGCCTGCAAAAACCGAAGGGGCATAAATTACATATTAAACGAAAGGATTTTTTGCATAGATGTGCAGAATGCCAAAATTATTTAAATATACTACACAGAAATTGTTTAAAAGAATAAATAAAAATTGCAAAAAAAATTCCCGGAAAACAAAAACAAAAACAATTAGAAATGTCAAATCGACTGACACATAATTAGAAATGTCAGATCGACTGACACATAAAATGTCAAATCCAGAATATGAAAAATGAAATCATTTAGCGAAAACCCGAAACATTAAGGTGGATTCACATTACACAAATCCGCCAACACGATAAAAGTTGATGAACATGTTGTTGAATGTGAACCTTCCTAAGTAAAGAAATAATATCAATATAAATATTAGGCATGTGTTGTTTTTAGTAGTTGAGTTCTTACAATAATATTTTGAAACATTAAGCGTTAACTACAATCGCCACTTTTTGCAAAAAGTGAAAAAGAATACACACATGCACTAGCCACATCTGTTGCTGAAAATTACAATTTCAGTTCAGACATCTATCGATGATTTTCTGAAAAAATGTATTCCATGTAATAGTGTTTTTAAAAAGTGAAAAAGTAAAAAGGTAGAACCATTTAAACCATCAAGCGTTAACTACAATTGGCAATTTTTGCAAAAAGTACAATAAGTGAAAAAATGAAAAAGAATGCACACATACACTACCGACATCTGCTGCTTTCAGTTTGGCGATATCTATCGGTCATTTTCTGAAGCAATTTATTCAATGTATTAGTATTTTCGAAAAGTGAAACATTTACTTTTTGGTTTTTTGAGATGGGAGATAAAATTTTAAATTGAGTTGGAAAAGGAGAGCAGATTTCTTTTTAACATTTTCACTTTTCAACTTCATTGAAGTTATGGCTTTACAATAATAGGGGTATTCATGCAAAAGTGTAAGCTCTGCGTATTTGTATATGTACCAGTCAATTATTTTCAAAACTTTTTACATTTGTCTGCATTTGAATTTTAAATATTTGCGAAAAAAAGAGAATACAAAATACTCGAAATGTATTTGTCAGGGAAAGAGAGAAGATAGAAAATGCAGTCGTGAGACGTCGCGTCGTCAAAAATGCGGACAAACATGACTTACGATACAAATTTAAATCTCCATGTCTGAATGCGTTCCATGGGCTCAAACCTACAGCATTTTCGGAACACTTCCATTTATGTCATTTTTTGTTGACAATAAACAGCTGGCCAATCGATGTGTAAACAAAAAAAGTTTTACAAAAGTAAATTGAATTTATGTTTTTGAAGTTAGCTATATTTCTTTAGGCGCGTTATGAAAAATGATGAGTGAAATTTAAAAAAAAAATTAACATGTTTGTAACACAAAATTCACAGGTTGACGTCACGGCAACGACGTGGGTTCGAGTCCCAATAGAATGATATATGTTTTTTTTATTGCCGCGATATGAAAAAATGATGAGAGTGAAAGTTTTAGATGTAACATAAAATTCACAAGTTGACGTCACTCCCGCGACGTGGGATCGACTCCAATATTATGGCCATAACAACAGCTGAAGGACAATGACATGAAAGAATCGGAACAAAAATTGTTAATGTGTCAAAAATGTGTATAGGATTGAAAGTTTGTTTACCATTAACACCCATATTAATAAAGATGGTTTAGTGGAGGTTTATCGTTAAGTCCTGGACTAAGTGCGAAATTTCATTAATAAATCAAATTTTCTGTTAAATGACGTTTACTAATTATGATAAAGTTAAACCACCGAAGTAGGTGGTTTAGCGAAGGAATAAGAAATAGAAATGTCCACAGTCAGACACAAGCAATTGACAATCAATTTAGGTAGCCACAGAATATAAAAAAGAGATTGCTTACTTTTGTAGAAGATTTTCTTAAAAGGATTTTTGATAAACGTCATTTTACTATTCCGGGAACATTTTGTTTTTATTAATGTAAATATTTATGACTTAACTCCTATTCCATGGTTTAGCAAAACCATGGAATATAGGTAGAATAAGCGTTTTTTATTAATACGGCTGTAACTGTTTTCCTTTGGACTCCAGGATTGAATGCTTAGTAGGTACTTCTCATTGCATTCAACTATTTAAAAAAAATCATGAATTCTCTGTCCTTTATTGAATTATAATGAATTAAATAAATAAATTGGCACTCGAATTTCGAGAGCTGGGTCGGCTAGTTTAATAAAAACGAACAACGAACTAAGAACAAATAAAGAATGTGCAAATTGTTTTGCAGTGCGTGCAACTTGTAGGGACATTTTTGAAGTTTTTTTATTAGTGAATGGAGCACCAATTAGTGCATCGTTAACTAAAATCGTTGTGTCCGAACCTCAAAAACTAAAATCTTTTTTGTGGTATAATTATTGAATCAAACAATGAATATGACATATACCTACGTAAATGTTTTATTGATTACATTATTTGTTTAACAAAGAAATCAAAAAGTTACAAAACAGCATAAATTTTCTTGTTGTTGGGCGGGATCTTATCTCAGAAGAAGTGGATGTGGAGAGATCTAGTGTCGAAGTTGATGGTTTATTACAGCAATCGGTTGTCAGCGGTGTCACTTCTAAGTATTCCTCGTTAGCTTAGCTTTCGGAAAAATTCTGAAAGGAGAAAATATTTGTTTATACTTATATGTATTGTATTTACTTACATATTTATAAAAAAAACATTACCTCAACAAAATAATCTTTGCTGCTATCGCAACACTGTTAACAACTGGTGTGGTCTCTTTTAGAACAATACTTAAAAGAGGGTGATTTTCGTCCGTTTTTTTTAGAAAAAAAACCTCCACCTGTCTTGTAGACCTCCGATTTGTCTGCTGCCAGATCTTTTTTTAAAGTTGATTTGGCATTTTGACAAAAAGATCGCAATTGTTTCACACTTCTCTTATATGTGCTACCGGCAATAAATTCCTCTGCAATTTTATCCCAGCATTAATTTTATTCATTTCAACACTCAAATTATTTTCGATTCAAATATGCGTATTTTGGATATTGTTGCACCGTAAAATTTATCGAAACAAAGTAATGGTGAAATTTAATATTTTTTTTTTGATTTTTTGATTCAGTTGGCCTGGATCGACTCACGACCAAATGGTTTTCAACTTTTCAAAAATTAGGGCTCAATGGAAGCCGGAGAATTTCTGGATGGTGTTCTTATCGGCGGCGATGGAGGCAGAAATAACCTTATTACTCCTCTAGGAACCCCTTCAACACCACGAAAAAGGAGATTTAATCATGCCTTTATTCGAATAATACGGATTCTTGAACAAGCAATCGGTGTGTGTCGAAAAGAAGATTCCCTGTTATTGGAACAAGTAAAATATAACACATACATACATTCGTAGGTATCAAGTAATAAATGTTTTTATCTTTTTTTAGAACTAAGAATCCATGTTGAAACAAGTCTCATCATTATTGTAGCAACAGCTTTGTTACATAATCTATTAAAGGATAGAAATGTTCCACCTACAGAGATTGATGTTGTCCTATAGTAACCGATTCAGTGGAGACTATTTTTGGCGAAGATTCAGACTCTTCTGCAAGATAGTTTATTATATTATTATATTTTTTTTTGATAATAGATTAACATCTTTGTTTGTACAAATACATTTATGAATCCTTATATGCTTTACATATTTTTCTTTTATTTTTAATTAAATGGGACATGACTATAGTGTATAAACTAATATGGTTTATGTAAAGTAGGTACAAGGGTGTCATGCAGGATTAGGAATCCGTACGTTCGCCCGAACTGGGCATCTTCAAAAACATCTGGCAGTTTTTCTTTTCTCTCCACCTATTCAGGTAGCTCCGAAGAGTCTCAATAACATTTATTAAAAATTGCATTCACATTAAAAACAACATTTATATGCGTACATTTACGTGCGGTTATTAATTTTTATTTACTTATTTTTATTTTTATTGATCGAAGAACGAAATAACCAGTACCGCGGTACTTTCGCTCATAATTCGACTCGATGGTGAATTGAATTCATCTGCTTGTCCGGATATTGTTGCTGATTTAAGGAACTGCAGGCACCAATCGAATGATATCTGTTGCAGAGGCCAAGCACCATATGTATTTTTATGTATCTTACACATATACCCTTGCAGTTTCATCATCTATGTATATTTCTTCTACGGGCTATTGTTGTTCTTCGTCAGGAATCGGTCCTTCTTCTGCAATACAAAAAATATACAAATTAAATTCACAAATCGAATTCCGACAATGACAATTTAAAAAAAAGTCAGTTGTTTCGAATGTTTTCGGAGAGAACACTCGTAACTTATGAGTGATCAGGAGCACTCATAACTTTTCCGAGCGCTCATAAATATTAAATATTATTGCTTGGTGAATGGATTTGTGCTCTTAAGTTATGAGCGTTCGGTGAATACCGCCCTAGGTTAGGTTAGGTTAGGTTAAAGTGGCTGTCATTAAAGCGTCTGACACACTTAGACCATTATAGGTCCATTGTGATACCACGATCTAATAGGGAACAAAAAGGTTTCCTACTAGTTAAAACCATTTGGAGCTTCTGATGAAGCGAAGGAGACTTTTAATGTCTTTGTTTATGAGATCGCTTGGTTCATTATAGCAATGTTCTCCCAGATGAAGTTTGCGTCTGTAAGAGAGAGCAGGGCATGTACAAAGAAGGTGTGGGATTGTCTCCTCTTCCTCCTCGTCCAAGCAACTCCTGCAGAAATCGTTTGATAGCACACCGAGACGTGCGGCGTGTCTACCTATGAGACAGTGTCCAGTTATGACACCTATGACGGAGCTGATCTGAGATCTACTGAGGGACAATAGACATTTTGACCGTTTCAGATCCAGTTTAGGCCAGATCCGCTTGGTCGCCATACAAGTGGTAGTATTAAGCCATCTTGTGTTCGATTGTTCCAGAGCGATTCGTTTCAGCATAAGTTTACTTGTAGCTATGGGCATACCTATATTTGCCTTTTCGGGCAAGATAGGCATTTCCGTTCCAATTCTGGCGAGTTCGTCGGCTTTGCAATTCCCCGGAATGTCCCTGTGACCCGGCACCCAGAATAGGTGAATGTTAAACTGTTTGGCCATCTCCATTAGAGACGATCGACAGTCTTGGGCTGTAATGGAGTTTACAGAGACTGATGCGAGGGATTTCAAAGCAGCCTGACTGTCTGAGAAGATACGGATATCCGTGTTAGATACCACGTTTTCTTTAAGCCAGGACAATACTTCCTTTATCGCCAGAATTTCCGCTTGGAATACGCTACAATGGTTTGGTAGGCGGAAGGAGAGACTAAGGTTTAGTCCATCTGAGTACACTCCACCACCCACTCCGTTTTCAGTCTTCGATCCATCTGTAAAAAAGAGGCTGGGTGCGACCCACACTGATAACTTCCCATTTGTGGTCTTGAAAACTTTATATTTAGTTTTTTTCAAATAACCAAATTTTCAGCGAAACAAACTTTAGCTGTGTCTGTACTGTATCTGGTGTGGTAATTGGTATGATATTTTGTACACATACTTCGATCATAGAGCAGTAGATGGAAGATCGAAGTAAATGGTTTCATAGTGTAATTGTTGTTGCGGTTTTTCCGGATTGAAAGGCTGTGATCAGCACTGGATATACAATGACTCCTGTTTTAAAAATCGATGATGCTTGTGGCATACTATGATATTAGGAAATTTGCTTTGTTTTGTTGATGATGAGGATACTTAGTCGCTCATTTTATGTTTTTTTTTTACAGAAAATGTGTTTAACTAATTTTAAACTTTTCTATTTAAAATGTTAAATTTCTTGTAATAATTACGAAGGTTGGTAGGTACATATTATATACTGAATTATAGATTTCCGTGTTTTTTAATATATCTGTGTTCCTACACCTAAGAAAACCTTGAGTAGAATTTTACATCTTTTTCATGGACAAAAAGATAATAACATATTGTGGCGTTTTCTTCAATTTTACCATAGCTATTAATGGAATTTGAATATGTGGGACTTGGGTACAACTTAACAGCCTTATTCATATACGTATGTACAGTACATATATTCTTCTAAAAACTAAGTTGATAGTAAAACTATAAAATCATGTATTATACTATAGAAATTACTTTATTATTTCGGTTCCAAACATTTTAATTGAAAAAAATTTAAAAACGAAATATTTTTGTTAAAACTGTCAATTCGATACTTGTCAAAATTTAACCATATGTTAATAATTGTATTATGTCGATACCTTCCCGTAAGAATGTACTAAGCGACACTTTTTTCGAAAATGACTTTTTGATGAGGAAATATACTATATGTTAAGGGCCAACGTTTTGGCCTGGGTTTTGCCAACCTATTATGCATGAAAAGGAAACTAGAGTACAAATAAAAAAATTTATCAACTGCCATGTTTTCTCATTAAAATAATGTTGCCACCTGAAATTTGTATTATCCGCCAAAAAAATTATGCTAAGCGACATTAATAAAGATCTCATTGTCGTGAGCAACAAAAAATTTTGTTAGATGTCTTTGTTTAACCAAAATTGTCTCTTAGACATTCAACTAGAACTTTCTTCGTTTTTTTCGTTTCCTGAACAATTTTAGAAATGTCGCTTAGTATACATTCTTACTGGGAGGTATCGATGTATAAAACAACATACTTTAGAAGGCACAATCGCTGTTCATAACCAAGGAATTCGACTTGAAATACAATTTTAGCTAGTTTTCACAAAAATTTTTAAAAGTTTTTTTATTAAAAAAAAAAAACTATTAATTCAATATTTGTCAACATTTTACCAATTGTACAAAATTATACTATGTATAAAATAAACTAAATTAGAAGTCAATATCACTACTAGTTCTCGAGAAATTTGAGTCGAAAAACAATTTTTACCAATTTTCAATAGAATTTTATATAGTTTTTTATGTTTTGTAAAAAAACTGTAAACTGATTTTTTTTGAAATTTTCACCAGTTGTCAAACACATTATTTTTCGTAAAATAAAATTATTTTGAGTTTCAAATTGTTTTCCGTTCTTAGAATATCTGGGTTATGAAATTTTTTTTTTCAGTTTTTTTTATTTAAAAAAATAACGGTATGTTCATTTTTTTCCAAATTCATACCAAACCTGTATGACCTTATAATGAGTACATTAAATTTTATTTGAAGTGAATAGCATTATTTTTTCGTGAGATATTTGAATCTAACCAAAATTTTTACTTTTTTTTTAAACCGTTATACTGAAAAAACTACTCACTGAATTTTAATAAACGCCCTTTCAGCCTCTTTCGAAGTTATTATCTATTAAACAAAATTTATTTGAAGTCGATATCTTTACTCGTTCTTGAGATATCGACGACGAAAAATGGTACAAGAACGTACGGACGTACGAACGTACGCACGTACGAACGTACGAACGTACGAACGTACGAACGTACGAACGTACGAACGTACGTACACACACACACACAGACATCTTTCTAAAAATGATTGATATAGCCTCTAGGGACCTTGAAACGTCGAGAAATGTCAAAAATTCCAATTTGACAAATCGGACCGATTACAATAACTCCCTATGGGAAGTTAAAAAGTTTACTGATTTATTATCTGTCAAAGCCCCTTCCTCCCAAGCTGACCTTGAGGGAATGGTGACTTCAAAGTTTTTGTCGAAGACCAAAAAGGGAGTGATGTAGTCAGAGTGACTTGGTAGAGTTCCGAATAAATTCAGAATGGTGGTGGAATACCGCCCTAACGATTTTGACCTTCTCATTATCGACACAACCAATTTTTATAAGTTTTTGTGCACAGAAGTTCAAGAAAGAGTTTTGAAAATATTACATTGGATTGCAAAATATATAAAAAAAAATATTTTCTGGATTTTTGGAAAAAAAAAATATTAAACATTCTTTAGGTCTTATTTATTAAGACAAAAATCTTCAAATTTAAAAGATTGACGTCTGATTTCTTTTAAAACATTTAATATTAATTAATATTTAATATTATAATTTTTGCAAACGAAGTTTAAAAAATTAAATCAAATTTTGTATGCATGAATTTTTTTTAAATTTTTCTAAAAAATTTTAGGTTGTAAATTTTTTAGTATTTAATAATATACATTCTAGGATATAATTTCAAAATCTAATCGTTCACTTATTTTCAAGACATAACAAATATTTTTTTAAAAATTCAAAAAAAATTTTTACGTATAGATATTTTTATATATGTACAATGTTATTTTAAATTTAAAGGAGCTCCTGTAACAAAATTTAGTCAAAATCGTTAGAGCCGCTAATGATACAGTTGAAAATAAAAAGAAGAAAACGGTTCTATCACAAGAACCATTAATAACATTTTTGCCTAAAATTTGTTTTGACCAAAATTTGGTACATTCCCATAATAGCACGGTCAATTTTTGCTTGCTACTTATAGGTACTATATGACAAGTTATGCATTCGTTATGTTAAGTTATGCAATCGAACTTGAGATTGGTATTCTGTATTGAAATTCTATCTGTCTGTCGACTGGACCCATTTTCTTTAAACTTGGTACATAGCATTTTAAAACTTTTCTCCTTAGGCGTTTTTTCTTTTTTTTTAAGACTAAAAATTACGGTATCTGCGATACGATTTTTTTTTTCGAAATTTTATGAAATATTTTTTTTTCTCTGTTTCACCGATTTAAAAAAAAAATCACAAAATATAATTTAGTTAAAGCTTGCAAAAAAAAATTCAAAAAAATAGTAAGAACCATGTTTTTGATTTTCTCAAAAAACGGTATAACTAATTTCGATCATTTTTCTTATGCTTAAGCTCCCCAAAAGTTTGGACAGTGTTGTACATTCAAATTTTTAGAAAACTTTGTTTGGATTTCAATTTTTTTCTCAAAACTCAATATTTCAAAAACTCCATGTTCGATTTTTTTTTTAAACTTCATATTTAAAATTTATTTTATCTAAAAGCAACGTTACCCACAAATGTTAAATAATGGTTTTTCGAAAGTCGTATTTTTATCGAAAACGATACCTAGAATTTAGATAAAATTTTTGTCGTTTAGATTAATTTTTAAATAGAAACATTTTGTTCGAATTTCTCATTATCGGCATGATTTTTTAATTTTTGAAAAACAAATCGTATTTTTTTTAATTTTGATATCTCAAAAACGGGTCAGTATCTTTTTTTTTAGATTCTTCTTTCTTTTCCTTGGGAAGTCACATATCATTCTGTTTTTAGCTCCAGCTACTCAAGGATTTAATTGAGTCATTTAAGTCTCTTACATAAGAGCAAATTCGTGCCATCCAGTCGTACATTTTATTTTTTATCAAAATAGTTAGAATTGTTTTCGAGATAAATTAGATTTTGCATAGCGGCTGTATGGCAGGTACTATTAGTTTTGGAGCTTAATTATTTCTTCTGTAGGGAATCACCGAAGAACCATAAATACGAAGATTGAAGATAATCGCTTCAACGGATTGGGCTATAGGTCGACGTACTGAAATATAGACCCACTTTTTTCGTGTTCTCTGTCATCGTAGTGTTAATTTTGATCAAAACCTCGAGTTCAATTTTTTCTAAATAAAAAACTTGCCCGTGGTACCCACGTACATACACGTATGTACATACATGTATCGCAAGTAAAAATTAATTACATTCATACTTCTGATCAATTTTCTCTGATAAATATTATTTTTTCAAATTCTACATAAGAGCAAATTCGTACGTCCCAGTCGTGCATTTTATTTGAATTAACTTTCGGAACCGCAAATTAACGACTCTATTGATGTACGTCTATTCGAAATAAATATTCAATTTTTATCAAAAGTCAAACTTTTAAAAACACCGTTTTGTTTGACGAAAAGTTGTAAGATTATTTTATTCAACTAAAATGAATGTTTTATAATTTTATTAAGTAAGTGTACACTTGATGAAACTTTTTCAACAAAGTTTGGCTAGGACATTACTCCTAGTTATACAAGACCGTAATAGAAAAACAAGAATATTTCTCTAAGTAAGTAAGATTATTCCTTATACCTTGCGGTAACCTAAAAAGAACTTTTTCATTTCCATACGATTATCTGGTTCTTATTAAAGATTTCTACAAATTCTTCTTTTTTTTAAACTTTTTAATCCCAAGATGCAAAGAAGTATAACTGCCGATTCCACAACATTGCATGAATAATTTCAGATAAATAACCAACTTTGGCCAGTAGCAGAAATTAATATAACGAAAAAAGATTCATTTTGCTGCGTCACAATACCCCAAACTCATAAATCAGAGCCACCCCCTTACCCGAACATAAATTCAACTACGAGTATTGCTGGCTGGTCTGTGTGATTTTTTGCTTCCTTCGCAAACCATATTCAGCAGATCATTCAGCAAAACTTTTCCATTTATTCCGGGATTCTGTAAAAACTTGGTCCAGAAAAACAGAGCCAAAGCCACAGCATCTACCACATTCTACTGAGATAAGGTAGAGGGGCGACTGGTACGGGGCACAGCGCAGACAGAGACTCTCCAAGTAGGAAGTATAAACATCAGGATTTGTATAAGGATTGAATTAATAGCCTGAAATAACAATAGAAAGATTGCAGAGAGATTGTATTAATGCAAATGGAAACTGTTTCGTAAATCTCTTGCGATAGCTTTATACCGTGAAGCAAAAGCACACTGGCAGCAAGTCACCATTTTTCAATACTTTACAACCGCATTCTCGCATTAAAGCCAGAACGCTACTCTTTGTTCTAGCTGACGGCGTACTTCACTGAAACGATTTTCCTTTTCGATGTACCTATGTACTTCAAAACTTTTTTTTTTGTTGAAACTTTTAAGGAAAAAAAATGTATGAAACACGAATCGAAACAAAATCTCAAATGCAAATAAAAAAGCAATTACGAATAAATAAATCTATAATTCATTTCAGTTTTTTTTTTTTTAATTATTGTTCCATGAGACTTGTCAAAGGAATAATGCACAACACACTAGGCACAGAAGCATCCATGAGGTAATATTTAAGAGGCACTCCTCATTCATATGCTTGACGATTACGTGCAAAGGGTTGCCAAATAGTTAGCTGTTTATTTAGAGGCGGTTGTGAGTTCTGGTAATAATGTCTGAAACTTCATTCCGCCTTTTTTTGGGAAAAAGGTGAAAATACCGAACCATTTTTTGAACAAATATTTTGTTTTAATTTTAATATTATTCAAATCCGTTCAGGGTTCATGCTCTACACAGATGGATATTTACCTGAAACCACAGACGACACAGTACGGCAGAATGCCTCAAAACGTGGTATTAAATCAGCAGTTGTTGAAAGTCTTTATCTATAAAATCCTATGCTGTAGGGATTGACGGTCCATATAACCTGTCCTGCCATATTTAATTCACACATTATTTAATACAATATTAATATCTGGTTCATTCCCAATTCAATGGAAACATTCTAAAACTATGCCAATACCGAAAAATGTGAGGAGAAATAAGTTTAGACCAATATCTTTACTGCTCTTCTTGTCAAAAGTATTCGAGAGGATTGTACAAAAAAAAAACTCAAAACCAGCCTGAGACCTCAAAACATCCTCTCATTTAAGCAATATGGCTTCCGTCAAAAGCATAGCATTAACTGATATTATCTACATGGTAAAAGATATTCAACTTGCCTTAGATGATGATTATGTAACATTCTTTGTATTGCTTGATTTCTCTTAAGCATTTGACACTATTGAAAACACTAACCTATGTCACAAGCTTACAGCTTTTTATCGTTTTTCACTTTCTGCAGTACTCTTATTATCATCCTACCTTCAGGGCAGAAAACAAGCAGTTTCAATTGACAATAACATATCAACCTACCTTCCAACAACTAGAGGAGTCCCTTAGGGTTCTATCTTAGGACCTCTCGTTTTCTCTCTTTATATGAATGAACTTAACGAAAAGATTAATGGATCATCCGTCCAAATGTATGCTGACGATGATGTTCAATTATACAAAATTTGACCTCTTGAGCTTATTGGGACATACTGAAAATTTTGCATACTTAATTACTAGAGACCTCAAAGATATTTCTCGTTGGTCAATATCGAATGGTCTGTTTTTGAACCGAATTCCAAATACATAATTATAAGTAGGAAGACTCTTAACCTTAAATATTTCCCGAACTTATACTTAAGCAACTTACTCATCGATTATGTTTCAACTGCAAGAAATTGTGGTATGTTGTTCAATAGTACGAGTACACTCTATTGGAATGCTCATATAAATGCTGAGGTTGGTAAGGTATTATAAATTTAGTGGTGCAACAGCTCGGAGTGAACCAGGACCTAGTGACTTACAGCTCTCAACCATTCCTGTGTGCAAGTTACCAGGGAACGGAGAGGACCTAAAATTTTCTGCTGATTCCGAACGGATAATGAGCAGCACTTTCCATGACAAGAGATACTCTTGGAGAATTTGTCAATTCCTCGTAAGAGGCAGTACACCCCTAAAAAAAAACTTTCTAGCAGCGGCTGGAAATCGAACTCGAGACCTTCCGCATGACAGTCCAATGCACTAACCATTATGCCAAGGGGTTACTACAGTAAGGTATACGGAGTACTCCGTAAATTATGGTCCTCGCAATATTACATTTCTGTTACAACTCGTTTGTTATTGTCTAAAGCGCTATACTCTGTTCAATTAATATTTGCAGTACAGGCCTTATGGGAGAGCTTTTTCAGAAACACTGGTGCCTGCTGCTGTTTGCACGGCACCTTAACTTAAAAAATTGCCACTGAAATAAGAAAGAGAATCACTGAGTTATATTAAAATTGTTTGTGTAATCTTCTTTGAGCTCACGTACAGCCCATCATCACCTATCTGCTCCATGGGTAAAAGTGAAAGGAGACTGATCACCAATTTGCAACCAACCCTTATTGTGTATTGTAATTATTAAAAAAAAAAAACACTGAATCAGAGTTACGATTGCCGAGTTGATAGAAATTCATATGGCATTTTCTTTGGTTTGTGCTATGTAACTTTCAGGATTTAAGCTTTTTCGAGCTTTTAGTAGCAAATATTTTTCTGAGATTTGCGGGCAATTTTTAATGCTCCTACAGTCCTACGGCAATCCTGTAAGAGCTTTAAATTAAAGACAGCTTATTGAAATCCATAATGGTCAGACTGAAATGCAAATATCCTATCTTCCCTGTACTGCAAATATAAATTGAACAGAGTGTAGTTATGCCAATACGGCAATACCCACATACAAATTCGAGATTTATTGCAAATGCGATACAGTCAGCAGGCGAAGGCTTAACG
The DNA here is from genome assembly GCA_911387755.1 of Chrysotoxum bicinctum. Taxonomy (NCBI): domain Eukaryota; kingdom Metazoa; phylum Arthropoda; class Insecta; order Diptera; family Syrphidae; genus Chrysotoxum; species Chrysotoxum bicinctum. Next base: position 92,336,770 of record OU426989.1, on the reverse strand, counting down.
TAGCTTTTAACGATACCGCATGCTACATATTCGGGTTACATAGAATTGACCGTGAGTCAAATATCTCCATACTAATATAAACAGTTTCCCTTCATAACTTATTTCCCTTCCAAACTCTTGTATTACTGTTTAATATAATCCATACTCAAGAACTATGTAGTCTATTCAATAGGATATAGTTTGGGTCCTCGAATAAATCCCTACGCTATGCTTATCTTACTTCTGAGCGACAACGCAATACGACTGTGAAACTCTTTTCCGAGGCAGAGTAAGTGGCGAAGCTCAATTTCGTAGAGAGCTACGTTCTCATTTTCAAAATTAATTCAAAAATAACTAATATTGCTTTATAAATAGAGATGTAATTTTATTTTTTTTATTTCTTTTTATTTTTGCATCACTCACTCAACCGGACCACCACACTCATCCGACACCATCTACACTGCCAAACTAAGCAGCTTGTTGACTTGTGCTGAAACAGTAGCCAATCCGATTGAGTAAACCTCGTCAAACCCCTCAGTTCGCTAGCTTAGGATCTGAGGAGTCAAACGGAAGGCACGGCACAGAAGTAACCGAAGTTCGTCCTGGGCCCATTTCTTCGCGTTGAGAAAAGAGATCAAGTCTTTGATCTTCATTTCTGAAAGTTCGTCAATGTAATCAAAAAATACCCTTTCCAATGATTGTGCTCTTAATTTGATCAAAGCTATTTTCTTCAAACTGGATACTTAAGGATCATAGCGGATTCCCTTGAGGAAAAATTGAAATTTTTGTGTATAGCAAAACCTGACCCTGATAAACACACCATAAGTGTATTATCGCCTCTGGGCACTTCAGACCATTGTGTCATATCAGAAAATATCTCGTGTCAACAAACCCCAGTTAAAAAAAAAACCGTGAAACCCAGTTAAAGAAAAAAAAACCCGTGATAACTGTTTGGCTGTACGAGAATGCCAACTGGGCCGGTCTGAATGATTTCTTCGGGAATTTTAACTAGCCAATATGCTTTCTCGATAGTGAGGTAGACCCAGTACAGATATGATCACAAATCTGATACTTTACGGTATGAGAAATTTTAATCCGAATAGAATAAAATATATCAAACGGAAAAAAAAACTCCTGGTTTGGTTCGAGCTGCAAAGAAGCTATCAGGGTTAAAGAAGTAATTTTCCGTAGTTTTAAAGCCAACCGTACTGAGGAAGATCGAAATATGTGTAAACAAGCTAGAAAGACCTGTTACGTTCATATCCGACGGACTAAATTTTTACATGATCAAAAATTACGGCAAAAAAATACTAGTATTTGTCCAGCCTGTCCCTAAAAAAGGCGAATGCTCCTCCCCCTCTAACTATCGTCCAATTGCACTTACATCACTTCTTTCAAAGTCATGGAAGCGCTGATCAATATTGAGCTTAAGAAATATCTTGAGGAACGAAAGCACAAGGTAAGCAAATTAGTATGTTTTAATAAACTATAGCGAGTGATCGTTAAGTGTTTCATGAGTAATATATATTCAACATTTATCTTTCCTTCAACAAGGCGACCGTTGCCTTACCGAAACATTTCTATTTCTCGAGCACCGTCGCAATGTTTCATGTCTATCATTAGATTACCTCCATTTTCATAAACAGTGCTCTAGTGAAATAGCCAGTTGTATTCCTCCCCTGAAATAATTCAATCGTAATACCCGTACTTCCAGGAATGCTCAACAGTTTCCCCTTGACCGTTATTTCGGACGTACTGTCAGAGATTCTGTTTTTAGCCGCAGTACACGAATGTGGAATGCTTTACCCGGCTCAATGCCATATGCAGACATTCAAAACCAATGTGCATTGGTATCTCCTTTCTAATCCTATCCTACTTTCCTAATTGCTCGCACTCTTATTTATCTCAAAAATGGCTCTAAGATTTTGATACAAAAATGGGATGTTTCATAATAGGTATAGACTACATTTTGGGCAAAAAATTAAAAATCAATATCTTGAAAACGAGTGAATTATTTCCTAAAATCTATATTATTAAATATGCACCTAAAATTAGCATCCCAAAGTTTTTTCTAGAAACATTTAAAAAAATTCTTATAATTTAAATTTTAAATTAATTTAATAATAAAACAAATTTTTGCACACATTTGTACTTTTCCAGAAATCATGCATTTTTCTTAATAAATCCATGTTCTAATATTTATAAACAATTTTTAAATTCCAAAGTACTTTTACATAAGATCAAGTACGGGCGATCCAGTTATATTAAAATTGTGCTCAAAATACTATTCTAACTTATTAGGAATAAAAAAAAAGATCAAAATCCGTTGAACCGTTTTTGAAACAAATGATTCTGCGAGAGTTACCATTTATAACTAGATAAGATTTAGTTTACATTTTTATTGGTTCATATTTTTAAGAGAATTAATACAATATTTGTGTTTTATAATCTTTTTAAAGCTTGGTCCTGCCACATTGGCAATTCATAACTTTTGGTTTGGAAAAGTTCTTCAACCTATCTATCAAGCTAACAAAAATCGCATTTAATGTTGATTTTATACATACAAGGTGGCGCAAAATTAATCATCCAATTTTGTTTTTGAATTACTATTTTACTTAATAAAAAGAAATTATTTTGAGTGGGGGAAATTTTTTTTTTTTTTTTTGAGTTTAACAATTTTTTCTGTTAAGTAGAAAAGATGAGATCCGTCAAGTGGCTGTCACCAGTGTTGATACAAATTTGGGCCCGTTTTATCGCATTTTTCATGACTTTCCGCAAGATTTTCATTGATAACTGTTCGCATTCATTTCGAACATTCTCCTTCAGGGCTGCGATAGTCTGAGGCTTGTTGGCATAAGCCAAGTGGGAGGTTAGTAGCTCAAAAGAAAGAAGTCTAAGATGGTTAAATCGGGCCATGTCAAATTAAACCACATGTTCACCAAGCTCCGCTCATCCAATTCCAGCAGTAAGAAGTTGCTTATCATGGCCCTATAGCATTCGCCAGTAACAGTGACCGTATTGCCCATGCCGTCCTCAAAAAAATACTGCCCAATCACTCCTCCCGCATGAACGCCGCACTACACAGTTGCTTTGAGTGGATGTAATGGCTCTTCGTGCATCAGACGCGGTTTTTCAATGCCCCAGAAACGAAGATTTTGCTTATTGACGTAACCGCTTAAGTGGAAATGCACCTCATCGCTCATGATCATTAGCTACCCAAAATCGTCCTCTTTGTTGTTGAAATTGAGGAATGCTTGACCGTGTCTGTTTGTATATTGCAGCTGTCTAGTTCACAAATGTCAAACATGATCGACGTAAGAAGCCATTTGCAATAATTATAACTTCTTCCGATAGGGTGACTTATCTTGCGCCACCTTGTATTTATTACTAAGAACTAATGATTTTATCTATCAATTCTTGCAATTGTCTAAATATTAGAACAATGTATAGAAGAGTAAGAATAGGCTTGACATAACCAAGCACAATTCCTGGCACTTTATGATTTTTTTCAAAGCTCGCAATCCTGTTTTCTAGCTATAGGTAGATAGATTATACCTACTACCTACGTGTTCTGTTTTGATGCGAATGCACTCCCTTGCATCATCACAAATGAAAAGTGAAAGTTCCCTGGCAAAATGTACAAAAATAATACATTATTTTAGGGTAGAAGCTGCAGTAATGCAGGTGTACTTTACTTACGCCATATAATATGTAAATGTGAAACATATGAATACCTATATTCATTCTCATACACAGTTAAGAAGTTGGCTTAACGTTTTAATGCTGAGTTTTTTTAAAATCAGGAGAAAAAAACCGGATACAAAAGTAAAAATATAAGTTACTTTGAACATAAAAAAAATAAATAAAATCTAGGTGGCACCTTGAAGCGGAAAATCATGAAAAAGCACACCATTAGGTGGTACCCTTTAAAGGAAAGCCTTCCACTTTCCTGACCGAAAATAAGGGTTCTTTTCTATTTAAATTATTATCATGGACATTCTTTTCCATTAAAGCAAAGTTTATATAAAAAAAGATGATCCATGGTAAGGTATTCGGTATGACGTGTAATGGTTAGAACTCCTTATTTCTTTTACTAAATGTAATTTTTAATTAAAGTTCAAGCATTTTTAAGACTAAAACCAGTTATCATTGAAACTACAGAGTGCGACAACATAACCTCTTTTTTTTACGAACGCATTAAGGATGCATGGCTCGTAGCGGAGCGGTAGTCATTTCATTCGGGAAGTGTGACCCTAAAGTTTTGTTTCATTCCAAGTCAGTTACAATTAACATCATGCTTTAGAACAGTGAGGTGCATGCGTTTACCGTCGAGGGCGTTGATTGCAACCCAGGAGTCGTTCCGAAATACTCGTAGCTTTAATGTAGCTTCGCTTAACTCTGTACAGGGCCAATAAAATCAATTGCTATATGGGTTACTCTGTCCAGACAAACCACAGTGTACAAGACGAAGAACTGTACTCCCTCGGCCGATCAGATCACCTGAGGACTATAAGACAGTGAGAGTGAGCCTGTGCTCACATTTCAATGGAATCATCGACTGGATTCAGAAAACACTTCTTGAAAAAAAATTTCTGGCCAGTCCACTCACCTTATTTATGCCATTGTAATTTTATGTGTCATAGGGTTCTTTGAAATCGAACGTTTACATATGTATATCAGCAAAGGACCATATAAAATAAATCTAAACGCCAACTACCCGCTGATAAATTTCCAAAACATTCTCTCATATTCTGGTAAGGTTATTCAAAATATCAAGAAGGTGTTTTTAATTCTAAAACTGCTTGTGTAAGTCTAATTTACAATAATAATAAAATTTAAATTATTTCTGACATTTTTTTAATAATTAATAAGTATCGCAATAAAATGATGAAAAGCATACATACCTTGCCGAAAAGGATCGAAGAGAGAGGTAATAGCATGTAAATTTCTGAGAACTGAGAAATAAAAATTCCGTGAAAAATATTAATCCTGAACTTTACTCTCGAGACTCCAGCAGCAATAGAAGTTTGAGTTAGAGTTAATCTCCTCATAAACAAAATAACAGCTGGTTTGACCACATACAAACTGAGTTTCTGATAGCGGATTCCGCAACAACGGCTCGTATTTTATTTGCTGATTAACATCCGTTTGGGAAAACTAAACCTATTTCAGGGACTGAATGGACGGATTTATTGTTAAGTGGTGATCTTAAGAACTGCTATAACCAGCGTGGTTTTTCGAAACCAAGATTAAATATTTTCTCCTCTACGGAAAGTCCGGGCTAATATGTCGAGATAATTGTAAGCTTTTTGAACTGCAGTCTTAGAAAAGCTGATTCCCAAATCAAAACATGGTCAAAGTTAAAATATCTAGTTGTAGACCGTGATTGATAAGAGCTGTCTCCAGATGTCTTAACCGGGATAACAGGCTGGTTTCAAGCTTTCCCAAACTACGACCGAATAAAATTAAAAAATCTTAACCGTTTAAACCTGGGGTGTATTCAGCTAAGCTGTCGTTATTATATCTTTAGGGAAAATAGCAAGAGCAATCATCAAAACGACAATCAATTAACCCAGCGATAACTATATAGCTCCAGTTTTAGGATGTGGGCCCAAGTCTAGAATTGTTTCCTGTGCGAATTAAGGTTTCCAAAAACGTATTTGTTAACAGACAAAAATAATGAGGTCAAAATCAAGTCGTACATATTTATATCGCGCTGTAGATCGAATACCTCGTAACCCAGAAAAGTCGATTTTTCAGGAGAGATAAAAAACTTATTATCAAATCAATGAGAGGCAATGAGAGACGTGTTGTTAATTATGCGCGTGGCTCTGCAATTATAGTTTTTAGGTTCACAGGATATTTTTCATTAGATCCGGAATTTTTTTCACAATATAATTGCATCATTACCTAAAAATCGGTTTTTTTCTGGGTTACGAGGTATTCGATCTACAGCGACGATATGTTGGTTGAAAAAAAAACATTCTGCTGAAATAAACTTGATAAAAAAACTGACTAAAATTTGATGGGTTTACTGGTCAAGTTTTAAAACCTTTCGAATTAGGCATAAAAAAAAACTTGCCAAGTAAGCCCATCAAATTTTAGTCAGTAATCATGAACTAATAAAATTTCTCTATTACATTGTAGCTATTTCAATATTATTCTACTTTAAATATTCGTTATTAAACCTTCATGAAGTAAGAACTTGGCATACTTTTAGAACTCAGTACTTTTCACGGTTGAATTGTTAGACAAAGGTTTTTGTATTGAAGAACTTGGCTCTTTTTTAACATTTATGTTTTTGGTCTGATCTCACTCCTTTTTGCAAAGATTTTAATATTTTGCCATTTCAAAATCTCGAAAGGTACGGAAAGATAGAAGGGTGGACTCTAACTACTACTTAGATCAACTTAGTTTATAGCTTCCTATTTCTTTTGGTATACTTTCTTTTTGTTATTGTTTTTTTTTTTATTAGCGCTTCAATTGTTTCTTCTTGTCCTGGCAAGATACCTAACACTAACATAACTAGTACCCACATCCGCTCAAAGTCATAAAAAAGCAATAATTGTTGAGGATGCGATGATGTTTTTGTTGCAATTTTAACTCATTTTTTAAATGAAGGTAGCCCACCAATTAATAGCCTAATTAGTGGTTTGATTATAGTTCACATCACAGTTAAGATTTTTTTATGTAAGCTAATAATTTTTTCAGGTATCAAATGTTTTCTTTTTTCATTCATGTTAAAATAACATAGAGTACCAAATCGAGCACTCTAGTTCTAAGAAAAGTCATGAATTTTCAAAATGCATGTATATTTTAAAAATGACAATAAAAAGAAACTTCGAATGAAAAATCTTAGATTTTCGGTTTTTCGCTTTGAATGTACATTAAGCTATACTGCTCTACCAAATTTCATAAATCTACAGCAATCGAAAGTGCTCCATATAAATTAAACATTTTCTCATAAAGTGGGCGGATACCACGCCCCCTGAATGGAAAACCTCAATTTTTATTTTTGGTACTTTATATGCAATTTTAGCCCTACCCGTTCACCAAATTTCATCGTTTTACAGCAGTCGGAAGTTCTCCATTCAACCAACACCAATTCGGAGAAAGTGGGCGGATACCACGCCCCCTGAATGGAAAACTTCAAATTTTTTTCTCTGCTTGCATGACAAGACCTACCGTTGTGCAAAATTACAAGATTCTACGATGTTGGGACGTGCTCCATAGTTTTGATGATCTGTCAGTCAGTTACGGTTTTTGTGATTTTTGAGACCTTATATCTCAGGAACCGCTTATGCTAGAAAATTGAAATTTGGTGAGGCGCCTGTGCCTGACTAGATTAGCAAATAGTCGAAATTTTAAGTTTCTGACTTCATTGGTACTGAAGATAAGGATGGGTCAAAAATCGCCTGTGTTTGTTCCTGCAAAATGGGTGTAGTGCCAGAACTTGGCTGAGCACTACCGTGTCCTTTATTAAACTAAACCATAGACTTACACTTTGAAAATTTTAATCGAATTTAACACAATACTTTCTCTTACATTTTATTTAAATAAAAATCATCGAATAGCTAAATTTTATCTTTTTACTACCTTCATATGAATCTTTGACGTTCAAATGGTAGATACGTGCAAAAACGTCGTACAGGTTTTTCTAAAAGCCCACCTCTGTCTATCGATTCCTACTCCCACCTCCTCGCGGTGAACATCGGGTGCCTAGTACCCTAACTGGAGATTGCGTCACAAACCCATAGATGGTTGTTTGGGGGTAGGAAACGAGAGAGGGGGTAGAGAAATGTTCCCACTAAGGCATCTCTCCATTCCCCAGATGGAATCGACTGTGACGTCTACAGTTCCAGTTAGACTGAGCACCTTACAGAGCTACTCCAACATATTCGGAGCTCAGGGCTGTAAGAAGCGGTTTTCTGGCTCCCCGTTCTTGGAGTAATACTAAGGACTTGGACCTCCAGGTTGGGGGCTGTGCCGTCGGGGTGACTTCCCGGCCACATTAAATAATTTTTTAGTTACGGAGCAAAATCAAACCTCGGATATGGATGGATTCACTGATGACGAAACATGCAAACGAAATAACGACAATGAGCTTCGGATCTTTACGTGGAATGTTAAGTCCCTTAATAGACCAGGTGCAGACGAACAATTAGCGGAAGCCCTAAACTGCTACAAAGCAGATTTTGCCGCCATCCAAGAGATGCGATGGGACAGACCGGGGAGACGACAATTTGGATGTGGATTTGTTGATGGAACTAGGCTCAGGCAAAAAGTCTAGAGTTTCAACTGTGTGAATGAGCGCCTCACGACAATCCGCATCAAGGCCAAATTCGCCAACATAAACTCATTTGCGCGCTCCTGTTTTGACGATGATTTCCGGCAAGCACATGCAGCAAAAAAAAAAGACATATAAAGCGGCGCTGCAAAGAAGGAACAGAGCTGGTGCTGCTCGCGAGCTTTACGAGCAAAAGAGGAGAGAAGAACACCGGCTTTACAGAAAGAAAAAGAAATAGAGGGATGCCATAGCAGAAGTGAAGTTCGTATGCCCGATGAATGGAACCTCAGCAAAGTCTGTCCGATCCTCAAGAAAGGAGGCCCTCTGAACTGCGCCAACTACAGAGGCATAAGTCCCTGAACAACAACCTGATAGGTCCATATCTGTGCGGCTTTAGACCAGGAAAGTCCACCATGGATCAAATATTCACATAACGGCAGATCTTGGAAAAAACACAGGAAATTCAAATCGACACCTTCCACCTTTTCATCGATTTCAAAACCGCGTATGATAGCATTTATAGGAACAAACTATACACAACAATGTATAGTTTTGGTATCCCTGACAAACTTGTCCGTTTGTGAAGGATGACGATGGAGAACGCACACTGCTCATCATGGTCGGAAAAGACCTCACCGTATTTGATATCGAAAATGGTTTTAGGCAAGGCGATGCTCTGTCACCCGACTTCTTCAATATCGTTCTTGAAAGAATAGTTCAAAACTCATGCGTCAACACTAGAGGCACAATATTTCCAAAGTCCGTCCAGTTACTCGAATATGCTGACAACATTGACATTATTGGAAGAACAAACCGTGATGTCAGTGGCGCATTTGTGGGCATTTAGACAACACCGATCGCGACGGCTGGAGGTAGTCAAGGACTATGTATCTAGGTGCCGTAATAAATTCAGACATCAACACCAACGCTGAAATCAAACGAAAAATAACTGTTGCCAATCGGTGCTTCTTTGGACTAAGAAGGCAATGCCCTCTCTCAATCAACTAAAGTGTCCTTCTATAAAACTCTCATCATCCCGGTCCTTGTCTATGGTGCAGAGACATAGACTTTGTAGAAAGTGGATGAGAACGCCTTACGATGTTTCGAGGGAGAAGAAAATATAACCATGAACTGTACGGGCTGTAACCGACCTAGTCAAACGAATCAAAGTCCAAAGACTGAGATGATTAGGTGATGTACAGCGATTGGACCCAAATCCTCCGGCCCGGAAAGTCTTCGAATTCAACCTCGAGGACGGCGTTGTAGAGGGGGACCGCGACTCAGGTTGCGCACATAAGATTCCTCTTCATCTTGTGTGCCCAACCTCAACCAACTTGACGTGCGAAACTGGAGACAGCTTGCTTGGGACCGAGCTCGCTGGAGAAGCTAGTTAGATGAGGCCCTGGTCCACCCCGCACTGTAGGGCAACCTTAAGTAAGAATGTACGAATCTTTGATATTTCTTTATGTCTGTTTGCTTGTTTTTTTGCATGAACTGTCATTTTTACTTGCGACTTGTAGGTACTATAAGCCAAGTTATGCATTGGGAAAAAAAAAATCGAACTCGAGATTTTGATCAAAATTGACATTACGATGATAGCGAAGTGGGTCTCGCAATTCTGTCTGTCTGTCTGTCAGTTCGAATACAGCCTAAACGGCTCAGCCGATTTTCCTTAAACTTGTAGATACCACTTTAAATTTTTCCCACCACACGTTTTTTTCTTTTTTTTTTAACACCAAAAATAACGGTACCTGCCATACGTATTTTTTTTTTCGAAATTTTGTAAATATTTTTTTTCTCAAAAACTGTTCGACAGTTTAAAAAATAAAAATACAAACAAATTTCATTTAGTTATAGCTAGATAATGGTTGAAAAAAAATGGTTATTGAGGGTACACCCGATGGAACCCTTTTTTTTTCATTTTCTCAAAAACGGAACCACCGATTCTGATATTTTTTTTATACTAAAGCTCCACCGCAATTTGAACAGATTTGTGTATTCAAATTTTCAAAAATTATTTTTTTGATTTTTAAGAAAAGTTTCAATTTTTTTTTTTTTCAAACTCAATATTTCGAAAATCCCATGCTAGATTTTTTTTTAAACTTGATAAATAAAAGTGTTCCAATATAATCTCAAAGATGTGAGAAAAAAAATTTATTTTACTTAAAAATAAAGGCACCCACCATACAAATATTAAAAATGTTAAAAAATGGTTTTCAAAAATCGTATTTGTCTCGAAAACGGTGTGCCTAGAATTTTGATAAAATTTTATTTTCTTTCAATTAATTTCTATGATCTTTAATTTAATAAAAAAAAAATTAAATTAAGATATTAAAGCTTGTACCTACCATAGAACCATTTTATCTAATTTTGAATTTCTCACTATCGACATAACTGATTACAATGAAATTTTTTATAGATATGCTTCTAAATAGTTTAAAAAACATTGCATTTCAAAACTTAAAAAAAAATATTTTTTGAATTTTTGGAAAAAAAAAATTTTTTTTATTAAAATTCGATATCTCCAAAACGGCTCAATATTTTTTTGGAAATTTAATTTTCTTTCGTACAATAACAAAAGCTTAAAAATTCTTAAAAATGTTTCAAAAATTTTTTATATAAAGGCTACAACGGCTTATAATTTTTGTTGTAGCATAATTTGCATAGCATTCTGTTTTTATGTCTTACTACTAAGAGAATTTAAAAAATTAATTTTATCCATATGAACAGTTTTCTCTAATAACATTCATTTTTAATTACATAGGAGCAAGTTTGTGCGATCCAGTCGTGCATTTTATTTCAGATGTGCTTAAAAGCGATTTATTAAAAAAAAAAAAACAGCTTTATAGAACGAAACTCTCGAGAATGTTTTTGAAATTAAGAAAGAGTTAGTAAATTGCTTGGAAGTAAGCAGGATCATAATAATACCCTCACACTAGGCTGTTTAAAATTGTGCGCTATTTTTTTAAAGTGTATTGAAAAGGCCTTAGCATAACTTTGTAGGTTTTAAGTGTTAACATATTTCACGTGGGGAACATATTCCAATCGTTTTTACGCTTTCCGATATTATAAATGTATGTACTACCTTCATGTATACAATTAGGTATAAATAGCAATTTATCTATTCTAAGCCACTTGAGGTATATTATACTAATGTTAACAAGCACTTTTTATTTATTTGAAAGCGTTAGAAAGTTAGTTATTCAGTTTATTATTTAATTGTTCTTGCTTACAAAAAAAAATGACTAATAAAAACTCTTCAAGCAGAATTTTGTTAAAAAGTGAACATTCCTGACAAAAATACACATTTATTTCCCTACACAATTTTTAAGGGTCAGCCTTGAACCATATGTTTATAATGAAGGTAGATACTACCATCTCTTCTTGTCTAGGTAACATATAATTGAAAACATCCTCTATCCACATGGTGTTGTTTGGAGTATCTATCTATGTGTCGAAAAAACGGACGCCATGTTGCTAAGTGGATTCTCTTCAATATTAAGTGGATACCTAGTTGTTTGTAAAAGGATTTGATGCCGTTTATTTTTAGTTAAATAAATCTACTTGAAAAATCACAGCCACTTAAGAGCTGCTAAAGCTTTCAATGAACTTTAACAGCCGTATTAATAAAAAACGCTTATTCCACTTATATTCCATGGTTTTGCTAAACCATGGAATAGGAGTTAAGCCATGGCTTAAATATTTACATTAATAAAAACAAAATGTTCCCGGAATAGTAAAATGACATTTATCAAAAATCCTTTTAAGAAAATCTTCTACTAAAGTAAGCAATCTCTTTTTTATATTCTGTGGCTACCTAAATTGATTGTCAATTGCTTGTGTCTGACTGTGGACATTTCTATTGCTTATTCCTTCGCTAAACCACCTACTTCGTTGGTTTAACTTTATCATAATTAGTAAACGTCACTTAACAGAAATTTCGCACTTAGTCCAGGACTTAACGATAAACCTCCACTAAACCATCTTTATTAATATGGGTGTAAGAGTACGAGTACTTTGAAATATTACATTGAATTAGATTTTGAGTAATTTTTAAGTGAATAAATAATATCGCCTGTGGTCGAAATTCGACCATTTGTATTTATATTTAATCAGTGAGCACAAGAAATTAAAATAAATGATATGATATACTTTCACGTAAAGTTCATTTAATGATCCAATACTTTTGCGTAAACAATATTGTTTGTAAATATTCTTTCGTCATTTGCTAAATGCCCTTGACCTCTGCATTAAGAAATGTAAAATTTCAATAACAATTTTGAGTACCGCTATGTCTCAGATACACGAGAAAAACGAGAAAACACGATTTTAAGAAGCGGTTAAGAAGACAGAAGAAAGAGAGAACTATTAATAATTAAATGGGAATTTCACAAATTTATATATCGTATGCAGGTAAGCGCATGGGTTAGTGCTGGCATAATTTGATTTGTACCCTTTCTTTCAGAGCGATCGCACCAAAAAAGCTTTAAAATCAATATTTTTTACCTGTTTTCACTTTTTCAGCTTTTGGTGTTTCATATGTGCGTAGAGTGTTCCTACTCATTGAAAGTAGATGTACTCATGTATGTACTCTGTTCGGAACGAAACAACAAAGATTGATTGTGAGCAACATGAAACACGTTGTTTGGGTGACATAATATGACACGCGAAGGTACAGTGTGTCACAAAAGTAAGTATAAATCGGAGTGCGAGAATGGTAAAATTGTTAGCAAAAGTCCATCTACTACACACAAAATAATAACCAAATAAAAAAACATTGGAAGTTTGCAAGATGACCCTCGATCAATGACAATGACAAGCAGGAATGCCGTATTATTGTTAGGAAAGTGAAGAGGAATCCCAAAGTAAGCCCATCAAAGATATCAGCAGAAATAACCAAAGAACCAGGTAAGTCATGTAACCCTCAAACTATTCGACGAGTGCTCTACCAATCCGGTTATCATGGTCGAAATATTCGAAAAAAACCTTACGTAAGTAAAATAAATCGCCAAAAGCGGCTCTTCTTTGCAAAAACCCATGAATCTAAACAAGCAGAATTTTAGAACACAGTTGTTTTCTCCAATAAAAGCTAATTTAATATCCACTGCTCAGATGGACGCGTAAAAGTTTGGAGTAAAAAAAAACAAAGTTTGAATCATCGAACATGTCAGTAACCGTGAAGCTCGGTGGTAGAAACGTAGTGGTGTGGGGGTGTATGGCAGCATCTGGTGTCGGCAATTTAGTGTTTATAGATTCTTTGATGAATAGGTTCGAATATTTGAACATTTTAAAGAACAATCTTCAGAACAATACCAACAAGCAATACAATACACATACAATACACATACAATAAATATATAATACAAATACAATACAAATACAATACAATTACAATACACATACAACAGACATACAATACACATACAATACACATACAATACACATACAATACACATACAATACACAAACAATACACATACAATACACATACAATACACATACAATACACATACAATACACATACAATACAAATACAATACACATACAATACACATACAATACACATACAATACACATACAATAGACATACAATACACATACAATACACACACAATACACATACAATGCACATACAATACAATTACAATACACATACAACACACATACAATACACATACAATACACATACAATACACATACAATACAAATACAATACACATACAATAAACATACAATACACATACAATACACATACAATACACATACAATACACATACAATACAAATACAATACACATACAATACACATACAATACACATACAATACACATACAATACACATACAATACACATAAAATACACATACAATACACATACAATACAAATAAAATACACATACAACACACATACAATACACATACAATACACATACAATACACATACAATACACATACAATACACATACAATACACATACAATACACATACAATACACATACAATACACATACAATACACATACAATACACATACAATACACATACAATACACATACAATACACATACAATACAAATACAATACAAATACAATACAAATACAATACAAATACAATACAAATACAATACAAATACAATACAAATACAATACAAATACAATACAATACAAATACAATACAAATACAATACAAATACAATACAAATACAATACAAATACAATACAAAAACAATACAAATACAATACAATTACAATACAAATACAATACAAATACAATTCAAATACAATACAAATACAATACAAATACAATACAAATACAATACAAATACAATACAAATACAATACAAATACAATACAAATACAATACAAATACAATACAAATACAATACAAATACAATACAAATACAATACAAATACAATACAAATACAATACAAATACAATACAAATACAATACAAATACAATACAAATACAATACAAATACAATACAAATACAATACAAATACAATACAAATACAATACAAATACAATACAAATACAATACAAATACAATACAAATACAATACAAATACAATACAAATACAATACAAATACAATACAAATACAATACAAATACAATACAAATACAATACAAATACAATACAAATACAATACAAATACAATTCAAATACAATACAAATACAATACAAATACAATACAAATACAATACAAATACAATACAAATACAATACAAATACAATACAAATACAATACAAATACAATACAAATACAATACAAATACAATACAAATACAATACAAATACAATACAAATACAATACAAATACAATACAAATACAATACAAATACAATACAATACAAATACAATACAAATACAATACAAATACAATACAAATACAATACAAATACAATACAAAAACAATACAAATACAATACAATTACAATACAAATACAATACAAATACAATTCAAATACAATACAAATACAATACAAATACAATACAAATACAATACAAATACAATACAAATACAATACAAATACAATACAAATACAATACAAATACAATACAAATACAATACAAATACAATACAAATACAATACAAATACAATACAAATACAATACAAATACAATACAAATACAATACAAATACAATACAAATACAATACAAATACAATACAAATACAATACAAATACAATACAAATACAATACAAATACAATACAAATACAATACAAATACAATACAAATACAATACAAATACAATACAAATACAATACAAATACAATACAAATACAATACAAATACAATACAAATACAATACAAATACAATACAAATACAATACAAATACAATTCAAATACAATACAAATACAATACAAATACAATACAAATACAATACAAATACAATACAAATACAATACAAATACAATACAAATACAATACAAATACAATACAAATACAATACAAATACAATACAAATACAATACAAATACAATACAAATACAATACAAATACAATACAAATACAATACAAATACAATACAAATACAATACAAATACAATACAAATACAATACAAATACAATACAAATACAATACAAATACAATACAAATACAATACAAATACAATACAAATACAATACAAATACAATACAAATACAATACAAATACAATACAAATACAATACAAATACAATACAAATACAATACAAATACAATACAAATACAATACAAATACAATACAAATACAATACAAATACAATACAAATACAATACAAATACAATACAAATACAATACAAATACAATACAAATACAATACAAATACAATACAAATACAATACAAATACAATACAAATACAATACAAATACAATACAAATACAATACAAATACAATTCAAATACAATACAAATACAATACAAATACAATACAAATACAATACAAATACAATACAAATACAATACAAATACAATACAAATACAATACAAATACAATACAAATACAATACAAATACAATACAAATACAATACAAATACAATACAAATACAATACAAATACAATACAAATACAATACAAATACAATACAAATACAATACAAATACAATACAAACACAATACAAGTACAATACAAATACAATACAAATTTGTAACATTTTATTCCATTGTTTGTAGAATCACCCATACCCATACATTAAACATTTTCAATTGTATTCGAGACACGTTTCGACAAAATGGGACATAGTCAATTTATAAATTTATAAAATGGGGCTTAGAGGGTACCATTTTTTGTAAAATGAGATTTTTTTTGAACGATACGACCCACGTGAGTTTAAGCAACACCTTTTCCTATAGTTTCAACCAGTTCATTTGAACGTTATGAGCGTCGATCTCACACAATCTCGTGTTTAACAAAATTCGTCACCAAACGACCAATATAGTGTTGTCAGAGGTGCTTCTTGGCCACGAAAGCTTCGACGATATACTTACACATTAAGTTATCACACCTGAACGACGATTCTCAATGAACATATTCACTATTTCGGTGCGTTGTTTCGTTGTGAAGCGATTCATGGTTGAAATTATACTGAACTGACGTTTCAACAGCATGTCTAATCAAGTCAATCGGTTGATTAATGTCAAACAGCCGTATTAATAAAAAACGCTTATTCCACCTATATATTCCATGGTTTTGCTAAACCGCGGAATAGGAGTTAAGCCATGGCTTAAATATTTACATTAATAAAAACGAAATGTTCGAGGAATAGTTGAGTGACGTTTATCAAAAATCACTTAAGAAAATCTACTACAATAAGTAAGCCATCTGTTTTTTACTTGCGATATAGGTACTATAGGTACGGTGACCATTTTTTCAGGAGCAAAAAAAAGGACAGTCTTTCATTAACGTAAAAAAGTTTAACAAATAATTATTTTTATTAAAAAGTTTTGTACTTCATACTTCAGTTCAGTTTTTAAAACAAATAAATACAAATAATTAAAAAAAAAAACAAAATAAGATATTTATATGACTAGATATAAAAGTCATTCAAAGGAACTTCGCAGTGTATTTTTTCTAAGATATCGTCCCGATTTCTTAAAAAACATTTAAATTTTGCGCAATCGAAGTCATAATTGCACTTTGTTACTACGCATTGCTGTCTAAATGTTATTGGAAGTTGAAAATACCCTTTCAGTCGAGACAATTGAAGGAATCGACTTTACTTCCTAACTCTAGTTTTGTAAGAAAATTTTTATCAGTGAATGTTTAAAAAAACACTTCGGCCTACCTTTCTATACGTTTTAATTTAAAATCTTTAAAACAAGAGAAGCTTCTGTCATTGAAATGTTTTGTGATTCTAAATGGAGAATGCATTTGTGTTTGATGTTGAAAAATTTGGTAAGCATTTTCAGCACCTTACATCAATTTCGCTTAGATTTTTTACAATGAACGGACACTGGCTATTAAAAATGCATTTCCTTTAAGGTGCCATTTCAAAGTATAAAAAAAAATTAATTCATTACCAATAATTATTCCAAATAAATACTCACCGTTTTATATAAATTACAACCAAAAGTTACCTTTATCTTTTCCAAAAATAATCAAAAAGCATTCTTTCTGCTTTTTGATTATTTTTGGAAAAGATAAGGGTATCTTTTGGTTGTAATGTATATATAAAACGGTGAGAACGACACTAACTTGCGGATGGAGATGAAAATTTGAAAATCATTCACAATAGCAAAAAATATATGACAGAATTCAATGACATAAAACAGTGCTGCTAATGGTATAGAATCGTGGTTTAAAAGAGGAAAAGAGGACTTTGAAAGGACAATTTAAAAAAGGGAGGACAAATTTCTGTCCTCTCAAAAAGAGGACGGATGGTCACCGTAACTATAGGGCAAGTCCTGCATTTGGAAAAAAAATCGAACTCGAGATTTCGATCAAAGTTGACATTACGATGATAGCGAAGACGAATAAAGTGGGTCCGGCAATTCCGTCTGTCTGTCTGTCTGTCTGTCTGTATGTCTGTACCTCGATCTAGAGCCTAAGCCACTGGACCTATTTTCTTCAAACTCGGTAGTTATGGGTCTTCGGTGATTCCCTAGAGGGGAAATTGAAATTTTTTTTTAGCTCTAAAACTAACGGTACCCCCCATATACCTGTAATGCAAAATCTTATTTATCTCGAAAACGGCTCTAACGATTTTTGATAAAAAAAATTAGGTGTGATATTATGGACATGGACTACGTTTTGGTAAAAAAAAAATTTGGGGCAAAATGTTATTAACGGTACCTGTCATAGAACCGTTTTTTTTTATTTTCGACTTTCTCATTAACGGCTCTAACGATTTTAACCAAAAATTTTCAGCAGGAGTCCCCCTAAGTTTAAAATAATATTGTATATAAAAATATTCGAAAAATTATTTGT
Organism: Chrysotoxum bicinctum; assembly: GCA_911387755.1. NCBI lineage: Eukaryota > Metazoa > Arthropoda > Insecta > Diptera > Syrphidae > Chrysotoxum > Chrysotoxum bicinctum. The sequence continues at coordinate 92,318,094 of OU426989.1, read as the reverse complement.
TGGGTTTTTTTGAAAAAATTTTTTTTTTGACAAATCAATATCCGCAAAACCTATGAACGATTATTTTTTGAAATTATTTCCTAAAATAAATATTATTAAATACTTAAAATTCGCATCCCACATTTTTTTCTTGAAAAATTTTTAAGAAATTTCTTATATAAAAAATTTATTTATTTAATAATAAAACGATTTTTTAAAGTTTGTTTGCATAAATTCATACTTTTCTAGAAATCAGACGGCAATTTCATTTTAAATTCATGTTTTATATTTATAAAATGTATCTTAAATTCCAAAGTACTTTTACATAAGAGCAAGTTCGTGCGATCCAGTCGTGCATTTTATTATATTCTGTGTTTGCCTGAATTGATTGTCATTTGCTTGTGTTTTATGTCGTTTTTATTTGGCAATCCGGAATTTCTCTCCGATCCGGAATCTCAACTGAATACTTTTTTTGATTCAGAATTTTTTTGTGATTGTATAGGTACTCGTATGTATGTGAAACATCAAATATGGAGAATAATGAAAATCAAGAATTATGTTTGTTGAAATATACTTTTCGCACAATTAGGATACCTACAAAAAATCACAGCTGTGGAGTTTAACGTTTAGATATATGAATGTGTCGGTGCTTCTGGTTTCGATTCTGATTTCAAATCTCTTCTTTTCAGAATCAGAACTGTCATTTTTTCCCAAGTGAACACTTTCAGAAGAGTCCAGAAGGCTTGTCGGTCTTTTATATATGTATACGGGAATCTTGCGTGCTTTCACAACAGTGACAATTGACAAACTATCTCCCTTATTTTTAAATTGACGTCACAAGTTGCCTATGTACGGAGGGTAAAAACATAAGAATGCAAAATTAAAAACATGTTTGGATTTATATTTATATAATTTTTATTAAGCTGTCTTAATTTACATCATATTCACATACCTATTATTGACCGCTTTCTCCTGCCTGTCCACTTATGACCTTAGATCCTTGTCATTTTTTTTAAACTGCTTGGCTTTCAAAGCAAAATGAATTGACAAATCGTGAAGACACGTACTTCGCACTTTGGTTTAATTTTTTTTGATAAAACAAACCAAGTTAGACAATTTTATTTCTTATTCCTTCGCTAAACTACCTACGTCGCGTCGGTGGTTAAGTTTAATCATAGTTCGTAAACGTCACTTAGCAGAAAATTTGTTTTATTAATGAAATTTCCTACTTAATCCAGGACTTAACGATAAACCTCCTCTAAACCATCTTTATTAATATGGGTGAAAGTGTTTAAAAAACGACATAAAAGCTAGCGCACTCGTTATTCCTTAACTTAATACAACATGATCCAAAAGTAGTAACACAAACTCATCATGTTTCGTTTCTAAAAACATGATCAATGTCAGCAATACAAACATTGAATGTCCTTCCAAGTGTCAAAAAAAAATACTCAAAAGTAATTATGTACTTTTTTTTGATCCAACGGTATAACTGTTACAATTCTCATTTTCAGGAAAACCCCCATTTGTATTTGCTGAAGAAAGCATATTGCGATTGAAATACTACTCAATCATATCGCTTTCAACTCATAACCTACCCCTCACCTTCATAGCAGTTCTGCTCTTATCAAAACAAAATGAATTTATTTTTAATCCCCGAGTGTACCATTTTAATTTCCTGTCCAACCCTTCACAGCAATAAGGCTTATCGCCTCGCACTTGGCATCACACATAGCCCGTTTTCAGTTGAATTAATCGATACATTTTTTGTTATTACTGTCCATCGGCTATGCCGGTTATTAGTTCAGAAGCTAAAGTACCATTTTGAAAGTTGAAAAATAAAACACAATAAAGTGAAACCGCTGCACATATGTAGCTCCAGCGCAGCGTGTATAGATATATTAAAGTACACCCTTAAAAAGAGTTATTACAAATCAATGACTTTTTACTTTTTGTCTATACAAACGTAGTTAGGTACTCGTAGTTTGCTATAGTAACCATGAAAAATAAAATTTAAAAAAAAGGGGAATGAAAAACCAAGAGAAGGGAAAATTTTGGTCAAATTGCCAAAAGTAAGCAAATTTTCATGGCTGTTTCCTCCATTCTGCGTCAGTTTGTGAGATGCTTATGTGCTAGCTGAGAAACAAAAGCATCCTTTTTGAATATACACTCTCATCCCATAGATTCTCAGATTCTCTATTATTTTGTGTCCCGTCCGAGTCGCTGGATAGAATTGCATAATCGATGAATGGGCGTGGGTAACTTTGAAAACTCTTAACGCTACCCTAGAGATGTGGAATAATGGTAAAGTTTCGAAAAACCAAAAAACAAAAGCGTAGGAACCGCATCACATCCCTGAAAAGTGCAAACTGTGTGTCCTTTAGTTATGTTAGGTTTTTTTTTTTTTAATTTTATTTTTGTCTGTGATAAACGAGATCCCTGAATCTCCTGGCAGTCAACCAACTCTATCAGATTTATGTGTAATCGCATTAAGATTACTAATTCCTTGTCTCCAACTTTAAATGCAAGCGAGAAGGGAGACGATAAAAGCTAGAGATAGTATGTACGAGTAAGACTTCCACCTCCCAGACTCATTCCCACTTTGCTTGTTCTTATTCCACTTTTACCTCATTCTTGCACTTAAATCTCCATCGTCGTCTTCGGTGCAATTTCCTATTGTTATGGCTTTCCAGCTAGGCATAAATAATAATTTATTATATGTATATGTTCCCGGTTGTATAGGCTTGGGAAAATGAGAGTATTGCCCTTTTGGAAAGAAATCTCCCTTCGGAGTTGGGATATTTTTTTAACTCCGAATTTGAATCCACAAAAGGGGAGTTTCTCACCAATGCATTGTAAGGAGACCTTGGAAGCGTTTCCCCTTTGGAAAATGGCAGAGAGAAGTTGTCTCCCTTATGTCTGCAATGGAAAAGAGGATACTAACCTATAACATTGATTCTCATGTGAGAACTAGGCAGTGCGCACATGCCATACAGCATTTCAAAGGACCCAACATTGGGGTATGATGTTTTATCTACTGCAGAGGATCTCCTCAATAGTAGTATTTTTGTAATGAAATAATTTGATAATGTGTGCACCATAAAGAGAGAGAAAGAAAAATTCCTATGCGCTGCTGGCCTTGAAATGCTCCCACTGACAACGATGACGATGATGATGATGACAACGACGACTTTGGTTTTGTGCTCTGCACGGTCATCCCTGCAGAAGCATCATCAAAAAGTGGAGGCGTAAAGCGATACAATAACGTACTTTTAACTAGAACCATTAGACTTGTGCTCAGGGCGCCAACATTTTAGGGAGGCGCCACATCATCATGATTTTGAAAATTTTATCATCAACATTAGGTTAGTCAAACATCTTAGTACATAATATAGAGTGACAAGCAGTCTAAAAGATTAGATTCTGGAAAATTTTGCAGGTACATTTTTGATATTTTTCAAGGATTAAGTATATTTTTTAAATAAACTGAAATATTATTATAATTTATTCTCAAATTTTTAAATTTTTCCTAATAAAGACAACAATTTCGGTCTTGGGTGTAATCGAAAAAATTGTTTCTTGGCATATACCTGTGACTTAAAGAAACATCTGAAGAAAAAGTCTAACCGACCCAAATCCTCTGGTGGATCATAGTAGTCATGACCTCCCTTAAAGTAAGGGTTCTTCAAGGCAAAAAATCCTCACTTATAGTCCAAGTAATAAAGCCAGAAGAAAATCTATTGGTAATTTCTCAAATTAACAAAAAATCAAAAATCTTTTCCACATATCCTAATCTGCTATGCTCTTTCCGAGTGGATAGAGGCTTTGTATATACACTCTATAGTATTCCTATGCAACACGATTTTGTAGTATTACATGCGGATTTAGATGTCGCAAAATCGCTTATTTTAGATTTGAACCTGACCAAAATAAACAAGGAAATTTTTTTGGGAAATTTTGTTTTTAATCCCCTTATGCATTCTTGCAAACAGTCTACCAATGTGTGGATGGCTGCGACGTGCGCGACGTAAGGGGATGATCTTGGTGGTTGGTTTTCTTTGCTTATTTCACAAATATTTTGTTTCGTTTTCTTTCGCTTATGGATGCAGGTGTAAGAATGAATGCGAGCATAATATGTATAGTAGGTTTGTACGGATTTGATTATCTATAAGTGTGTATTGTGAGTTTTATGTATTTTGCCTTGCAATTTTGGGTAGAATGTTTTCTTTGGATTTTTGGGTTGAATTTACAAATCGCTAAATGTAGGACAAATGCAATGATATGGAAAAGGTATCTTTTCGGATATTTTGTCCTTGCTTTTTTGGTGATCTTGACATGATTTTGATTGTCGCAGAGAATTTTATTATTTAGGTATATGCTAGTTTTTCACTGTTTTGGTGGATTAAAAACAAAGATAAATGTTTTTCTTAGCTTTCTTGGTGTCATGTCAAAAAAAGTAGACAAGTTTTAAGGACAAATCGAAGCATCTTTAATTCTTTATAATCTTATAATTATGTATGTATGTTGTTAAGCAGGTATTTAAATATTATAGGTACCTTTTTAATAAGTAGATAGGTACGTAGCTATGTTTAAAAGAAAGAATGGCGCAAAATTTTAAACAGCTTAGTAGGTATGTATTAAGGTATTAGTGGGTTATAATATCTACTATTTAACAATTTGCTAACTTAAAAGTAGTTTCATTAATGGCAGTTCGTGAAAAAAAGTAGGTAATTAAAAAAAAAGTAATTAAACAAACCTTTTAACCACTAAATGTCAAAGAGTCTTATGAAGTTAACACTATACTAACAGAATAAAAAAGGTAATACGATGATTTTAACTGTAATAAAAGGGTAGATTATATTCGAACAAAATTTGCAACATCAACGTTTTTAACTTTGTTTCATACTAAAACAGCCTTAGCATCGTATTAATTCAAATAATTGATTCAAATCTCGTCAAAATATTATCAGCATCACTTAATTAGACAATGCTACAAATAAAACTAAAATGCATAAACTGTTTAATCTAGGTTTTAGGTTCTGATTGAGTACAAAAAATAATAGATAAATAAATACCTAGGTAATTACTGAGTGACCGTGCACTAAACGACTTTTAACTCATTAATTTTTTGACCGATTTAGGGTAGTTTTAAGGTTTTGAAGGTAAGTGACTCAAATTTCTTTCTAATGATGTAGGTATTTTTGTATACCTATTTCTTTGTTCGCAATACAAAGATTTTCGCATGTGTAAATTTTATTAAAATTTAAAGTAATTTTTCCAGTTTTTCAAAGTTTTAATGTGAACTTATATGTAGGTACATACATACATGTATCCATGTACTATATGTAGAGATGCATATGTACTTATGTGTATGTATTTGTTGGTTTTGCTTTTAAAACTGGCCAGAAAAAGCTACCATATTTGTTTATATTGGAAAAAACGAAATCGAAATAACAAAAAGGTTTTTTGAGGCGAATCAATTTCAATAAAGGATATGGTTTGTGGACTTAAAAAAAAAACTACAACAAAATTACTAAATCTGTATTTTTTTATCGGGTGAGTGGAATATGAGGTACCTATGTCTATATATCTATATACATATATTTTGAGATATCCGCATATCTTTTAATATAAAAAATTGTACTGTACATAATGTATGAACAAAATTTAAGCAGAAATTTTAATAATTTTTAATCAAATTGAATGGAAAATATGATAGAAAAATTATTAACTTCCCATAGGGAGTTATTGTAATCGGTCCGATTTGTCAAATTGGAATTTTTGACATTTCTCGACGTTTCAAGGTCCCTAGAGGCTATATCAATCATTTTAAGAAAGATGTCTGTGTGTGTGTGTGTACGTACGTTCGTACGTTCGTACGTTCGTACGTTCGTACGTTCGTACGTTCGTACGTGCGTACGTTCGTACGTCCGTACGTTCTTGTACCATTTTTCGTCGTCGATATCTCAAGAACGAGTAAAGATATCGACTTCAAATAAATTTTGTTTAATAGATAATAACTTCGAAAGAGGCTGAAAGGGCGTTTATTAAAATTCAGTGAGTAGTTTTTTCAGTATAACGGTTTAAAAAAAAAGTAAAAATTTTGGTTAGATTCAAATATCTCACGAAAAAATAATGCTATTCACTTCAAATAAAATTTAATGTACTCATTATAAGGTCATACAGGTTTGGTATGAATTTGGAAAAAAATGAACATACCGTTATTTTTTTAAATAAAAAAAACTGAAAAAAAAAATTTCATAACCCAGATATTCTAAGAACGGAAAACAATTTGAAACTCAAAATAATTTTATTTTACGAAAAATAATGTGTTTGACAACTGGTGAAAATTTCAAAAAAAATCAGTTTACAGTTTTTTTACAAAAAATAAAAAACTATATAAAATTCTATTGAAAATTGGTAAAAATTGTTTTTCGACTCAAATTTCTCGAGAACTAGTAGTGATATTGACTTCTAATTTAGTTTATTTTATACATAGTATAATTTTGTACAATTGGTAAAATGTTGACAAATATTGAATTAATAGTTTTTTTTTTTTAATAAAAAAACTTTTAAAAATTTTTGTGAAAACTAGCTAAAATTGTATTTCAAGTCGAATTCCTTGGTTATGAACAGCGATTGTGCCTTCTAAAGTATGTTGTTTTATACATCGATACCTCCCAGTAAGAATGTATACTAAGCGACATTTCTAAAATTGTTCAGGAAACGAAAAAAACGAAGAAAGTTCTAGTTGAATGTCTAAGAGACAATTTTGGTTAAACAAAGACATCTAACAAAATTTTTTGTTGCTCACGACAATGAGATCTTTATTAATGTCGCTTAGCATAATTTTTTTGGCGGATAATACAAATTTCAGGTGGCAACATTATTTTAATGAGAAAACATGGCAGTTGATAAATTTTTTTATTTGTACTCTAGTTTCCTTTTCATGCATAATAGGTTGGCAAAACCCAGGCCAAAACGTTGGCCCTTAACATATAGTATATTTCCTCATCAAAAAGTCATTTTCGAAAAAAGTGTCGCTTAGTACATTCTTACGGGAAGGTATCGACATAATACAATTATTAACATATGGTTAAATTTTGACAAGTATCGAATTGACAGTTTTAACAAAAATATTTCGTTTTTAAATTTTTTTCAATTAAAATGTTTGGAACCGAAATAATAAAGTAATTTCTATAGTATAATACATGATTTTATAGTTTTACTATCAACTTAGTTTTTAGAAGAATATATGTACTGTACATACGTATATGAATAAGGCTGTTAAGTTGTACCCAAGTCCCACATATTCAAATTCCATTAATAGCTATGGTAAAATTGAAGAAAACGCCACAATATGTTATTATCTTTTTGTCCATGAAAAAGATGTAAAATTCTACTCAAGGTTTTCTTAGGTGTAGGAACACAGATATATTAAAAAACACGGAAATCTATAATTCAGTATATAATATGTACCTACCAACCTTCGTAATTATTACAAGAAATTTAACATTTTAAATAGAAAAGTTTAAAATTAGTTAAACACATTTTCTGTAAAAAAAAAACATAAAATGAGCGACTAAGTATCCTCATCATCAACAAAACAAAGCAAATTTCCTAATATCATAGTATGCCACAAGCATCATCGATTTTTAAAACAGGAGTCATTGTATATCCAGTGCTGATCACAGCCTTTCAATCCGGAAAAACCGCAACAACAATTACACTATGAAACCATTTACTTCGATCTTCCATCTACTGCTCTATGATCGAAGTATGTGTACAAAATATCATACCAATTACCACACCAGATACAGTACAGACACAGCTAAAGTTTGTTTCGCTGAAAATTTGGTTATTTGAAAAAAACTAAATATAAAGTTTTCAAGACCACAAATGGGAAGTTATCAGTGTGGGTCGCACCCAGCCTCTTTTTTTTGTTTTGTTTTTGAAACTCATACTCATACTTTCAAAAAAATCAGTTCAATAAGTAGATGATGATAGTAGAAGATAAATACTTTCGTTCCTTTAATTTCTTGTTGATTTTTCTGGGCTGAAAAATATGTAAAGAAAATATCTTGTAGTGCAAACAAATTTCTGAAAAGACATCCCGACATGTGTATAATCGCAGCGCATAAAGATAATGTCACTTGATGCGTTATTAGGTTTTGTAATTTTCATTTATTAATATTCATAAATAACTTAAACTAATTAATCACATCATTTAATTTAATTTTTAAATTTTAACAATTTGGTTTTATGATAGTTGATAATAATTAAAAGGTAAGACCACGACCACAAGCTAGAACCGCTATCAATCAAATGAACTTCAGAGCTATAGAAATAGGATAAGAAATGGACATATACAAAAAACACTGACTTGTCGAACTCATCTACTAGATTTGCAAGGAGCCACATGCTGCTACGGGCCTGGTGGTGGTATTCTACCTCAGGTGGGGGTAAAGAAAAGGACCACGCCCTTAGAATCTCTCCTTAACCAGTTGATTATTAGGTGTCATGAAATAAAGTGCTATGTAATAAAGTCCAAAACAAAATTTTGAAGAGTGCAAAAACTCAATTTTTTTAAAGTTTTTACAAAAAAAAAAACAAAATCTATTATTTTGTAATAAAAAATTGCTTCGAAAAAGAGTAACACTAAACTAACAATAAAAAATAAACTAGGAACAAAAACAAGAAAAATAAAAAGGAATTTCAGTCAATTTTCTTAAATGGTAAATATACCATAATTATTATTAACCTTTTCCACTATCTGCTACAGGTTCGATAAATTCAGTTGGCTTCAATTTCTTAAAGAGAGTTGATTAATACATTGTTGCAAATTAACTTTGCCTTCCAGTTGCTTTTTTAAGCAAACTTCACTAAATCTTCCTTTAAGCATCTAGACTGTTTTGAGAGTTTGCACACTCTTAGAATGTCCAAAAATTTGAAAAAGTTTCCTTTTTTTGGAAGTTTTGAGCACAAATAGCTATATGATAGATACCCTTCAATCGAGCTGGTCGTTCTGAAGTTTTCATTATTTAATGAAAAAGTTTCTATTCCAACTTTTAAGATAAAATTTTGTATTTTCATTTCTTGTGTTATTCTCTTTGGGCTTTATTTCATTTCAGTTTTGTACTTTATTGCACTCTTGAAAGTGCAATAAAGTCCAAAATTAACATAAAGATATACAACTAAAATCGAGTCAAAAATATGTATGTAAATAAATTATTTTTAATTCTTCAATCAAATGAAGTCAATTTAAATTTATCATTCTTAATTTCAATTCATGGTTGAAAGTGCAAAACAAGGTATAACTTCCCTACCTTGTAAAAGTCATCAGAAAAAATAATCATTTAATATTTGGTTGGTATAAGAAAAATCTTCTTCGGGACGTTTGAAAATAACCAAAACAAGTGATTATAAAAAGAGCAAACACAGAACAAATACAGTTCTAGACCAAAGTGATATATAGGTAGGTACCTAACATATTTCGACATAACAACATTGAAATCATAATACACACATTATATAGACAATTTATTCACAACAAACAATATATCAAAGTACCTAATTCCAAATTTCTCAAATCGTTATTTAAAAATTAAAAAAATTGACAATTTTAAAAATAGTAGGTACCTATATATGTAGGTATACCTAACTACCTACGGCTACGATGCTTCAAGAAAATCGCCCGAGCCGCTTAGGCTGTAGTCGAACAGACACAGAATTACAAGACCCACTTTTTTCGTCTTTGCTATCATCGTAATATCAACTTTGATCAAAATCCTAGTTCGATTTTTTACGAATGTGTAACTTACTTTATAAAGGGTGATTTTTTTGAGGTTAGGATTTTCATGCATTAGTATTTGACAGATCACGCGGGATTTCAGACATGGTGTCAAAGAGAAAGATGCTCAGTATGCTTTGACATTTCATCATGAATAGACTTACTAACGAGCAACGCTTGCAAATCATTGAATTTTATTACCAAAATCAGTGTTCAGTTCGAAATGTGTTTCGCGCTTTACGTCCGATTTATGGTCTACATAATCGACCAAGTGAGCAAACAATTAATGCGATTGTGACCAAGTTTCGCACTCAGTTTACTTTATTGGACATTAAACCAACCACACGAATGCGTACAGTGCGTACAGAAGAGAATATTGCGTCTGTTTCTGAGAGTGTTGCTGAAGACCGTGAAATGTCGATTCGTCGCCGTTCGCAGCAATTGGGTTTGTGTTATTCGACCACATGGAAGATTTTACGCAAAGATCTTGGTGTAAAACCGTATAAAATACAGCTCGTGCAAGAACTGAAGCCGAACGATCTGCCACAACGTCGAATTTTCAGTGAATGGACCCTAGAAAAGTTGGCAGAAAATCCGCTTTTTTATCGACAAATTTTGTTCAGCGATGAGGCTCATTTCTGGTTGAATGGCTACGTAAATAAGCAAAATTGCCGCATTTGCAGTGAAGAGCAACCAGAAGCCGTTCAAGAACTGCCCATGCATCCCGAAAAATGCACTGTTTGGTGTGGTTTGTACGCTGGTGGAATCATTGGACCGTATTTTTTCAAAGATGCTGTTGGACGCAACGTTACGGTGAATGGCGATCGCTATCGTTCAATGCTAACAAACTTTTTGTTGCCAAAAATGGAAGAACTGAACTTGGTTGACATGTGGTTTCAACAAGATGGCGCTACATGCCACACAGCTCGCGATTCTATGGCCATTTTGAGGGAAAACTTCGGAGAACAATTCATCTCAAGGAATGGACCGGTAAGTTGGCCACCAAGATCATGCGATTTGACGCCTTTAGACTATTTTTTGTGGGGCTACGTCAAGTCTAAAGTCTACACAAATAAGCCAGCAACTATTCCAGCTTTGGAAGACAACATTTCCGAAGAAATTCGGGCTATTCCGGCCGAAATGCTCGAAAAAGTTACCCAAAACTGGACTTTCCGAATGGACCACCTAAGACGCAGCCGCGGTCAACATTTAAATGAAATTATCTTCAAAAAGTAAATGTCATGGACCAATCTAACGTTTCAAATAAAGAATCGATGAGATTTTGCAAATTTTATGCGTTTTTTTTTTAAAAAAAGTTCTCAAGCTCTTAAAAAATCACCCGTTAGTACCCATAAGTTGCAAGTAAAAGTCGTAATTAAAATATCGACTTCGATTTTGTTTACAAATGCATAAAATGCCATATTGTACCTACCTACCTATGTCACACGTACAATACAAATGTAAGTACATTCAGAGGCCAACAAGTCTACCATTTCATCACAAAAATTACAAAAATACCTATATGTACATATATTCTTCACCCTTAAATGAAAACAGAGAAATCCTTCAAACAAAACTCTTATTTGAAACCTTGCTTGATATATTCTTCTGACCTACAAAAATTCTCAGATAACTAAAAAAAATCCTTACCAATGATCGAGAACGCGATGAATGAAAAAAAAAATAGATAACCCCATCCTCCAAGTAAATACCTACCTACATACATACGCACGCGTACAAAGCAAAAAAAAAAAACAATAGTATACCTACCTAATAAAATACTGAAACCTAAAATAAGATTTTCTTCACAACTGAAAAAAATCATCAAACACCAGCTACCAGAACAAAACAACAAAAACATACACAGAGCAAAAGGTAGGTCAGGAACTTCAACAAAAAATCTTCATAACCAAATTTACAAAAACAAAACTAAAGCAATCTCTCGCCCCTCACGTCTCACGTCATACCAGACACCACGTATTGAATATCTATACACAAAGGTATAGAAAGATAAACAAAAATCATCCACACAAGAAAAAGTCCTTTTTTGATCCCCTTTATTTTATAACCGCCATTTATTTAAAATTTTGAATAGTTTTGCACTCTGAAATAATCTGAAATAGTAAATGTGCCGACGATAGATGTCCTCTTAAAATAAGGTTTCATGAGAATACTATAGAGTGTATATACAAAGATAGAGGACTGCACTTATCCAGCATGTAAAAGAGGCAAATCTTCTTTTCCCTCTAACTATCGTCCAATTGCACTTACATTCCTTTTTTCTAAGGTCATGGAAACGCTGATAAATTATCGGCTCAAGAAATATCTTGAAGAACGAAAGCTTCTTAATGGCCGGTAGTACAACTTTCGTAGTAATAGGTGCACTGGTGATCTGATGGTTTATTTCACCAAACAGTGACACAAATCTCTACATCGTTATGGAGAAAGTAAGATTATTGCACTTGATATTTCAAAAGCATTTGATAGAGTGCTAAATGCTTAGGTTTTCTTCGCCGATGCAAGAAGTTTTTCACCCCTTCTGATCTGACTATAATCTTAAAAGCCTATATTTGCTCAAAGCTTGAGTACAATTCCCATATCTGGGCAGGTGCTCCAAAAACTCATTTGAATCCTTTGATGGACAGAATTTAAAAGAGAGCTCTAAAAATGGTAAGCGACCCTTGTCTAACTGAAAAATTTGTATCTGTCGAGCAGCGCCACAATGTTTTATGTCTATCATTATTTTACCGCTAGCAGTGCTCTAGTTAAATATCCTCCCCTTAAACAATTCAACTGTAATACTTGTACTTCTAGGAATGCTCATCAGTTTACCCTTGAGCCCAATTTCTGACATACTGTGAAGTACAGAAATTCTTTTTTCCCACTATTTCCCACTCATTACAATGTGTAGACATTCAAAACCAATGTGCACCGGTATCTCCTTTCTAATCCTATCCTACTATCCTAAATGCTCGCACTGTGTTTACATTATAAGGGTATTCATAACCCCTTGAGTGCGCGTATAATACTCGTATAAACAAATCTCAAATAGCTGAAGTAGACTAAAACTAAAATCTATAACTGCTTCCAACTACTCCTCATAATAGTGTTTTATGGTTTGAACGTGCTGCTCGATACTGTAACTTACCATTTTGATTTGTCCTTAATGCCGAAGAATAATAAATTAATAACAGAAAAAACAACATGGTCGCAATGAACTATTAAAATCTACCCCTTTCTAATGCGAAACTCTATATAATTGTATATCTGTATATTTTATCTATGTATATAATTTAATTACCGATCGCTGACGTATTAAATAAAGACACTGCCTCAATTACTTTGAACAGGTCTTAGGTAAAACGGCAAAATATGACTTTATCAATGGTGAATGGTGCATTCTTTTGGTTAATTCACTCCTTGTCAACTTTGATATCTAGGTTAAAATGTGATAATTAAATCCTCACCCCATCGCAGAATTTCTCCCTATTATATATGATTTTTGAGATTTTACAATTTAATTCTAAATTGTGATAACACTGTGTTCTCGGCAGGAAAGGGTGGTATCTAATACAATTTTCTGCAAAGTCTGAAGCACTTATTTATGACAAGAGATACTCTTGGATTTCTTACTTTGTCACATTAAACTTGACAAAAAAAAAAGCATTTTTGTTTTTAGATAGCAGCAGCTAGGAATCGATTACCAGACAGCTGACGTGACAGTTCAATATTTATACCATCACCCCACGGAGATAGTAAACGAATACACTTTTTCACCCTCTTTCACCATATGAATACCAAAGTATTTAACCCTATTTTTATTTTTACCCAATTTGACACTATAAAAAGCAATGTTTTGAAAGCTCTTTTTCGTGGACTTTCAGCCCAAAACCACTGAAGTTATTTTCTTAGCTCAGGACTTTGACCTTTTAAATAATTCTCTAGAGGTGCAATTGAATTTTTTTAGATCGAAATATAAATGCTCCTGAAATGTCTCCAAAAATTATTTAATTTCTTAATTAAAAAAAGGCTCGTATGGATATTTACGAAATGGTATCTGCCAAAGAACCTTTTTTCTACTTTCGACTTACTCGGGTAAGTTTTCAGCGATCCCATTCAAAATTAATTTTTACTTGCGATTTATAGCCATAAAGTGCAAGATATGCATTTACTCGTATAAAGAAAAATCGAACTCGAGATTTTGATCAAACTTGTCATTACGATGATAGCGAAGACGAAAAAAGTGGGTCTCGCAATTCTGTCTATCTGTTCGACTACAGCCTAAACGGCTCAGGTCATTTTTGTTAAACTTGGTAGATTTTTTTTTTATTTTTCCCCCACTTTTTTTTTTAAGACCAACAATAACAGTACCTGCCATACAATTTTTCGAAATTTTATAAATAATTTTTTGTCTCAAAAACAGTTCCGAAAATTTAAATTAAAAAAAATTTAAAAAATTCATTAAGTTAAAGTTAGATAATGGTTAAATATTTTTTTCGAAAAGTGGTTATCAATGGTACTCCCCTAGAACTATTTTTGTTTTTGATTTTCTAAAAAACGGTTCAACCTACTTTGATCTTTTTTATGCATTAAATTGTATTAAAGTGTATTAAATAAAAAAAAAAATAAAAACTCCATGTTTCGAAAACCCAATGCTCGTTTTTTTTAAGACTTGACATTTAAAAGTATTTTTTAGTATTTTTAGTTTTTAAAAGTAGTTTCTGGTTAAATGGCGGAATAGTCTGATTAGATAAATCCATGATTAAGAACTCAAACTTTGGATTTTTTGTTACGAGTTGAAATAATCATGGATTAAATATGACACATGGTGACAAAACTGGCCCCTTCTATTTACCAAAAGAAAAGCTAACAAAAAAAAAAATTAAATTCCCACACAAAATATGCCAGTTCACTTATTTTTATTTTAAAAATATCTTAAGTTTAAAATTTTCTTACATTAGTACATTGCGAATGAAAAATATTAAAATAATATAAAATAAATAAATATGAAGGTTTTTATAATACAAATTCTATATACTACTGAAATAAATCAGCCAAGTAGAAGACTTAGCACTATTAATGGACTCGTTGAATTATTGATTCAAAATAGCTTTTTTGGCCTTTAGTCCACAAAAATCGGCGTTTCGTCACATGGACATATACGCAATCAATACGCAATTTTTGTTAAATTCAGTTCATCTTACATACATTTTTTGAAAAAAATCCAATGTGAACTATGTCTATATACTATAGTTCACATTGGATTTTTGTCAAAAAATCTATGTAAGATGAACTGAATTTAACAAAAATTGCGTAGATATTGACAAGGTCCTCACATGGACTGATGAGTCCATGTGAGATCGCCGCCGGGACGAAACGCCGATTTTTGTGGACTAAAGGCCAAAAAAGGTATTTTGAATAAAATAAATAAAGGAATATGTTCCCTTGTTAAAGAATATGGTGTTATAAATTAAAAAACAATTGAAAAGTCGCTCCGATACTTCAAATCAATTGAAGTTCTATAAGTACTATAATACTTTCTGTTAAAAAAGAATACGGCAATACTTGACTTTGAAGGTATAGAGCAAATTATGACAGTTCCTGAACTTTGACAGACCTTGGTGAGAAAATTGTGACATTTCTTAAATTTTTTTTCATTTTTTGTAGATTCTGTAATAGATTTAAAGAAAGTCTGGAGACTAGTTAGTGACAGGATTACATTGTTTATTGTTTATTATTTTAATACACAATACTATCCGAACTGTTGGGGAGCTTTAACATAAACAAAATGATCAAAATCGGTTGATCGTGCGTCGGTTGATAACCATTTTTCGAAAAAAAAAAAAAAATGTTTACCATTATCTATAGCTTTAGCTAAATGAAATTTTTAATTTTTTAAATCTGTGAACAGCTTTTGAGAAAAAAAAATATTTATAAAATTTCCAAAAAATTCGTATGGTAACTGTTATTTTTGGTCTTAAAAAAAAAAGAAAAAAAAAAACGTTTCGGGGCGAATAGGCAGTATTGCGAGACCGCTATGATTATAATTTTGATCAAAATCTCAAGTTCTATCTTGTTTACGAATGCTTGACTTGCCTTATAGTACGTACATACAGAGCCTTGCATAAGTATAATCGCACCCTGTAAAAATGAGTTTTGTAGAAAATAAAAATGGGAATGAGACCTTACTATTTTTTTCATTGAATAACATCACTAATCAAGTAAATTGAGAAGAAAAAAAAGTTCCGTTATTTTCTCTTCTGGTGTTTAAAAATTAAAAACAGATTTTCTTTTATTGCAAAAGTATAACCGCATTTTTATTTTTATTTTTTCTTTATTTTAAGTAAATTTTTTAGGAAAAAATAGTAAGGGATCCTGCTGCCCCTATTTTCGACCAAGCTAAAAATTCTTTTATATATACTGTTGACAAGGTTTTTTAATATGAGTTTTAATATGAGTTCCATTCTTCTCAATTTACCTGATTAGTGATGCCATTCAATAAAAAAAAGTAGTAAGGTGTCATTCTCATTTTAATTTTCTACAAAACGCATTTTTACAGGTGCGGTTATACTTATGCAAGGCACAAATTAAAATCAGTGTGTTTGCGGAGGCAGTTATCGTTACCCAAATCGAATAATAATTTTTTTACTATAAGATACAATTAACAAAAAAAATTTCGCTCCACCCTAGTGTATATCTTTTTTTAAAAATTTCTTTCCTTAAACTAAATATTACATACAAAAACTTTGAAAGAATTTTTTTTTGATTCTTTAAAAAATTACATTTTACTCGTAACTTTGAAAATTTATGAATGAGTTTTAGATTTTTTTCCGATTAGGTTTTTTTTTTTAACTGAACATTCCTAAGCACTCAAAATTGGTATTGCAAAATTTATGTTAAAAAAAGTCTTATACAAAAAATTAGGTTTCAAGAAAACTGTCCAAACCAATTTTTGAAAAATCAAGATTTTCTCAAATCACATCCATATTATATTGTTGTGAACAGAGCTTTATACTACTACAGCGCCATCTGTTGGAAAACTGCATATCTAATTTATGGAAGAAACAAAAAGCTCTTTTCCAATGTCAAATGTATTTCCCCTTATTCCAAACATCTAGAACATTCCAAGAAAAGAACTTTCGCGAACAACTAATTCGAGTATATAAGGGAGTGTTCACGGTGAGCGAGACACCAGTTGATTTTTGATTACGGAAGTGTGCAAAACTCTGCTTATTGGATTGTGTAAAACAAGTGTGATTTTAATTTGAATAAAGCATTTGAGTTGATTATAAATTGAGATTTATTGTTGTGATTTGGAAAGTAAAAATAAAGAAGAAATATTAGAAAGAGTAATAAGTTTTATTTAACGAACCTAGCAAAAAAATATTACATTGGTGTCAGAAGTGGGATAAAACTTATTGTGCAGTGAAGTGTGCGGAAAAAAAAAATAATAAAAAAAAACAACAAAAAAATGAGCAAGTTATTGAAAGAGCTCAACTGTAATGAGCTGAAAAGTGAATTAGGCAAGCGAGAACTTTCTAGAGCAGGATCGAAAAATGAGCTTGTTCTGCGTTTGGCCGAATATTTGAAACAACAAAATGAAGACCGGACATTTACAGCGTCAATGTCGATTACCACCAAGAAGAGCTTGTCAACATTGTGGACACGGAGTTTCAAACCCAGAACAAGGTAACAATAACATCAGTGTTACTTCCCGAACAGTTTCCCAACAGGGAAACGAGTAAGAACCAACTTCGAGGGGCAGAAGCTGGTTTCTGGTATCGATGGCCCCAGAAACACCATCCAGGTCTCTCAAAATAAGCGAGACAATAGAAGTCTGACTGTCGAGGCAACTTTAAATGGCAACAAACTTGTGGTCACCATCGACACCGGTGCCACAGCCTCCATTGTGCGTCAAGACCTAGTTCACCTGAATTGGCTACACAACACCAATAGTTACCGTCTAAGAACTGCCACAGGAGAAGCAGCTAGGGTTTATGGTGAAATCCGACTTAGAATTCGAATTGCAGATCTAGAATTCTCACACAAATGGTGGCAGATATGGTATATGTGACGAATGCATCATAGGCATGGACTTCATGAAAGAACATCGAGTAATTTTGGATATTGGCAACCAGGTACTCAAATACCAGAATACAGAGATTCCAATGATCTATGGGCACGAAGAAACAACAACTCTAAGGACTGTCATCAAAGAAGACGTGATTATTCCTACTTCTTCTGAGGTATTCGTTTGGACAAAAGTAGAAGGTGAGTGTGGACGCCATCGATACCTAATGGTGGAACCAGGCCCAGATTGTTCTTCCCAAAACGTCATCATTGGGAAGACACTTGTGGCTCCTAAGAACAATATGGTCCCCGTACGGATACTCAACACCAAACCGTACGATGTTAAGTTGACGAAAGGAGAAGTTATCGGTAAGTGCGAATCTGTCGTAGCCATAACAGGAATTGACGCTGAAACACCGAGAAAGACATTAGATCCTGAGGAGCTCAATAGCATCAAGGCAAAGATACTCAATTCAGCTAACCTAGACCAACATCAGGTTAAAATGGCAGAAAGCCTTCTGAATGAGTATGCCGACATTTTCGCTTCACCAAACGGGAAATATGGAAGGACACAAATGGTGCAGCATCGAATAAATACAGGAGATGCAAGACCCATTCGTCAGCCCGCAAGACGTCTTCCACTGGCCAAACAAGGTGAAGTTGAGGAAATGATTACCACCATGAAGAAGGATGGTTTGATTGAGAACTCCAAGAGTCCTTGGGCGTCACCAGTGGTCCTAGTCAAAAAGAAGGACGGAAGTACACGGTTTTGTGTAGACTACCGAAGGTTGAATGACGTGACCAAGAAAGATAGCTATCCCCTGCCAAGAATTAGCGACACCTTAGATGCGATGGAAGGAGCACAATGGTTTTCAACACTGGACTTGAAAAGTGGATATTGGCAAGTTGAAATTCACCCTGAAGATCGAGAAAAGACAGCGTTCTCCACAGGTAATGGGCTCTGGCAGTTCAAGGTGATGACGTTTGGTCTTTGCAACGCTCCGGCAATATTTGAGCGTTTGATGGAGTGCGTCCTTCAAGGCCTGACGTGGAAAACTTGTCTTGTCTACTTGGATGATGTTATCGTTTATGGAAAAACATACGACCAACACTGTAAGAACCTAAGGGGTGTGTTCCAGAGACTTCGAGAGGCTAACCTAAAACTGAACCCAGAAAAATGTGCACTGTTCAAGACTGAAGTGAAGTATTTGGGACATATCATCTCGTCCCAAGGAGTCAAGACTGATCCTGAAAAAGTTGACACCGTCAAAAATTGGCCAACACCACAGGACAAACATCAGCTACGAAGTTTTCTTGGTCTTGCTACTTATTATAGACGTTTTGTTAAGGACTTTGCCGGAATTGCGAAGAGTTTGCATCAGCTTACGGAAAAGAACAAGCAGTTTAGATGGTCAGGTGAGTGTGAAAAAGCCTTCCAAGAACTTAAGTACCGTCTATGCAATGCTCCGGTGCTGATCTATCCGACTCCAGGCAAGTCTTTTATCATCGATGCTGATTCAAACAACGTGGGAGTCGGCGCTGTTCTGTCACAAGTGCACAATGGCGAAGAAAAGGTTGTCGCCTATTTCAGCAAAGTACTGTCGAAGACCGAAAGGAACTACTGTGTGACCAGAAGAGAACTCTTGGCACTCATCTTGGCAACGAAACACTTCCACAAATACATCTATGGACAAAAGTTTCTTCTACGAACCGATCATAGTGCTCTTAACTGGTTGTTGAACTTCAAGAACCCAGAAGGACAAGTCGCAAGGTGGATAGAAAGACTGCAGACTTACGATTACGAAATTCAACACCGAAAGGGAAAGCTGCACTCAAATGCCGACGCACTATCCCGGAGACCTTGTAAAATAGATTGCAAGCATTGCAGGCGACAAGAAGAAAAGGAATCCATCAACATTCTGCGAATAAGAGCTGACCCCATTTGTGGATGGAGCAATGAAGAAATACGATCTGCTCAACAAGAAGACCCCGACATTGAACCTCTTCTGGCATGGAAGGAACATGAAGAAAAACCCACATGGAATGACATTTCCGATAGGAGTCCAGTTTTAAAGGCCTATTGGGCACAATGGGACTCACTCCATGTGCAAGAAGGTGTTCTTCGGCGAAAATGGGAGTCCGCTGATGGTAAATCCTATGTAATGCAGCTTGTGTTACCTCAATCGAAAATCAAAGAGGTTCTTCGAGAGATGCATGATGTACCTTCAGGAGGCCATTTGGGAGTCAATAAGACTTTAGAAAAGGTGAGTCAACGATTCTACTGGTTGCATGCAAGAGACGACGTTGAAAAGTGGTGCCGAAATTGTGACGCTTGTGCTGCAACCAAAGGACCTGGTAGAAAACTCTGCAAGGAAAAATGATGCAATATAATGTCGGCTCACCGTTTGAAAGGATTGCTGTTGATGTGGCTGGCCCATTTCCGGAAACGAATGCTGGAAACAAATACATTCTGGTTGTAATGGATTACTTCAGCAAATGGCCTGGGGCATACGCTATCCCGAACCAAGAAGGCAAGACCGTGGCCAACCAGATTGTGTCTAACTAGGTAAGCAGGTTCGGTGTGCCTATGGAACTTCATTCCGACCAAGGAAGGAACTTCGAGTCGAACATATTCCAAGAGGTCTGCGCGTTCCTTGGCATTAAGAAAACGAGAACCACACCACTTCACCCACAATCTGCTGGAATAGTCGAGAGATTCAACAGGACCTTAAAAAAACACCTCACTAAAGTCGTAGGCGACTACCAAAGAAACTGGGATAGGCACATACAACTATTTTTGATGGCCTATCGAAGTGCAATACATAGCTCAACAGGACAAACGCCATCTGAAATCCTGTTTGGAAGAAGCATACGGCTACCTAGTGAGATAAGGTTTGGACATCCATCACAAGAGTCTAAGGAAACTGGGAATTACGTGAGTGACCTACAAGAGAGGCTAATCGACATCCACGAAAGGACCAGGACTAAAATGAGCGCTTACAGCGATCGAATGAAGACAAGGTACGACACAAGAGCAAACACGACAGGATTTCAAGTAGGAGATCGTGTATGGCTGTATAATCCACATCGTCAAAAGGGATTGTCGCCGAAGCTTCAACAAAACTGGGAAGGTCCTTATACTGTCGTCACGAAAATCAATGATGTAGTTTACCGAATTCAAAGAGGGTCAAGAGGAAAGTTAAAAGTTGTGCATAGTGATCGACTGCACCGATACAGTGGCGAATCTGGAGATAGAATTGTTCGGGACGAACAATCTTAAGAAGGGGGCAATGTTGTGAACAGAGCTTTATACTACTACAGCGCCATCTGTTGGAAAACTGCATATCTAATTTATGGAAGAAACAAAAAGCTCTTTTCCAATGTCAAATGTATTTCCCCTTATTCCAAACATCTAGAACATTCCAAGAAAAGAACTTTCGAGAACAATAAATTCGAGTATATAAGGGAGTGTTCACGGTGAGCGAGATACAGTTGATTTTTGATTACGGAAGTGTGCAAAACTCTGCTTATTGGGTTGTGTAAAACAAGTGTGATTTTAATTTGAATAAAGTATTTGAGTTGATTATAAATTGAGATTTATTGTTGTGATTTAGAAAGTAAAAATAAAGAAGAAATATTAGAAAGAGTAATAAGTTTTATTTAACGAACCTAGCAAAAAAATATTACAATATTATGAATAAAATCTTTGAAATTCTAAGAAATTTTAACTATTTATAAGATCAAGATCGTGCGACCCATGTCGTGCGTTTTATTTCATGTTTCTTGAAAAGCCAAACTTAACTCAAAGTGTAATAATACGTATTGTGGTTATTTTTTTAATGAATAATTTTTCCAAACTCATCTGAAAAAGCTTTAAGGGATACCTATTTAAAATTCTCAAATAAAATAGCTCAAATAAAAAAATAAAATCCACCTCTGGAAGCAAAAAGATTATTTTGCAGGACGCATGTGAATTCTTTTTTTATTTTTTGTTGTTTTATCCACCAGAACAAAATTGAGAAATTTTGAATGCAATATCTGCACAAAATGTAATGCAAATAGAATGGAAAAATGGGAGTATGGGAGAACCACTTTTTAAGCGTTGGCTGCATGCATTTTCCCGCCTGAGTAGCAAATGAGTTCCTAGAGAAAGTGCCACACACCAAAAATGAAGCTCTGGATACGGATACAAATTCAAATCTAAAAATGATGATGACTTTGCAGAATTAGAGTGGAATAAATTATGTACCTACATTCATTGTTGACAATGAAGGTGGTGCCTACTACAGAAAACGTTTTTTTTATTATCTGGCTTGGTGACCCCCAGGATTGTTGATGGAGAAGGTGTGGCACAAGGTCTATCAGACACACACACTGCAAACTATTGTTTCTTATGCAATCTTTTTCACATCAGAGGGAGGCTTCAGATTTCCCTGAGCTTTATTGACTCTTTGCAAAAAATTAAGTAGTGTGCCTGTAATGACAGTTAATTAAATACCCAACGAAAGAGAACATCCTATCTGGAACTGAGATCCTGACTTCCATAACCATGTCGTGTGGTGCACACGCAATGCCCACTTCAGACTTCTGAGATATATTGCCCCACTTGGTGTATTAGAAAATACCCACAACTTTATCTCTTGAGACTTTCTTTAATATTTTTTTTTATATAAATTTTTAAGGCCATCAGCAGCCACTGCTGCATCACCTGAGTGTGGTGCTCTTCTTTATATGCATATCCTTTTTTTTTTCTTTGTCGGCCTCTAATGGAGATGCTCTAAGAATTGGTGGTGCATATCCTTTTCATCGTTGATGGGTTGTATATTTAGGTTTTAGGGCATCGTTATGCTGTCTGGTGAAGTAGGATGGCGAGATTCGTGAGAGTGTGTGTGGGAGTGCATGTAGTGTGTGCCTAAGAACGACCTTAACAGTTGAGAGACTTTAAAGAAAAAAGTAACCTTAGTGATTGAGTAATGAATTGCATGCTTAATTCTGACGGCTGACACTCAAATTTCTGCATCTCATAACAAACTCATTAAAAAAATTTATACAAAACCGTAAAAACTTACTACAGTTTTTGGCGCGAACGTTTCTATACTTCATCTCACGGAATACCTATGCTATTTAAGATAGATACTATGGGGGTTCAAAATATTGATGTACATATCTATGCATACCCACTTTGGTATGAAAAGATTAAATTAACTTTGAATGAAGTAAGTAGGTAAATGTATCAAGTTTCGGAGGAAAATGAGGGACTTATGGGAAGAGTACCTAACTACATTACAAATATGTACGTTGGGGAAGAAAAATTGATTTTTTGAAAGTTTTACGAGGATTAATTTGGTAAAGAAAACGATGTGCGAAAAGATTTACAAAAGGAACACCTGGCGGCTATAGAATTTCATGATAATGTACGTAAAATTAGACTTTAGTGAAGTTTCGTATTTTTTTTTGGTTTGGCCTTGGATAAAAGTTTTTGTAAGGAAGAAAGGAGGATTTTAGCTACGGAATAGGGTAGGGACATTGGATTGGGTTATGTGTTTACGCTTTTATATTGTGTGTTCTGAGATGAATCAGGATACTTGCCTTTTCATGGGTAAAATACATTTTTTATCAATTCAATTAGGGAATGTTATACTATAACTATGGCAGTATAAGCTGCTGGAAGCTAGTTAAAATAATAACGTTTTGACTTAGTGATTTATCTTCTTCATATATTGGTAATTGGATTCTTACGATTGTTCCGTTCCATTAGGTTTCCCAGATGTTTGTTTTGTTTATTTTCCGCGAACTCAATGCGATACCCGCATGCATATGGGTATTTTAATGTTGCAATGGGGGAAAAATTAGGCGCCGAAGTAACGGGTGGGCCATCTAGTGTTTTTTTTTTAAGATCATAGGTTAAAATTTAACTTAAAGGTAACAATCCACCATGGTTTGATCGGCATCTTAAAAGCTTAAAAAATAAAAGGAATAAGGCTTGGGTAAAATATAGCCAGTCACTTAGTGATGTTGATTATGGTCTCTATCTAGACATCAGAAATGAATTTGTAATCTATTCAAATTGTGTTTATGACGAGTTTGTTGCAAATACTGAACGTGAACTTAAGGCGAATCCACGAAATTTTTGGAAGTATGTTGACTGTAAACGAAAATTTGAAGGGTATCCTCTAAACATGACATATAAAGAAAAAACAAGTCACAATCCTAAAGTGTTGTCCAATATGTTTGCTGATTTCTTTAAAAGTGCCTATGAAGACTCTTTTCAAACTAATCATAGCTCAACAGTTATTACTAATACTTATCAGTTTCCCCATTTACCTCACATAAACCTAAGAATCTCTGAATCTACTATACTTGACAAAATTCTAAAACTTGACGAAAACCTCAATCCTGGTCCTGATGGCTTGCCATCATATATGCTAAAAAAATATGCAAAACAACTCTCATACCCATTGTTTATTCTGTTTAACCAATCGTTTAAATATTCTCGTTTCCCCCTCTTATGGAAATATGCGTTCCTCAAACCAACCCACAAAAAAGGTCCCAAACATTTTATCTGCAACTATCGTCCTATAGCTAAGCTGTCTGTTATCCCAAAATTGTTTGATTCGCTTGTTTGTGACGTTCTTTCCTTTAATTGTTCCTCGGTTTTCTGTGATAATCAACATGGATTTGTAAAAAGAAAATCTACTGTTACAAATCTACTCGAATTTACAACATTTTGTATTGACGCTTTCGAGAAAAAACAACAAGTTGATTGTGTATTTACAGACTTTAGCAAAGCATTTGACAAACTAAGCCATAAAGTACTTTTGAGTAAATTAGAGCTAATCGGACTACATGACAAATTAATAGAGTGGATTTCATCGTATCTTACCGATAGACATTATAGTGTTGTCTTCAAAAATGACTATTCTAATTCGTTTATTGTTAATTCTGGAGTACCTCAAGGTAGCCATCTTGGTCCGTTGTTATTTGTTTTGTTTATAAACGACCTCCCCTCTATCTTAAATAATTCAATGACATTAATATACGCTGATGACGTGAAAATATTTCGAATAGTTGATACCTTAACGGACTGTGAATTATTACAAGATGATCTACATCGACTATGGGAATGGTGCAATACAAACCGTTTAACGTTAAATATTGACAAGTGTAAAACAATGAGTTTTACACGCAAACATAATTTTCTTAACTATGACTATTTGTTAAACTCTTCGTACCTTGAAAAATTGTCTATCTTTTCAGACCTAGGTATCATTTTGGATTCAAAATTATCTTTTACTGACCATTTTAACTACATTGTAAAAAAAGCTAATAAGACACTAGGCTTTATAAAAAGATTTGGAAGGGAATTCCAAGATCCATATGCCCTTAAAACTCTATATGTATCATTTGTCAGACCAGTCCTTGAATACGGTTGTATAATTTGGGCCCCTTATTACTCGAATCATATTCACAGACTTGAAGGTATTCAAAGAAGGTTCTTAAGGTTTACACTGCGTTTTCTCCCATGGCCACATGAATTAGCTTTGCCTCCTTATTCTGACAGGTTACAACTTATAAGTCTTCCAACGCTTACCAATCACCGTAAGTATTTGCAACTCTGCTTCATTGTTGGAATTCTAAATGGATCCATTTCATCACCATCAGTTTTGTGTCGTTTTCATTTTAATGTTAGCCTAAATAATTTAAGAAATCGAGTGCCGATTCGAACAAACTTTAGCCGATCAAACTATGGTTGTAGCAGTCCAATTAACCTGTTAATAAACATATATAATGATAATAATTTTCTTTTAAATTCTGTAAATCAAAATGTCAAATCCAATATTTAGTTTCAAAATTAGTTTTTTCTCACATTATTTAAATTCTTAATTTTGTGTTTGTTGTTGTATCACTAATGTTTAACTTATCTTTATAAATTTGAATGTATTATATAAATCATTTATTTAGTTATAAGTTTTTGTTTGTTAACTAAGCGTTAGTATTTAGCGTAAATAAATAAATAAATAAATACTTTGGAACTGACAGCAGTTCCCCGCTCGAAATCTTGACAGAAAGTCTTTCTCATACCTCTGCGAAACGAAATGAGTCGCTTTACGCTTGAACAACGTTCGGAATTATTGAAAACTTATTTTCAAAATGAGTGCTGTAAGGCCCAAGCAGTGCGTTTTTTTTAAATAAGTTTTTGGCCAAAATGAAGCACCCACCGCTCTGCTGTACACAAGTTTGTGCAAAAAGTTCATGAGACTGGTATGCTAGCGGACAACACTCTGTTTCTGTTATTCGAGTCGGTCGGAGTCTGAAATATAATCTTAAATTCTAAGTCTTGAATATTTATATCTTAAAATTCTAAATCTTGAATACGTAAAACTTAAATCTTGAATAATAACTCTTAATAATAAGAACTAAAATAAGTGTAATAGTGTAATATCTTAAATCTTAAAATCCTAAATCTTGAATACGTAAAACCTAAATCTTAAATTTTAACTCTTAATAATTAGAACTAAAATAAGTGTAATAGTGTAAAAGAATAAGAGCTAGAATAAATAAATAAAGAAATTAAAAAAGGAAAATAAATTACTTATTCTTTAAATTACATTGGACACAAAAAAAAAGCATAACACGAAAACATTATGTAAGAACCCAACTGAGAATCGTGCTTCTCAGCGAACAAAAAAAATATAGCACAACGGTACGGTGTGTGCAGACGAGAATATGGCTGTTGTAGCCGAGAGGGTGAGACTCAATTCACGAACATCAACTGGCCATCGATGGCAACAGCTCAACATTTCACGCACTAGCCTGAGGAGAATTCTGGAAAATTCAACAGAGGACTTTGAAAACCGGATCCTATTACAAGGCTTGGTTTCGGAAATAGCGCCAATCAATGACATTATTAGGTACAGGGTGGCAAACCAATTGTGCTACAATAAGAAATTTAAATAACTTTTTTTTTAATCGATGTATTTCATTTATTTTTTTTTTATTGGTTAGAAAATTAAATTTTATTTTAAATAGTTAGTTGTTTTTAAAGATTATTGACCGCAAATGACCTCCACGCTGTCCCACGCATATGCGGCACCTGGTCAAAAAATTATTCATTGCGGCCTGAAGAGTTGAAGTTGGGATCGCCTCAATTATTGTCGTTATGGACTGCTTTAGTTCAGTTAAATTCCTGAGCTTCGTTTTATACACCTCTTGCTTGACATAACCCCATAAAAAGAAGTCTGGTGCAGTCAGGTCAGGTGACCTTGGGGGCCAGCGAAGAGTGGAGTTCCTAGAAATTAATTTGTTTGCGAATTTTTTGCTTAGCTCCGCCATAACTGGTCTGGCTATATGTGCAGTTGCTCCATCTTGCTGAAACCAAACGCTGTTGAATGGTATACGTCTTCGGCGCAGTTCTGGGTAAAAAAACTCCTTCAACATCTTTAAATAACGGTCCCCATTGACAGTAACGGTTACACCGTTTTCTTCAAAGAAGTACGGCCCGACAATACACATTGATGAACTTGCGCACCACACAGTGACTCGTTCTGGGTGCAGTTCCGTCTCATGGAGCATTTCTGGATTAGACTCATTCCATATACGGCAATTTTGCTTGTTTACATTGCCGTTAAGATCAAAATGGGTCTCATCAGACATGCACAAACAATTGATCAATGTGTTGTCTTCTTCGGCCATTGATATCATTTTTTGGCAAAATTCCAGGCGAACAGGCAAATCCTGAGGGTTTAACTTGCTAGTAATTTGGACTTTGTACGGAAACAAGTTTAAATCGTCATGAAGTATCCGTTGTAATGACCGTCTACTAATTCCAATTTGCCCCGATAAGTTTCGGGTCGAAACGCTCGGATTGGCCTGTATTGCAGATGCTACTGCTGCGATTGTATCCTGAACCCGAACATTGGCATCTCGATGGTACGGCCTTCGTGCGATGCTTCCAGATTCGGCAAACATGTTTACAAACCTCATAATGGTCCATCTACTCGGGGGATTACCGCCAAACTCCCGCCTAAATTCCCTTTGGACGGAAATGACGGACTGCAAAGCATGGTACCGTTGCACTATCCAAATTCTTTTCTCCGTATCCCAAGCATCCATTTTTATAAATCTAAATAGTAACCTACAAAATAAAAAAAAAAATAAGCCGATTACTCACACAGAAAAAAAGTTATTACGTTTTATTTTTGTACCACAATTGGTGCGCCACCCTGTATTTGGGGCTCGAAAATCCATAAAATCACTTTGGACCGGTATATTTCGATAACCAGACCACTCTGAAGATTTTCGTTTGGATGAGTATATGGGAATTGAATAGACCTTTTATTCTATGTATGTCTCGACGCGTTTGGAGAACTTCGAAAATTGGGTGATTTTTTTAGACAAGTGGTTGCGTCCATGATTTTTTCAAAATTCTCAAAAATTCAGTCAATTCAATTTGGTAAGAAACTTCGAGATCCAGACCTCGCAGAAGCTTCTGGTTCTTACCTGTGAATTTTTCACTAGTTTACGAGGATTATTGATAAACAAAATAAAAACATTCGTCCGATGAAAGATTATAAAAACTAAGAACTGAATTTCTATATCTTTGAACTGTGCCCGTAATCCGCAGTTTTTTTTTTCTTTTGAATTTATCGTGTAGGAAATCATACGAGTATTTAAACGCTCTGAAGTTTCAAATAAATCCGTCCAATTAGTCTCTAACTCGGCCTGAGCCTGGAAACCCCCCACGCACAAACAAACAAAACGACGACAAGCTCCATTACTGTTATGTTGTATTTTATTAAAATCTCGACAATAGTTTTTTTTTGGAAAATAAAAATCATTACTTGTCATTGCAAGTAAGAAATTCAAAATAAATTAAAAACAGGAAATATAAAAGTTGAAATTATATAGGTACTTCATGATAGAATTTGTTAAATGATTTTTGATGAACAAAATCGACAATATGACAAACCGTAGTTCATCAGAATAAGTTAGTGTAAGCCTTTTGTACTTGAATTTGCCTTGGTAGAATTATTGAACTATCTTTAAAAATGGTATGCCTCATCTGCTTCCACCTATGTTACACCAGTAAACTTCCTAGTCTCCAATATAAGATTTAGAAAATACATACATATATCTGTATTTCTATCTAAACACATCAATATCTAATCCATCATTATTTATTCATTCCTCAAATTTAGCTCTTATAAACGAAACGATAGATTTTTCTCCCAGAAATCCATTTGGATGTTCCCATTTCAAAAATTAAATATTTAACGGCCCTATTAAGAATTTTCTATCACAACGTGTGTGCCTGTCCTTGTAGCCTATCCATCCATACCATTTACCTAGATAAAATTATTATTCCCAGAAAACAAAAATGTCAAAACCAATCTGTGCTTACCTACCTACTCCTACTCCTATTATTTTCCGCTTGCTTCAGATAAAATAATGAGGGCTACTAAGGGTTAGTCGTGAGATGAGAACAAATGGTGTGCTAAGCTGATTGAATAAACCTTTATATAAAAGCTTATGTAGCAACTAAAACTGTCTTAGAGGCATGAATATGTAAATATGTTTTTTTTTTTTAAGTTTAACCATACAAATAATAAAGTTCAGTTTCACCATACAAGCAACAACTAACAACTTATACTTTTTCTCTACAACTGTTACTGTGAACCGGAAGCTCCTCCGCACTCAAATTCGCGCTACCATAACGACATGTTCTGTGTGTTTGTGTTAGCCGAAGAACTGAAACACTATTATGTACGTGAAGTGTGGAAATATTGTTTTGGACAGTGCTGTCGTTGTTGTAAGGCATATTTATGTATTTTTGTTTAAATCTGCTGTTCTTCCTACACAAAATTAAGACCTGAATCCTTGCAAACGATATTAAATGTACGAGTACCTCCTTCCATGAAATACATACTTCATTAGACCTTGGTAATAAAAATGCTTAACAGAATATGTCAAAATCTAATGTGTCAAATAATTATTTCCTGCACTAGATATTGAGAGATAAGTGATATATACAGTTAGAAACAAAAATTTGTTTTTTTTTTTCAGCTTGGCTGAATTTTGTATCGGCTTAACTTTGGAGAGAACTACGTTTGGGACCTAAAATTTAGGGAAATCTCTATACTAAGCCTTAGGGCATGAAATAATTGTATGGCACATTGTTCTTGAGTTTATTTAATTAAATTCATTAAAAGTCTTGAAAACAAATTCTTTCAAATATTTGCAGAAAAACTGTCAAACATCTTATGTCAAAATTAAGCGAGGATTAAGATGATGTTTGGAGAGAAATTTTGAGATCAAAAATTTAGAGCGCTCTACTTACTAATATCGTTTTTATTTGGTAATCCGGAAGCTTTCTGGACTCCTCTGAAAGTGTTCTGTTCAGTTCCTATTTTGAAAAGAAGAGAAATTTGCTTCTGGATTTGAAATCAGAATCGAAACCAGAAGCACTCACACATTCATATACTTAAACGTCAAACTCGTCCGAAGTGTATCTTTAAACAAACATTATTCTTGATTTTCTTTATTGTCCACATTTGATGTTTCACATATACAATCACAAAAAACTTCAGAGTCATCAGAATCAAAAAAGTGTCCAGTTGGAATTCTGGATCGAAGAGAGATTCCGGATTGCCAAATAAAAACCACATAAGTAGCAGTCCCAGACATAATGCAGAAATAGTCATATTGCAAAATGTCACTTCCAATCACCCAGTTTCAGCAATGTAGCTATAAAAAAGCTTTAAGACAACAAGGTGTCCACACCCAGTTCTAATATCTTACCAATGAAACTGTTCAATGGGGAACAATTATAAATTAAGTATGTGAAAGGCTTGCTGATGACTGGTTCACATAGCTGGGCATTAACTCGTTAATCCGTTAATCGTTAATTAACGAAGTTAAAATTTTGATTAACGGATTAACTTTTAAGTTAACTTTTAAAAATGTTAACGGACACGTTAGATCCGTTAATCCACGTTAAGTCCGTTAATCGTTAATACAATGCCTACTATTTACCGCGCGGCGAAAAACAGGTTCAGACAAGTATGAGATACGAGTAAGTGCCGTGCCGCGGGTGAAACAAAAAAAGCTAGGTACGTATTATATTTTGACTGCGCGTGCGAGTGAGAAAACTGCGAAGAGATTCGTTTCGTTTGATCATTTCATTATGCCGGTCGTCCACTATGTGCGCGATAAGTTCAACCAACTTCGTTCAACTTTTTATTCAAATCTTTTGTTGGATAAACGAATTTACAACCTCTTACACTAGTCCAGCAACTTATGTAATTCACGTTGAGCAACTAAAGTTGAACAAAATGCGTTTGGAACCCCGTACACATAATTGACCAACTTTCCCATATGTTGATTAACCCTGCACACCTACTTGATCAACTCTTTAAACTTGTTCCAGTGTTGAATAGCTCCGTACACCTAGTTGACCAACTTACTCAAATGTTAAACAACCTCGTACACTAGTTGATAAACTTGTTCGATTTTGACAGAAAATTTTTTTTTTCGAGTTGATCAACTGCGTTTTCGATATTGTTGCTCAACCAGTTAATGAACGAGTTGATACCTTCGTACACTTAACCAAGGATCACTCGTTGGGGAACGCGTTGAACGCACGACGATAAACAAAAACCTCAAACGTCAAACCTAAAATAATTTTGACTTCAGTTCGGTACATACATTTATTGTCGACGCACGCCTTCGCTTTAAAATATTCTTAAATTTGTTCCGTATGAGTATGATTTCCTCTAAGAAAAAAAAAAGTGGCTGCCGCATTAATAATATTAGAAAATGAACGACAAAGGAAGAACAAACAGCCAAGACGATTCTGGGTAGATGATTTTTCTTTTGAGTCGCGAAGAAAATTGTTTTTTTTTTCAATGAAATATATGAGAAATTAAAATCGATTGATCCCACCGCGCCCGTGAATTTGAATTCAAAGTTTAGAATTTTCGAGGAAATTTGAGACCAAGCCAATTACCTGGCATCTCGATTTTTATAAGAAGGACTCTTAGGTTCGTATTCACCGAGCGCTCCTAAACGACTCTTAACTTTACGAGGCTCTTAACTTGAAATTTCTGTGCGGTATTCACCAACCACTCGCAAGTGTTTTTCGAAGTTCGAAAATGAGAGCCACTCTCTCTTGTTCAGGCATACCCAAACTGTGAAATGTTGTGTAATGTTGGTCTTGACAGCAAATGGATACTCTTCTACTTGGCATTGCTCACATGGATTCGAGTCAAATGCGTGCGTGGCACACGCACAAGCGAACAAATTTTCGAAGAAAGCGCTCGTAAGTTAGGAGTGGTCGGGACCACTCCTAACTTTTAAGAGCGCTCGTAGATCTTCACTAATA
Organism: Chrysotoxum bicinctum; assembly: GCA_911387755.1. NCBI lineage: Eukaryota > Metazoa > Arthropoda > Insecta > Diptera > Syrphidae > Chrysotoxum > Chrysotoxum bicinctum. The sequence goes on along the minus strand of OU426989.1, from coordinate 92,285,875 downwards.
TTGCTTGGTGAATACGCTTATGAGCTTCTTAAGTTATGAGCGCTCGGTGAATACCGGCCTTAATGTCCCATATATTGGGTTTTTCCTCAATTGCTGAAATCATTTGCAAAATTAATTCCGTGGTCCACTCTGATTTTGTATCACCTTCCATGACGAAAAACCAAAATAAACTACAGTTTGCAAGTTTATGGCAACGCAATAGTTCAACCAAGTAGACACATTTCACTGCAGCCAACGCAACGCAACACAATATTACGTCAAGAAATCCCAAAGAAAATTTAAAAGTTGATCAACGCGTTGAACAAATAATGTGCAACACATTATCTTGAAAATGTTGCTCAACGTGTTGATCGAACATTTTCAAGGAGCAACACAAGGCAACACGAGCTCGTACACTACCCGTACACTTGTTGCGCAATTCGTTGAGCAACGGCCAACAACTAGATCCAACCCGTTGGTTTAACAGAATTGAAGTACATTAGAGTTGAATGCGTTGAATTCGAAATTTGTGCGTTGATCGCCTAGTGGACGACCGGCATTACTTAGCGCCGGTGCTCAGAGTAAAAAAATATAAAAAATGCAATTTTTATCACATGTTAACGGATTAACGATTAACGTTAACTTGCGTTAATTCTTCCGAAATTTAACGCTTTAACGTTTAATGAAGCTAACTTTTTTAGTAGCGGATTAACGATTAACGAAGTTAACTGTTTGATTAACGGTGCCCAGCTATGCTGGTTCATCAGCTCCATATAGGTACCCCATCTGCAAAAAAATGAGGCTATCATTGACTTACTAGATATGGACTGCTAGTAGCCAACTTCACGATGGTTCCACTTTTAAGGAATTAATTTTATCAACAGCCGCTGGGGTTGAATTGTCAAAAATTAGTTCCTTTTTTTAAGTGACATCTTTTGATCGCGCATTTTTGTTAGAGAGAACCTTAAAAGTGGAACCACTTTTTTTTGAGGATTTGTATGAAGAAAATGAGCGACTAGCAGTCCATATAATAGTAAGTCAATGGAGGCTATCTTTTGCAAGAACTACCTATCGATGCTTATTCTCTGAATTAATTTCTGTCTTAGTAGTAGTGTACTGTATTGAACTGTCAAAAATTGAACTCATTTTTGACACCCGGCTTGTATGTACCTGGTATCCCTTCTTTTGCGAGACAGATTGAAGCAAGATTATTAGAAATGATTTAATGACATTTTCGTCCACATGAAGTAATGGCATAATGAAAGGGAGAGAGTGAAATGTGTGTAGCCTTATGGCCAAACACTAAACGGAGTTTTTCGCTAGGGTTTGGAGATATTACATATATAATTGTGCATCCCGATATTTCCATTGCTTTAGCTTTGCAGCAAAAAAAAAAAATAATGTCAATCTGTTAGATGACTCTTGAACTGAAACGAGACGACATCCCTGGCTCTGGCTCTGGGTCTGGAAAAGATATAGATAGATGGATAAAAAAGTGTAATTCGATGCACATGACGGATACAGATACATTACGCTCTGCTTCGAGGTTCGAGCGGATCCGTTTCCGCATGAACGTGACGCTTTTACAAAGGACTTTAATTCCATTTTAAAGACAACCCTCTCCATATCTAAGAGTTGTAACAATGAACTCAGAGGAAATAGGGATAGAGAATTGGAAGGGACTATTTACAACAAAAAGAAAGCGAAAAACAAAAGAAGAAAAAAACAAAAAAGGAACCGAGAAAGCAATGTTCCTATTTATAAGGTATGTACTCGTATCTATCTATCCATCTAGTGCCTTTAATTATTATTTTCCATTCCATGGGAAAATATTTCAATACGAATGAATTGCTGGCTTCTTTTTGTGCCTCCTTTGTAATGATTTCCATCCTTAATCTTCTTTAAAAGTATGTCATTTCATCATCACAGTCACAGGCCATGAACAGGCATGACGGGAAAATAAGGATTTCATGACGCTCACTCCAAAAGCTCATTGGGCTCATCTCACTATAGATACATGTATGTATGTTGATTTTATGTGTTTCAGTTCGGTTCGGGATTGGTTCAAATGGGGTCAACATTATAGAGGTAGGAAGAGGGTTCAAAAAGGATCTGATTGCTTTGAAGGAGTACATTGGATACGTTTTGTATCTCGAAGTTTATTTATATTATTTTTTTTTTTCGATATAAGCATATACCTAATGTAGTATGTATATTTTCAAGTACCCGTGATAGCACCACCAATTCCCAAAAAAATGAAGTGGCTTCTCAATTGTTATGAATACACCTTTGGCATCGAGAAAATAGAGTTTATTTTTTCGGGTATAGGTACCTATACCTAGTCCAGATAAACCAACGACGTCCTAGATGCACACCAACTAGATACCTATAGACTTCCATTTTAGGGGCATTTTGCATTTTATTTTTAAATCTCCTCAACGCGGTCGTTCGTATGGCTGCAGAGTTTTTCGATTAATATATGTTTCAGTTTCAGCAAACCCCCATCAAGAACTGAAACGCTACCACTACCAAAACCGCCACCATCCCTATCAAACATAGCCCACCTAGAGATATTAAATTTTTTGCATAGCTTAGCATTAGCTTGGTTGAGTTGTTTCGCCAAAGATATGAGGAGATGGCTTAAAGTTTATGTTCAGTTCAGTTCTGTTTATTTTTTATTTTTTGCTGGAAAAAGTAGAACTTTTTTCACACATTTTTTCTGCTCACTCTATTTCTACGATACTAAATTAATTTAAACACACATAAGGTAGAATAGAATATAAAAATATAAATTAGTACAAATGTCAATCATTGTTTTGGAAAAAAAAAGTTCAAAGTTCTATGATTATTGTGTCAACATCTTTGACAACTAAACACTTTTTGAATACATAGAGCAATAAGAGGTTAACATTTAACGTGACCTTTCAAATTGGACAAATTAAAACGAAGTGTCACAAAAAACGAGAAGAAATTTAGTAAATTGTATACACCTATGTAGGTATGTACATGTACATGAAGGCAGAATCAGAATACAGTATTTATCGCTTATAAGAAACACGCTTATAAGAAAACCTCGCTTACAAGAAACTTGAACAAAAGCACCGTGTACTTTCCCATATATTTTAATGTTGAATTGTGTGTTTATAAGAAACACGCTTATAAGAAAAACACTGATAAAAGAAACATTTCTTCAACCACGAACTTTCTTTTTTCAATGTAAAGTTGGTTGGATTTAAGAAACTTTCAAAAAAATCACGAAACTCAAAAAACTTGAACAGACCTTTGAGAAAAATTCAAAGCAACCTAGGTATGCAAATGTCATTTCAATTCGACATTTGAAGAGAATTTTAGTTCAGTGTTCAGTGTTAATAAATAAATTCTTTATACAAATTAGTTTTTTTGGCCTTTAGTAGACAAAAATTGGCGTTTCGTCAACTGATGAGTCCATGTGAGATCGCCAGGACGAAACGCCAATTTTTGTGGACTAAAGGGCAAAAAAGCTAATTTGAATCAATAATTCAACAAGTCCATTAATAGTGCTAAGTCTTCTACTTGGCTGATTTATTTCAGTAGTATATAGAATTCGTATTATAAAAACGTTCATATAAATTCTTTATAGCTATACAAATTTCTTTAAAATTAAAAGAAATGTACTGACAATTTTAAATATCTAATAATATATATTTAAGGATAAAAAATGTTTTGTATACAATATTATTTTAAAATCACAGAAACTCATATATAAAAATTTTGATCGAAATCGGTAGACTCAGAAATGAGAAAGTAGAAAATCAAAATAAGGATCTATGACAGGTACCGTTTTTTTTTACAAAAATGCGGACTGCATCTGAACATGATTTTTTTTTTTATAAAAACCATTAGAGCCGTCTTCGAAATAAATATGATATTTCATAATGGTAGGAAACGAGCAAAAAGAAAAAACATTTCAATTTCTCATTTAGGCTGCAGGTTGAGGTACACACCTGCAGACAGACGGAATCTCTACTTTTTCGTGTTGTAATATCAATTATTGATAAAAATCTTGAGTTCTAATTTTTCAAAAACCAAGTACAGAGTCATTTTAAAATCTGCTTCGATTTTTCTCAATTTACTTCACTTTTTTCTCCAAATCTACTTCGACTTTTTTTCCGGAAGTGGTAACGCTGCTGGGTATATTTGTATAAGAAACTTGTTTCTTATATCCGTATAAGAAACTTGTTTCTCATATCCGTTCTATGAATATAAGAAACACTCGGTTATAAGAAACAAATCTTGTGCAATTTTTGAGTTTCTTATAAGCGTTATGTACTGTATCTTAATGAGTATATTTTTATTTCTTTTTATTCGTTGTTTCGTTTCATAAATACTATTACATATGTACATTACATAGATATGTAGATTATTTTTTCTCACAAATCCTAGATTTAAATTATTAGATATGAAGTAGACATTTAAATGACATTTTATATTCTAAATACCTTGGTTTATTAAACGGACCAAAAAGTGTACTACCGACAAGCGTCTGTACCGACGGTTCACTAACACACAAGATCTGGGGATTAGGACACTGAAGTCGTCAATCAATTGTTGACGTACGGTACTAGAAAGTACTTATGTATGATCATATCATGTCATTGAACACACTTTCAATTTATAGTTTCTGAACACATTCTTCTTATGTTTGAACTGATTATTATAAATAAAATGGTTAACGAACAATTTGTCTGGAATATTATTTTCGCTGTGAAAGAATAAACAATCAAGGTAAAGTACAAATTATAAAACATAAAAGGTTATGGGCCCAGGGTCAAAGTAAAAATATAAAAGAAAATAAAAGGAAGTATTAAATCAAACAAAAAATAAGAATAAAAAAGAAAAGAAAATGTCGTCAACAAATTTCCCCCAGCTGTCGGCAGACAATTTCAGTAATTGGAAATTTCGAGTGCGGTGCCTATTGGACGAGAAGCAACTTGGAGTTGCGCTAATTAAAGAGGCATCTGATTTCACCATCCAGCAGGAAATCGATCAATATAACATCAAGGATGCGAGGGCGAGATCCATAATTGTTCAAAGCATCACGGACAAACACTTGGATCTAGTAAAAGATGCAACGTCGGCAAAAAATATGATTGACAAGCTGCAGGTGGTTTTCGAAAGGAAAAGTGTGGTTTCAAAGCTACACCTTAAGAGAAAGCTGCTGAGTTTAAAGTGTATAGAAGGTGAAAATTTGGACAATCATTTCATGAAATTTGACACCATTATCAGAGAGCTGGAAAATGCAGACTGTAAAATGGAGGAATCCGATAAAGTATGTCATCTTTTGCTTACTTTACCTGATAAATATAATAGGTACAGTCATCACCGCAATTGAGACAGTCAGTGACAAAACGATCACTGTGGACTGTGGAGTTCGTAACACGCCGTCTCCACTAGCGATAAATCCATCGCAATCGCAATAGCCAAAGCAGAAAGCAGAGAGCAGAAGAACTGTCAGATTTTCTGTGGCTGGGCATTTCATCGCATACTTTTTTAGTATAGTGAATAATTTTAATGGATATAAATGAGTTCTATGGACAATTTCAAATCAGATTTTTTTTTAATTTTGTTAGAAAAACGTAAACCCCAAGCAAAAGCTTTCTTCGCACGCAAAACTCAAACTCAGTTAAATTAAATTTGGTTACGCCAGAACAATATGACAGTTCTCCTTGCGATAAAGCAAGCGATGGATGGTATGCGATGAGAGCATACTTTCTATCGCAAGCGATGAAAATATAGCTGCGATGGCGGTCTCTACTAGCGATAATGAACGCATGCTTTAAAGCATGCTCTGGATTCATCGCTAGTGGAGACCGCATGTAAAGGCAAGGTTGTTGGATGAGGAGCTAAAGAGGTGCAGGTCAAAAGCGGTTTAGAGGTGGAAGACAGTTTGTTGGTAGATTAGATGGTAGAACTCAAGGGCTAAACACAATTGCAGACTCGCAAAGAGACAGTCGGTCAGATGAACTTGGATTTTTTGCATTTTCAACTAAGGTAGAATTGCCGACTCAGGAAAAAGAAATCAGTTTTATTGTTGATTCTGGTGCAACCGAAAACTTAATCAAAAATCAATATGAAAGCGAAATGACAGAAATAGTAAAGTTAGATGTTCCCATAAAAATAGGTATTGCAAATGGTCAAAAGCTGGTATCATGTAAGCGAGGCGTATTAAAGACAATTTTGAATGGACGTATAATCAATGTTAGTGCATTAATAGTACCCGGACTAAGTCACAATTTATTATCTGTAAAAAGCTAATGGAGAAGGGTTTTGCAGTGACTTTTGTTAACGACATTTTAAAGATATCGAAGGCGGGTTTTATATGCTATGGTGAAAGTTTTGGAAGGCTTTTTGTGCTTAATATGAAAATATTAGATATAGGAAATTGTAGTATGGCAGATGTTGATTTGTGGCACAAAAGGTTAGGCCATATAAATAGAAAAAGTCTGGCAATAATGAAGCTTCCGTATGGAAATGAAAAATGTGGTGCTTGTATGGAAGAAAAGTCAACACGACTCCCATGTAAAACTGTGGCACGTCCTAAGTCATTTAAGATAGGAGATCTCATCCACTCAGATATAGCTGGACCTGTTAAAATTCCATCGAAAGAAGGTTATAGATATTTTCAAACAATTATTGACGACTTTTCTCACTTCACTGTTGTTTACCTTTTGAAAAATAAATCCGAGGCAACAAATGGAAACAAATTAATAGACTATATAAAGAAGTTTGAGACAGAAAAGGAAACAAAAGTTAAAAGAATAAGATGTGATAATTGAGGAGAATTTTCTTCAAATTGGTTTAAGGAATTTTGTAACAACCAAGGCATAAGGCTAGAATATACGTATCCATACAGTCCGGAGCAAAATGGGACAGCGGAACGAATGAACCGAACAATTTATAATAAAGCCAGAATATTATTGAATGAAGCGAATCTGCCAAAGCATCTATGGGGTGAAGCAGTGTTATGTACAACCTATTTAATTAACAGATCACCTTCTCAATCGATTAATAATAAATTACCAGCTCAACTTTTTGACAGAAAATTAAACTTGAATGGACTTAGAATATTTGGATCAAAAGCTTGGATGGTCAATATTCCAAAACAAGACAAATTGGATATGAGAGCAAAAGAAGTACGTATGGTTGGATATGCCAGGACAGGTTATAGACTATGGGATGCGAAGACTGATACGGTTCTAGAATCACGAGATGTGCGATTTGACGAAAGCAAAATTAAGTTTGAGAGTAACAATAACGACATTGAGAAACCGAAATCAATAAATTATAATGAAGATGATGAAGAACAGCAAGATTCAACTAATCATAATTATGATGATTACGAAGAAGAGAAAGAACCAACAAATCAAAATACATATATCCAATGATGAAGACACAAATAAATCAGATTCGAATGAAGACGAGCAAGAAATTAAAACAACAAAAAGAGGACGACAAATAAAAACACCTATAAATTTTAAAGATTTTGAACTTTTTCAAGCTTTTTGTTTAACATCATATGAAGATGAACCTCAGACATACAAAGAAGCAATTGACAAGAGCTGGGAACAGTCAATTACTCGTAATAATGAATTGCAAGCACATGCAAAAATGAAAACATGGACAGTGACAATATTACCTGAAGGGAAACAATTAATAGATGCGAAGTGGATTTTTCGAACTAAAGGAAATGGCATCAAGAAATCTAGACTTGTAGCTAGAGGATACCAACTTAATGAAAATCAAGACTTTGGGAAAAACTATGCACCAGTCGCAAGAATGTCAACAGTGCGTATAATATTATCGCATGCAATTCAAAACAACTGGATGATTCGACAATTAGATGTTCCAACAGCATTTCTTAATGGAAAATTGGAGACCGAAGTATTTCTTAAACCACCGGAAAGAGTAAAAATTAAAACCGGAAGTGTCTTAAAGCTAGAACGAGGGTTGTACGGCTTGAGAGAAAGCCCAAAGTGCTGGAATAAAAGGTTTGACAACTTTATAAAGAAAAAAGGTTTTGAAAAGTCGCAAAATGACTTTTGCCTTTATATCGGAGAAGACAAAAACTCATTTCTGATTATATACGTAGACGATATAGGTAATCTTAATTGGGAAAAATCTTGCAAAAATCATAGACGAACTAAGACTGGAATTTGAAGTTAAGGATTTTGGAGAACCCAAGCCGTTTCTAGGAATGGAAATAGAAAGAAGAAATGGAGACTTAAAAATTACCCAGAAAGCACAAATTGCAAAAATATTGACAAAATTTGGCATGACAGAATGCAAAGGAATAACGACACCTCTGACAAAAGGATATCAAGTGGACCTAAATGAAGAGTTGGAAGATATTCCATACCGACAACTTATAGGAGGATTGATGTTTATATCAACTGTTTCACGACCCGATATAACGTATGCGACATCGTATTTAAGTCAGTACTTGGACAAACCAACTAAAAGTTTGTGGATTCAGGCAAAGCGTGTACTAAGGTACCTCAAAGAAACTCAAGACATTGGCCTAGTGTTTACTAAAAATAATAAATCAAATACTATTGAAACTTATTCGGATGCAGATTGGGGTGGAAACCATTTAGATCGTAAAAGTGTTACAGGATCTATAACACTTTTTAATGGAAATGTTGTAGCGTGGCTGTCAAGGAAGCAAAACTGTGTGGCATTGTCAACAGCAGAAGCAGAGTACGTGGCAGCGGCAACTAGTGCTTCAGATTTGATTCACATAAAAGGTATATTTAATGATTTAAACAAAACAAAAGATGTTAAATGTTTGCTCTATATTGATAATAAGGGGGCAATTGAAATATCAAAATCTTATGAAAATAGTAAAAGAGCAAAACACATCGATATTAAATATCATTTTATTAAAGACTTAGTTAACAAAAACGAAATAGAAATTAAATATATATCCACTGAAAATAATTTATCAGATATGTTCACAAAAACTTTAACTACTGAAAAATTAAAACTTCTCAAAAATTCTTTGAACATTACTTAAAATTATTATTATGAACTCTATAAATACTATAGTACTTTGTATTCAAAATTAAAAGTTATAAACAAAAACATTAAAAATTGAAATTCTTTCTTAAAATAAAACTTAACTTGATAAATTTTCTTTTGTTTGTTTGATAAAGTATTACTTAAACAAATCAATATAATGTAACAAATCGATTTTAAGATAAATATACTTTTCAATCGAGGGGGGCTGTTGAAGTACGGTACTAGAAAGTACTTATGTATGATCATATCATGTCATTGAACACACTTTCAATTTATAGTTCCTGAACACATTCTTCTTATGCTTGAACTGATTATTATAAATAAAATGGTTAACGAACAATTTGTCTGGAATATTATTTTCGCTGTGAAAGAATAAACAATCAAGGTAAAGTACAAATTATAAAACATAAAATCAATAACATCAATCAATTGATCAAGGAGAACTATCGGTTGTCCATTAATTTGTTTTGGGATAACAGAATTCGGGCGGTTAATTCAAGCGACCCTAGAATGTTTCCACAAATTATTAAGATCTTTAAGAGGAATGAATTTTGCGTGTGTGTATTAAGAACCGATAAACATCTAGGATTATGTTGGATTAGAAGTTACCTTTAATATTGCTCAATATAAGTTTCCCACTTACAACGTCCCAGTAGTAGTCGGCTCCAATTAACATACTCAGCTCGTGTTCAACAGCAACATTTCCAACGAAGATTTTGTCAGCTGGTCTTATGTTGGCAAAAACGTAACATGTCTCATGCGGAGAAGCTAGGAAATCGGCGCAAATTTGGGGCACAACCAACGCATCAATCTCAACGGCTTGGTGATCATACTGGCTTCTTAATCGGTTTCTTACCTTCTTTAAAACTTGCTGAGGAGAATTTGATGTTGCACCAAAGGGAACGACTGTCATCTTGTCCGATTTCTATAAGATTTAACTTCTTTGATACACTTTCGCAATATAAGTGGTTTGGCTGCCACCATCTGCCATGACAATTCGAAGCAAAAGATTATTACTTTGTCTCTGTCCTTCGCCAATTCAACGAGCGGTTTTTAGGAATAAGTTGTTATATGTGTCATGTAATGTCATTAAAATGAACACACCCATCAAGACTTAGGCCGGTATTCACCGAGCGCTCATAACTTAAGAAGCTCATAAACGTATTCACCAAGCAATATTAGTGAAGATCTACGAGCGCTCTTAAAAGTTAGGAGTGGTCCCGACCACTCCTAACTTACGAGCGCTCTCTTCGAAAATTTGTTCGCTTGTGCGTGTGCCACGCACGCATTTGACTCGAATCCATGTGAGCAATGCCAAGTAGAAGAGTATCCATTTGCTGTCAAGACTCAAGACCAACATTACACAACATTTCACAGTTTGGGTATGCCTGAACAAGAGAGAGTGGCTCTCATTTTCGAACTTCGAAAAACACTTGCGAGTGGTTGGTGAATACCGCACAGAAATTTCAAGTTAAGAGCCTCGTAAAGTTAAGAGCCGTTTAGGAGCGCTCGGTGAATACGAACCTTAGGCTGGTATTCACCGAGCGCTCATAACTTAGGAAGCTCATAAACATAGTCACCAAGCAATATTAGTGAAGATCTACGAGCGCTCTCTTCGAAAATTTGTTCGCTTGTGCGTGTGCCACGCACGCATTTGACTCGAATCCATGTGAGCAATGCCAAGTAGAAGAGTATCCATTTGCTGTCAAGACCAACATTACACAGCATTTCACAGTTTGGGTATGCCCGAACCAGAGAGAGTGGCTCTAATTTTCGAGCTCGGTGAATACGAGCCTTAATCTCATTCGGTTGTTAAAACTTGTAAAAGACACCACGCCATTCCTGTTGAATTAGAATTATCATTTTTTAATAAAGACAATTCTTATAAAATAACAATAAATTAAGTATCTTTTATTGTGTACTCAAGTACATGTGGCGGTAGTTTCTGGCAACTCTGCATACCAGTCGAGACTCGATAGAAGCTGCCTCGAACCAGCCAATGAGCAAACGCCACGATAACCAAGATAACCAAGAAGAAGAAGTTACGAATTACGATACGGCAGTCGTATTAGAATCTGAGACGAGGAACAACCTATTATCGGACTTTACTAATAAAGATAAGTTTTATTAAAATCAATCGTGATCTTTTCTTTTTATCAAGATACGTAATCCCAGCTAAAGTGGTGACCCCGACGTGATGTCCAACGAGGAAGAACACACCGAAATCCCAGTTACCCATCAAGTAGACGTGGCCGCAAACTACTATGCTCGTCTCCAGATGCCACCCTTCGTAGAGTCAGACGTCGACAACTGGTTTTTTCTGCTCAATTTTTATTTTCGGGCATCGGGAGTCGCGCAGGATGGACGAAAGTTTGACACCGTTTGTGCACAACTGCCGTTGGCTCGTATTACTGAACTCCGATCAATAATAGACGCAGCCCCAGAGCGCGAGAAGTACGAATATATTCGTACCGAACTCACCAACTATTTTGCTGATAGCCAACAAAAACGATTGCGTAGAGTACTTCACGACATGCCACTCGGTGACAAGAAACCAAGCCAACTCTACTATGAGATGGTCCAAGCATCTAAAGGTTCATTAAGTGAAACCGTTTTACTCGATTTATGGGCATCACGTCTTCCACAATCTGTCCACGCTGTGACGGTAATGGTAAAAGGCACCGCTGCCGACAAAACGCAAATTGCCGACACCGTCATGGAAAATGTCGAATTACGCAATTTAAATGCAGTGACACAAAGTGGTTCGTCCTTAGTGTCCAACGAACATCAAACCTGCACTGACGCTGGCTCATCCTCGTCCGAAATTGCTCATTTGGTACAGGAATTTTCGAAACTGTTAACACAACAGCGCTATCAACGACCGTCCCGACAACAAACTCGCCCGTCACAACCACTGCGTCCAGGTGAGCCCCGAATTTCCACCCAGCGCAGACGTGAGCAGTCCATTGCGCAGTTCGATGACTGCTGGTTCCACCGGAAATTTGGCAGAAGGGCAACCAATTGCCGCTCACCTTGCCGATTCCGCCGACAGTGGCCAAACCCATCATCTTCGCAACAGCCATTATGACTTCGCTTGACACCATCGGATAATATGACAGAGCCTGCGCGTGATTCACCACACATTAATAAACTCTGCCTGCGAGAACATAATACGAATCTTTCTTTTCTCATTGACACAGGCGCCGAAGTTTCCTGCATCCCTCCATCTTCATCAAATAAAAAGCTAAGACCAACAACAATGCAGCTGTTTGCCGTAAACAGCTCACCCATAAAAGTCTACGGCGAGGTTACCCACGAACTTAACCTTGGCCTCCGTCGTCCATTCGTTTGGACTTTCATTGTCGCCGACGTCACCTCCCCAATCATTGGAGCTGATTTTCTCCAGCACCACGACCTAATGGTTGACGTGAAAAGGGCTCGCCTCATTGATTCACGCAGCAACTCAATTTCAAGATCCCTTTTCGCAATAACCAGCAACCAGCAATCTCCGCAGCTTATTGATCGGAATACGCCATTCGCCGACATCATAACAACATTTCCGAATATTACTCGCCTAGCACCACCGGGTGCATCAACCAACTCCGAAGCAGTGCACTTTATAGAGACAAATGGTCCGCCATGTTCTGCTCGGGCAAGACGATTACCACCAGAAAAATTGAACGCCGCAAAAAAAGAATTCGAATTACTCATGCGAGCTGGGATATGCCGACCATCAAAGTCCAATTGGTCAAGTCCGCTGCATATGGTACGTAAAGCAGACGGCTCCTGGAGACCCTGTGGTGATTACAGGCGCCTCAACGCAATTACGTTGCCTGATCGCTATCCTCTTCCGTACCTTCATGACTTTGCCAACATACTTCGAGGTAAGTCCATCTTTTCAAAAATTGATCTACAAAAGGCTTTTCACCAAGTACCAATCAACCCAGAAGATGTCCCTAAGACCGCCATAATCACGCCATTCGGCTTATATGAGTTCACGCACATGACATTTGGATTACGTAACGCAGCCCAAACCCTTCAGCGGCTGATTCATGAGGTACTACGAGGAGTCGAGTTCGCGTTTCCATACATGGATGACATCTGCATTGCATCGTCGAACATTGAAGAGCACCGTCAACATCTACGTGAGGTTTTGAAGAGGCTTGCTAATCACAACTTGGCAATCAATGTTGCTAAGTGTGTCTTCGGGCAGTCGGAGCTGGAATTCCTTGGACATCTTATAACTAGAAAAGGAATCTCCCCTCTTCCATCACGAGTTGACGCAATTCAACGCATTAATCGACCAGAGACGGTGAAGCAACTGAAAGGATTCATAGCAACAATAAATTTTTATCGCAAATTCATCCCCCACGCGGCCGAAGCTCAAATCCCTTTATTAGAAATGGCACCAGGTAATCGAAAAAACGACAAATCCCCCTTGACATGGACCCAGTCTACAATCAAAGCTTTTGACAACTGCCGTCAACTTCTCGCCCAGGCAGTGCGTCTGTCATATCCCTCACCAAATGCAGAGTTAAGCTTAGTCACTGACGCATCAAACATAGCCGCAGGGGCTGCCTTGCATCAATTAGTCGACAACGCCGCCGAGCCACTTGGCTATTTTTCAAAGAAATTTTCTAAGACTCAACAAGCTTATTCCACTTATGACAGGGAACTAACTGCAATGTACTTGGCGGTAAATCATTTCCGAGACCTGTTGGAAGGTCGAAAATTTTACATCCAAACGGACCACAAACCTCTAATTTTTGCCTTTCAGCAAAAACCAGAAAAATCATCGCCGCGACAAACAAACTACTTGTCGTTTATCAGTGAGTTCACTACCGATATTCGATATATTAAAGGTGAGGATAACCACGCAGCTGATTTGTTGTCACGTATTGAGGTAGTCAGGGCTAAGGACGACATCTATTCCAAACTCGCTGATGCGCAAGAAAAAGACCCGGAGCTCCAACAACTTCTCAAAGGTAACCCTGTGCACTCAATGCAGCTAACGTTGTTTTCCTTTCCTCACCTAGAGAGGCCACTTTATTGTGACGTGTCCCACAATAGAGTACGACCGTTCATAACTAAAGATCTTCGTAAGACTTTCTTCGACGCAACACACAATCTTTCGCACCCAGGTCGCCGTGCGTCAGTACGGCTCATGACGGAACGATTCATTTGGCCTAACATGCGTCAGCATTGTGCTAATTTCGCAAAATCTTGTATTCCATGTCAGCAAACGAAGGTACATCGCCATTCAAGAACCGAACTTCAACGCTATCCAACACCCGACGAGCGCTTTGCCTACATCAACATCGATATCCTAGGACCTTTTCCGCCTTCCGAGGGATATCGTTATCTCTTAACAGTCATTGATCGCTACACGAGGTGGCCAGAGGCATATCCAATGACAGATATGTCAGCAACCAATTGCGCAAACGCGCTCATCACTGGATGGATTTCTCGATTTGGGGCTCCCTTGCAAATAACATCTGATCAAGGGAGGCAATTCACTTCATCGCTCTTTGCAGAACTTTGTAAGTGCATAGGAACGAATCACTCGATGACGACCTCATATCACCCCCAGGCCAATGGAATTGTTGAGCGATTCCATAGGACTCTTAAAGCGGCAATAAATTGTAACGATTCCACACGATGGGTGCAGCGCCTCCCACTTATTCTACTTGGCCTTCGAGCAACGCTAAAGGAAGACCTCAATGCAACTCCAGCAGAAGTCGTATATGGCACGTCACTTAGACTACCAGCCGACTTGCTGGCTCCAACAATCGACAACCGTTCGCAATGTGAATTTATCAAAGACCTTCGTCATATGATGCGCCAGACTAGACCTCTGCAGACGGCCTGGCACACCGAGCAGCGACCGTTCGTTCATCAAGATCTAAAAACGTCATCCCACGTATTCGTTCGCAATGATTCTGTCAAGGCGTCTATAGTTCCGCCTTATGAAGGCCCCTTCGAAGTAAAAGAACGCTACGACAAATTCTTCGTCATTAATATTCGAGGTAGGTCCGTCAAAGTATCGATAGACCGTTTGAAGCCAGCTTATCTCGAGGCAGACCAGAACAACAACGTTCAACCATCTTCTGACATAACATTTATCCCAGAACCGCCACAACAAACACCAACAACTCAGCCTTACCACACCTTTAGAGGTCGCCAAGTCCGGGTTCCAGAGCGTTTCCTAAAGGCTGCGTAAGTCTTCTGGGGGGCCTATGTGGCGGTAGTTTCTGGCAACTCTGCATACCAGTCGAGACTCGATAGAAGCTGCCTCGAACCAGCCAATGAGCAAACGCCACGATAACCAAGATAACCAAGAAGAAGAAGTTACGAATTACGATACGGCAGTCGTATTAGAATCTGAGACGAGGAACAACCTATTATCGGACTTTACTAATAAAGATAAGTTTTATTAAAATCAATCGTGATCTTTTCTTTTTATCAAGATACGTAATCCCAGCTAAATACATAACAATATGCACCATGCGAATTGCACATGAGATTCGAGGACACACTTTCGTCTCTCTCACTCTCCTGTACTTTTTGCATATCACTTACACGTTGCGTAACACCAAGAGACGCACTCTTTTCAAATTTCGGATCACACATTGATGTCATGTGATTTCCCTTGCACTTCTTGCATTTGATCCATTTGACCATTGACTTATTATACATGGACTGCCAGACCCCAACTTCATGATGGTTCAACTTAAAACTATACGGAACCAGCGTTCTTGGTGCAAACTTGGAAAACATAGTGTAACTTTTGGTTTTGGTATTTGATATATCAATTTTTAACATAATTGAGTTTGTAAAGGGTGTTGAGCGGTAATTGTTTAAGTTTATTATTAAATAAAAACTTGAGGGCTATTTTCATGCTTTAATAATAGCATTTATCATAGACAGGAGAAGAGCATTACTTATATCAATTTGTAAACACCTTATTGTTTAACACAAATCAAAATTTCAACTTTTCATTTCAATTTATTGTGAAAATTGTGTTCAAATCATGATGAAAACTATCTAGCAAAAAATTGATGCGATGCAACATGAAAATATAAATTAAAAAGTTCATATTGTTCTATTTACATTTATGTAGATAGGAGATTTTTTTGAAATAATAGCAAATTCACTTATAGTTACTAGATAAATATAATGACAAAAATGCCATTTCCATTTTAAAATATAAATATAAATTTACGAAGAACCGGTTCTACCTTTTTATTAGGTTACCTGTCAAAACCTTACAGCAACAATCGCCAAGCAATTCAGCAATTCAATTAAACTAAATGTTTTGCTCTCGCGTGTTCACAAATTTCGCTGAACACCCTTTATATTATTGTTATTATTTTGTCTTGAATAACGTTAAAATGTAAAGTTAAAATTGATATAGATGGCTATAGTTTCTATGGCAAAAATCGTAGTTCAGGCCAGGAGCCAAGAGATGGCCTCTGGAATTAATATTTATTTTTACGACTTTTGCACCAACAGCTCTAATGTTGGTAGTACTCGTAAGAAGTTGAACCATATTCACAGAGCGTTTGTATGGAAATTTCATACGACTAGCAGTCAATAATGTCTATGCTTTAAGTTTGCTTTAGTTTAGGTTTGTTTCGAAATTCGAAGAAATTAGTCAGATCTTTTGATCTGGGTGTAATAATAACCCACTTGAGTATTTTAGGTAGATTATACAAAATAGAGCTTTAAAAATGAAACGTGTTAAAACTATAAAGGAAACATTTTCATCTCCGATTGATTTGTTGGCTCATGATTTTTTTCACCACCAAATATTCATCGCTGTCAGATGAAAAATTCATTTATTGTCACTTTGACATTTGAGTCAAATGTCAAAATATATCACATATGTAACTTTTATTTCTTTTATTTTAAAACGTTTAATTAAATATTCTATGTTGCGCACAAAATTTAAAACAATAAATCATCTGATTCGTTGGCAGAAAACAAAAAAATCTAGCAGCTGAGATAGCTTTCTTACAGCTTCTTTAATTTCCTTTATCGGTGTGCTATTTAAAAACAAACGTTTGATCACTTTTATATTGTTAATGGCTTCCTTCCAGTTTCGTGTTTTAATTGCAGACTTTAATCAACTGATTTTGCTTACAAAATTAATATTATAAGAATTTTTCTTTACTTAATTTTGACGTTACAGTTCGTTTGCTTATTGTAATACCAAATTCATTCGATGTAGCCTTACATCTGCACTTGTAAAATTAATTATTGAAGTAAATTGTTGTGGTGATCACATTCATAAATATAAAAAAAAATTTCGATGAAGTGAGTGGTCAAGCAAAATCGGTAAATAAATTTAACTATAAGGATTAGGGTCGGATTTTCGACCCAGATTTTTCGTCATTTGAGTTGAGAGCTTGATTTGGAGTTGAGTTGAAATGGTGTTGAGCGATTCTGAAACATTTTGTTAAGCCAACTCCTCGACCCAGGTTTTTCGTCACATATTTCGACTCGACACCGCTGAGCGAGTGAGATCGAGTCGAACGAAGCTCATTTCAACTCAATACCCGTTTACAAAGGGTCGAAGCGAGCTTCAAGCTCGCTTCAATACCTCATATAAACGTAGTAATAGAAAACAGATGAACTATTTGGTTGAATGTCCGTGCAGGTGCATATAATTATATTATGTTACACAAAATAGCGAGCTCATTTTAGGCAATCGTTTATTTTTTGTCGAAACACAAACTTTTCGGTTGCTTTAACCAAGCAGTTTTGGAACTAAAAATTAAAAATTGAATGTCCGCGCCTAGCCTAAATAAAATGTTATATTTCAAATCTTGCAAGCAACTTGCTCATCAAAAAATGCCATCCCGTCTACGTCACATCAGTAAATGCACAAAATTTGACACGCAGTGTAACGTGTAAGTACCCAACTTGCTTACCAGTACTTGCTCGTCTAGTCTTCAATTTAAAAAAATCTCGTCATGTATCTCACTTGTCATTCTCTTTATATTTCAAGAAGAACTAAAAACATCAATTTTATATACTGAAAATTTGGCAACTTTAGGAAAATGAAAAGATAAGCCTAGTACTCAGATCGAGACAAGACAAATTTTATCTCTAAAATTTTAATCTCTACAAAACTTTTCCAAATCTCGCGCAAGTTTTAAGTTGGAGAGAATAAATCTAATTTAATGTGTTTTTTAGTGTATCTCTGGAACGGGTGGTCTTACAAAAGTATAGAATTAATAACAATCTAACTTGCTGTAGTGCAATCTCAGATACCATTAGGAAAATTTACTCTGGATTACGTTCTCTGAGATCTTCTTCAAACTTATTGCTTCCCAATATGAAAATCCGCCTCATTAAATCATTAATTATGCCATATTTCGTTTTTAATTCTTCTGTGTATCCAATTTTGGACAGTGAATGTAGGCGCAGATTGAACGTTGCATTCAACGATTGTATTCGGTTTATTTATAATGTACCTAGATATTCGAGTGTTGCCAATCTGCGTCATACGCTCTTTGGTTTTAACCTTGATGAGCACCTCAAGATCAGGCTAGTTTTGAATCTCCACAATATCATTCACAACAGGTGTCCTAACTATCTGAGCGAAATAATTAATTATGCCCATTCCCAAAGAGGTTTGAAACTAATTTTACCACGTTTCGCATACAGTATAGCGGAACGCTCATTTTACGTTTCTGCAATTCGTTTATGGAATGCTCTTCCAAATGAGTTGCAAAGTACTGCCGCGCCCACAGCATTTAGAAGGAAATTATTTTTGCACTATAAAAATCAAACTTAGGAACATAGAATTATCTTGCACATATCCTTTTTCTTATCTTTTTCTATTTTTTTTTCTCTCTCTCTTTTTAAATACATTCTTTGCTTTGTCCTATTTCTTAAACTTATCTTATTTCTTCTTTCAGTTTTTTGCAAATAATTTAAAGTTATATACAATTATATTTTTGAATTCAGTTGTTTATCCTAGCTTTAAGAAGTATGTTTCATATTTTTGAATATTTAAAAAAAACTATGTTACTTGTAAAACTATCTATACTCTAAAAGATTTTGATCTTAATAGGCGTTTTTCTTTTTTAGCCCCGAGCAGGGCACAGAGCGGGGCCTGAGCGCTCAGAGCTCGCTCCGAACCGAGCGTGACCTGAGCGCTCTGAGCTAATTAAGAAACACATCTGAGCACTGAATTGTCATTGTATCATTTTTCAAATAAACCAAATGCCGAATTTTTCTCCAGCGAAATTTCCTGGAACGCTATTTTTTTTTCACTCCGGTGTCTATCCGCAACTTGTTCCTTTTTAATGATTCTATCAAGAACAACATCATCTGTTTCGTCCACTTCACCCCTTCGAAAACAAAAAATATTATACACTGCTCATAATTACATATATTTATATTTCCTTACCTTCACTGGGAGAACAACCAGCTTCGCCCGCCATTTCCATTGTTTTGATTTTGTGTTTCTGTTTTTCTTTTACTATCATCCCTTCCAAAAAATTCAATGAAGTTAGCCGCGCTCAGCTTTTTGCTCCGTCTGCTCGGTCATTTATTATCGAGCTCATCGAGCGAGCCCCGTTCGAGCTCTGAGCTAAAAAAGAAATGCAAGTTGAGCGCTCAGGGCGCTCTGGGTTAAAAAAGTAACATAGTTCTTTTTTTGACAGTTCAGTGCCCCGCTCCGAGCTAAAAAAGAAAAACGCCTAATGTGTCATTGTAAATTGAATGTTTCTTCGAAATAAATGAAATGAAAATGAAGTCGTTCATACCTTTTTGGAATCTCCTCTCGATGCTTTCAAGAGAAGCTTCAGCACCTTTTACATAAAACCAGTTTTGACAAAAATCACTTTCGGAACGTCAAAATTTGTCCCGCAAAATAATGCTTGTATCATTCTTTTTCCTGGCAAAATTTAGTGGAGACATTTTGTAGAGCAATTCACAATAGTATTAATTTTGAAACGTTTTGTAGAGATTAAAATTGTAGAGATAAAATTTGTCTTGTCTCGATCTGCGTCCTAGGCTTAAAGATCTAGACAAACAGAATGCAGGCTTCATCTTCGGGTTCTCTATGTTATTCAAAATCATACGCTGTTATTCCAATACGAACAAAATACAAAACGTGGGAGAAAAATAATGTCAGGGTGATCCAAAATTTTAGTTTAAATTTTTTTTGTCAGTTTCAAGCACATTTAAACCATTGCCCCCATTTTGTTTGACATCAGAAAAACTGCACCTTCTGCTCACACCACCCGCCACTGTTCTTGGTTGATTATCTTAATTGCTATTGTGAATTCTGTAACGAGTAGTAGCCAAGGAATATGCCCATCTAAGGTCTCACTTAATACAAAATGTCAACTTTACATCTGAACGTAGTGTGACGTTTAGCAAAAACGTCAATCGCGATTGATTTATTTTGCGAAACAAAATTTTCTTCTTAAAAAAAACATTTAATCGTAGTTATTTCCAATTCTTCTTGATTATAATGTCCGATAAAGCACCACCAACTTCCTCAGGTATCGTCCTACCCATAAGTTCACTGAATATACATAATAACACTCAAAATATTATCCCTCCCTTATGAAAGCAGGCACACATACCCCAGGTTGGAATGATCCACCAAATCTACAATTCAATGCCCTCCCAGCAACTGCTGCTAGTGGCAAAACCAAACTAAATCTCAACAAGAGAATTGCATTTCCGCTCCAAGGTGGCCCAGCAACTTCCAAACCAACGGCAATAGTTCAACCCAATCAGACCTGTGCGCCGTTGCCCCTGACAATGCCACCACTAGTGGTGGCGTCCAATAGTCAACACCCAGTTGCTGTTGTTCATCCAATGCCCAATATAAATGCACCACCACCATCCCAACCTCCGACGGCAGCAGCTCAAACTTCGCCACTTCAACCTCCAACGCCACCCTTCCAGGAGCCGCTGCCCGATGATGCCCAACAATTTGCTCTGGGAATTCTCCGTTTGCAGCTGATCAAAGTTCAGGAGTCCCCCAATGTCCGTCTTGATGAAATCCAGCGACGGGTCGGTGTAATGGAGCAACTCTGGCAATCGGGAAACTTGACCATGCCAATTCAGGCAAAAATCTATAAAATTGCAAAAGGTTCCCCTTTTTTAATAGAAAATGTCTTGACCTATTTTACACTTGAATTGTTATCCCGTTTAGCTGTAGAGACCAATAGCTTGGCGGAGGCAATGGAAACCTACACATCTCTGGTCCTGAGCCATTCCAATGAGTGCTCTACCTGGGCCGTGGCTCTACGACACATAATCTTGACTCTTCAACCGAATAATGCACGCCCCCTTCCGACGGTCGACGAACACCAGAACACCACCTCGGCCAGCAACAGCAGCAGTCCCCAGGCAGCGACGAACTGCGTTCTCGTTCCAGCAATGCCACGAATCACAAATCCCAACGACAGAGTAAACCCAGTACAACACATTTGATTGTCTCCCCCACAACAGCAGCTGGACGAATCTTGAGTTCTTGTATTGTATTGTGAAAGGCCATTTAATGTTTCGTCGTCTTCATAAATCTCTTCACGCCCACACGACACACCTTCTTTTCAGCGCGGAGTTTCCACTTGGAAACTTGGCTCTGATTTTTTTTTATTTTAAAACAAAAAATAATGTGAAAGGAAATGCATGCATTCAACTACTGTTATATTTATTTTAAATAAAAAACAAATTAATTATATTTTTATGAAAAACCGCCACGTTTCAAGGGAACGACATCCGGAAATGCGGGAACAACCTATTTTCTCCTACCTACCACGGCAACGGTTCTCCGTTCTGTTCGAAGAAGCCACCGTTGTGCGATGCGTTCATATTCATTAGGCTCTCTACGACGGTTTTTGTGCTTGTATCGACATCCAGATCTGCTTTCGGGCCGCCCATGTCCGTGCGCACCCAACCGGGATGGATGCAAACGCAGAGCACCTTGCCGTCCTTCAAATCGTAGCTCATTGATTTGGTGGCAGCATTGAGGCCAGTCTAAAAGTTTTCAATATAAACAAAACATCTAATTCAAAGGCCTACTTACTTTTGAAGTTCTGTAAGAATACATGCCACCCGAGTCATTCTTTTCCATCGACGCCCGTAAGGAACTCATATTAATGATGGCAGCTCTATTCAGACCCATCGGCAGCGAATCGTTGGCTTTAGAAGCTTTTAATAAAAGTGAAGCAAAGGCCTTCGAGAAAGAAGTTGATTGACATTGGTTGTTTTAAGTCTTTTAATTAACTTACCTTTGCCATCATAACAGACGCAACGGTATTAGTTGTGAAGGCGTCAATCATCGAGTCAGCCTCTACAGAATTAAGACGAACCAGCTTTGAAGTTATTCCAGCATTGTTAATGAGAACATTGAGTCCATCGTCTTTGACAATGTTGCCTACATCGGTGACCAGCTTACCATAGGAGTCAAAGCGCTTTAGGTCTTTGAGGAATAAAGCTTAATCTGATATTTCTGAAATCAAAATTGTGAGTTACCTATTTCGAGGATGTGAAGGTTACTGTTTTGAGCTCCGAGGTCCCTTAGATCCTGCAATTATTTTTAAATTTAATAAAAATATCAAGTGTGTGTAATTGAATTCAACGACGGACTGGAGTCAAGAAGGACGTAGGTACGACTAGGGCAGACTAAATCCTTTTTGTTGAATCCTTTCATTGGGTTCTCCTCTATGAAATATTTATAAAAGCAGTTGGTGTTCATTTTGAATTTCGGATAACTATACTTTCGGATTAGCTATGTATGATTTTTCAGGCATAGATGTTTCTTGTAGTTTTTGAAAGTAAGTACCTTAAGCGGAACTCGAATATCTGTGGCATACATTTCCAATAAAGGCATTGATGTCTGTGAATTTTCAACCTTCGTGAATTGTTAAGTTTGCGACACACTTAGCATGAACGCACAGAAAAATTCTTCCGTGGAAAATAACAAGGAAAAAAATGATGCTATAATTGAGTGGAATCGTCAAGTGCGAAGTTGGGCCCGAGGGTAAACTGATGCATTCCGATTCCCTGAAGTTTAAGGGAAGGATTTTTCACCAGAACATTGGAGGGATACAATCCGGGCCAGCGAGTTTGTGAATGTCAAGATATTCGAGACCTTGCAACTAGGAATAGGAAAAAGATTGTACCCATGAAAGGAGGAGTCATATCACTCTCTTGCAGAGTCCAATTAATAGCAAACTGTGGTGCAAGAAAATTGACATTATTTAGTGATATAGTCTTTATTTATTTATGTTAAAATGTTTACTTCCCTTGGGACATGTCATAATTTGTTGCCCTACTTTAAAAAAAATTAAAAATCTGGTCTGTCTAATATGACCATTATAGGTCTTCTAGGTTGTTTGAACTTATTGCAGTTTTCCTCAGTACGATTGGCTTTATAACATCGGAAACTTACTTCTCTAACCAACACCCAACACCCCTTATCGACAATATGCTTTGATGAAGCAGTTCGTGGTGTGTGTTAGGGGTAACAAAGCAGTTTTTTTCTGTCTCATCTTTCAATTTTTTTTCTCTTTTGCACTTACGTTATTCGAAAAGTCGCACGCGTCTAGATGCATCGTGTATTAGCAGACAATGTCTGCTATTACACGATGAATCTAGATGCATGCGCCTTCTTCGAATTCTTCTTTGATATTTCGTCCACTGATTCAAGCGCTATTACACGTTGAAACCAGATTCATGAATCCAAGTTGACAGTTCTCTTTATTTTTCATTTCGGTGTTGGTCAGCGTGTGTGCTCTTTAAAATAAAGAAGCAATCAGAAAGAAGTATTTCTATGCATTACATTGAAGTATACTCCTCGGACAACGAAATCATATGAAGCAGAATAGAAGAAAAACGGACAAGGGAAAAGAGAAACGTCAAATTGTTGCACCGAAAATTTTACCCACGCGACACAGGGCAGTTTTTTCTCCATCTCATCTTTCGATTTTTTTTTTCTCTTTTGCACTTACGTTGTTCGAAAAGTCGCACGCGTCTAGATTCATCGTGTAATAGCAGACAATGGAATATACCTAATAGGCATGATACAACTAAACAAGATAGCGCTTTGCGCATGTTGGTCCTGTAGCTGTCAAATGTCATGACGTCATCGAGGCACAACCAAGTTATTTTTTGGCGTAATTTTATTTACTTTTACTTTGATTTCCGTTCTCTGATTGTAAGAAAGAAAATAATTTGGCTAAACTTTTTTAAATAATTTTGAAATAGATCTTTGTTTGTTATAAAATAAATAGAAGTGTATATATAAAATGGGTAGTACCTATTTGTTCAGTTTATGAATGTAATAATAACACATCACGAAAAAAAACGGCTGACACAAGTTTTCATAAATTTCCAAAAACGAAATTTAAATCTAGCAAAACAGTGGATTTTGTTTTGCAAAAGGAAAGATCCAATAAACATTCAGACTGCAAAAATTTGCAGCTTACATTTTATGAAAGATGATTTCATTAATAATGTGAAATTTTAAATGGGTATATTAAATATAATATTACCTTAATATATTTAAAGGAAAAACTACTTTTTTTCATGTAGGATTCACTCCATTACGTCGTTTGAAACCGGATGCAGTTCATACAGTCCACATTGAAGTAACTTCTGTACAAATTCAATCAACATCAACAGAGCGATCAAAACGAATGTATATGAAAAAAAACTAAAGAATCAGTTTCAGTTAACAACTTGCTCCAAGAAGCAGTTCCGGAAATCGAGCCAGAAATTCACAATGAAAATGAAAGTTTAAGGTCGAACGCTCCAGAGCCCATGTTACTATCAACATCTTTAAATGAAATAAAAGAGGTAAATGAAGAAATGTATGTAACATTATGGAAAATATAGTTGCATTTCTTTATTATTTATCATTTTATTATTTTTAGAAAAAAGTTACGTTCCGAAAATGAGAACTTGAGTACAAAGTTGTCGAGTGCGGAAGGAAAAATAGAACAATTAGAAACTCGAATGAAAAAATCTAAATTTCATCAAAAGAACTTGGAAAGCAAGTTGCTTGAAATATATACACCAGGAAAATTAAAAAAAATTAAAAATTAGTTGCCTGAAAAGATCTCAATGGTCGGAGGAGGATATAGCTTAGGTCTATAAGCTTATACTCCTCCAGTTCAAGAGCATACACATTGCTAAAAAGAAAAAAATTCCCGCTTCCCGCTATTCGAACGCTTCAAACATGGGCACAGAAGCTAGATATAACACCAGGAATCATGATGCCAATAATAAAAATCATGAAAGCGTCGAAGGAGTTGACTCGGAATCAGAAACTATGCTTTTTTAGCTTTGATGAAATGAAAGTCAAAGAAACATACTGTTACGACAGAACTACGGACACGACACTCAAACCAGCCTCTTACGTACAGGTAGGGATGCTAAGAGGTAATCGTAAAATTAAATAATTTATGAAAGCATCCTTTTAATTAAAAAAAATTGCATCAGACCTTATAGGAAAATGGAAACAGCCAATTTTTTACGATTTTGACTGCAAAATGACAAAAAATATTTTGTTGGAAACAATACAAACTGTAGGTAACTGTAGCTTCACTATAGTTGCAATAACAAGTGACTTAGGTGGTGCAAACCGAGGGTTGTAATATACTAAGCGTGAAGTCAACATGGATAAGCCATGGTATGAAATCGGTAACTTTTACAAACTTAACTTCCTTATTTACGCAATATTATTACTGCAGGTTCTTACACGGAAAAACAAAAATGTATGTTTTCGCTGACGTTCCGCATCTCATAACGGATTTATGCTCAACGGAAATATTGTGAAAAAGGATATCATTTTAAAACTTCTTTCGTTCACATCTGGAGAGTTGAGAATTACTCACAAAATTTCTCTAAAGAACATTAATGTTGTCCAAGCGGATCGCCAAAAGGTGAAACTGGCAACAAAATTGTTTTCGCATACAGTATCTAAAGCACTATCGCTGGCAGTTAGTCTAGGTCTTCTACAATACGAAAGCTGGGAAGAATCCTACAATTTATTAAAAAATGTACGTATATGTAGATCAACAAGTAAAACTAAACCATAATACTATTTTTTTTTTCACAGACAAACGATTGGTTCGACGTAATGAACGTCAGGTCTGGTAATGTGAAATAAACAAATTTTAATGTTCAAATTATGTAATCCGTTTCTTGATTTCCATTTTTTTAGGAAAATTTTTTAACATAGTAAAAGTTAACACATCTATTGAGAGTGAAAAAGAAAAGGATTTGCCAATGGCATACGATGGCCTGGAGGGCACTCTTGGGTACACCATGTAGATGAAGGAGGACTTTCTAAACCATCAGAGGAAGTAATGGCCCACATGTTGTCACTTCAAAATGTTCAAAATTGTAGAAAACAAAAATTTAAAGAAAAGAAAATATAAAAAAATAATAACTTAAAACTTTGTATTTATTTCAATTAAAATAAACATTTGCAAACGAAAATACAAGACGGCAAGATTAGGATAACTTAGGCGCCAAGAAATTATAACGGTTTTTTGTAGAACAGTTTAATACAAGGGGGGGGGGGGGGGGCTCTATCTAGTTTTAAATTAAAAATTTTAAATTTAATATTATAGAACAGACTTCTGGCTTTCAAAACCGGTATAGTAATTTATTGTAAGTGTTGCCGTTGTTTTTTAATATTTTTTTTCAATTTTAGTCATTTTTTAAATAGCCCCTACCTCCTAAACGGGGCGAGATAGACCCAACATCTTATAGTAAAAAACGCTTGTATTTGACCCTTCTACAAAAATCCGTTATCAATTTTTGGCGTCTAAGTTATCGTACTCTCCCCCACAAGACAAACTATTTTTAATTCATTTCAATGAGTTTCACAGGCTTCGCAATCACATTTACCACAGTGAATGTTATCACATCAAAGAACATAATATTTATAAAGTAAATAATTTCACTAATAAACTAATAGAATGTACACATGTTGAACATAAATAATTAATTTATCTATAAAAGATGAGAAAACACTGCTTAGTGCCTCGATGACGTAGATGCGTAGAACGAGAGCAAAATAAGAACGCGAAGGCGCTATCTTGTATAGTTGTATCATGCCAGATAGGAGCGGATAAATTCCTTCGCATTTCATTCTCTTGCTTCCAGTCAACTACAACTACTAAAGTTCGAGTTTTTTTTTGTGCTAGCTGCTGTAGCCAATTAACTACCTTTTCATCGTTAATTGTGTATGCATTACTTGTATTTTTACATTTTGCATATTTATTAACCATCATGGCACCAATTGGAAACAGTAAGTCATATTGAACATCATTTTTATCACACACAAAGAAACGGTTTAAAACAAGTCACTTCTCCCATCCGCATTCTGTCCTCTCTCGCGACAAGAAAAAAAGAGGAAAAAAACGAAAACACTCACCACAGCTTGTTCGACATTACGGCATGTTGCAAAAATGTGTTTCGGTGGTTTTGGTAAATTGAGGAACGTCTTGACCAATCCCAATCCAAGTCCCCGGTTGCAGCCCGTTATTAAAATCGATTTCATTGTAAAACTCGCACAAATCCGACTTCAACAAACCGAAGAATTGTCTAGAACTTTGCCTGTCGTATGTTTCGTTGTGGAAAAAAATATGTAACTCGACAAGCTTAGCTCTGATTTTTATTGTTAGTTAGTGTTAATGTGATTACGATCCGGTAATAGTGTTTGAACAACACAGTCGAGAGCTATTCGCGAAGAAGTTTTGCTCTGAATAGTAAGTATCCCGTCTCCACAGCCACAGTTTAGAGAGTGATGGCAAAGAACTATACTCTGTTCAATTTATACCTATTTGCAGTACAGGGAAGATAGGATATTTGTCTTTCAGTCTGACCATTATGGATTTCAATAAGATATCTTTAATTAAAAGCTATTTGCTACCAAAAGCTCGAAAAAGCTTAAATCCTGAAAGTTACGTAGCACAAACCAAAGAAAATGCCATATGAATTTCTATCAACTCGACAATGGTTACTCTGATTCAGTGTTTTTGTTTTTTTAAATAAACACAAGGGTTGGTTGCAAATTGGCGATCAGTCTTCTTTGTATTTCACCCGTGGAGCAGATAGGTCATGGTGGTCTTTACGTGAGCTCAAAGAAAATTACACAAACAATTTTAGTCGTTTTTTATTGGTTATACATTTACCAATAAGAAACGGGAGCGTAGTTTTGCAAAAGTTTTATTTTTCGTGAGGTTGGCAGGTTTTGATTATTCGAGAATGTGTTCGGTGATATTTGTTCATTTCATGGTAAATTTTCACAAGAGCCAAAATTATGTGGTTTGAAATATTAATTTACGATTAGACTGTAAACGTTAATACGAGTAGTCAATGGTCAAAATGTTGCCTCTTAGGTTAGTTAAGGTTGTTGGGCTGACAATTGATGTTGCTATTGTCACACTTAGATCAATGTAGATCCATTGTGTTACCCGTGAGTGTTATCACTCTTTCCTGATAAAACCTATGTATTTTATTAATCAGTCAAACCATTTTGAGGCATTGACTAAGTTCAATATGTGTATTCCTGAAATATTAGAAATATCTTCTAGATTATCAAAGAAGTAGCTACCAAGCCATTTCCTTCTCTGATGGCATAGTGACGGGCAATGACAGAGAAAGTGTGATGTGTCTTCATGTACCTCTTCATCACCACATCCTCTGCATAGGTCATCTGTACTTAGTTTCATTTTAAATTTATGGTATTTCAATAAATTATGTCCGGTGATTATGCTCGTAAGAGAGCGAAGGGACTTCTTACT
This sequence comes from Chrysotoxum bicinctum, assembly GCA_911387755.1. Lineage (NCBI taxonomy): Eukaryota > Metazoa > Arthropoda > Insecta > Diptera > Syrphidae > Chrysotoxum > Chrysotoxum bicinctum. Next base: position 92,257,043 of record OU426989.1, on the reverse strand, counting down.
AAGTTGTATAATTTTGTCAGTTCTCTGCTTGTTAAAGCAGGGCCATATTTTCCTAGTAGTATCACAGGTTTCAAGTAGACTCCACCTTTTATTGGATTTCCTTAGGATTATATCTGAAATTTTCTGTTTAATGTTGCAGAGTGGGATGCTTACCATCTCTCCTTGACTAGCGTCGAGCGCTGATCCCTGTCTTGCCAACTCATCGGCATTTTCATTACCTGGTATGCCGCTGTGTCCCGGTACCCAGCAGGGTCTAATATTGTACTGCGTGCCAAGAACCTTAAGCTCTTCGCGGCACCAGGAGACAAGCTTCGATTTTATCACAGTGGCAGAAATCGCTTTTATTGCCGCTTGGCTGTCAATGTAAAAGGTGATATCAGCCCGTGGTATCGCCATCATTGATACCTGTCTAGCAGCTGTTGTCACTGCCAGGACCTCCGCTTGGAAGACACTGCTATGATCTGGGAGCCTAAGTGAGTTGTTTAGCTCAAGAGGTTCTGACAAAAAACCTGCACCAACACCTGTGTCCATTTTGGAGCCATCAGTATAGATTGCTATTTCTGATTCACTGGTGTAGGGTTGGTTGTTCAGCCATTCTTCTCTGCTTGGAAAGGCAGTTTGGAATGGTTTATAAAAGTCAAGCTCGGGTGTTGTATAATCTGTAATGATGCTATCACCCAAGTATTTCTGAAGAATTTGAGCATGTCCTATTGCGCTGTTTTTCCAGGTATTAGTCTGGCTTAGCCTTAAGGCGCTATATGCTGCGGATTCTTGTACGAAAAGGTCTAGGAGTTTCAGGTTGAGTATCGCCTCCAACCCTGCAGTTGGTGTGGATCTCATGGCACCCGTAATCCCAATGCACGCGAGTCTCTGTACTTTTGCCAGAGTTTTGAGGTTCGTGCTTTTTTCCGTTGCATTCCACCATACCAAATTACCATAGGTTAGTATTGGTCTGATTATCGCCAAATACATTCACCTGATAATTTTTGGACTAGGTCCCCAGGATTTCCCAAAGATTCGGTTACAGGAGTAGAATGCAATCATGATCTTTGCATGACCTGAAATCTTCAGCGGGGTGCCTTCAATTGAAGGTATTCTGAAGTTTGGTATTTTCCTTTTATTAGTGAAGAGGACTAATTCTGTTTTTGACGGGTTAACCATTAGGCCGCACTTTCTAGTCCATCTATTAACCTTAGAAAGGGCGTATTCAATCTGTTCACTGATAGTGGGTAAGAATTTACCTGTAGCTAATAACGCAAGATCGCCAGCGTAGGCTACTACCTTTACACCACAGTGTTTTAAATTAATGAGAGTTGTGTTCATAACCAGCACCCAAAGGAGTGATGGTGATAGAACTCCCCCCTGTGGGGTGCCCCTGGATGTGGATACTCTCATCTGTATCCCAGCCAGTTCCGAGTTAATTTGCCTGTTCTTTAGCATGCACATAACCCAACTTATTATCGAATTATCGATTTTATTGTCTACTAGAGCTGCCTTTACCGCTTTATTGTTCAAGTTATTGAAGGCTCCTTCAATATCGAGAAACGCAGCAAGGGTGAAGTGCCGTTTCTACACTCTTCCCCTTTGTGTAGGCGTGCTGAGCTGGGGATGAATCAACCAGTTTCAGAGTACCACGAATATGTAGGTCTATCAGTCTTTCAAACGTTTTAAGAATAAACAATGTCAGACTAATTGGCCTGAAATCTTTTGCTTCTATATGACTGGGCTTGCCAGCTTTTGGAATGAAAACCACTTTGACTTCGCGCCATGATAAAGGAACATATCCCCATTTTAAACTGTTAAGGAATATGTTTTTCAGGAGCGGTATTATTTGGATTTCGCTTTTCTGTAGCATCATTGGGAAGATGCCATCAAGGCCAGGGGATTTATATGGAGAAAAGGAATGGATTGCTCATCTTATCTTTTCTTCCGTTATAATATCCAATGGTATAATGTGTTCCGTGTAGGATTCTGTTTCCAGGTTGCTGTCATTTGACCCGCAACCCGGGAAGTGAGTATTTATCAGGTGCTCAAGAGTCTCATTGCAGGACTCTGTCCAGCACCCAGTGGGCGTTTTAAGAGATCCTAAAGGGATTGAATCCTTGGAAAGAATTTTCCTTAGTCTAGCTGATTCGTTTGTCCCTTCGATTTCTCTGCAAAATGTTGCCTCTTAATGCGTATGCATGTTCCCTATCTATCACGTGAGAATATGAAATTCATCGAAGGATGGCTGCGATGCCAAACGATTAAAAAGGACATGAAAATGACTTTTTTCTGACCGAGCCTTTATTTAACTTTGTGTACATACATGCCATTAAGATTTGATTTTATTAATAATTTTGCCACTTGTTTGACAACAAATTTGTCAGTGATGTTAATTCAGCATAAACCACATCTTTACGTTTAATTCTTACAAAAACATATACTTTTCCAACGCATCCCTTAGCTTATTCAAAAGTGGATTGTTTATTCGTAGGTTCACTTAATGAGTCTGAAATATCTACTTAATTAAACTGATTTGTTAAAAGAAACTCAGAAATTATGTATAGCCCTTTTCTGTTTTGGATCTTTATTCATTTCAATTTGTATTACTTTAAAGTCCCGTAAATGTAACCGAAAAAAAAGTTAATGTAGACAAGTCTGCTTTTGTTCGGCGGCTTCTGAATTGTTTTTGACTAAGCTAACTTAAAGGATCGTCTTGCTTCAGCCACCTGAAACATGTTACCAATGTTACCTTCTGCACTAGACCAAATACGATTCACCATTTTAATTTTTTTTTTAATTTTATTTTCAAACGCTTGTGTTCAGCATTTAACTGTGGTCAGTAGTTTTCGTTTGACAACTCGGGCCTAAAAGGCATTTTTCGATTTTATCTCTTAGCAGCGCCTGATCATGTCGAGTACGCTCTGAGGAGAGATTGATCAGAGTTCTGAGATTTATTAATGAAACGCACTGAAGCACTGAACTGTCAAATACATCGATCTGCATACATATTTAATTGTTTGTTTGTTTTAATTTCGTCGTCTGTCTGTCATATCACAAAAAAAACGAGCTCAGCTTTTTATATCTGCTCGGTCATTTTATTCTGAGCTCATAAAGTTCGCTCCGAGCTACATAGCTCTGATTGAAAAAACAAAACCAACTTAAGCGCTCTGATGTATCTGTTTTTTTGACAGCTCTGTTCTCTGCTCTGAGCTTAAAAGAGGAGTTTTTCTTTTTTTGTTCAAGGTGGAGCGTGAATCATCAAAAAATAAACTGTTTTTTTTTTTTAGTTCACAGCGTTCAGAGCTCTTCGTTCTTAGCATGTTCTGAGCGTGTTCAGAGTGCGCTCTATGAGCTCAAACTCTGTTCAGAGCTCTATTCTGAACTTAAAAAGAAAGACGCCATATGCTCACGTCAACACAGATCATTATTATGCCGGATATACACATGTTCAAATGCATGACCAGCATTTGCAAGTGTATTAGTGAAAAAGTCACACGTATAGATTGGATGTAGGATTGAAGCAAAATCAAAATCTTTTGATTTTCTTTCAATCTAGCGTCCTGCATTGAAGTAGTGTATATGCAAAATTGATGATTGATCATGCATTTTTTGGTTCATTTGCGTATAGTACGTTGAAGAGATGAGAACACAGCACAACGTAAGCACAGATTTAAATATTAAAACAGTAAACAAAAATTGTATGATGAAATGGACAGACAAAATAAAACAAATTACTCGCATAGAATTGAAAAAATCCCAAAGAAATTCGTTAAATCACAATTTTGCCGAAAAAAAACTCACAAAGCGCAATATGTCCTCTCACCACAACGTCGATGTAAAAACAAAAGATTGAAGACTTATGCTTGATATGTGTATATGCAACTTCAACCCCAAATTACCAATCCACTTGCATATGCTTTGAAATGAGGCTAGTTCAGGCCACAGGGGCAACCTTAGTGCTATATTTAAGGACGATGTATGTGTATGCACGATATGCATATCTGAGGCTCAATATCCAATTTTATTTATGACTTTTTGGTGTTTGTTTTTGTCGGTCAATCCTAGATGTTTTAGAAGTATATCTGAAAGATACAAATAAAATAATGGATAAATGTCAATTTATAAATAGTCGAATATAATAATTATTGGATAGCCACATAGGCCTCGACCATTTCGGCAAAGGCCCAGATTACTACCAATGTTTTCATCTTTGATTTTATGTATAAAAGTTGTACATACCTTTTTTTTTTTAAATTTCCATACTTCTTCGACAGTGGTATCTAAAATTTTAAAAACAAATATAACGTAAAATAATTATTATAATAGTTATAAATAAAGAAAAATAAAATACTTACCAATAAGTGTCAACTGTCCGCCACGTTTGATGCAAAAACACATTTTTTATGCAAATCAAATTTGACATATCGATCTGTATAGCTTTGTCTCACTCTTAAAGGAGTTAAAACATATAAATCCACTTTGTGACGGCCATTTTTTTTACGGCGAATTAAAACTATTATATATTTCCAATGAACGATCTATAATCATTGTAATAGATGATTATGGAAAGGTAAAAATTCAAAGGAAAGAAGGAATTTAGCGTCAGTTACACTTTGAAAACAATATTAGAAAATGTAATAGTAAATAATAATTTAGTAAACTAATAAAAAGTAATTAGGATAAGATTCTGCAATATAGATACTGTGATATTAGATGTAAGGTAGCAAAAATTGAATAGTACAATATTAGTAAATTATGTTAGTAATATTAACTACGCTGCATGTATGGGAGTGAAGAGGACAGGTGTTTGATTGGATAACTGATGGGTAGGATCCAACTATCTAGCAGTTATAGATCTATATACTTAATAAAACAAAGAAGTTTAGTTATGTAATAAGGGTCTTGGTGAACAAAAGAAAAGAAAAGCTAATCAATTAAGTTGTGATTTTCTTGCCGAATAAAAGTAATTCTTTCTGAGAGATTTTTATCGAATTTATATTTAAATTTAAATTCAAGTTTGAAAAAAGTGTGAAATTAAGCAAAATTTAACAACTTAAACTTAAAGAGAATTTTAATTTGAAAATCAAATTGGAAAAAAAAAAAAGGTGAATACACAGTGGAGGAATTATTCAGAAGCACCATTTATATCTAATAAAGTAATAATATATTAAAATTCCTAAAAACGCAGAGGTATGTAGTTTTAACACATATAGAGAATGGTAGCCTAATTGGGGAATTTTCGTACTTTCCTGGCTTAGGTACATATTCGTGATTCTGAGGCTTTACAAATCAGAATAGACACAATAGGTGCCTCTGCTTGTATAAGGATACAGGAGCCCTGTCTCTACCATCTTCAAGAAGAAGAAATATAAGTATGTAGCAAGGAATTCTGTAGCCATATATAATTGAAGAATCAGGATCGTAGGAAGGAAAGAAGAAGTGTTAAGAAAGTTCCAGAAGCCGTCCACAAGCATATAGAAAAAAAAAATTAAAGTGAAAGAAATAACGAAGTGAACAAAGAAGAAGAACAAGTAACAAAGAACTAAGAACTAAGAGCAAATTAGTGAAATAATAATTTTAAATTTTTTTTTATCAATAATTATTTCAATTTTAATTTATCTTTATTTCAAAGTAAATTTAGTTTTTTTTTAATTTGCTATAGTAAATTGGAATTTTAAATGTAAATCACAAATCTGTGCTTAAATGAATTGCTATTTCTACGTACACAAAAATTTTAAGTGAAATTTAATCAACGATAACGTTCCTGATCTGTGCTGCCGGCAGGACTTCGAGGGACGGGTAAAAACGTGAGTACCTAATAATATAAGAATATAAATTCATTGGGATGATCAGAGTATACCCCAACCAAAATCAACATATAATATTCGTTTAAAGACAGATTTTTGCTTTTTTTTGTATTCTTTAATCTCATCGGATTGAGATAAATTTTGGTTGCCATTTTTAATTTTTATATACCTATGTAATTTATACTTTTAAAAACCTTTTCTTTTGAAATTACAAAATAATTAAATATTTATATTGTTTTTTGAAAGAAATGAATACAAATATCTTTTTTTTTTACTGAAGTTGGAATAAATTTGTAGCAGTGATATTTTAATGATGGTTTGCTAAATCTAAAGCAATTGGTGTGTGGAGAACCGCGTCAAGCCGTCTATAAGGCAAAGTACGAGACTAGGTGTAGATACATGACGAACTAACGGTAGGACTATATAGCTGGAAAGCAATTTAGGGGCTATCTTCCTCAAACTTAGGCCAAGGAAGATAGCAAAGGATATGTCCTTGACATGGGAGGGATGGCCAAGCTTCGCCAACAACATCAGGCCAACCTAATTGCTCCTAGCGAACCATTATCTTGGTGAGACAATGGAATGAAGGTAAAGTCTATTGATGAGATAGAGTAGATTAGATTTAAGGTTTTAGTTATAGTTATAGTATAAGGGGGGGTTAGATTTTTTCCTTTATAATAGGTAAAAATATAGTTTTAGGAATTAGAATAGTTTTTTTTTAATTCAAAGACATATTACCGTACTTTTTCCATTCTTTCACCAGGGTAATGGCATAGGCAAGTGAGTGTGTTATTTTTCTTCTTCAGCTTTCTTCTAATCGTCCAGTTCGTGTCCGTCCGACATAGTTAAGTAGCTTCCTTACCCTTTTTTATTCCTTTAACTTAAATTTTGGCATGATAAATATGAAATTGAGCTAAAAGTGTCTTGATAAGGACAAGAACTCCCCCCGTCCGACGAGCTTAGCTGAGCCGAGACAAGCATGCCATCGTCCTTAAATATAGCACTAAGGTTGCCCCTGTGGCCTGAACTAGCCTCATTTCAGCTTGTCATGCATTTGAACAATGTATATCCGGCATTAGAGTTCAGCAAATAATTTGAATGCACTCTGTAGGCAACGCAGGTACTCACAACTGATGAAATATTTCTATTTATTATTTGTTTCGGTCTTCATCTGGATGCGTCTTCACCAGAGCCATTTTTTTTACATTGATTTTTATACACGTCTTACAGATTTCCAATCTCTTCTATAGCCCGAAGCAATTGCAAGGGTAGGTGGGTTCTCTGCACTTTTTATGTTTTCAAATTCTTGTGTTTCATATCCTTCCTACATGAAAATACAAAACCCTATTGCGGAACATAATGTATGACTCGAATTCAAACTGCAAGTAAATTTCTTCCCATTAAACTCATTTCACGCCAAAGAAAAATTAAGAAGTTAAGCAATGGGTTGAAACGATTAAGTAAATGCAGCACATTATCATGAAATTGTTTATGGTGTATGTTCAAAAACGTCTGTAAAAAGTTTTTAGAACAAACAAAGGTTAGGTTAGGTTAGTGTAACTCTCAGCGTAAATGTTTGTCATTCTTAGACCATTAGTTGGCTCATTGTTATATCACATACATCAAGTGGACTTTCTCCCTACTTGCTGAACCACTCATAACTTCTTACGAAGCGTGCGAGACTACTAATGTCTGTATTTGTCAGATCGCTATAGGATCATTATAGAAGACCTCTCCTGGATGTAGTATCTGTTGGCATAATGGCTCGTGCGTTGTACTGTCATGCAGAAAAGTCTAAAGTTAGATTATCAGCCGCTACAAAAATGTTTTTTCAGGGGTGTACTGAATCTTGCGATGAAATGACAAATCTTCTAAGAGTATCTCTGGTCATAAAAAGTGCGTTCGGGATCTGCAGAAAATTGTATGTCCCCTCCATTCCTGTAATGGACGCACACGGTAATGGTTGAGTAAGTCACACTCTACGAGCCTAAATGGCCTCCTATTTATTTACTGGCTCTTTCTCTAGATGCAGCGTATGTCTTTGAGAAAGGGCAGGGCATGTACAGACAATATGAACAATCAATTCTTCCTCTTCGCTTCTGCAAAAATCGTTGCATATTTATCTAACTATAAGACAGTGTCCGATTATGACACCTATAACGGAACCGATGTATAATCTGCTTAGAGACAACAAACACTTAGAGCGCCTTAGGTCCAGCTGTGGCCAGATTTGTTTTGTCGCCAGACAAGTGATGATGTTGTTCCATCTAAGGCTTGTTTTCTCAATATGATCTTGTTCCAGCATAAATTTCCTTGTAGCGATGGGTATACTTATGTTTGCTTTTTATGGCAAAATAGGCTGAGTAGTTCCAATTTTGGCAGGTTCATCAGCTTTACAATTTCCTGGAATGTCTATAAGCTGCTGTGCCATCTCCTTGAGATATGGTTTTTAGTTAAGGGCTCTTATACAGTTTGTAAAGTAAGAGTTCAGAAATTGTATTAGCGGGTTGGCTATTTCTTAATGGTAATTAGAATTATAAATTTTCGAAATAGTACTAGCGGAATCAATTATATAACGAAGTATAGTTTATAATGTGCCTTCATTCTTAGCAATTTCACTAGGTCGTTAAGATTGATTATCTAAACTTTAATCGATAAAACTAATTAAAATACGGCGATAGCTATAGCGCTATCTTTACTTCAAGAAATATTCCTGTGTTCAAGTTATTAAGAGTAAACTACTCATTGTATTTTTTTTAATTTCATACCATGAGCACGATACTAAAATCATACATACATATGTATCTAATCTTATCTTGTATTCAAAATTATTATCTCATTAAACCCTTGTATGTTACGAATTAGATAAATATTTTTTAGCAATTAATTTTTTAACAAAAAAAATTAATTAAACTTTGTCCCCCGCATTTCATATCAGTCCCCTGGAATATTGAAACGGTCGAAAAAATCAAAAACTAGAATATCGATTGAGTTTCCAGTAATGGAAATTTGAAGTACCAAGTCTCCTTACAATAAAATCGTGGTGCAACTCGATTCTGTTTCTTATGTTAGTATTGTGAAAAAGACATTTGTGCAAGAAGTCGTGGATTGTCCGTTTAGTTTGTCAGTCCTCTGGTGAGTTTTTACGAAACAAATTTGTGTGTAAGTAGGCATCTTTTTTAACAGTATAATATAGGTTTGATAAAACTGTAATAATATATATATTTTTTTGATTTTTTAAGTAAAACCTTAATATCTTTTTTTGCGGAAAAACCATGAAAAACCTCAGTCCCCTGGTCTCAGTCCCCTGGCTAATAAATGAACAAATGATATTTTTTTCAATTATGTTGAACTTCGAACTTCATTGCGAAATATTTTTAAAATTTTTAAAAAGAATATAATTTATTTTTAAATTGATTCTAAGTAGAAAAAAAATTTATTGTAATATATTATTTTCTTTTAATAAAATGCTAAGTTATTATGTATTAACCATGAATTTGTATGTTTATTAAGCTAATTAAATTTAATTTCTATATTTCAGTGTGTACCCAAGAGAAAATACATAAAAACTAGAGATTTATTCAGTCACCTTAAAAAAAACCTCAGTCCCCTGAACATCCTTTTTCAAAAAATGTCCTTAAAATCGTCATTTTTAATTTTTTTTACTGGCCGCTTTCAAGAACGTAGAGACGTTCTAAGGATCAACTAGAACAATTCTTACGACTTTTGGCTTCCAAACATGTCGTGCCGAAATTTGTATCATTTTATTCCATTGTTTGTAGAATCACCCTTATACTGAATAAATAAAACAAAAGATTATGCATGCAACCAAGTGGCAATAATCATCACTTCGATACCTTTCTATAAGAATGTATTAAGCGACACTTTTTTTCGAAAATGACTTTTTGATGTGGAACTATACTAGAAGTTAAGCGCCTCATTTTGGCCTGAGTTTCACTGCCCTATCATCTATGCAAAAGAAACTAGAGAGAAAATAAAATTGTAGTAACCACCAAGTTTTCTCACTGGAATAATGGTGCTCCCTGAAATTTGTATTATCCGCCAGTAAAATTATGCTAAGCGACATTTTTAAAAATATTATTGTCTTAAGCCTAGTATACAGTTCTTCTAAAAAAAAAACTAATGCATTTCTTATGGGACAGTTTTTTCTGGAAAAAAAAAAAAAACGTTTTTAATTTCACCACAGTCATCCGAATTGTAAACCAAAATCGAAAAAAAAAATGTATACTCACCACGATTTTTTTTCACGCAAAACAATGTGCATGCCATTGTTTTGACGGAAAAAACTTACAGAAATTTTTTCATGAGAAACATTTTTTTTTCACCACTCATTTTTTTTTCTTCAAAAAGAACTGTATACTAGGTTTTAAGCAACCAAACGTCCACGAAAAAAATTTGTTAGATGTCGCTTAGTTTAGCCGAAATTTTCGCTTAGCACACTCATTCAAATAGAACTTGATCCATTTTTGTCGTTTATAATAGTCCAGATATGGTTGTCTTTGCTTTTAAATATTTGTCTATCAAGTAGACTACTACTTTTTTCCCATTTATTTTGTGTTTTTTTGTTGTTGTCATCGTAAGCGCCATTTAACATTGTATCAAGCGCCAATGCTTTGACCACGAAAATGTACTAAGCGACAAAAACTTCTTATCTGATTAAAATTTCGATTTTGGAATGATGTCAAGTTTTGTATTGTAAAAATCCCTCTCCAAATCTGTTTCTTCCAATAAAATACACAAAAAAATAACTAAATGAGACGTTTTTTTCGTTTCCTGAACAATTTTTAAAATGTCGCTTAATACATTCTTGCGGGAAGGTATCGACTTGTAGATTATGATCTATGTAATCCAAAACTCGACTTGTTGACCTTAGACGATCGGTTTTGTTGTTTTTAGGATTTCGTTCGGTTCTTGCTGAAAGGAAAAAAAAACGTGCTCTTTCGAATATCTGAGATTTTATAAATTAATTTAAATGATAAGCCCTGAAATTGCTCTTACTGATTGTTTTTTTGTAGTCTAGGGCTCGTTTTTATCAAAAATGCTGGAAGGTCTAACTTACATACGTATCACCATGAAATCTTGATATTAACAACAAGATTTGTTAGATTAGATTTAGATTTTTTTATTTCATAAAAAAGGTTTTACAATATTTTTCCATGTATGTAAATATGTACATATGTACTTTATTGAGTTTTTGTTCTCGATACATTTGTGATTCTTAATTCTATGTTTACACAGTCACTTAATAGATATTTATATATTTTGCCGACTTGGAATTGGTCAGGCTACACAAGTTTAGTAATAATATTTTTGATTTTAGTGTACATTAGGGAATATTTTTTATATCTAAGTTTTATTTTTTTTATTAATATTTATATTTATATTACGTCCACTTAACAAGACGATTTCTTATTTCTAACTTAACCTAGTAATTGTAAAGCTAAGTGTACACGATTGGTAGATCTTACAATATTGTCAGATCTGTCAGTGAAAAACATGCTTACAATGTCTTACAACCGTGTAGTCTTACAATTAATTGTCAGAAAATTTGTCTGACAATTAATTGTTAGATCATTGTCTGACAATTAATTGTAAGAAATCTGACAATCATGTGTATGCTAGCTGACAATCGTGTAATCTTCCAATTAATTGTCAGAAAATGTATCTGACAATTAATTGTAAGACGGTAAATTGTAAGGTTTTTGATAATCGTGTACACACACAATTTATTGTCAGGCCTGCCAATTTTTATCGTTGTCTGACGTTTCTGACGGCGGTCAGCCATCAGACGAATAGGGGGAACAAGATGTAGCATACGAAAACATGCACGTGCCGTAACTATTCGGGACTGGTGGAAGTCTGATCATAGCCTCTCCGCGGCGGCGCGCGGCCGCTGAAACAAGCCTTTTAAAAAAGGTTTGGCTGGTTCCTCAGGTTGGCGACAGGTTAATTCCCTGTCCCGTAAAACTTAATGAATTTCGAGAACGACAACAAGCCTCGGAAACGGACTGATTTCACGACGACAACCCACGCAAAGAAAAAGGAAAAACGATTTACGAATTTTCTTATGGAACGTACGATCGCTCTATAGAGCTCGAGCTGCTCAGCAGCTAGCCGATGCCCTGTCAAAATATAAAGCTGACATAACAGCTCTTCAAGATATCAGATGGACAGGGAATGGTGTTTTACAGAAGAAAGAATATGACATATACTACAGCTGTCATACAAAACACCATGTGCTCGGGGTAGGCTTCCTAGTCAGCGAAAAAATGAAGTCTACTATCATCGGCTTTAACGCTATAAGCGAAAGGCTATGCACCCTTCGCGTGCGAGGCAAATTTACGAACATCAGCCTCATTAACGTTCACGGACCTACGGAGGAGTCCTCAGACGAAGAAAAAGAGACTTACTACCAACAAGTCGAGAGGGCCCTCAATGCCTGTCCAAGGTATGATGTTAAAATCATCCTTGGGGATTTGAACGCAAAAATAGGTCGGGAGCCGGTATTCAGGCATTACGCAGGCACCCATAGTTTGCATGAGAACACTAATGACAATGGACTTCGAGTCTTAGAATTGGCAGCATCGAAAAACATGGTCGTTGCGAGTACCAGGTTCCCGCGTAAAGATATCTACAAAGCCACCTGGGTATCACCTGATGGAGTCACTCGTAACCAAATAGACCACGTGTTGATAGACCGTCGCCACTACTCGAACTTGATGACGGTACGAACGTACCATATCGACTCGGATCACTATATTGTTGGTATGGTTTTCCGAGGGCGGATTGCCTTGCGAAGACGCATTGCATCCGCCGATCAGGTTCGAATCAACACGGCTGCCCTGCGCAATGAAAACACCAGTAACACCTTTGGTAATGCGTTAGGACTCGCCCTAGAAACACCTGATTTAGGGAGAGTAAGTCCTGGAGCCAGTATGCTGGGCGTAAATGAGAAGTGGACACGTCTTAAAAATACTGTCATTAGTACTGCCAACTCCATCTTAGGCAGCAGTCGTAAAAATCGGAACGACTGGTTTGATGATGAATGAAAGCTAGCGACTGAACGTAAGAATGTTGCGTACCGAGCAATGCAACAATCTCATAGAACGCGGGCACGCGAAGAGGAATATAAAGAGCTCAGAAGAACAGAAAAACGGCTTCACAGACAAAAGAAATCAGCCTGGGAGAAGAACCTAATCTGTGAAATAGAAAACAGCCGAGAGCGAGGTCCGCACCAGGCGCGGAAGTTCTACCAATCCGTCCGAAACATGACGCAGTACACACCACGCTGCACATACTGCAAGGACGGAGAGGGAAATCTGATCACCGATCCTGAAAGCATACTGGAGCGATGGGAAGTGTACTTTAATGAATTGCTAAATGGTCAGCTCACTGCAGAAGTGGAGGCTCCACTACTTCAAGAAGAATACCCTATGTTGCCGCCACCAAGCATAGAAGAGGTTGAGAAGGCTATAGGCCGGCTTAAACAGAACAAAGCCCCGGGAGTCGATGGCATACCAGCCGAATTATTCCATCACGGCGGGCCAGCCTTACGTCAAGCAATTCATGATATTATAGTACAGGTATGGGAGCAGGAAGAAATGCCAGAAGACTGGCGAAAAGGTTTAATATGCCCCATACATAAGAAGGGAGATGTCACAACGTGCAGCAATTATAGAGGTATCACGTTGTTGAGTACCGCCTATAAGATACTCTCCTCTATCCTACAAGACCGGATAACCCCATACGCTAAAACCGTCATCGGGCAATATCAGTGTGGTTTCATTCCAGGCAAATCAACAACTGATCAGATCTTTACCCTTAGGCAGGCGATGGAAAAATGCCTAGAATTTAACATCCCAACATACCATCTATTTATAGACTTTAAGGCCGCCTATGATAGCATAGCCAGGGTAGAACTTTACAAAGCCATGAGAGAATTCGGCATCCCAAATAAATTGACATGACTATGTAGGTTGACCATGACCAACGTAACAAGCCAAGTAAAAATAGCCGGATTGCTATCCAGACCAATCAACATCTTTAATGGACTTCGACAAGGGGACGGTTTGGCCTGCCTCCTCTTCAACCTGGCGTTGGAGAAAGCAATTCGTGACTCTGGCACGGTAACAAGAGGGACCATCGTCAACAGGTCCAGCCAGTTACTGGCTTACGCAGACGACATTGACATCATCGGAAGAACTGAACAAGCTGTACACGATTCCTTCATCCAGATCGAGCAGGCGGCACAAAATCTGGGGCTGCACATTAGTGAAGGTAAAACAAAGTACATGGTGGCGTCGAATGCGAAAGGAACAGTTGGTCAAACAATCAAGGTAGCGGAGCACAAATTTGAAGTGGTGCAATCCTTTAAATACCTTGGGTCAATAGTAGCAGCCAATAACAATATAGAAGAAGAAATACGCGGGCGGCTTCTCAAATCCAACAGAGCCTACTATAGTCTGTCAAAGCTCTTCAAATCCAGAAATCTCACCATAACTTCAAAACTGCTGCTGTACAGGACCATCGTCCTGCCAGTGCTCACATATGGATCCGAGACTTGGGTGCTTAGCAAAAGGCACTCCGACCTCTTAGCTGCGTTCGAGAGAAAAGTCTTAAGGAGAATTGTTGGCCCCATATGTGAGGAAGGACGATTCCGGAGACGGTACAATCATGAATTGTACACAATCTACCTAGAAGCAGATATCGTGACAAAAATTAAGCTCGGTAGACTCCGGTGGGCAGGGCACCTAGCTCGCATGAGCGAAGAGGAACCTGCTCGGAAAGTTCTTTGTGGTACATTCTATGGTAGACGACAGCGTGGTAGACCATGCTTGCGCTGGAGAGATGGCGTAGACCAGGACGCCCGAAGCCTTGGGGTGCGCAACTGGATGTCGTCGGCTAGAGACCGGGATAGGTGGAGAGACTTGTTGAAAGAGGCCAGGACCGGAACCCGGTTGTCGAGCCGATGATGATGATGATGACGTTTCTGACAATGAAGAAATTGTAAGATGTTCGTTTTTTAGCATCATACAATTTTTTCATTGTCAGACAATTTGCAGCCAAGGTTCAATTGTCACAGTTTCCATAACCAACAAAAACTGACAATTAATTTTGGGTCTACACGGTTGGTAGAAAATCTACCAATCTCTTACAATTAATTGGTAGGTATTAAGCCGGCTATCTGAAAATGAATTGTCAGCCAACTTGTGACAATTAATTGTAAGAGATGTAAGAGATTGGTGGATTTTGTACCAACCGTGTACACACACAACTTATTTGTCAGCTCATTGGTAGATAATTGTCAGACATTGTAAGATCTTACAATATTGTAAGATCTACCAATCGTGTACACTTAGCTTAACAATGAAAGATGGATAGAAAAAGAGGAAGATATGAAATGGTGTAATGAAAAATACCAGATAGGAACACATATGAGTGTCTCTATCTAAATCACCGATGAAAGTGAGCGTGTAGGATGGTGTAGAACCCAATTTATCTTTAGTACAGTAGGTTCGACTTATATGCTTGTTTTTTTTTGTAGAGAAAAAGTCATCGTTATTTTACATTAATTATGGGGTATTTTTCCCCCTAGTTTGTGAGATTCGTTAATATTATAATTATTTTTACATTGTTTATGACTGTATCTGTTTCTGTAGACTTAATTAGTTAGACTTAATTTGTTGCTATAAGGCAGGTTAGGAGGTGAATTGCTTAGCCTCTGCAGGTGTTTGGTAGCTTTTTCTTGTAAAAGGAGGAAGTGAACGTGTGGTCATTGTCAGGAATTTGGAAAAAGATATTGAAACCCTCGTTGAGGATGCTGATTGCAGATGTGTAGTATTTATCGTTTATAGACCAGTTAATGTTATTAGTATGTTGCGGAGGATAGGGTTGTCGTCATTTTGTAGTGCGGATATTCTTTTTTTGGCGAGGAGAGTGAGATATTCAAGCTAGGGACATACGCCAGAGTCTTCATATTGCTATACCATTTTCCGGACGCTCTGCGTCTTTTATTTATGCATTTCCTAATTATGAATCGTTCGAATCTATGGAGTTCGAGTGCAACATTGGGAGTGATTGAAAACCAGTTAAGGAAGCCATAGGAAATAAGGGGACGAATTAGTGTTTTATACATTAGGAGTATAGTTTTACTTTCAACATGTTTGGAATTTAGTAGAGTTTTGAGCTTCTCAGCAGCGGCTCTGCCGTTGTTCAAAGCTTTCCTTGCATGTGGTTTTAATTTGAGTCTTTTGTGTAGGTTGATGCCGAGATATTTGATTAATTTTTTTTAAAGGGATCGGGTTGCCCAGAATGGAGATATTTAAATAACGACTTTCTCGTACTGCAAGGTGATGGCCTCTGCCTGCTGCATTGCGGAAGCAGATTACTTCACATTTATTCGAATTTTTCGTAATATGGAATTATTACGTTAAGATGTGATATAATTGAGTTGAGCGCCTCATCCGGTCTCTCGTTTGGACTAAATAAGATAGTGTCATCCGCATATAGGATGACCTCAGAGTTAGGATGTTGAATTGGGAAGTCGTGTAGATAAAAGTTAAATAGGAGGGGTCCAAGAATTGAACTTTGAGGAACCCCTGCATAAATAGTGATGGAAGAGCAGGTTTCGTTTTCGAAGTAAACTGAAAGACTGCAGTTTAAAAGGAAATTTTGTATTAGCTTAGTAATAAACGGTGGTAAATTTAATTGGTTAAGTTTAAAAATAAGGCCCATATGCCAGACAGAGTCAAACGCTTTCTTTAAATCCAAGGAACATGTAACAGTACATTTTTTATCTTTAGATTATTAAGAATTCTTGGAGGTGGAGGAGAGCGTGCTCCGTAGAATGACTACGTTTGAACCCGAATTGCTGGGCTTGTACTGGGTCTGTTTGATCGAAGCAATTAAGCGTTTTTGAGAGGATTATTTTTTCGAGGATAGGATTTTTCCTAAGTTGGAGAGGAGAGAGATAGGATGGAAATTTTCTATCGTGTTATGCCGGTCGTCCACTAGGCGATCAACGCACAAATTTCGAATTCAACGCATTCAACTCTAATGTACGGTGCCTTTAATTCTGTTCAACCAACGGGTTGGATCTAGTTGTTGGCCGTTGCTCAACGAATTGCGCAACAAGTGTACGGCTAGTGTACGAGCTCGTGTTGCTCCTTGAAAATGTTCGATCAACACGTTGAGCAACATTTTCAAGATAATGTGTTGCACATTATTTGTTCAACGCGTTGATCAACTTTTTAATTTTCTTTGGGATTTCTTGACGTAATATTGTAATGCGTTGCGTTGGTTGCAGTGAAATGTGTCTACGTGGTTGAACTATTGCGTTGTCATGAACTTGCAGTTGTTGCAACTTGCAAACTGTAGTTTATTTTGGTTTTTCGTCATGGAAGGTGATAAAAAACAGAGTGGACCACGGAATTAATTTCGCAATTGATTTCAGCAATTGAGGAAAAGCCCAATATATGGGACATTGAGCCCCGCTTATAAAAATCGAGATGCCAGGGAATTGGCTTGGTCTCAAATTTCCTCGAAAATGCAATTGCCTAATGTACCGAACTGAAGTCAAAATTATTTCAGGTTTGACGTTTTAGTGATCCTTGTTTAAATGTACGAAGGTATTAACTCGTTCATCAACTGGTTGAGCAACCATATCGAAAACGCAGTTGATCAACTCGAAAAAACTTTTTTTTCTGTCAAAATCGAACAAGTTTATCAACTAGTGTACGAGGTTATTCAACATTTGACTAAGTTGGTCAACTAGGTGTACGATGTTAATATAAATTTCTTCTTACCTCAGGAAAGTAGAATACATCAACGCATTGGGTTCATTTAAAAACGCCAATACCGTTATTGCTCGCATGAAGAATGGCACCGAGAAAGACCTTACAGCTAAGAATATCGTAATTGCTGTTGGTGGACGTCCACGTTACCCTGACATCCCCGGTGCCGTTGAATACGGAATAACTAGTGATGATATATTTAGTTTGGACAAGGAACCTGGCAAAACCTTGGTTGTAGGAGCTGGATGTAAGTTTAATTTTTCATAATAAACCTAATTAAATTGATGTGTTAAAAATAAATTATTATCCATTTCCTTTTAGACATTGGTCTGGAAATCTGGAATGCGCTGGCTTCCTTAAGGGACTCGGTTATGATGCTACCGTTATGGTGTGATCAATTATTATACGTGGATTCGATCAACAAATGGCAAACATTCCATTCTTCCGTTCCACCGTTCCAAAGTCTGTCGAAAAGACTGCAGATGGACGACTTCTTGTGAAATACATTAACACTGAAACCAACGAAGAAGGCAGTGATGTGTTTGATACCGTTCTGTGGGCTATTGGCCGTAAAGGTCTTGTCGAAGATTTGAAATTGGAAAACGTTACTCAACTAATGGACTATGAAAATGTAGCTACAACTGTGTTCTCACCTCTTAAATACAGTTCCGTAGGTCTGAGTGAAGAGAAAGCCATCGCCATATTACAAGCCAACAGAATTCTTCGTGCCCCAAAAAACTGTAAAATACTGCTATCTTAAGGCGGTAGCTGAACGTTGGTCTAGTTGCTGGTGAGGTTATACAAGGATTCGCTGCAGCAGTGAAGTAAGTTTACTTTATATTAGTTTTATTCCTGCAAGTTGTTATCACTTTTTCCTTAATTCTAAGATCTGGCCTAACAATGAACATTCTCTTGAACATTGTTGGAATTCATCCAACAACTGCTGATGAATTTACACGTCTCGCAATCACAAAGCGCTCTGGCTTGGACCCTCCGTTTGGACGCTCCGTTTGATCAGGAGTAAAGTAATAAAAAAATTGTGTTATGTTTTGTCCACTACATGCTTTACATGAAAATATATTAATTAATTTCTATTTATTTAAGTTAAATAAAAAACTATACAAAGAAAATATAATTTTCAATCAATCACACACAGAGATAGGCAAGGGACTACTTAAGCTAAGCACCAGTATTTAAACATTTTTATATCGTTTCAAAAAAATGGCTTCCCTTTGTTTAAAAACATACAATTATTTTTTAAATTTTTATAGCAATACAAAGAATTTTTAATTTTTTACTAGTTACACTAAGTATAGTATTATTAGTAGTATAGTAGATCCGAGGATAAAAAATCGTTTTCAATTTACATAGTTCAATGGGAATTCGAGGTTTTCCTTAACTCGTGGTCCATTAAAATTTTTGGCGTTAAGGGTTTCACACGAACGCCCAGTCTTAGTCTGTCAAAATTTATAGTTCTAAATTTTTTACAGGTTTCTACAATTGACTTGGAACAACTTAGTTAATTTAAAGTGGCTGCCAACAGGAGAACTAACACCATTTTACCATAAACATTTCCATTGTAAGAAAATTAGGTTACCAAGTTCATACATTTTTCTGTATCAATTGGGGCTGTATCTAAGGTTATCTTTTGCCAATGTCAAACAAGCGCCGAAAGTTGGAATTCAACAATTTTTAAATACATATTTCATCCATGGATATATGGTAGCATTGAAAAAAAAGGTCATGTTGGCGTTATAATCTAGTCCATTGGTATTTTAATGGTTATGGTGGTAATGTTTTAGAGTCTTTTACCACTACTTTTATCGATCGTCTGACACGACTGTAGTACTTCCGAATTTTTCCTCGGGGGTAATCTGAGGGGCATTCCCTGAACGCGGGTATTACGGTTTAATTGTTTATGGAGACGAATGGAACTGACTATTTGACTAGAACACTGTTTATAAAAATAACTATAATATAATGAAAGCAATAAACATTGCGGCGGTGCTGGAGAGATTCTAATGCTTCTGTTATAGTTCTATCACCTATCATTTTGGCCTTTATCCAAGAGACTCAAGCGGGTTATTGGGGCACCTGCTCAAATATGGGAATTATACTCAAGCTTTGGACGAACATAGGTTTTATAGATTACAGCCAGTTGAGTAGGGGTGCAAATGGTCTTGCATTGTCGAAGGAAACCTAAATACTTTGCCGCATTTTTGGCAACGTCGAATATGTATGTTATAATTCCACACATGGTGGTCTGTGATGCACATATCGAGAACTGAAAGCTTTTCTGTTGTTTCCTCAATGCAAATGTCGCATGGGGATGGGTTTTGCTTTAACGACAGGAGGCAGCATTGAGTTCTTGAAACATTAAATTCTACGTAGTTTTTTTGTTCCTTATTTGACAAAGCTATCGAGATCAGAATTTAATGGATAATCATTCCTGCTGTTCTTAATCCACATCTAAAGAACAAGGACGTGCATCTGGAAATAAATATGAAAAGCTGAGAGTACTATCGTCTGCAAAACAATTTAATAGATTAGAACTCGAACAAAAGATCGTTATCATTATCATAAGTATGTGAAAAAGGGTCAGAGACTATGGCACACCACCATTTATTTTATGAGTTTCAGACTTAAAGCCGTTTAACAAAACTTATATTGAGTGGTTCGATGGTAGATTCTAATCAAACGAAGAAAATATTCATCAATATCAAGTGCACGGATTTTCGATAAGAGAGCTTGATGCCAAACTCTATAAAATGCTTTTGAAAATATCATGTTCAATAATAATCTTACTTTCTCCAAAACAATGTAAAGATTTGTGCCACTGTCAGATCACCAGTGGAGCTTTTGATAGCAAAACCCATACTACCGTTCATTGCGAAGCGTTCGTTTTATATTTGTTCAGCTGATAATTAATCAACGCTTGCATAATTTTCGAAGGGACGTAAGTGCAAAGGGAAGATCCTTCAGTAGTCTTGCAAGTGCAAGTGCGAAAAATTTGTCCCAGAATATCGTCCCCTCTTAATTACATGAGAAGTCATGCCACTTTCTGCCAGCGTCGAATGTAACAGAAAATTGTGCTGCAAACCTTTTCTTGTGAGCTTAGATAAGGTAGTAAATAGGCGAAGTAGTATTTCGTCTTTTTTAAAAATTACCAATTTTACTACCTTTGGGACATAGTAGTTTTTTTTTCCATAACTGCAAAAAGTTTGGTTCGTCGAATATGATCATTACAGGTCTTTCTAGCTTGTTTGAACTTATTCCGGTTTTCCTCAATAAAGGTGGCTTTATAATCTATTTACAGCTCGAAACTATAAATTCATTTTCGATTTGATAGATTTTTCCCCATTCGGGAAAAAATTCCTCATTCCGAAGATAATTAAATTTGCAATCTTATCTGCACTGGAGTCCACGTGCCTATCGAGGAAGCATAGTGACCAGTTAAAGTTCCTAAAGAAATCATTGAGACTCTTTCAGTTGGCTTCTTTTATTGACAAATAATTTTCTTAAGAATTTTTTCTCTAGCTGGGATTTATTTACACGAGAAATTTGCACCATAACACAGTATCTAAAGTGCCTAGAGGCGACAATGCACGAATAGTGTATTTATTTAAAATATAAAAGTTACTCTGTTGGAGGACGTTTTTGAAAACGTGAAACGATCGTCATTTTTTTAAGCAGATAATAGGTTCGTTCGTTGAACTTTACCCAGGGTTGACCCAGGTTTTTTTGACAACCCTCAGAGTTGTCAACAAAAACTGGGGTTCTCGGTTTTCAAAAAAATACCCAAGGGCTTTCAACTGTTTTGTTGACAACTAAAAGCAAGACAAAATAATTTTGTGATCTGATAAAACTTTAAATTTGTTATAAATTAGTTTTAAAAATGAACGAAAACAATTTCGCGTTGTTGCTGAATGTTTCATCCGATGAGTAGAACAAACATTTAATTGCAAATGCAAGCAATAACCTGCAACATGCGAATCGCCAAACGACAACAAAAGAAATACATATGAAATCTCATATGACTTTTGACAGTTTGAGCGTTACCTGAAGTCGCCCCAGCAAAATACCTAGATAAACTTCATGGCGAGTTCAGGGCGACCCCAGGTCTAAAAAAACACAGAATTTGCTCACCAGGGTGGCTTCAGGTTTTTCAAAAAACGATTTAGGGCGATCCTAGGGTGACTTTAGGGCTCAACGAACAAACCTAATACTTTTGTCAAATACGCAATCGATCTTCTTGCACAAAATTTGTTAACCATCAGTCAAATTTATTGCAAACGTATTTTGTTTTGGGTTTTCAAAACAGTTGACTTTTGCAATTTGTGTTTAAGAACATCTTGCAATTACATTTTTGACGCAAATGACGTTATCCAAAACGGCCTTAATTTAGCGGCTTACAACTATAACTCTATTTCGTATAGTTCTTTTGGGCGGAGGGTAGGCAGATAGAAGAGACGAGGATTTCTTAGATTATGGAAGTTGGTGTTGAAAGAGATGGAATTGTAGAAAGTTGTGCAGTCAACAGATCCTTAAATAAGTCGATTAATGGGGGCTTATTATGTAAAACGATAATCGTAAGTAATACCGCGTATTCGTTAAATTGCGACCATGAGAAACGAGAACTGAGAATTTAGAGGATTTACACCTCGAAACAAACCACTACTTACTGCCAAAAATATCAAGAAGCGCCTGGAATATGAAAAAGAATATATTCAAAAGCCCCCACAGTTTTGGACTTCCGTTATTTTCACAGACGAATCTAAATTCAAAATATTTAGATCGGATGGGCGACGATTCGTATGGAGAAAGAAGGGTACAGCGTTCGATCGGTTCGGAAGAATGTCAACACAATAAAACATTTATATAAAAAATAATAAGAACTTAAAACTATTTTTTTTACTAAAATATTATTGAAATTTATTTGCTCTCCCTCAATTGATCCAACACATTCAACATTTAATCAGAAAAGTATGTATATACATACAAAACATAAATATTTGGAATAATCAGCAACAACAATTCAATCAATTGCAAATATAATGATTAGAAAATTAAATTCAACCATTATCTGTTTTTAAATACTGGTAAATATCATTTTTGAAAACATGAAACGGCTTTGAAATGTTTCTGATATGATCAGGCAGAGAGTTCCATAATGAAGTAGAACGAAATATATATGAACGCTTCCTTATATTAGTTCTGTGCGTGGTTATCATTATATATGGTCATATCTTCTTTTATTGAAAACATATCTCAAAACGCAGTTAAAACAACCTTTTTATTTATTTCTTAAGCTAATATTACAGCCGTTACAACCTTCACAGCCATAAAGTAAGATTGGAAGGACAAGGGCCTTGCATAATTTCAAGCGAATTTGATAAGGTAGGTAATTGTTTATTGAATATAGTTTCCTTAATGTAAATGTAACTCTTCTAATTAAGCTATTTATATGGTTCTCCCATGAAAGTTTGTCGTCTAAGTAAAAACCAAGCACCTTAACACTACTTTCACATGGAATTGTTTTGCCATCAAGAGTAACATGTTTATTGATTGGGAACAAATATAGTTTCCAAAAGAAATGGCTTTGGATTTTTCAGCATTTAAACCAAAAAATTTTTCTTTGCTCAATTCAGCACCATAGAAAAATCATCACCAAGTTCCAACACGCACTATTAGGATCACATTTCTTAGAAGAATTTAGGCTGAAAACACACCGGATAAAGCAAAACATGTTTTTTTGTTTCATGAAACAAGAGAACATTGTTTCTTATGAGACTAAACACACCAAAGAAAACGAAACAAAACACATGTTTTTTGTTTGAAGTGTTTCGATGGTGGTTGTCGAAAATACATGCTATTGTATACGAGCAACACACACCGAATGCAACAAAACTGTTTCGAACAAGGGTCGTTGACGATAATTGCATACTTTCTTATGGCGCAACGCACACCAAATGAAACAAAACATAAAAACAAAAGCAAAACAGAAAAACATGTTTCGTTGCCGATAGATGACCTATTGTTTTTTGCAAAACAAAATTTTGACTCCGTTGTTTTTATTTTCTTCTTTCGTTGCACTTAACAGATTTATTTGCTTCTACGTTTACTCTGTGCGCAAATTTTAAATAAATATGAAATATGTAAATGGAGAGAAGTTCATTTTTTTTAATTAAGGCAAGAAGCCCTATCTATAATTATTATAAAGATAAGGAACATGCCAATAAACTTACTATTGATAAGCTGTGGATTGCTACTTCCTACTATGACATTTGGAGATTAGCAAGATTAAAGGCTTTTCTCTTTTCTTACAAATAAACATTTTGTTTCGTTTCAACGCACACCAAACGAAACAAAAAAACAAAACGTTTTGTTTTGTTTTATTCTGTTTCGTTTGGTGTGTGTTCAAATAAAAAATGTTTTTTTGACTATCGAATCAAAAACGTTTTGCTTTATTCGGTGTGTTTTCAGCCTTAGCATCTGGACGTCAGCAGCATACAGAGTGTCCCAAAAGTCAACGTCGAAACGAAAACGGGTGATAGGGTAGGTGGTGACAGTTATCAGAAAAATAATAAAAAAAATCGTAGCCATGTATTTTGTGAGTTATAGGCATTCGAAAAAAAATTGAAAAAATGATCACCCTGTGACGGTCTTTCAAATGCCGTGATTACAAATCTTAACTTTTCTCAATTTTCGTTGCTGTTATGGAACCTTAAGTAACCCTGCTAACAATTGCATTCAAAAATTTAAACACATCTGCATTAGTTTTAAAGAAAATATAACTTTTTTGCCCAACTAAGTTCTCAAAATTTGTACATGACCCTAATTCAATGGAATGTAGTATAAAAAAAATGTACTACGAAATTTTTGCAAGTTACCTTAAAAGTTGACGCGTTCTGTTCTCATTTCAAAATGGTACAACATTTTTGAGAATATTTCATAAATAACGGAAACAAAAATGTTTTTCTCAAGTAACCCGGTCTTAAGATAATTCTTTTTAATTCATTAAAAAAAAACTTTGAATGCACTCTAGGCTTTCTCGTGTCTAAGTTTAAGTTCGAGGAATCCAGGGAGTGAACAGTAATTTATAAGTAACTACTACCAGGTTCAGAGTACCGCGGGCTATTAGATAGTGATTCATTTCTATTATTTGGTTTGAGTTTTAAATAAAATTCAATTTTTCAACAAAAATTACATCAAAACTTAAGTTACATTAGCTATAACAAATGTTCAAATTGTTTGCCTCCAACGGCAATGCAAGACCTACATTTTCTTAAAAAAGATCGGTTTACAAGACGGGTGAATCTCCATGAGTTGATGTCTGTAAGTTTTGGATCGGTTTTGAGTTTCGTCGTCTTCATAAATCTCTTCACGCCCACACGACACACCTTCTTATCGGCGCGGAGTTTCTACTTGGAAACTTGGCTCTGATTTTTTTGAAGTAAAACTTCTTTTCCGGCGTTGGGGGTAAAAAAATGTTCTATGGAGCTGTCAGTGACATATCAAAACGACACGCTAAAGCGACATGTTTCTTACAATTATTGTTCGAACTTTGTTAGAGGTTATTTAAAACACTTTAAAAACACCTTTTATTGCCGAAAGAGAATGTTCTTTTAATTGCACAACCACAGCAACTAACCTAAAAAACAATTAATAAAATAATTTCATTAAAAACCACTTTCCTTTGCACAAAAAACACAAACAAATATATATTTTTTATAGTTTTATTTATTTAAAACATAAAACACTTTAACCTAAGCAATACTGAATACTTATAAACTATTTAAATTGAAAAATATCGACTAAAATTTACAAAATACTTAAAGCGAAATATAAAAAAAACACTTGTAAATAAACTATCTGCTTTATTGCTTTCTGTTGTCAAATACAAACTAGCATTGCCATATGCGAAGAATTTTAAATTCTGTGTCAAAATTAAATTAACATTGCCTACAATTTTAAAATCCTTGGGCTCCAACACAATGAATGAGATAAGAAAAAAGGGATGTGAGCGTGATGAAACATCGTCGTTATTGTAAAATCAGTTTCAAACTATGAAAGCAGACGAGGATATACATAAGTACATACGTTATTAAGCATTCCTCGTCGTCACTTTAAATTAAATTAATAAATGAAGTATGTAAGAACAGTCGCGCACATTCAATTTTTAGTTTCACATCTGTTGGTTGCTGAGATGAAACATATGGGCTTATGTTTCATTTTACTATATATTTACCATATGTTTCATTTTACCAACCAAACAGTTGCGAAAATAAAAATTGAATTTACGCTTCAGGCCTGGAATTGCGGAACGATTTTATAACAACGTAAAGGTGACAGTGAATCATGTCTCGCTCTCGTTTCGTGTTCTCTTCACATTACGAATCGCACATAATTAGACAGCAGTTATAGCTTTCATTGAAATGCATCATTGGAACAAGTCAATGGAAGGCTGACTTCATTTTTTTGACAAACCAGTTATAGCAATCATTGAAAGATTGGTTTCAGTAAAAGACCCTGTCAATGGCTGATTACAACCAATTCTATGCATTTGAGGTTAGAGTTGATCATTGAAAGGAAAACTGACATTTGAGAACATTAAAGAAACGAAAATCAGCTGTTCATTGAGATTGATTTCTATCAGTGGAATAATAAAAGTGGATTTGAAAGAAAGTTCAAATCAGAATTTTGTATAGTGTTAAAATTCTACTACTCATTACCTTCATTTTGGTATCAATTAAAGCCATTGCCTTTTGTTTATTCGCCTTAAAAATGGTAATGAAAATTTTCAATGATGCATTTCAATAATAGCTATTTCTGGAGAGTTATAAAAACTTTTGTCTGTCGTTTTCAATTGTTTTTCAAAGTCAAAATCTGAAAAATTTAAGCGAAGATTAAAATGAACTAAGAAACGGCTAGTATTGTATTAGTGTTCTTTCACGATTTATGATGTGTACCCAGCTTAGTAATCATGTGCGTTAAAAAAGCGCCATCTGTTCGTCAAAAAAAGGCATCTGTGCGTAAAAAAGAGTGCCATCCATTTTGCTCACTTTTGGTAAGAAGCAAGTTATACATGATTTTCTTAATATTCAAGGAATAATAAAAATTCAAGAAATCAGCAGATAGGCCAAAGTAATCATTCCAAAACTAATTGCATCATTTGTAGAATTAGATCAGTTTTGAGTTCCAATTTAAACCTCCTAATTTATTTTGCAAATCATTTTCAATTCGAAGAAATATCTATTTAAAAAAAATGTATTTGGAAGTGGTTTTGACATCTTGCAATTTACAAGACTATACTAAAACTACTTTTAAATAGTTTTAAATGTTTTCGTAAAGCACATGAATCGTACAGAGGCTTTGTTTTTGGGAAAAGAAGTTTTACTTCAAGCGCGCGTACGTCAAAACACACATTTTTTTTTTATTTTAAAACAAAACAAAAAAATTTGAAAGGAAATGCATGCATTCACTACTGTTATATTTATTTTAAATAAAAAACAAATTAATTATATTTTTATGAAAAAACGCCACGTTTCAAGGGAACGACATCCAGAAATGCGGGAACAACGTATTTTCTCCTTCCTACCACGGCAACGGTTTTCCGTTGTGTTCGAAGAAGCCACCGTTGTGCGATGCGTTCATATTCATTAGGGTCTCTACGATGGTTTTGGTGCTTGTCTCGACATCCAGAGGGGCCTTCGGGCCGCCCATGTCGGTGCGCACCCAACCAGGATGGATGCTAACACAGAGCACCTTGCCGTCCTTCAAATCGAGGCTCATTGATTTGGTGGCAGCATTGAGGCCAGCCTAAAAGTTTTGAATGTAAACAAAGCATCTAATTCAAAATCCTACTTACTTTTGAAGTTCTGTAAGCATACATGCCACCCGAGTCATTCTTTTCAATCGACCCCAGAATGGAACTCAAATTAATGATGGCAGCTCTATTCAGACCCAGCGGGAGCGAATCGTTGGCTTTAGAAGCTTTTATTAAAAGTGAAGCAAAGGCCTTCGAGAAAAAAGTTGATTGAAATTCGTTATTTTAAGTCTTTAATTAACTTACCTTTGCCATCATAACAGGCACAACGGTATTAGTTGTTAAGTTGTCAATCATGGAATCAGCTTGTACGAAATTTAGACGAGTCGACTTTGAAGCTATTCCAGCATTGTTAATGAGAACATTGAGTCCATCGTCTTTGACAATGTTGCCTACATCAGTGACCAGCTTACCATAGGATTCAAAGTGTTTTAGATCTTTGAAGAAGAAAAGCTTAATTTTATATTTCTTAAATCAAAATTATGATTTACCTATTTCGAGGATGTGAAGGTTACTGTTTTGAGCTCCGAGGTCCCTTAGATCCTGCAATTATTTTTAAAATTAGGAAAAATACCAAGTGTGTGTAATTGAAGGTATGTAAGCAAAAATTTTGAAAAAGGATATGGTTATCCCAATCAAAAAGCGATCAAGCATTATCAAAGAAGCGTAACATGCACAACATACTGGAGTAGACAATCAACAACAGACTGGAGTCACTAAGGACGTAGGTAGGAATAGGGCAGACTAACAGCCCTATTGTGCTATTCATCGGGGGAAATTTTTCTTGAATTTTCACTAATCACTATCCTGCTATTTAAAGCCTAGTACTCAGTTCAAGTGAAAATGAAAATTTCATATAAAAGTGACTGCTGGTTCACTGGCATGAAATCCGCAACGAGAGGTGAGTACTAAAATGTAGATTGGAAAAACAAATATGTTCCACAACTTTATCCACGCTATGATTTTCATTTCTCAATGTACAACCATCAGGAAAAAGTTTAAGGCAAAGTGGAAAACTGTGACATTTGTCAGTTGATTTGAATATTTTGTTTCAAAACAAAAAATTGAAAATTTATAAACAGAAAGAACGAATCAGTTTAAAAATAATTGTCATTTTTTTTTTCATTCAAAGTGAGTATCAAAAATTCACGTGGAAAAGTTTATTCTATTTTCATTTTTATTCTCCGCGTGTAATTTGGAACGTATTTATTTTTCATTTCACGCTAGGTGAGTACTAGGCTTAAGAATGTAATATTGCGCGGTATTCTGTTATTCACGTGAACGGATTCATTCTATACAAATCGGGTCCGCACATAAAATGTTGCGGATTTTTCCTTTAATGGATCGTCTGTCTGGTTCGTGTTCAGTTAAATGGAATTAAAAACCAATTTACTGCCTAATTAAGAATATTTGTCTGTAACAAAAATAGATTATTAACATTTTTAGGGGAAGAAGGACAAAAGGAGATGTGGGTTTTGATAGAGGGTCATTATGGGAATGTGGATACTGTCAACGCACATAACAACTTCAGGCGCACCACATTTTGGGTTAAACAAGAGTTTTACTTTAAGTTTTTCTTCTGTTGTCATTTTTGTAGAGTAATCTAATTGGTACTTAAATGCGTCCTGTAATGTGAACTGAGCGAAGCCCGCATCCAAATCTTGCCAAATGCCATGTTGCAAATTATCTACAGCAAAAAACCTCAAACAAGCGATTAGTTTCTCTTTTCTTTATATTGACTCATTTCGCTGTGGAGGTGCAAGCTTTCTGTTGGAGGATTCTCTTATTCCTCCGCTTGGAATTAGAACAAAAAAAGTTAATTTCCAAATTTAATAATAAATATGAAAACAAATTAGAAAATTACTTCTGTTTAGGGAGAGCGGTTGAACTTGAATTTTTAATGAAATTAAAAATAATTATCCAAGAATCAGAAGATTATCACATGAGCAGCTGTTTACGTGAATGTCAAATTGGTTCGGGATAATGTAGTTCACCCGATGGATAGCAGAATGCAAAGGCAGTGTGTAAGGGAATCGAATGAGTGGATCGGATATGCGATTCACGTGAATAGCAGAATAGGGCTGTAAATCATTTTTGTTGAACCCTTTCGTTGGGTTTTCCTCTATGAAATATCAGTACTCGGTATGTGTGTTAACAACGATCTTCGTTGGAATGATCACATACTCGAGACCGCCAAGAATGCTGCTAAATGCTTAGGATTTCTATATCGATGTAAGAAATTTTTCACCCCTTCTGATCTGGCTACCATTTATAAGGCGTATATACGTCCAAAACTCGAGTATAACTCACACCTTTGGGCAGGCGCTGCTCAATCTTCTCTCCATTTATTGGATAGAATTCAAAACAGAGCGTTAAAACTGATTGGAAACAGAGCTATAATGGATTCATTCCCATCTCTTTAACACCGTCGGAATGTTTCATGTATTTCCCTGTTTTATCGCTTCTTTCACAAGCAATGCTCACTCGAAGTAGCCAGTTGCATTCCTCCCCTTTATCAATTCACCCGTGATACCCGCTTCGCTAGGAATGCTCATCAGTTCACCCTTGAGCCTAACTTTGGTCGTACCGTCAAATATAGAGATTCGTTTTTTAGTCGCACAACACGATTATGGAATAACTTACCCGGCACAGTTTTCCCTTGCCATTTCAATTTGCAAACATTCAAAATCAATGTTCATCGACACCTCCTTTCTCTCCCCTCCTAATTTCCCCCTCACCCGTGCTGTGTTTAAAACATTATAAGGGTCTCGTAACATACCCTTGAGCGCGAGTGTATTATAAAAAAAAAAAAAAAATAATAAAAACAGTTGGTGTTCATTTTGAATTTCAGATAACTACTTTCGGATTAGCTGTGTATGATTTTTCAGGCATACATGTTTCTTGTAGTTGAACGGAACTCGAATAACTATGGCATTCATTTTCACTAAAGGAATTGATGTCTGCCTTGGGCAAAACAGCAATTGTTTGAATTATCGTTAAGCGTTGTAAATTTTCAACCTTCGTGAATTGTAAAGTTTGCGAGACACGTATCATGAACGCACAGAAAACTTCTTGCGTGGAAAGTAATAATGAAAACAATGATGTGACAATTCATTGTTTAAGCTGATGAGAAAGTTGCTTGTCAATTTTTGTTTGTTTGTTTATCATTTGGCTATAGCTGTCACGATTATATCTAAAGCAAAAGGTAGAGACCAATCGTCAAAACGACAATCAATTAATCTTCAATGCCAATAAGATGAAATTAATATAATTTTTGACTTCTTTTAAATTTTGACTTCTATTAAAGGAATCCTTCAATTATGTCTGTGGTATGAATAGGAAGCAACAAAGACCGCAATACATAAAACCAAAATGATCCACCAGTGATATCTCGCTGCCTGAATACTTATTGGTTGTATGTTATAGAAATTAAAAAAGAATGAGTTTTATATATCAAAATTTTCATAATTTCAGCGGCTTTTAGATGAGGTTAAAATTAGAAATTAGTAAAAAATCAATGGCAACCCTAAAGGTTCTTTGCGTAATTTTGCTTACAAAAAACAAATGTATTTAAGTTACATAGAACTTTTTTGCACAAAATTATTTAACATGGAACCTTATGGCATTGGATACCGTTCGAATGAAGCAAAAAGTTCTTTGTGTTTACAATGTCCATACACAAAAAAATGCTGTGAGTGGAGTTCATCGGAATTTAAAACAGGGAAACCCTCTTAAAACCAAAGTCTCAGATCAAATTAAGGACTCGATAAGAAAACTCATTGCTCGATTCCCTACCATAGAATCACACTAATGTAGATGTGATTCTACAAAAAGTTACGAAGACTCAAGTTTAAATGCAGATACAAGCAATGTAGAAATTGTTCAAAGAAGAGGCCGTTAATGATGAATAAAAAGGGGTTAAAAGTCATATTTGTTTGGATATATTTGATCGTGAGCTTAACATCTCTTTTTTTCAAATTTAAAAAGGACAGATATGTGGACTCTGTGAGGAATTTAAGGTGATTTCAAGTTATTCTAGTAACATTGCGAAAGGCTTCAAAGAAAAGTTTGAGGCACAGCTACAAAAACAAAAAGCCAGGGAAATTCGACAGTCACAATAGAATAGTCGACAGACAGATAGAACATCATCGACTTCATAGTGATTAACAAAATTTTGTTTCATGTTCTGAAGCCGAAGTGTCTTCATTTTCCTATCATTCAAAGCCGAACACTAACAATCTAACTGGCCATCTGCCGACCGCTAATAAGGTAAGAA
This sequence comes from Chrysotoxum bicinctum, assembly GCA_911387755.1. Taxonomy (NCBI): domain Eukaryota; kingdom Metazoa; phylum Arthropoda; class Insecta; order Diptera; family Syrphidae; genus Chrysotoxum; species Chrysotoxum bicinctum. The sequence continues at coordinate 92,225,336 of OU426989.1, read as the reverse complement.
AAATAAAATAGTTGTTCGGATAGACCCATAACTTTCTTTCTCTCTTTAATAGGTCTACTGTGCTTTGTAGAGCGCAAATCTCATGAGAAGGAGTGGCAATGATCTATGGCTATTGCCCTCAAGAAAATTTTGGAAAAGGTTATCGAAGATAACCAGCATATCAAGCACCTGATTCTCTGGTCCGATTCTTGTGTTCCATAGAATAGGTGCTTCATCACGTCTTCTGCTCTGATAAATTTTCTAAGAATGCACCAAAATCATTTTTAAAATAACTCTTCGATTCAATGTACCCAGTGTACACAGCGTTATGAAAATGGGGCCTTCTGATTTCAAAAAACTCTCAGGATTGCTCGAAAACATTTTACTTTGAAGCAATACCTTTTGAAAAAGTATGTGGAATCGAGTAGGTATTCAAATAACAATTTGTACGGTGGGGTTTAAAACCAATGGCCCTTAGTAATAGACATTCATAGAATCGGTTTTAAAGTCACTTTTTGTTAGATGTAGAAAAGTTGCTTTTAAAATTTCGTAGTAACAGATCAAATTTACAAAAGTCTGATTTATACCAATAATTGTGACTCATTTTCATAATTTTGTTATTGTGAACTGATACACAAACAGATTTCTATTAACCAGATTCGTAAAGTTCTATTGTGATTCTATCATTTTAAATTTAACTTAGTTACAGGAATGCCGCTTTTAAGTATTTATACTTGAAATTTGTTTTATTTCTACGAATGTTTGGTTAAAATCGAACTTAGGCTAGATTCGGATCTATTACTCAGGGCCAATGTTTCCAAGAAAATCAAGCGCATTAAAACTTTGGTTCAAGAATTTCCTATGCTTGAACATGAAAAAAGAACAAAAATTATCTGCAATAAAAATAAAACCATTTAAGGCAATGCTTCTTTTTATTTTTATGCAAAAAGTTGATTTTCATTTCTTCGAAAACTTGATTTCGAAAAATACAACTTTACTCGTATTTCTCAATTAGTTTGTTTTAAAATTCAAGATTGATATTCATACTTCGTTAATCATACAAATACATTTTTTTGGATTTTATTTCCATTTTTTTTTTGAATTTTGGAAAAGATTAAAACTATGGAGTTAATTTTATTGATATAAAATGCATCGTTTATACAAAAACAATTCACTTCATACAAGCTCTTCAGTACTATAAGGTTCTATGTTTAACATAGAACCCTTTACATAATAATACCCCCTATTATGGTTTGCGAATCGAACGTTCGAGGTTAGATTTTTTCATTAGCGAACTACACATTCGACATACTACGGTTGGCGAACTTTACAATTCGAGTCCGAAATTAGATTGTTTATTAAAAATATCAAATATATGACATATATATTTTGTTATTTACCTTATTTTTCGATTATCGTATATATTCAATTTACATATTTAGTTAAAACTGAAAGGAGTTAGAACTGTTCTTGAACACCGTCGAAATATTTCATGTCTTTCCCTCTAGCCTTATTTTGAGATTGTGTTTTTAGTCGCACAATACGATTATGGAATAATTTACCTGACAGACAGTTTTCTTTTGCCATTTCAATTTGGAAATATTTAAGAACAATGCGTTCACGGATCTCTTTTTTCTATACCACTGGACTTGTTAGATTTATTTTGACATCTAAAATCTTAATTACAAGCAGTGTCACAATTGAAAGTTTTGTTGGCTATTTAAAATAGAATAAAAATGTTCTCAACTGAAATTAAAATTTTAGTTTTAAATTATTTAAATGAAGAAAAAAATCAAGGCCTTAAACAGACAATCTGAACGTCAGAGGAAAAAACGCCAAATGTATATTTTAAAAATAATTGCTCTGAGGAAAACAAAAATGTTACTGCATAAAAGATTGAAAACGAAAAACATGTGGGTCAAAGTAAGTTATCAGTAATTGTATTTGTTTTATTAACATACATAAATAAATTGTATATTTGTTAAATCCATTCTTTTATCTTTCAAAGCCTCGAAGAAGTATTTTTTAGGAAGAAGACATCTGCCCAAGCCTCCACCAACAGTGCTTCCTCTTTCTTCGATCACAACGTCCTTCTTTTTGATTTTGTTTTCCTTAGAAATACAAATATTTAAAATCTTTTTTTCAACTAAAATACAATCGTATTTCCCATTACGCTCGAGCCAAAATGTTTTTTTTTTTTTCAGTTTGTCAACAAACTGTTTTTTTTTTTCGTTTTTCTTCCATCAAACTGTCAGATTCATTGGAAATGGAAAAGTGAATCCGTTCAGTACAGTAGATGTCAAGTAGATTTATTTGAAATCTCGAATCATGATGATTAATTTTTGTATGGTAAATCTAGTGATTTCAAGAAGATTTCAAGTAGATTTGAGTAAATCTCAGATTATCGTTCAGTGGAGACGCAATATAAGCCCCTTTTAGACGATCATTTCAGTTTCAGTTGAGCTATCAGTTAAGCTTTCAGTTAAACTGATATCTAAATGCAAAAACTGAAGCGTTTAACTGAAACTGAAACTGATGAAATCCCCATAAGTTTTCAGTTCAGTTCAGTCGTCATTCGAGTTCGTTTTTTTTTTTTCAATATGTCGAAACAGAATGATAATTTGGTCGATTTCATTGAAATGTATCGCAACTGAACTGATAACTGAATGAACAACTGTTCGTCTAAAAGGGGCTTAAAGTTTTATCATAGTATAGAATTATTTTTTTCTTGCTTTCAGTTGTCAAAAAAACAATTGATAGCCCTTGGGTGTTTTTTGAAAACCAAAAACCCCAGTTTTTTTTTTACAACTCTGAGGGTTGTCAAGAAAACAGGGTCAACCCTGGGTAAAGTTGAACGAACGAACCTAGTACGATAAATTAGTATGAAACTAGATTAAAGTGACGATTTTGCAAATTTAAATCAAATAAGTATAGCCTTTGTATATACAACCTGGTATTATGGAACGTGATTTTGTGGTACCAACGCTATCCTGGTGGTGGTGCTTAAATTAGCGTACAATTTCACTGTGGAGAGCAAGATAAGCAACAAAAACAAGTAGTAAAAAAAGAGAATTATTTTATTATTAAATTAAGCAAAGACAAATCTTACAAGTACTATCGCTGTGCTTAAGATGTCACCTTAATCGTTATCTTCATTAGAGTACTATAAGTTTTATATACAAAGGTAGTATCACACTAATACTTTAATAATAGGCTGCTTAAAATTTTGCACCAATGTATTTAAAAGCGTCCATTTAATAGTAAGGAAGCAAAAAGAGAAACAAATATTAAAAAAAAAGATTTACGATAAATCTTCTTTAAATCTCGAAGATTTACTATACAAATTTATTTCGTAAATCTAGAAGATTAGAAATTAATTTTGTTAAATCTTCATTCGACCAATAATCGTTTTATAGTTCGAACTGACTTAATATCCATCGTTTATCTAAAATTAACTTTCTTTCTGTCGCTTTCACTTTATAAGAAAAATTTAAACACCATTAGAATTTTGATAGGTGCTGTCACAGTTAAAGTGAATTTACATGTTTCTGCATCTGCAAAATGCAGGAAAGTAGAGAGAGGCAGATGTATGTCGAAACCCGAAAGTGTGAGAGAATACATAGGTGGTAACTCTTTTCCACTTCCTATAAACTGCTATAAATCGTTGGCCTGTTAATACGAAACTATGCAATGAAAATTTAATTTAACTTACCTCAATTTTCTTCCATTTAGATTTATTGTTTTTTTTTTTCATATCATGCGTCTGTCAACAAAAATCATAGAAAAATGTGAAAATATCGCAAATTTACAAAATGGAGACGTCTTGACTATAATCTTGACTTCTGCATTTCTCGAATTTCCTATAAAGCAGAAATGAAGTTCTTCTGCATTTTACTTTTTTTCTCTCTATCTAACAAATATGAATTCTGTATTTGGCACCCCATTTTTTTTTTGCAGAAATCAAATGCAGATACAATGTAAATCCACCATTTTAATCTTCTATTGCCTTAAATCTCGGATTATCTCTTGGTGAAAACGTAGCATACAAACATCGACCATGTTTTCTATGTTGTTCTTCCGTATAAGCACCCCCTAAAAACGGAAAAGTATTCATTTCCATTACTACTTCCACCCCATCACAAATGAACCCATTCCAAGGTAAAAATGGAAATTTCCCGCACTTCATGCATGAACAACACCAGAAAACAAACTCAAAATGGAATATAATAGGAGCGGATAAATTCCTTCGCATTTCATTCTCTTGCTTCCAGTCAACTACTAAAGTTCGAGTTTTTTTGTGCTTGCTGCTGTAGCCAATTAATTACCTTTTCATCGTTAATTGTGTATAAATTACTTGTATTTTTACATTTTGCATATTTATTAACCATCATGGCACCAATTGGAAACAGTAAGTCATATTGAACATCATTTTTACCGCACACAAAGAAACGGTTTAAAACAAGTCACTTCTCCCATCCGCATTCTGTCATCTCTCGCAACAAGAAAAAAAAAGAAAGGAAAAAAAAAAAACGAAAACACTCACCACAGCTTGTTCGACATTACGACATGTTGCAAAAACGTATTTCGGTGGTTTTGGTAAATTGAGGAACGTCTTGACCAATCCCAATCCAAGTCCCCGGTTGCAGCCCGTTATTAAAATCGATTTCATTGTAAAACTCGCACAAATCTGTCTTTAACAAACCGAAGAATTGTCTAGAACTTTGCCTGTCGTATGTTTCGTTGTGGAACAAAATAACTCGACAAGCTTATCTCCGCTCTGACTTTTATTGTTAGCTAGTGTTAATGTGATTACGATCCGGTATTAGTGTTTGAACGTTCGGGAAAAATGTCTATTTTAACTATTTGGAGTCGGCGATCCACGTTAACCTTTATTCGCAACACAGTCGAGAGCTATTCGCGAAGAAGTTTTGCTCTGAATAGTAAGTATCCCGTCTCCACAGCCACAATTTACAGAGTGATGACAAAGAACTAGCAAGGAATAGTGTTTTTCTGGGGTAGATGGTAGAAAAAGTGCAGCGTCACGAACGATGACGAGATTTTTTTATTTCACAACACAAGATGGACGCGATCGACTCGACTGTCTCGTTTCTTTTGGTGCGGTTTCCCTGAGACAGTTTAACCTGTCTTACGTAATTTATTGCGAAATCACAAGCACTGGTTAACAAAACGTAGCCGGTATAATTCTCGTGTGTAGTGACTAGTGAGTGCCTCGCAAGATCTTGATTTTGACATAAAAATTATACTACATAATTATAACGGAATATTTGGTTCCTCTAAAATTAAATTGACGTCACAGTTTTTGACAACTGGAAACATGCCGGTCCGACTTCGAGTTTGTTCATTTCGTGACCTTGGTCTGTGAATTGTGGGGGTGTTGACTGGTTGCAAGTGAGGCGCGCTTTGAAACCGAAAAGTTCTACGTCATCGTCACTATTTAATGTTTAATGGGAAAACTTTTGAAGTGGGAAAATTTCTCAGAAAGGCAAAACCTTCGAGAATGGTATGGCATTTTCAAGTAGTAAGCCGGAAGAACTCTTCAATACGTGTAAATGCTTCTGTGCTAGAATCAGCTTGTCCTAGAGATTTTTCATATTTTTTGGTTGGATGTTTGCTAAACCATAAATATCTTCCTACATCTACATCTTCCCATTGTAGGGCTACACAGCACTCACTTTGGAAATAAGTTTTCAATATTTCTCAACATCGTTTAAGCATAAATCTACTCATTTTGTTCCGGGAAGATACTGACTTTCTGTCGAGATTTCGAGTGGCAAACAGTTTTCGGTGTCAAAATAACCTATGATTTAAAAAGAAACCACTAGATGGCCCATCCGTTTATATGTATTTTCTAAGAACGATAAGCCAAAGAGTTAAAATTTTAAACGGGCTTATGAGAAAAACTACATTAGCACTAAAGGCGAAACAACTACTGGGCAATTACAACCAGCAACGTTTCGAAAACTGTATTAACTTAAGTAGTAATAACCTAAGAATAATAACAGGTATTCTAACTTGAAGACACCTAAGCTTACTTGGTGTGGTAAGCAGTGCTACATGTAGATTCTGCAACATGCATAAGGAAACACCGGACCATACAGTGGAAAAGCGTTGTCTATTCATGCACCAAAGGAAAAACCATCTGGGATAATACCAGGTAGAAGAGAGCAACCTATCCTCTCTAATGTCGTTTCTATTTGGCAATCCGGAATCTCTCTTCGATCCGCAATCCCAACTGAACACTTTTTTTTTATTCTGATAATTCTGAAGTTTTTTGTGATTGTATATGTGAAACATCAAATGTGGACAGTAATGAAAATCAAGAATAAATATATGTTGAAGGATACACTTCGCACAATTAGCGTACAAAAAATCACAGCTCTTGAGTTTGACGTTTAACTATATGAATGTGTGAGTGCTTCTGGTTTCGATTCTGATTTTAAATCCAGAAGCTAATTTCTCTTCTTTTCAGAATCAGAACTGTCATTTTTTCCCAAGTGAACACTTTCAGAAGAGTCCAGAAGGCTTCCGGATTGCCAAATTAAAACGACATAAAAGTGCCCCAAATACTAAAATTCCTAAAAGCAATAGGTTTGGAGGAGGAACTGTAGGATGAGCAAGCTTGTAATTTTTTTGTTTAAAGTGGGGATACAATAGATATAGAGGTCGCAGTGCAATAACCCCCCAACACAAATTCATTCATTCAAAGGATTTATATCGAAAAGCAATAAAAATTAGTTCTGTATTTGCTTAGCTGAGTCAAGATAAATTGTCCCGATTAAACTTTTCGAAATAAATAAGAGCCACAATCCTAGTGACTTGCCTATTGTTGGCAGGAATGGTGGAACTTCCAATTTTCTTTCAGATGCAAACAGCTAAAATGAGAAGCACCACTTAGATTAGATTAAGAATTTTATTTACAATTTGACTTAAAACTAACTTATTACTAAATTAAATCATGTTGGCTCAACAATAGGGGCCCAAAGTTCTTCATTTGGCTTTACATAATGCTATTTGCTAACAATATCATATTAATGTTTTCCTAATCTAATTCATGATTTTTTTAATATTAACTAAATAATAATTTTTGATGAGTGGGCGTTTTACCCCCTGTAGTGTTGATTGTTGTTCTTCTCGTAAAAGGGTGCGTTGTCGGTATGGATGATGTCTTCAAATTGATCGTCAGTGATGGCTCGGGTCTATAGATATTTGTCACTAGGCTCTAGTTAATGCTGGAGAAGTTGTTGCACTTCTGTGTGGGGATGATCATCCAGGTTCCTGATGATTTTTCCGGAGAGCTGCAGTAAATACTTGTCCAATGGTATTAACTTTGCTTCTCTATACAGATTCCTTGTTGGTATATATTTCTTCGTCAGTGGGTTACGGTACAGTCCAGGGCAAATGCAGAGCATCTTTCTTTCAAAAAGCTTCATCTTTTTATGAGAAGCACCACTTTTGAAGTTGCAATCACTCCTTTGAAGTACCACAGTACATCTAGGAAAGCATCGGCATTAAGGGGTACTACCTTTGTATATAAAACTTATAGTATTATCAAGGGGACGAAAGATTGTGGCGACATCTTAAAGCTAGGGACTGCAATTGCTAGATTTGTCTTTGCTAGATTTGTCTTTGCTAAATTTAATAATGAAATATTCTCTTTTTTACTACTTGTTTTGTATGTTATCCTACTCTCCACTGTAAAAGCCTGCGCTAATTTCTGCTCCACCACCAGGCTAGCGTTCGCAATACAAAATCACGCTCCATGATAATACTATAGGTTATACATACAAAGGTACTACTAAGCTTTTAGACCCCAAAACAACCGTATTACCAGTACGAATAATCATTATTTTATAATGGGTAGTTCTATTATTCAATCCTATATAGGTTTGAACACGTTTTTTACTATTTATTAAGCAAAAAGAAGCACGAAATTGTATTAATTAAAAAAGTAAATTAATATAAAAAAACCTTTTGGTTTAGATCAAACTTTTATTTCAATACATTGTTTGAATACTGCCATTTTGAATAGAATATAACAAAACGTGCTTTATTGAAGTTCTTGGAGGACTCGCTACCTCGGACAAGGCAATTTTGTTTGACTTTTCGATACATACGGGTGTATAATTCCGTGATGACTTGACGAATATCCGTTTTCAAGCGTCCAGAGATTGTAGATAGTGTATATAAGCATGATCTTTTGATATCCCACAAAGAAGAATTCTAACGCTCAACTCATTTAATTGTTGAATATTCCAATACTTTCCGGTTTTGACCAAAAAATAAATTCAAGTTGTTTAGCTGCGGTTTCGGCGTGGTTGCTCAACAAAAAGATGGACGAATTGCACTCTTAACAAAAAAGGTATTTTTCTTTTTTACAAAACTACAAAACTAAAGGTTTAGCCTAACTTTTGTTCGAAGAGTAATTTTCAATAGAAAATTTTTCAATTCTATTTGGATTTAAATTTAAAAGTCCCATAAATGTAACAGAAAAAAAAACGTTAATGTACCCAAGTCTGCTTTTGTTCCACGGCTCCTTGATTGTTTTTGACACTTAATAATAAGGACCGTCATGCTTCAGCCTCCTGAAACATGTTACCAATGTTACTTTCTGCACTAGACCAAATACGATTCGCCATTTTAATTTTATTTTTATTTTCAAACGCTTGTGTTCAGCATTTAACTCTTGTCAGTAGTTTTATTCTGAACACGCGTAGAATGAAAAAAGAAAAATATCTTCGAGGCCCTGAAAAATTTGAGTTAAAAAAGAATCACAAATTATGGTTTGACAACTCGGGCCTAAAAGGCATTTTTCGATTTTATCTCTTAGCAGTGCCTGATCATGTCTTGTACGCTCTGAGGAGAGTTTGATCAGAGTTCTGGGATTTATTTATGAAACACACTGAAGCACTGAACTGTCAAAGGCATCGATCCTCATATTTAATTGTTTGTTTGTTTTAATTTCGTCGTCTGTCTGTCATATCACAAGAAAACCGAGCTCATAAAGTTCGCTCCAAGCTAGCTCTGATTGAAAAAAGAAAACTAACCTGAGCGCTCTGGTGTATCTGTTTTTTGACAGCTCTGTTCTCTGCTCTGAGCTTAAAAGAGGAGTTTTTCTTTTTTTGTTCAGGCGTGAATCGTCAAAAAATAAATTGTTTTTTTTTTTTTTTTTTTTTTTTTTTTAGTTCAGAGCGTTCAGAGCTTCGTACTTAGCATGTTCTGAACGTGTTCCGAGTGCGCTCTGTTCAGAGCTCTATTCTGAACACTGTAGGCAACGTAGGTACTCACAACTGATAAAATATTTCTATTTATTATTTGTTTCGGCTTTTGCCATCTTCATCTGGATGCGTCTTCACCAGAGCCAATTTTTGTTTACATTGATTTTTATACACGTCTTACAGATTTTCAATCGCTTCTATAGCCCGAAGCAATTGCAAGGGCAGTTCGGTTCTTTGCACTTTTTATAGTTTTCAAATTCTTGTGTTTCATGTCCTTACTTAATTCCCATTAAACTCATTTCACGCCAAAGAAAAATTAAGAAGTTAAGCAACGGGTTGAAACGATTATGTAAATGCAGCACATTATCATGAAATTGTTTGTGGTGTATGTTCAAAAACGCCTGTAAAAAGTTTTTAGAACAAACGAAGGTTAGGTTAGGTTAGTGTAACTCTCAGCGTAAATGCTTGTCATTCTTAGACCATAAGTTGGCGCATTGTGATACCACATACATCAAGTGGATTTTCTCCCTACTTGCTGAACCACTCATAGCTCCTTACGAAGCGTGCGATACTACTAATGTCTGTATTTGCCAGATCGATAGGATCATTATAGAAGACCTCTCCTGGATATAGTATCTGTTGGCATAATGGCTCGTGCGTTGTACTATATGTACTGTCATGCAGAAAAGTCTTAAGCGCGGAACAGATTGAACGAGCAACAGCAACAGCGGCCGCCATTAATTTAGAACCAATGTATTTCAGTTGTTCAACACACATAAGAACAGCAACAGCAACGCCAACAGCGTCGTTAGGCCAAAGTCCTAAATTTGCTGTTGCTGGTGCAGTGTTGTCAACTTTCCCACTCCAATATTCAGTGGCACCACAATGAAAAACTTTTTTTCGATATGAAATGTCAAGCAGATGAAATGACGTTGCTGGTGGCAATGTGTTTGAGAAATGTTTGCTGGTCATCGTGCTGTTTGCTGTTGACGATGCTGGTGCTGTTGCTGGTTTAATCTGTTTCGCGCATTAAGTTAGATTATCAGCCGCTACAAAAATGTTTTTTTCAGGGGTGTACTGAATCTTGCGATGAAATGACAAATCCTCTAAGAGTATCTCTGGTCATAAAAAGTGCTGCTCATTGGTCGTTCGGGATCTGCAGAAAATTGTATGTCCCCTCCATTCCGGGTTACACGCACACAGTAATGGTTGAGTAAGTCACACTCTACGAGCCTTAATGGCCTCCTATTTATTTACTGGCTCTTTCTCTAAATGCAGCTTACGTCTTTGAGATAGAGCAGGGCATGTACAGACAATATGAACAATCAATTCTTCCTCTTCGCTTCTGCAAAAATCGTTGCATATTTATCTAACTATAAGACAGTGTCCGATTATGACACCTATAACGGAACCGATGTATAATCTGCTTAGAGACAACAAACACTTAGAGCGCATCATATCCAGCCGTGGCCAGATTTGTTTTGTCGCCAGACAAGTGATGATGTTGTTCCATCTAAGGCTTGTTTTCTCAATAGGATCTTGTTCCAGCATAAATTTGCTTGTAGCGATGGGTATACTTATGTTTGCTTTTTAGGGCAAAATGGGCTGAGTAGTTTCCATTTTGGCAGGTTCATCAGCTTTACAATTGCCTGGAAGGTATCTAAACTGCTGTGTCATCTCCTTGAGATATGATTTTTAGTTAAGACAGTTTGTAAAGTCAGAGTTCAGAGATTGTATTAGCTGTTTGGCTATCTGAGAAAATGGCGATACCATTATTTGATATCACGTCTTCTAAGCAAATACAGAATGAAAATATTTTTTAAACAATGTAGAAGAATTTGATGGTAGTTAGAATCAATTATATAACGCAGTATAGTTTATAATGTGCCTTCATTCTTAGCAATTTCACTAGGTCGTTAAGATTGATTATCTAAACTTTAATCGATAAAACTAATAAAAATACGCTATAGTTTTGGCGATAGCTAGCGCTATCTTCACTTCAAGAAATATTCCTGTGTTCAAGTTATTAAATTTATTTTACTCATAGTATTTCTTTTTTTCATTTTCATGCCTGAGCACGATACTAAAATCATACATACATACATATGTATGTATCTAATCTTATCTTGTATTCAAAATTATTATCTCATTAAACCCTTTTATATATACATAGTAGATGCGATTATGAATTCGTACCAGAAAGCTAAATCAACTTGAAAAAAAAACTTCTCAAAGCTCAAGGTCACATCAATGATATCACAGTCATGAATGACGTACATGATGTGAAAAGATTATCTACAAAATGCTGGATCAGGAAATAAGTTTGCATGCAATTTCTAATTCACACTCGCATTTCGTTCAAAAACCCTGATTCAGTTAACAAGGGTTTTCAGTTTTTGATTGTCATAACAAAACTTGTTTTTAATAAAAAAATATTTAACAAAACATCAGAATAAATTATATATTAGTGATACTAATTTTGATTCCTCATTCACTTTTGATGACATCATCGAGCTGATGCAACAAATCAATCTAATTATTCGTTTGCCGAGTAAATTATTTAATTTTCCGTTGGAAAGTAGTGATTTGTTCAATATTTGAAAAGAATCTACTTGGAGTACAAATAACTTTTTTTTTTTTTAAATTCATTCATACCTTTGTATATATGTATAACCTAAGTATTATCATGGAGCGTGATTTTGTATTGCGAACTCTAGCCTGGTGGTGACGCTGAAATTAGCGCTAGATTTTACAGGTAAGAGTAGGATAAGATACAAAACAAGTAGTAAAAAAAGAGAATATTCTATTATTAAATTTAGCCACAATCTTTCGTCTTCTTGATAGTACTATAAGTTTTATAAACAAAGTTCATACTGAATAAATAAAACGAAAAAGATTATGCATGCAACCAAGTGGCAATAATCATCACTAGCAGATTATAATTTATGCAAAATAAAACTCGACTTGTTGACTTTAGACGATCGGTTTTGTTGTTTTTAGGATTTCGTTCGGTTCTTGGTGAAAGGAAAAAAACGTGCTCTTTCGAAAACCTCAGATTTTATAAATTAATTTAAATGATAAGCTATGAAATTGCTCTTACTGATAGTTTTTTTGTTGTCTAGGGCTCGTTCTTATCAAAAAAGCTGGAAGGTCTAACTTACATACGTGTCACCATGAAATCTTGATATTGACAACAGGATTTGTTAGATTAGATTTAGATTTTTTAATTTCATAAAAAAGGTTTTACAATATTTTTCATAAAACATTTCGCGGTTAAGGTTTTTTTATAAATAAATCTCGAAGCTGAAAATAATGCTTTAGTGAAGTGTTGGCCAAATATTTTGTCATCCACTTTAGATATTATTAATGCGAATATATCCTGCGAATCGTTAACGTTGAATGAATGAACTATGTATTGGGGGTATTGCACTGCGACCTGAAGATCTATTGTGCCCCCACTTAAAAATGTATGAGCTCGCCCATTCTACAGTTCTTCCTCCAAAATGTATTGCTCTTAGGAATCTTCATATTTGGGGCACCTTCAGAGAGGATAGGTCGCTCTCTTCCACCTGGTATTGTTTCAGATGGTTTTTCCTCTGGTGCATGAGTGGACAACAACTTCCTAGTATGAGGTCCGGTGTTTCCTCATGTATGTTGCAGAGGAAAAAGTAAACTTAGGTGTCTTCTAAGTTTGCAGTGTAAAGCTTAGATACCTTTTACTATTCTTAGGTTATTTCTACTTAAGTTAATGCAGTTTTCGAAACGTTGCCGGTTGTAATTGCCCAGTAGTAGATTCGCCTGCCTCAGCCTTGAGAGTTCTTTCCAATTCCTGGATCTGTTTGCCTCCTCTTCTTATTTAATTTTGTTTTTATGACATTTTCTCCTATTCTGCCATAGGGCTCAGGCCCCGTTAAAGGGTCTAAGGAGTCTGCCTTTTCGTTACCATTAACACCCACGTGACCAGGTACTAAGTGAAGTGTGACCCTGTTCTGTTTGCCAAGTTCATAGATCCTGCTTATGCACTCCCACAACAACTTAGAGCCGATGGTATATGATGGTATATATTGCCATTGCCGTATCAGGAAAGCATCCTCAAGTTTTAACAGAACTCATACAAACCGCTCTCAACAAGCTACTAAAATGGACAGATCGATGTGGCTTAGGTGTTAACCCCCACAAGACTGAGCTAGTCCTCTTCACAAGGAAATACAAAATTCCTCAACTAGACCCTCCATCGATTAAAGGTGTTCCACTCACTTTCTCAGATCAAGCTAAATACCTGGGTCTTATTTTAGACAAAAAGTTAAGTTGGAAACCTAATATACAGGAAAGAGTAAGGAAAGCCACGGTAGCTCTCTTTTCTTGTAAAAAAGCCGTAGGGAACAAGTGGGGCTTGTCTCCACAATTACTCACTGGCTATACACTGCGGTCATCAGACCGATACTCACTTACGGGGTGACCGTATGGTGGACGGCCTTAGATAAAGCGACTAATCGCGATAAACTAAGCAGAGTTCAACGTTCAGCGTGTATGTGCATCAGCGGAGCTCTCCGCTCGACACCTTCCGCTGCACTAGACATACTACTCAACCTGACACCCCTAGATATTTACAGCAAACAAATGGCCGCGAGCACAGCCATACGTCTCAAAGCCATCTCTCAATGGACCAATAACTCTATTGGCCACACCACCATTCTCCCAAGTCACTATGACTACATCACTCCCTTTTTGGTTTTCGATAAAAACTTTGAAGTCACCATTCCCTCAAGGTCAGCTTGGGAGGAAAGGGCTTTGACAGATAATAAATCAGTAAACTTTTTTACAGATGGATCGAAGACTGAAAACGGAATGGGTGGTGGAGTGTACTCAGATGGACCAAACCTTAGTCTCTCCTTCCGCCTACCAAACCATTGTAGCGTATTCCAAGCGGAAATTCTGGCGATAAAGGAAGTATTGTCCTGGCTTAAAGAAAACGTGGTATCTAGCACGGATATCCGTATCTTCGCAGACAGTCAGGCTGCTTTTAAATCCCTCGCATCAGTCTCTGTAAACTCCATTACAGCCCAAGACTGTCGATCGTCTCTGATGGAGATGGCCAAACAGTTTAACATTCACCTATTCTGGGTGCCGGGTCACAGGGACATTCCGGGGAATTGCAAAGCCGACGAACTCGCCAGAATTGGAACGAAAATGCCTATCTTACCCGAAAAGGCAAATATAGGTATGCCCATAGCTACAAGTAAACTTATGCTGAAACGAATCGCTCTGGAACAATCAAACACAAGATGGCTTAATACTACCACTTGTATGGCGACCAAGCGGATCTGGCCTAAACTGGATCTGAAACGGTCAAAATGTCTATTGTCCCTCAGTAGACCTCAGATCAGCTCCGTCATAGGTGTCATAACTGGACACTGTCTGATAGGTAGACACGCCGCACGTCTCGGTGTGCTATCAAACGATTTTTGCAGGAGTTGCTTGGACGAGGAAGAAGAGGAGACAATCCCACACCTTCTTTGTACATGCCCTGCTCTCTCTTACAGACGCAAACTTCATCTAGGAGAACATTTCTATAATGAACCAAGCGATCTCATAGACAAATACATTAAAAGTCTCCTTCGCTTCATCAGAAGCTCCAAATGGTTTTAACTAGTAGGAAACCTTTTTGTTCCCTATTAGATCGTGGTATCACAATGGACCTCTAATGGTCTAAGTGTGTCAGACGCTTTAATGACAGCCACTTTAACCTAACCTAACCTATGGTATATGAATTTTAATGCCTTGAGTGCCACTTCGATCCGCGCATTTCCCTATGGCGTTTACTTCCGCTTGGAAGATTCTGGTTGACTGCCCGGATGAATCGAGCCAATAATTCTGCATAGTAGAGCCCTGTGATTGTTTTGCCCTTCTCCAGGTAGTCGATGCAGATCACACCTTGTGAATCCCAACAAACGCTGGCCATCACCTTTCCGGCCGATTGGACAGTCCACTGTTTCTACTGTTCCGTGGTCTCTGGTGTGTTCCAGTGGATCAATGTTTCGTCGACAGTCAAGAAACGAATCAGAAACTTTTTCGGGTTTTTTTTTCTTCTGAAGCTTTAATTTCTCATTTTTCTATGCAATAGTTTGCTGTTCTGCGTGGTGTCCGTCTAACAAAAAAGGTTTTATCAATCACAATATGCGAAATTGTAAGAGAAGTTGAAAACCTCATATGGAGAAATTTCCGTACAAAAAAATATGTCCGCCAAAGAGAAATGTTCGCAAAAGGGAGACTTCACTGTACATATAACTTAATGTGTACATATAGATTACCTTTTTCCAATTTATGTTGATAGCTAATGTTGCCTTGGCAATTTGTGGGGGTCAAATTATATGTGCAAAGGCAATTGTACTTATTACGAATATAATATATTCTCTGCAAAGTACATAAAATTATCACACATACTGTGATTGAGAAAACTAATAGAAAGTTTCCAAATAGTTAGTAAATTATTTGAAGGTTTGATTTTTAATTATATAAGATGGGAGTGCTAATATCACATGTTCATAACAAATTAAACGACAATGTAATTTGCTGGGGCAAAAATGATTCTGTTTTATGAGATATAGCTGAAGAATTGCGTTAGTCATTGGGAAAACAAATTAAAATTCTTTTTATATCGATATTAAATTTCCTCAATTTTCTTAAAATTTTAAATCTTTTTTTGTATTATTTGCAGACTACGACTATGACTTGGTTGTCATCGGTGGTGGATCTGGTGGCTTGGCCTGTGCTAAAGATGCCGTAGCAAACGGTGCTAAAGTAGCTGTACTGGATTATGTCACCCCCACACCAACATTAGGAACTAAATGGGGTATCGGTGGAACCTGTGTCAATGTCGGATGTATTCCCAAAAAGCTAATGCATCAGGCAGCAATCTTAGGAGAAGGCATTCATGTGAGTTAAAATTAGACCTTGTGGAAAATACAAATAACCAAACCTTTTTTTTTACATTGCAGGAAGCTGTTGCTTATGGTTGGCAAGTAGATAATGTCAAACAAATTAAGCCAGATTGGTCAAAACTTGTAGAATCTGTTCAGAATCACATCAAGTCGGTTAACTGGGTGACCAGGGTCGACCTTAGAGACAAGTAAGTTGGTTTTATTATTTGCCAAATTCTTGATAGGAAATGTTATTTTACATTTCGTTAATTTCTAAATTACGTGGGTTACCTTATTTAACGTTTCCAAACGAAACCAGCCAAAATATTTCATATTTTTATTAAAATAAAGTCTACACGTAAGATGTAGTCTCCTGAGTTTGGTAGATTTGGTCAGCCATATCTCCTGTTTAATCGGAAAGGTATTTTCTAAACGGTGATGTTTAACAGTTTGTTGGTGTACCACACTGTTCTGACTGCAGATTAATTCTATATACGATTTTTTGCACTTGTTTTCGGTAGAAAGATACTGTAGACTACGTTGCCAACAACAGAGGTTGTCATTTTTGATAGAACTGCTTCCAACTCCTCTTAAAATGAATATTCAATTAGATTAAAAAAGCGCACCTTCTTAGAACATCTGTTCCCTGGTTACTCAATGCGACGTATTTTTTAACGTTATTCGACTCCGGGGATCCGGAGTTATCGTATGTGGCTTTGAACTGATAGCCAAGTTGGCAGGTCTTATATTCAAATTCCATTGACTTTTGCCTGCAAGACGTGATAAGAATAGGGTACGTCTTGCACCAAGAAGTTTGCCTGTAAAACGTCTTGGATCTCGATATTTGCAATCAGGGCACTTAGCTGAACATTTTAAAGTTATGGCAAAGTTGTTATCACAATTATTTAGACTTTGGAAAGAACTGCATATTTAAAGCGGTTTTACTCACTATTGCTCCCACCAGAGCATGCAAGACTCTCACATTTGTAAATAACTACTTAACCCATTAACTCCCAAGCGTATTGAAAATTGGAAAAACCATATTTTTATGGTATTTTCTCTTTATTGAGGTTAATAAGAACATTTATACGAAAAAAGTTTTTGAAAAAAAATTATGTTGTTGGTAATGAAGGTGTACTTTATATAGTACAGTGGGGTCATACATATCATTTTAATTTGAGTTTACATGGATGTTTTTAAACAGTTTTTATTTATACACAATGTTACATTGCACATTTCACAGCACCATTTTGATCATAAATGGTACTGTCGACATCTGAATTGATTTGGTAATTTTTTGGGGAAGTGGTATCCTGGACTCTCAGCAATGCTTCGCTTGACAGTTAGTTTAGGTTGTCCTTGTCCTGCATTCAGAGTGTGGAACCTAAGGTAGTGAAGAGTTTTTGCTCTGGTGAGTTCGAGTAGATCACTTTTATAATTATTCGTCAGCTTGTGGAGCTTCCAGGCATTGGAAACAGTGGACAGAAACCATAAGTATCATATTACCCTGAAGTGGAAGGCAAATCAATGCATTGTATGTATTTTGATTGTTATGTAGGTATCTGGTGCTTAAGGCAATGCATATGCTGGGAAGTAAGTGTCAAGTATCGAAGTATGGCTTGATATAAAACAATTAAGTGGTCGCTGGTGTGCTCCCTTCACAATGGAGGTGAAAATGTTCCACTACCAATTCTTGCCTCGAATTTCATTGGAATAACAGTAAGATTCCAATTAAAATTTTCAAATCCTCGTCATTGAATGAAAAGTTGTGTTGGTGTTTTTGCCCTCCATACAACATAGTTTGATTTACAATAAGTTGCCATACCTCGGGATCAAACAAATTTTCAAAAATGTCTTTTTCGTTCAGGCCGAATAAATCTGAAATGCAGTTTTGGATTCTACGCAAGAAATGTTTGGTTATTTGAAGCTCGGCTGAGGAAATTGATTTTCTCCATACCGGTGGAGCAATCGACTTCTTCAACTCTGACAATGGGATGTCATCATCGCTATCGAATACGTCGTCGTCAGCCGCTAAATAAGCTTCCACAAAAACCTCCACCTCACCTGCAACATATAGTGGTAATTCCGTTGTTATTATATTGTCTTCTTCTAAATCCTCTTCGTCCGTCACGTAGTCCACCGGTGGAGGAATCATGACGATATCAGCGTTGACGATATGTGCATTATTATGCAGATCTTCCAGAGCAGAGTGAAGATTTTGAAAACGTTTACCATAAAAGTGTTTGACAGGGATAGTTCGAAAATCCATTCTAATCCCTAGAAAAATAATGCATGCATGATCCCATTGTACTTTTAAAAGTACATCAAACTTTGGCATTGCTTATCTCCGTATATATATAAAAAAATATGAGAGGCCTTGTATACTCGTAAGAATAATTTTTAGTATTTTGTCAATAGAAGTTTATATGACCACAAATGTTTTTGAAGGACACAAAAGGAGAAATATTTCAGAATGCTTTCTACGAAAAGACAATTGGACAATAACCTATTGTGATCAAAAAATAAAAAAGTATTTGAAAAATTCAAATAATATTGGCTTTTGAGAAAACAAAATCAAAAAGATGATTTTTATTTCACGGCATATTGTTAAATGGCCATTTGTAAAATTCATTTTACTGTACTTTAAAAAGTACAATGGGAGAGAATGGGTTAAGGACTATCTAATTATACTAATTATTTTTTGTTATCAATCACACCCAAAAATGGTTGTGGGCTCTTATCTTAGTCTATATGATTTTGTTTGATTCACGATCTAATGCTTTAAATTGGGTTGACAAAAGTTTTTTTACCTTTTATTTATACATACTCTTTTTCACACCTCCAATGAAACTCAAAAATATTTTCAATTCGTTGTTACCATAAATTTTTTCTTGCTTCAGGAAAGTAGAATACATCAACGCATTGGGTTCATTTAAAAACGCCAATACCATTATTGCTCGCATGAAGAATGGCACCGAGAAAGAGCTTACAGCTAAGAATATCGTAATTGCTGTTGGTGGACGTCCACGTTACCCTGACATCCCCGGTGCCGTTGAATACGGAATAACTAGTGATGATATATTCAGTTTGGAAAAGGAACCTGGCAAAACTTTGGTTGTAGGAGCTGGATGTAAGTTTAATTTTTCATAATAAACCTAATTAAATTGATGTGTTAAAAATAAATTATTATCCATTTCCTTTTAGACATTGGTCTTGAATGCGCTGGCTTCCTTAAGGGGCTCGGTTATGATGCCACCGTTATGGTGCGATCAATTATTCTACGTGGATTCGATCAACAAATGGCAAATATTGTTGCGGATGCTATGGTCGAAAGGAACATTCCATTCCTGCGTTCCACCGTTCCAAAGTCTGTCGAAAAGACTGCAGATGGAAGACTTCTTGTGAAGTACATTAACACTGAAACCAACGAAGAAGGCAGTGATGTGTTTGATACCGTTCTGTGGGCTATTGGCCGTAAAGGTCTTGTTGAAGATTTGAAATTGGAAAACGTTGGTGTTACAATTAAAGGTGATAAGATTGCAGTCAACGAAAAAGAAGAAACCAATGTACCTAACATATATGCTGTTGGAGACATTATTTACGGAAAACCCGAACTGACCCCGGTAGCTATCCACGCTGGTCGTTTGCTATCGCGTCGTATTTTCAATGGTGCTACTCAACTAATGGACTATGAAAATGTAGCTACAACTGTGTTCTCACCTCTTGAATATAGTTCGGTAGGTCTGAGTGAAGAGAAAGCCATCGGCAAGCTTGGCGAAGATAACGTGGAAGTTTATCATGGATATTACAAGCCAACAGAGTTCTTCGTGCCCCAAAAAACTGTAAAATACTGCTATCTTAAGGCAATAGCTGAACGTTCAGGTGACCAAAAAGTTGTAGGTCTTCACTACATTGGTCCAGTTGCTGGTGAGGTTATGCAAGGATTCGTTGCAGCAGTGAAGTAAGTTTACTTTATATTTGTTTTATCCTTGCAAGTTGTTATAATTTTTTCGTTAATTCTCAGATCTGGCCTAACGATGAACATTCTCTTGAACACTGTTGGAATTCATCCAACAACTGCTGAGGAATTTACACGTCTGGCAATCACAAAGCGCTCTGGCTTGGACCCTACCCCAGCTACATGCTGCAGTTAGATTGTCTGCTCGCACATAAAACCAATATCAAAACCAGCAGCAGCTTAAGTGCCTGGCTCAATGTCTACGTAACTTTCTTCACCAACGAATCAAACATATATTCTTGTCCTGAAAAACTCACATATATTATTCGCTCCGTTTGATCAGGAGTTAATTAATACAAAAAAATTGTTTTATGTTTTGTCCACTACATGTTTTACATGAAAATATAAAATAATTTCTATTTATTTAAGTCAAATAAAAAACTATACAAAGAAAATATAATTTTCAATCAATCACACACAGAGATAGGCAAGGGACTACTTAAGCTAAGCAACAGTATTTAAACATTTTTATATCGTTTCAATAAAATGGCTCCCCTTTGTTTAAAAACATACAATTATTTTTTAAATTTTTATAGCAATACAAAGAATTTTTAATTTTTTACTAGTTACAGAAAGTATCCTGTTTTAATCAAACAGAGAACAATAGATCAGCGAGATCAAAAA
This sequence comes from Chrysotoxum bicinctum, assembly GCA_911387755.1. Taxonomy (NCBI): domain Eukaryota; kingdom Metazoa; phylum Arthropoda; class Insecta; order Diptera; family Syrphidae; genus Chrysotoxum; species Chrysotoxum bicinctum. The sequence continues at coordinate 92,204,559 of OU426989.1, read as the reverse complement.
TCGCTTTCAATTTAGTTCAATGGTAATTCGAGGTTTTCTTTAACTCTTGGTTCATTGAAATGTTTGCGTTAAGGTTTTCACACGAACACCCCCGGTGTTAGCCTGGCAAAATTTACAGTTATAAATTTTTCCAAAAAACTTTCCATTGTAAGAAAATTGGGTTACCAAGTTTATTAATTTTTCTGTATCAATTGGGGCTGTATTGGTTACTGGCTCAGGCTGAGGTTACCTTTTGCCAATATAAAACAAGCGGCGAAAGTTTGAATTAAACAATTTTTGAATACATATTTCATCCATCAATATTACATTGATAAAAAAGGTCATGTTGGCGTTATAATCTATTGCATTGGAATCTTAATGGTTATGGTGATAACTAGGCATTACGATTATCGTTCAAAACCCCTATTTATAGTTACCTTGCGATTACATTTTACAATAGCTTTCTACCACTCCTTTTATCGATCGTATGACATTAACGTGTATTCACCCTTATTCCGATAGTCGTTTTACTAACACGCCAGCAAAATGACAAAGCTCTAGAAACGAAAATTGGAATTTTATTGAAACGACTATCGTTATAATGCTTAGAAAAGTGAAGAACATAGAGAACGCTGCCCTTTTCGTATTATTTAAACACCAAAATATGGTCTCTGGAGCCTTCTCGTTTTAAAGGCGTTTTAATAAAACGACTACCGGAATAAGGGTGATTGTAACTGTCGCGTATTAATTACGTTTATTGATTGGGATTGGAAATCGTTTTGCATTTCGTTCGTAATTCGTAGGACGCGGTTCCTGGTGGTTCCAACCTACCATTTTTCTGATGATTTTATTAATTCTATATTTCTGGAAAATCTCGTTTGGATTACGAATTAGGTAAATTATTGAGTATAGAAAGTTCTCAATTTGTTTAGGAAACTTGGAGGGGGTTTAAAAGGAGATACCGATGCACAATGGTTTTGAATGTCCAATTGAGCCGAGTAAAGCATTCCACATTCGTGCAGTGCAGCTAAAGAACGAATTTCCGAATTTAACAGTACGTCCGAAGTTGGGATCAAGAGTAAACTGATGGGCGTTCACTGAAGCGCGAGTATCCCGGTTTAATTGTTTAAGGAGACGAATGCAACTGGCTATTTAGTTAACGACAACGAGTGATTTTTTAAGAGCTATCGGAAATTAAAAAAACAAAATTTAGAAAAATGCATGAAATCTTTATTTGAATCGATAGTACGGTCGATATAATTTAATGTTTGAAGCTTATTTCATGCAAATGTTGGCTGCGCCTTTGCTTAGTCCAATTTATGTCTGTCAAGTTAGCACTACCACTTCAAAATTTTGAAGATGTAATAATTGAATTAACTGTCGGGAATTTGTCGTGAAACGAAAAAAAATTGTCGCGCTTGTTGTTTAAAAAAAATAACCCCTATTAATGCTAACTTGACAGTAAAGTTAGCACTACCACCCCTCAAAATACGGTACAATTCAGCTACATATATCACGAATTCCATCGTAATCGGAAACTTTTACGAATCCCGAAAAAAGATATCACCAAATCCGTTCGTAATGACAATTTGTATATTTCCACTACGATGGATTTAGTAATAGTTTTTTCGGGATTCGTAACAAGTTTTCGATTACGATGGAATTCGTGATAGGGCTGATTAACTCGAAAAATAAAAAGGCCAGTGATGGGCGTTCACTGAAGCGCGAGTATCCCGGTTTAATTGTTTAAGGAGACGAATGCAACTGGCTATTTAGTTAACGACAACGAGTGATTTTTTAAGAGCTATCGGAAATTAAAAAAACAAAATTTAGAAAAATGCATGAAATCTTTATTTGAATCGATAGTACGGTCGATATAATTTAATGTTTGAAGCTTATTTCATGCAAATGTTGGCTGCGCCTTTGCTTAGTCCAATTTATGTCTGTCAAGTTAGCACTACCACTTCAAAATTTTGAAGATGTAATAATTGAATTAACTGTCGGGAATTTGTCGTGAAACGAAAAAAAATTGTCGCGCTTGTTGTTTAAAAAAAATAACCCCTATTAATGCTAACTTGACAGTAAAGTTAGCACTACCACCCCTCAAAATACGGTACAATTCAGCTACATATATCACGAATTCCATCGTAATCGGAAACTTTTACGAATCCCGAAAAAAGATATCACCAAATCCGTTCGTAATGACAATTTGTATATTTCCACTACGATGGATTTAGTAATAGTTTTTTCGGGATTCGTAACAAGTTTTCGATTACGATGGAATTCGTGATAGGGCTGATTAACTCGAAAAATAAAAAGGCCAGTGTTAATAATTGTAGTGAATTTGTCGTAAATTTGTTGTAAGATCAAAAATTTAATAGACCAACTTTTTTAAAAAAATAACCCCTGGTAATGACAACTTGACAGTCAAGTTAGCAGTGCTTTTTTTTGGTAGCGAAATTTTTTTTTTTAAATAACCCTTGGAAATGCCAACTTTACAGTCAAGTTAGCACTACCACCCCTCAAAAATAAATATGAAAAAATGCTATTTTAAGGACTTGCATTTTCATGACATTTTTTTGAGAAAAAATGATGCGAAAATTTTTTTTCTTTTCCGATATATTTACGACAATAATTATTTACGCTGTTCTTTTTCGAGTTCATTTTACCCTGTTTTGAGAGGTGGTAGTGCTAACTTGACTGTCAAGTTAGCATTACCAGGGGCCATTTTTAAAAAAAATTAACGTACGTAGCCGCAGGTGTACCGCGATAAAATGTTTGGTTTTACTATATATTTACGTAAAATTTTACGACAATTATTAACACTGTCCTTTTTATTTTTCGCGTCCATTTTACCCTATTTTGAGGGATGGTAGTGCTAACTTGACTGTAAAGTTGGCATTTCCAGGGGTTATTTAAAAAAAAAATTTCGCTACCAAATTTTTTATCTTACGAGTACAACATACCATATTTACGACAAATTCACGACAATTATAAACACTGTCCTTTTTCAAGTTAATCAGCCCTATCGGTGTTGTGGTAGGTCGTTCAGCTTCAATTCTTGCACCAGCTGTATTTTGAAAGGTTTCACACCTAAATCCATCCCCAAAATTTTTCACGTAGTGAAATAACAGGCCCAATTGCTGCGAACGGCGCGCGCCGAATCGATAATTGACGGTCATCACTAACACTGGCCGATACAGCTGCGATATTTTCTTCAGTTCGCACTCTACGTAAGCGTGTTAGTGTTTTAATGTCCAACAATGTAAATTTGGTGCGAAATTAAATCACAATAGCCTGAATAGCCGCCTCAGTAGGTTGATCAAAGGGCACGGTAGTGCCCAGCCAAGTTCTGGTGTTACACCCTTTTTACAGGAACAAACTCAGGCGATTTTTGACCCCCGCCCCCTATCTTCAGTACCAATGAATTCAGAAACTTAAAATTCCTAATATTTGCTAAGCTAGTCAGGCACAGGCGCCTCACCAAATTTCAATTTTCTAGCATAAGCGGTTCCTGAGACATAAGGCCTCAAAAATCACAAAAACCGTAACTGACTGACTCACTGACAGATCATCAAAATTATGGAGTACTTCCCGACATCGTAGAATCTTGTAATTTTGCACAACGGTAGGTCTTGTCATGCAAGCAGAGGAAAAATTTTGAAGTTTTTCATTCAAGGGGCGTGGTATCCGCCCACTTTCTCCAAATCGGTGTTGGTTGAATGGAGCACTTCCGACTGCTGTAAAACGATGAAATTTAGTAAAGTGGCAGGGCTTAAATTGCATACAAAGAAAAAAATATAAAATTTGAGGTTTTTCATTCTGGGGCGTGGTATCCGCCCACTTCCTCTGAACTGATGTAAATTATATATGTATTTCATACATTTCCGATTGCAGTAGAAAAATGAAATTTGGTAGAACGGTAGGGCTCAGATCGCATATAAAGGAACAAAAATAAAAATTGAGGTTTTCCATTCAGGGGCGTGGTATCCACCCACTTTCTCCGAATTGATGTTGGTTGAATGAAGCACTTCCGACTGCTGTAAAACGATGAAATTTAGTAAAGTGGCAGGGCTTAAATTGCATACTAAGAAATAAATACAAAATTTGAAGTTTTCCATTCAGGGGCGTGGTATCCGCCCACTTCCCCAGAACTGAAGTAAATTATATATGGCGCACTTCCGATTGCAGTAGAACAATGAAATTTGGTAGAACGGTAGGGCTCAAATTGCATATAAAGGAACAAAAATAAAAATTAAGGTTTTCCATTCAGGGGGCGTGATATCCGCCCACTTTCTGAGAAAATGTTTAATTTATATGGAGCACTTCTGATTGCTGTAGAATGATGAAATTTGGTAGAGCGGTTAATTTTAATGGACATTCAAAACGAAAAATGGAAAATCTAAGATTTTTCATTCGAAGTGTCTTTTTATTGTCATTTTGAAACTATACATGCATTTTGAAAATTCATGACATTTCTTAGAACTAGAGTGGTCGATTTGATACTATGTATAATGTTATTTTAACATGAATGAAAAAAAGAAAACATTGCATACCTGAAAAAATTATGAGCTTACATAAAAAAAATCTTAACTGTGATGTGAACTATAATCATACCACTAATTAAGCTTTTGATTGGTGCAGGGCCGTAGCTAGAGTTGAATTTAAGGTAGGGCATTGGTGATAACATGTAGGGCGGAAGTAAAAGTTTTACTTGATATGAAATATGATCTGATCTGGTAAAGGTGGTACTCTATTGTCGGGAGGGGGTGATAGATAAGTGCTAAACATTCATTTATATAATGGTTTATATTATTATTTCTCTTAACATATTATATTTAGTATAGATACTTACATTGATAACAAAACAAATTTTTTTTATTAAAATAACTGAATTCTTTCATTCACCATATATTAAAAATGTGAAGGACTTCATCTAGATCAACTGACTTGGTTCTTTTCTTTTCAAAGGCTAGAAATACCATGCCTGCCTTTCTTTCGTGACTCTTTGATAGCCTCTGAGGCTTATTGATTGCAGTCAAAGTCGAAAAAGTAGATTCACACAGCAGTGCTACATCCTATGGTCGCCACAGATGCAAAAAGTTCATCAGACCAAAAACACAAATGTTAAAAAAGAGCCAAGTTCTTCTATACAAAATCCTTTGTTTTGTATAACAAGTCAGCCGTGAAAAGTACTGAGATCTAAACGTTTAATACCGAATATTTAAAGTAGAATAATATTGAAAAACCTACAATGTAAATAGAGAAATTTTATTATTAAATTATTACTGACTAAAATTTGATGGGCTTACTTGGCAAGTTTTTTTTATGCCTAATTCGAAAGGTTTTAAAAACTTGACCAGTGAACCCATCAAATTTTAGTCAGTAATCATTAAATAAAAAAATTTCTCTACTACATTGTAGCCGTTTCAATATTATTCTACTTTAAATATTCGATTTTAAATTTTGGCCTGATCTCATCCCTTTTTGCAAAGATTTTAATATTTTGCTATGTCAAAATCTCGAAAGATACGGAAAGATAGAAGGGTGTACTCTACCTACTAAAATCAACTTTGTTTATAGCTTCCTATTTCTTTTGGTATATTTTCTTTTTGTTATTGGTTGTTTTGATTTGCGCTTCAATTATTTTTTCTTGTCTTGGCAAGATGCCTGACACTAACACCTTACTTACTATCTTAATTAGAGCAATCAGAAGTGCTCCATATAAATTAAACATTTTCTCAGAAAGTGGGTGGATACCACGCCCCCTGAATGGAAAACCCCAATTTTTATTTTTGGTCCTTTATATGCAAATTGAGCCCTACCGTTCTACCAAATTTCATTGTTCTACTGCAATCGGAAGTGTGACATATAATTTACATCAGTTCTGAGGAAGTGGGAGGATAAAACGCCTCTGAATGGAAAACTTCAAATTTTATATTTTTTTCTTTGTATGCAGTTTAAGCCCTACTACTTTACCAAAATTTCATCGTTTTACAACAGTCGGAAGTGGTCCATTCAACCAAAACCAATTCTCAGAAAATGGGCGGATACCACGCCCCCTGAATGGAAAACCTCAAATTTTCGATTTTTTCCTCTACTTGCATGACAAGACCTACCGTTGTGCAAAATTACAGATTCTACGATGTCGGGAAGTGCTCCATAATTTTGACGATCTGTCAGTCAGTTACGGTTTTTGTGATTTTTAGAGCCTTATATCTCAGGAACCGCTTATGCTAGAAAATTGAAATTTGGTGAGGCGCCTGTGCCGGAATTTCAAGTTTTTGACTTCATTGGTACTGAAGATAGGGAGGGTTCAAAAGTCGCCTGAGTTTGTTCCTGTAAAAAGGGTGTAGTACCAGAAATTTGCTGGGCACTACCGTGCCCTTTGATATGTATCTTTAAACGTCGCTCGCACATAATCGTTGAAGTTGAAAATAAATATTTATGCTTCTTTTCAGCAAATGGGTCTTAGGATTTTTGTTATGATAAATTTAAAAGTACATAAATGTATTTATTTATTGTCATATAAAAAGGAGCAATCAAAAAGACTTGATTTTCTTGCAGTAACTTATGGCCAATTGCAAATTAAATGGGTTTTCGCTAAAAGTTTTAAAGTTTGTTTACCTGATAAATTTATGTTTTGGTTCGTTTACTGGCCTTCAAAGTGGCTTGGTGAAACTGTATGTGTTTTCTCTCACTTACTTAAGTTTTTCAACGGTACCATTTTGTCTACATCCAAATCATCTATACTCGCTATTGAATTTAGTAGATCGTCATTGTCCGAAAATCTCCTTTGTAATTTAGCAATTAGTGTGTGCAACGTTTCGAAATACTCAGACTTAAATGGCTGAGCGTTCTGAGGTTCTATATTTTGTCTCGCAGAGGAACAGAAAGGGTCATATACCAAGTAGCCATCCATCCAATTTGATTTTTTGATTTGTTTCTTTTGGGTATGAGTCGTATTTTCGGAATTTCCGAGACAACCCTAATGATTACCAAATGCAAGCGATGGTTAAAGCAGTGGACGTAAGGGTTTTTTCGACCCAATTTATTTTCTATTCTGGTCGGAGCTCCCAAAACTTTCCCACTTATTACACTTGCGCCATCATAGAATTGGCTTAGCATACATGAGTGGTCAATGTTATTTAACGTTAATTCCGTAAAATTGGCTGCATCAAGATTTTCAGTGGTAGTAACTGTCAGCAACGACTCATTGACAATTCCATCTTTAACGTAGCGTATTGCTATTGCAATATTCATTAATATCTTTAACAATGTACTGGTATAATCGTTGCTCGAATTATTTTATTTTGAATTCAGGTGAACGGTTTGTTGCAATTTGAGTATATGAGTAAGAGACTCTTTCAAAGTTGGATGTTTCATGCAGGTGTATTCAAACAAATTCTGAAATAATCCTTCCTTCCTCCTTCCTCCAAAATATAATTTCCACGCAAAGCTAATTCGTTGACAAATTGTATAACCTCAATAATAGTACCTATGTCTCTCTAAAGCTTTTGGATGTATCAACGGTTTAACACTGCTAATTGTAGAGACCCTATTTAATTTGTCCTGCCACAACGCCATAGCTTGGATATGGGAAATGGATTTTTCTTGTTTTGGAAAACCTGTTTTTGAATCAGTGGCATTACGATACGATAGTTGATTTTTTAAGGCAGGGCATTGGAGGTTTTAAGGTAGGGAGTTAAAATTGCAACAAAAATTATTGCTTTTTTATGAGCAGAGGTAGGTACTAGTATTTATAATTAAGGTAGGTATGTTAGTGTTAGGTAACTTGCCAGGACAAGAAGAAACAATTAAAGCGCAAATCAAAACAACCAATAAAAAGAAAATATACTTAAAGAAATAGGAAGCTATAAACTAAGTTTATTTTAGTAGGTAGAGTCCACCCTTCTATCTTTCCGTATCTTTCGAGAATTTGTCATGGCAAAATACTAAAATCTTTGTAAAAAGGAGTGAGATCAGACCAAAAACATAAATGTTAAAAAAAGAGCCAAGTTCTTATACACAAAAACCTTTATGTAAAAAGTCAGCCGTGAAAAGTAGTGAGATCTAAAAGTACGCCAAGTTCTTACTTTATGAAGGTTTAATAGCGAATATTTAAAGTATAAAAATATTGAAACAGCTACAATATAATAGAGAAATTTTATAATTTAATGATTACTGACTAAAATTTGATGGGCTTACTTGGCAAGTTTTTTTTTTATGCCCAATTCGAAAGGTTTTAAAAACTTGACTAGTGAACCCATCAAATTTTAGTCAGTAATCATTAAATAATAAAATTTCTCTATTACATTGTAGCTGTTTCAATATTCATGCTTATTTTGATATTCTCATGAATAGTCTATTCGTTAGAATGATTCTATTCCTTCGAATGAACTTTCTTAATTTTGAGATTCTAACGAATAACATTCATTTGCGAAAGATAGCATAAAATGAACTTCAAATAAGATTCATTTTCATTGTCAGCTGTTTGACATTTACTATATTTCTATTTGAATTAGTATAACCATTTTACATTTTTTTTGTTTCTAAACATTTTATAGATGTTGGATAAAGAATCAAGAAACAAAATAAATAATATACTTTTTCATTATAAAGTAAAGTAAAGAACTACATATTCATTACATTTTTTGTGTCAACTCAGCTGTTTTGAAACTATTCTTTAAAAAAATAAGTAGTTCATGACGCGTTCTAAATTTTTATTTTTTTTGTATACACTTGGTCACACTAAAATATCAAAAACAAAAGAGAAGTGTTTGTGAAATGTCTAAACCAAAAAGTGAAATCTTTGTTTATTTGCAATTGTTTTGTTTATTGTTTAATAATTTAATTTTCTTTGATAAAAACAAAATAATAAATAAAAAATATGGCATTTGTGTTGTTTATAAATGAAGATGGTGTTTATTTAATTTTTCCGTGGTTTCCTTCCAAAATCTTTCCGTATCAAAGCGGGTGGTAAAAAAACCCTTTGCTACCTCCGTGTTTTTTTTTCATTATTTTGATTAACTTTTCCTTTTTTTTCGCGGTTTGTCCAGTTGGAATGCGACCTTTAAACATAAAACAATAAAAAATTAATAAAAGTAATTTATATTCCATGAACTAATTAAAAATATGTAGGTATGTATGTATTCCACACATGGTGGTCTGTGATGCACATATCGAGAACTGAAATCTTTTCTGTTGTTTCCTTAATGCAATTGCCACTTATGGGTAAAGACATGGGTGTGCGTTCCGCTTTAAAGACAGGAGACACGAGACAGCATTGAGTTCTTGAAGCATTAAATTAATTAAATTCGACGCCGTTTTTGGTTCCACATTTGACAATGCTTTGGAGATCGCATTTCAATGAGCTTATCATCCCTGCCGTTCTTAACCAACATTGAAATAAATATGAAAAGCTGGGAGTACTATCGTCTGCAAAGCAATTTAATAGATTAGAACTCGGACAAAAGATCGTTATCATTATCATAAGTATGTGAAAAAGAGTCGGAGACTGTGACACACTACCATTTATTTTATGAGTTTTAGACTTAAAATTGTTTAACAAAACTTATATTGAGTGGTTTGATAGGTAGTTTCTAATTCAACGAAGAAGAGATTCATCAATAACGAATGTATGGATTTTCGATAAGAGAGCTTGCCGCCAAGCTCTATCAAACGCTTTTGAAACATGAAGTTAAAATAATCTTACTTTCTCCAAAATGATGTTAAGATTTGTGACACTGTTAAGTGAGATATACGATTAAAAATAGCGAAAACCATACTGCCGGTTATTGCGAAGCGTTTGTTCTTCAAGATATTTATTCAGCTGTTAATTAATCAGCGCTTACATCGAGATCCTTCAGTACTCTTGCAACTGTGCGAGTACGAAAGATTTGTCCCAGAATATCGTCTTCTCTTAATTACATGAGGAGGCATGTCACTTTCTGGCAGCATCGAATTAACAAAAAATTGTGCTGCAATCAAATTAGCCTTTTTTGTGAGCTTACTTAAGGTAGTAGTAGTATGCAAAATAGTATTTCGTCTTTTTTTTACAAATGACAAATTTAACTACCTTTTGGACATTGTACTTTTTTTGCCTTAACTGTTGGTCATGCAAAATTTTGGTTCGTCAATTCATTGAGACTCTTTCAGTTGGCTTCTTGTATTGCCAAATAATTTTTTCTCTAGCTGGGATTTATTTATACGAGGAATTTGCAGCCATAAAACAGTGGTCTAAAGTGCCTAGAAGCGATAAAGCACGAATAGTGTATTTATTTCAAATATAAAAGTTACTCTGGGCCCTTATTATGAAATACGAAACGAAAGGCAGAAAAAACGAAACCTAGGGAAACGATAGTCACGGTGTAAAGCGATTATAAGAAACGAAAATGCAATCAAAGAAATGTTGCCAAACAAAAATGAAAAATAATATTATTTTTTAAAGCGCAACAGGCTTCACGCCTATTATCAAATGTCAAAATACAAGTGTTTATAAAATTTTATTTGCATTACTCCAATAAAATGTTTTTGAGTTCGGAATACTTTTTTGAAAGCGAGGATGAATATTCATCTGAAGAAGAAAATCGAATAGAAAGAAGAATTATTAGAGATTCATCGAACCCTATGAGCCTTCCTAGTGCTACGTAAGTAAAGTTTAGTACTTCCCCATTGCATTTAAGGACTTTAAAATGTTTTCAAGGTTCAAGCAACTTTTCCGCCTTAACAAGGAAGCATTTAAATATGTATTGGAAGAGATCGACCCTCATCTTCCAAGTTACACATCAATATATATACCAAATATAATCAAACTTGGAGCAACTCTTCGGTTTCTAGCAGAGGGTGGGTACCAACGAGGAACCGGACAGGACTTCGTTGTTGGTATGGCACAGCCCACTATATCTGTTACCTTATCGAAGATTTTGCCAATTATGGAAAACATTCTCTGCCCAAAATTTATTTCATTTGGAGACACTGAAGATGAAAAGACTGAGAGCAAGCAACACTTCTATGAGAAGTATGGTTTTCCTGGCATTATCGGATGCGTAGATGGAACTCACACAAAAAATGGAAAAACCTGTAATAAATGAGCATCTTCACTTTAACAGGAAGGGTGACCATAGTATTAATGTAATGATAGTAAGTACCATTTATTTAAGTAGATACATTTTTCTCTTAAACTATTTTTTTATTTTTCAAAGGTTTGTGACTACAAAATGAGGATCCGAGCTATTGACGCGCGCTATGGAGGAGCCTCACACGACTCATTTATCTTTAGCTTGAGCACATATCGCAGACATCTTCTTGAACAATGGAGTAATGGTGATGGTGACAAGAGAAGTTGGTTACTAGGCACGTACTTATTCCTTAAAAACTTCCGTTGTGTTTTTTTTCTTTCATTTATTATTATTTTTTATGCAGGTGATTCTGGATACACACTGGAACCATGGATGATGACACCCTATAGGAATACTGGAGAAGGAAGTCGAGAAGAACATTTCAATAAAGTGCATTCTAAATGTAGGAACATTGTTGAAAGGACGATAGGCGTTTTAAAGTCAAGGTTCAGATGTATACTTGGAGCAAGGCAACTCCATTATTCACCAGACAAGGCTATCCAGATCACAAATGTTTGTGCTGCCTTGCACAATATTTGCAAAAAATTTGCTGTACCAGATGTACCGGTTCAGGACAATGGTGTAGAAGAAGAAGGCGATGGTATTCCAATTGATTTAAATCAATATTCAAACATAGCTACAGAAATACGGAACCAAATCAAAGACCTTTTATAAACAACAAAATTCTTAATTGATTTATTGAACACTGAGGTGTAAAGTTTATCACATCATTAATGCTAATTATTATTGAAATAAAAATAAATAAATAAATACGAGTAAGAAATTTAAATTAAAAAAAAAAAACTGTTTCAATTCTAAAAAAAAAATTAAAATGGACGGAAATGTCGATAGAAAAAGAGTTTCTTAATCATCAGAACTGGTTTCGGAGCTTTCATTACAAACATGATTACTTTTCAGAGTAATTCCCATTTTGGATTCTCTCAGTTCCAATTTTTTTGCCTTTATTTCAATAAGGTCTAGGCGCATCTTATTTTTTCTTATATTGTTTTTTTTCAACTCTTCAAATTTTTCTTTTTTTAATTCAAACAGTTTTCGGCTACGTCTATCAGCTTCTTTACTCCAACGGTTTGAACTTTGCAACTCTTTTAAAATACCTTTTAGCGTATTTTCAAGAGATGTAAGTCGTTTACTTAGCATTTTAAGGACTTCCTCCTGTATTTGTACATGCTGCTCCAACATAGTGTTTCTCTTTTTTTTTGTTGTTTTTTTCTTTGGTAGGGGTGGTGGTGGGTTACTGCTTGCTGTGACATTTTCAGCATCTTCACATTTGTCTGGTTGATCTGGTTGATCCTCTTTGCTGATCATATTCAGAAGTTCCTCCTCATCCCATTCTTCCATTAAAACATGCATCTTTGGGCTGTTGCCGACGAGCACTTCATTCTGTCGCGGATCACCGAATTGTTTTCCTGAAAGATTTCCTGAGACGGCCTCATTTAGGTCTAATATCGCAATCACAATTTTCTCATTTTCAGAATATATTTTTTGCCTAAAAGGGCCGCCCCCTGTGCCGCTGAGATGGAGAAAATTGTCTCGCATTTTCCTTTTAAGGTTATACCTAAAATCTTTCCATACCTAATGAAAAATGTTATTATTATTAAACGCACAAAAAGTTTATTTCATAGCTAACATACCGTTTTCCAACCTTCCATTGTTTTAGCTGGAGGACCACATGCATTCAGCTTTTCGGTTAAAGCGTTCCAAAGGATTTTTGACTTCGCCTTGGCTTGGCTCGTCGGCAAATAATTTTTGGCGATGCTTGGATTGGTTTCCATAAAAGAAATTAGCAAATCCAATTGTTTGGCATTAGTTGGAGGCCTAGAAATATAAATATGTATGTTTTTTGTATTTCACACTTTTATTTACTACATTTTACTTACATTTTTTAACTCCAATCAAAACAACAGAAACACAATTTTGACAAAAAAAAATGACAACAAACTCAAAACGAAAGTAAATGTCACTCGTTAATTTTAAACGAGTTTCGTTTTTATTTACGAGTCTCGTGACTCGTAATCGCAAATAAAATACGAGTTTCGTTTTTTCTACTACCAATCTCGTTTCTAATAATCGCAATTTAGGGAATACGCGGTAGTACTTACGATTATCGTTTTACATAATAAGCCCCCTGTTCGATGCCATTTTTGAAAACGACAAACGATCGTCATTTTTTGATGCAGATAATACTTTCGTCAAATATGCAATCAACCTTCTTGCACAAAATCTGTTAAACGTCAGTCAATTTTTTTGCAAACGTATTTCGTTTTGGGTTTTCGAAACAGTTGACTTTTGCAGTTTGTGTTTAAGAACATCTTGCAATTGCATTTATGACGTTATCCAAAACGGCCTTAACTTAGCGGCTTATAACTAAACTCTAGTTCTTATAGTTCTTGTGGGCGGAGGGTAGGCAGATAGAACAGATAAGGATTTCTTAGATTATGGAAGTTAGTGTTGAAAGAGATGGAATTGTAGAAAGTTGTGCAGCCAACAGATCCTTAAATAAGTCGATGGATGCGAGCTTATTATGTAAAACGATAATCGTAAGTAATACCGCGTATTCGTTAAATTGCGATCATGAGAAACGAGAATTGTAGTAGAAAAAGCTAAACTCGTATTTTATTTGCGATTACGAGTAACGCGACTCGTAAATAAAAACGAGTGACATTTATTTTCGTTTTGGGTTTGTTGTCATTTGTTAAAATTGTGTTTATGTTTTGTTCACGACTGTTTTGTTTTGATCGGAATTAGAAAAATGTGAGTCAAATGTAGTAAATTAAAAAAAAAACATACATATTAATATTTGTGTCGCTCAATTTAATAGTGAACTATCTCCATTTATATTTCGAAATAATAAGGTTTTTGCGAAATGATGCATAGACAAAAAAACAAAATAAATGCGCTTTAAGTTAATATTTTTTATTATTCGTAAAAAGTCCAAGATTATAATAACCCTTACAGATTTTATTAATTATTTTATTAAACGGATTTGTGACTTACTTAATTTTTATAGTTAAGTTATAAAATCACTTTAAGAACAAAAAACATTAACTATCGGAAATATAATTCGTATTTGGAGTAGATTCTCTTTTATATTGAAAGATATTAACAAATATAATACAATTAAGCAAAGAAATCCATTTTAAAAAAAAATGGATTTACACCACTTTTATAATGAGCGACACATTTCTAGGTCTCCAATTAATGCCAAACAATTGGATTTGCGCGTTTCTTTTTATGGAAACCAATCCAAGCATCGTCAAAAACTATTTGCCGACGAGCCAAGCTAAGGCCAAGTCAAAAATCCTTTGGAACGCTTTAACCGAAAAGCTTAATGCATGTTGTCCTCCAGCTAAAACAACGGAGGGTTGGAAAACGGAGAGTTGGAAGAATGTGATGAGGAGGAACTTCTTAATATGATCATCAATGAGGATCAACCAGACAACTAAGCCTACGGCCACCCCTACCTAAGAAAAAAACAACAAAATAAAATAGACACACTATGTTGTAACAACATGTAAACATACTCGTACATTTTCTTGGAGTAATGCAAATAAAATTTTATAAACACTTCGTCGCCTGAGTTCTATCTTGTTCAAAAGACCATTTTTGGCGAAATTGAGTTAAAAATGCAGTTTTTATAAATCGAACATGCTCTTTCGAATGGCGTACTCCATTTTGTTATATCTCTTTTAGTTTTTAAGTTATGAAGTACTATTTTGTTCAATAAACCACTTTATTAAATATTTTGAGTGTCTTTTTTATTTAATTAACCACTGCTTTTTGTTTTTGTATGAAATTGAACAATTTTATATTAATTAAAAAAAAAAAAAAAAAACTACCACGTATTTCTTTCTTGTTCAATATCCATATCTAATCCATTTAGTTTTGTATTTTATTGAACAAAATCCTATTAAAAAAATTATGCGGACGGAAAATCGCATTTTTGTTCAATTTCACTATACTCTAATGTACCACACAAAATTAATACTGATATACTATGAACTATCTGATGTAAGCGAAAAGTTGGAGCGTAATCTTCAAACGCTTTTAAGGTATTTTGAAAAACCCTTTTATCTTTAGACAGTTTTTGAATACAATAGCCGTGTTTTTTTGAAAAAGTTATCCGTATTACAGTAGGATTTTATATAAATAACAACTGCAACATCCGCAGTAGGATCACTGCCGATAAAAGGAGAAGTGAAATCCTGCTGCGGATAGAGATTTGACGTTTAAACCAGTATCGGCAGTGATCCTACTTCGAATGTTGCATTTGTTATTCATATAAAATCCTACTGTACTACGGATAACTTTTCCAAAAAAACACGGCTAATATTTGTCGCTAACAGTATGATAAATCCAGCTCATCCAGGATCTGATATTTCAGAATTCTATCATTCATAAATAGCTTCTTCATCTGAAGAAGTCATTTCAGTACCTTCATCGGAAAATGTAGTACCAGGAGAAGGTTTCGTTTCATCTAAACAAACTACATGATCTTACAGCAAGAGAAGCCCTGGATCGAGTAAAAACAAAATCGAAAACCATTTTTGTGGAAACAAAATATACAAAAACGGATGCGTCAAAGTGGTAAGCAATATTCAAATGACATCCGCTTGCGACATAAGTTGCAGTCATAATTGTTTCACCAAATTTTTTTTATGATGAACGTGTGAAAATATTTGATTCATTTTGGACCTTAAAAGATTCTAAAAAGGACGGTTTTATTCCAAATTTGTGATAAGATCGGAGTCAAAGTGAAAGATATTAGCTAAAGTACTTTCAAGAGAAAAAAGGTTGCTTTCAATGTAGACAAATACAATATCGACAATTTGATCTTCTTTCAATGCATTGCAAATAAAATCATAATGGCCCAAAATTTAAGTTGAATTAGTACGATGTTAAAGCTGTTTTAGTATGAAACTAGGTTTAAACAACGATTTTTATGAAAACATAATAAGAAACCAATTACAATAAAACTCAGTGGCGCAAAATTTTAAACAGCCTATTATTAAGGTATTGGTATGATAATTCTTAACAATTTGCTAACTTTAAAGTAGTTTACTAACTCATTCTTAATTTTTACAATTTTCTAACAAGTATCGTACTAAGGCAATTTTCTTAATAAATTGCTTCTGAACACACCTAAAACAATGAAAGTTCGTACAAAAAGCTAAGTAAACAGACCTTGTGTGGCGTTTTTAAATAGCACGATAGTAAAAAAATAATATAGGAATTCGACGATTTTAGCTTTAATAAAAGGGTAGAGAAAGTATGATGCTATATTCGATTACAATTTTCAAATTCTAGTATCATACTAAAACAGCTTTAGCATCGTACTAATTCAATTAAAATTTTGCGCCAGTATGTTTAAAACAATTACAAAATTTAAATTAAAAATTGTATGTAAAATTAATAATGTATTTATTTGAAAAGTGAAAAGTGAATTCAAAAAAATGTTTTTCCGTTAGTGAATTTTGTTTTAAGAAGATATTTATTTGAGTTATTTTCCTTTTATAATTATTGAAAAATAATAAAAACACGTATTTAGAACCAATTTTGAATTTCATTACCTACAGCAGCAGCAGCAATATTTTTTCTTATTACTCATTATGTTCTAGTGCTTAACTCAAAATATGAGTTAGAATTTTTTGTTCTATTTTTATAGTTTTTTCGTAGTTTTTTGATTTAATTATCAATTGCTTCTATTTTGTTCAATATCCACCAATTTAATCAACTTGTTTACAGCCCATACAACGTTGTTCAATATCTAAAATGACATCCCAATTGATTTTATTTTTTAATTATTTCAGGATTTAATAAAACATAGATTTATAAATCATTTTGCAAACAAAAATTATTGAGTTTAATGGAGAAAAAACTCCACAGTACTTCCTTTCAAATTTAAGCAAAAATTTTGCTTCTGAAGTTAAAAAATCGTTTTCCCAACATTTTCCATAATGTAATGGACTTTGAACAAGATAGAACTCAGGTGACGACTTGCATTTTGACATTTGCTAATAGGTGTGAAGTGTGTTGCGCTTTAAAAAAATAATATTATTTTTCATTTTTGTTTGGCACATTTCTTTGATGGCATTTTCGTTTCTAATAATCGCTTTACACAGCAGTGGCGTGGCGTGGATAATTTTAAATGGGAACCCTTTATAAAATTTTTTCACCTGTAAAAATGAAAAAAAAAATCTTTGAAGCTTAAAAACAACATTTCTAGTAGGGATATGGTATCTACAAATGCATTCCACATTGACTTAGCAAAAAATGTGTAGCTATATTTTGTATACTTCAAGACATTAATATTTCAATCAACAATGAGCTTGAAACATAGTAAAAAAGGACCTCCTTTTAGACACCACCCCCTTCGTCGGACATAACTGCGGCACCTTCCTAGGAATGTTCTATTAACTTTTCCTTGCAATCATATGTGTCAAGAATATAAAATATATGATGGGACAACTCATCTGCATTAAGACTCGCCCTAACGTCAAAAAATACAAGATATCTTTCTTGTATTCCATTCTCTGACAAGAACCGAAATATGGCACTCAGTTGTCCCCTATGACTCAAATCTGATGTTTCGTCGATCATAATTGACACGAACCGAGCTTCTATGATTTCTGTTTTAATTTCAGATTTAATAACAGCCGCGATACTATGTATCGAGTCATTTTGAATATCGTTGCCCTATAACACTACTCTAAATAGGATTCCATTAAAGTGTCATAGGTTCTTATGTATATGTTGATTTCCTTTACACATAAGAAATCAATTTCTGTGTCAAGATTTTGATCCCTCGCCAGATTTTGCGTTCCTTCACATCCAACAAAAATTTATTTTTCTTTGACAGGGATCAAAATCTTTAAATCCATATATACATAAATGTAGATATATGTATATATGTGAAACACGCACACCAAACAAAAAATTTCAATCTGTGATCGAAATTCCTGATGTGTAAACGAAAAAAGGATAAAATATAAAATATCAACTATACTTACTAAAATTATTTGGTTTCTCCGATAGGTAATCTGTTAAACAGCAATCTACATTTTTCAAAGACATTTCCAAGACAAAATCTAGAACTGCACTAAAATTAAGATGCTAAATTTTTTTTATCACTATAGTGGGTAATAAAAGGAATTAAATCTTCACTTTGACATCTAACTTTTCACTATTTTTAATTAAGTTCAAATTGGCTTTTCAAAACACTAGATTTATTTGAAGTTATTGAACCTGTGCAACACAGTCTTTTATTGAATGCCAATTGAATCTAAATTTAAATTCCTATTAAAAAAAAGAGCAAATGCATTTTATTTGTCCAGAGTAGCGATATGCTAAATTTACACTGCTGACAAATTGCCATATATTCTACCACGATTTATTTCATAATTCAAAATTATCACTGTAAATTTGCAAAACGTGCATTTTACATTAGCATGCAAATCAACATCAAATTCAAAATCAAGAATCAACAATACCCACATGCCATATTTATATTTATATGACATATTAAAGAAAAAAAAAACAAATAAGTCGAAGAACACCGTCTTATTTCTTACACAAGGTTGAAAAAAGGCGAGCACCTGAACTCCTGCAATGTATTATCTTCCTACTGAAATGGAATGCTAATTGCTAAAGGGAGAATAAAATACAAATAATTCCAACTCCTACAGGTATACATCGAAAATTTTATAAGACGGAATGTAGCGTCTTATTTTTTGAATATGTTGGACAAAGAGGATCCGAAAAACAATGTTTGGGGAAGAAAGGGATATAACACAAATAAATAAGACGGTGATTGAAAAGTTTACGTCAGAGTATTTTTGTGACTCTCTTGATTATTGTTGGTTGTGGATTGGGGAGGGGAATGTGTTTGAATAAAGTATTGTATAAGATACAAACGAGAGGCAGAATGGATAACTTAAACTTATTCGATGTTTATTTGGTAGATTGTGTTATTTGTGGATTTTCTAAAGGGGAAGACGATAGGAATCGTGTTATATGGACGCCACGCCACTGTTACACAGTGACTATCGTTTCCCTAGGTGTCGTTTTGTCTGCCTTTCGTTTCGTATTTTATTATAAGGGCCCAGAAAATGTCGCTTATTGTAGTCGGCAATCATAGAAGGGATCCACAATTTTCTGCCGAGTTCCAACGTCCAATGCACTTACCATTATGCCAGATGGTTGTATCATGCTTTATAAATTTTATATGAAATTAAGCATTTGATTGATAGTATGACTTACCCGTTGCCTAGTTCCTTTAAATTTTAAAACCAAACTATAAAATTCTCTTTCTATAAATTATTTTTTTCTGTTTTATTAACAATAACATAGTAATTAATATCGATCACAAGTCCTTCATTTTATATCTTAATTATTATTTGTTTTAATTTTAACACTTTAATGTCTTGAATTGTTTATTTTTTCCTATAATTTGTCCATAAATCATTTCTTTTTCTTAAATAAACAATTTTTTTTTTGTAAATAAATCAAATACAAAAAATAGTTATTACACAAACATAACTCAAGTTGGAGCTGTCAGTTTGCTAAAAGATATTTCTTTTGGTTTTGTTTTTTGTGTGTGGGGAAGGGCAAGGTATTTTGTGAAAAATATGGGAGTATTTATTTTTTTATATGGAATCTATTATTTACAATTATTTTGTTTAATTTTAGTTTGTTTTCAGTTGACATCTCCTTAGGCCTAGAAAAATTTACATTCAATAAATTTTTTTGAATTATAAAATTAATTAAAACTAACTAAATCAAAATTATATTCTAAAGTATTTACGTACCTACATAAATGTATACTCGGCTTGTAAAAATCAAACCCAATCAATAATAATAATTTAATATTAAAATACTAATCTGCAATTTATTTATAGGTTTTCTTTTTTGTTGAATATTGTGTTTTAGTTGAATTGTAAATCGGAACTGATTGCAAATATAAATTATATTTGTTAGACTAAATTAAAAAATAATAACACAAGAACGAAAATATTGCCTCAGGTTGCTTAAAAATAAATAAATTGATTGGCTAAATTTTTGATAAAAAAAAATATATATATGTACATATATGTAAATTCAAAAATTCAACCAAAAGACCAACAAAAATAATTATGTTTTTGGTTTCCTGTAATCAGTGAGAATTTCAAACATTCCTCAATGCCTTTTCCTTAATTATTTTGTTTAAAATTATTGTTTTCAAAATACTGTCGAAAAATTAGGGTTTTATTTTTATTTTGTTATTATTTTTTGCTCTCAGTTTTCTTTTATTATTTTTAGAGAGGATATTTTTTTGTTTTGATTTATAATAAGTCCTTGTTAACTACGAATTTCTTAAAACTTAGAATACTCTATATCTTTTTTTATATTTTTTTTCGTTTTGGTGTTAAAGAATCTTTCTAAACAACTTTGTAAATTTTGTATTATAAACTATAACTTTACTTACTTTCCGTTTTTGTTTTGTTTTATTTGGTTATTGTAAGGTTGCTTTTGTGTTCTTATTTTAGGTACATTTATATCATGAGGAGTAGATGCCGATGGAAAGGAGGAGATTGGTCTCCTTAGTGATTTTGTTTAGGTAGGTACATCAAGAATGTCCGTGTCGCCTCCGTATTGCTTACCAATTGACACAAGGAATAGGAACGCCAGCGCTAAAAAGCTCGATCCAAAGAGATCACCCAAAGCGGTTAAGTAAGGGATGGCAGAATTGTCGGGATCGATCTTCCACTTCCACATGGCATGAATTATAATGTGAGCTAAATACAAAAGCAACGACACCTAGAATGATAAAGAAATTTGTAAGTTTGATAGTAGGCCATAAAAAAGTACTTTAACCTTAATTGAGATTGTAAAAGAGAACCTTAAAAATGCCTGAAGTGCAAATGTCAGAGGCACTTTAGACGTACATCCTTATTGCGATTGTCAATAATGAATTGATAGTTGATATTTATCAAGCGATTTCTTTAATCGGTATTGTGTTTGTCAACCATCAATCAATGAGTAGTTGCTTAATTTTGAATTTGTATTAATTCTCCATTGTGAATGGAAAAATCAGAATTGCTATCGACTTAATTGATATTACGACCAGCGTTGCCACTTCCGGAAAAAAAGTCGAAGTAGATTTGAAGAAAAAAGTTAAGTAAATTGAGAAAAATTGAAGTAGATTTTAAAATGACTTTTTACTTGCTTTTAAAAAAAATTGACCTCGAGATTTTCATCAGCTGACATTACAACACGAAAAAGTAGTGATACATGTAGATGTAGACAATACCAACAATGCGGTCTATTTTGGCAAACAAAAAATGGTATTAATGGTACCGTCATAGAACCTTTTTTTGATTTTCTACTTTCTCAATTCCGACTCACCAATTTCGATCAAAATTTTTATATTCGGAGCTTCTTTGATTTTGAAATAATAAAAAAAATTTGTCCTTACATTTCTTTTAATTAAAGAAATTTGTACACAAGGAATTAACTTATTAATGAAACTTTCTTTTATAAGGAATAACATTAAAATTACTATAATTAAATATAATTTAATTTTAAAATAAAAACACACGGAAGCGAAATTTTCATAAGATTTGTACACACATGAGTGTGTTGAGTTTCTATGGTTTTAAAATTACCAATTTGTGTATTTTTATGGTGTTGACATACATTTTTGTTTTTTTTTTTCTTGAATTCTCGTGCTACGTACTACTTAGAGTGAAATATTGAAAAGGAAGTAGATTCGGGCTTTTTTTTTGTAAAATTGTAAAGTACATAGTTTGAAACAGAAATTTTTAAAATGAAGTAGATTTCAGTATTTTGCTGATGGTGCAAAGTAAGAAGTAGATTTTAAAATATTTTGAAAAAAAAGAAGTAGATCTACTTCAATTGAAGTAAAGTGGTACCACTAATTATGACCAGGGGCCGAATTACCGCATCAGTTATCGAGTAATACGTGACTGAATTATTTGAGTTTGGCATTACCGCTTACGTTATCGAGCAATAAATTACTCCAATTTGACATTTTCATTCGATCACTGATGGGACTCACTCACTCGTCACTGAAGCGGTAATTCGGCCCCAGTTTTCTTTCAATTGAAAAAAGTTAGTCGACGAAGAGTTCCATCCACACAACCTATTATCCCAGGGATTCCACTCATTTTTAAAAAGTACATTTTTGCGCGACGTTTTCTAGACCTGTGTTAGATATACAGTCGACTCCCTCTAACTCGAACTTTCACGGGATGTCATTATAAGTTCGAGTTAGAGGGAGTTTTTAAAAAATTCGAGTTAGAGAGATTATTTTTTTTATTGAATATAAGAAACATAACAATCAATAAATAAATAAATATATAATAAATAAACAAAAGCTTCTTACTTCTATGAATCGTTAATTCATTACTGTAATTCATTATTGTCTCAACAAAATTACGAGTATTTAAAAAAATTAGTAATTTTTGATTGATATATCATATTGGCTGGGGTATTCACTCGTTTAAAAAATGACTCTATTTTAAAAAGGTTGTTTTGAACCTCATCTGGTACATCTTCTGTCAATTCAATTGCTGTTTGCAATATTTCAATTGCATTTTCAATTACATTCTTTTCTGGCATTTCGATGTTTATTATTTCGGCTTCTTCATCAGCTTCACTGTCGTCATCGTTAGCATCATCAGCATGAACTATTTCTTCCAAAATTGTTTCGCTATCCAGTATTTCTGTAGCTATAATACCGTCATCGACTTCAACATAATCCCTCTAATTAACACCCTCAATATTGTAATCAGTTTCAGTTAGCCGGTTCCAGATCCTCTCGATTTCATTGGTGTCGTAGTCGTAGGCGTCGGTTTCAGATATCAGTTGGTTAAGCGGCATATCAGCTTCATCGTCCCAAGTCTCGTCCTTGAAGCCGGCCTTTTTAAAACAATTTTCAATTGTCAAAGGAGTTACATCCTGTAACCACACCTTTGAAACCTGGTGTACACAGTCTAGTAGTGTTATCTTATAGTCCTCTTTTTTGGTTTCCCAAACGCTTAAGATCTTGGTTAGTATACGGCGCTTATAGTGAACTTTTAAATTTTGTATAATGCCCATGTCCATCGGTTGAACTATTGAGGTCATGTTGGGGGGGAAATACTCAAGTTTTATAAACTTTAATTTATCCTTGACTTGTTGTGGGTGGGCAGGACAGTTATCGATGAAGAATAATACCTTGCGCTTTGATCGTCCAAACTTTGCATCGAGTTTTAAAAGCCAACTAGTAAAAAGATCTGCTGTCATCCAAGAACGTTGGTTGGCTACATAATCAACTGGCAAAGATTTTAATTTATTAAAACAGCGAGGAGTTTTGCTCTTCCCGATGAATAAGAGCTTAAGCTTTTCTGAGCCTGTCATGTTGGACCCCACAAGGCAAGTTACTCTTTCTTTACTGTGTTTCCCTCCAAAACATTTTTCCCCTTTCAAAGCCAAGGTACGTGTCGGCAAACATTTGTAAAAAAAATCCCGTTTCATCGACATTAAAAATGTCGTCCGGTTTAAATCCTCGGACAACTTCTGAAATCTGTTGTTTCCATTCATTGGCTTTATTGTTATCAACAGAGGCACTTTCACCAGACAAAACTTTGCTAAGGATACTATGCCTGGTTTTAAATCTGGTTAGCCAACCATCACTTGCCTTGAAATTAGGAAATCCTAAGCTGTCTGCAAATTCCAGCGCTTTCTTTTTTAAGATTGGACCGCTTACAGGTAAGCTATTGCCACGCATACTTTCAAACCACTTGAAAACGGCTTTGTCAACACTTTCATACTCACAAACTTTGTTCCGCTTAAGGTGACCACTAATATTAGCACAATCTTGTCGAGTTCTTAATTTTTCTCTTTCAGCCCATATCGAAGAAAGAGTACTCTTGGGAACGCCAAAATTTTCAGCAATTTTATTTTTCTTTTCAACTCCCTTTTCAATTTCTTCAATTAGACGAATCTTCGTGGCAAGATCTAATGTATTCAATTTTCTTCTGGCCATAATTTATCTGAAAGTCAGCATTGAATTGTAAAAAATAAGAATTTCCCTCACATGAAGAATGCATTACCTACCAAACTAATAATGAAGTTCTCTTAAAGTTAACTTTTGTAAAATTAAAATTTTATAACTTTGTGTTAACGTTTGCACATACAAACGTAGCTATTAATAATAAGCTGAAAGCAAATCTATTAAGTAAAATGAACAAAATTCCGTTTTGCTTATTGCCTTACCATTACCATGTAACATAAACAATTTTTTTAATTTGTGTCTAATAAAATCCATTAACCTGCTCAGTAACAATAACCAATTGTTTCTGTTGAACTACGATAGAAAAGTAAAGTGCATAATCGATTTGCTGCTTCCTATTTAGTTAAATTTTGTGTCTACGACTTACAAGTTACAACAACTGTCTACCGAGTTCAAATAAGAATGAACCATAATCCACAAATCTGAAAATGCCTACAATTGGAATCTAACTGTTTCTGTTATAAAGGGTGATTTTTTAAGAGCTTGAGAACTTTTTTAAAAAAAAAAACGCATAAAATTTGCAAAATCTCATCGATTCTTTATTTGAAACGTTAGATTGGTCCATGACATTTACTTTTTGAAGATAATTTCATTTAAATGTTGACCGCGGCTGCGTCTTAGGTGGTCCATTCGGAAAGTCCAATTTTGGGTAACTTTTTCGAGCATTTCGGCCGGAATAGCCCGAATTTCTTCGGAAATGTTGTCTTCCAAAGCTGGAATAGTTGCTGGCTTATTTGTGTAGACTTTAGACTTGACGTAGCCCCACAAAAAATAGTCTAAAGGCGTCAAATCGCATGATCTTGGTGGCCAACTTACCGGTCCATTCCTTGAGATGAATTGTTCTCCGAAGTTTTCCCTCAAAATGGCCATAGAATCGCGAGCTGTGTGGCATGTAGCGCCATCTTGTTGAAACCACATGTCAACCAAGTTCAGTTCTTCCATTTTTGGCAACAAAAAGTTTGTTAGCATTGAACGATAGCGATCGCCATTCACCGTAACGTTGCGTCCAACAGCATCTTTGAAAAAATACGGTCCAATGATTCCACCAGCGTACAAACCACACCAAACAGTGCATTTTTCGGGATGCATGGGCAGTTCTTGAACGGCTTCTGGTTGCTCTTCACTCCAAATGCGGCAATTTTGCTTATTTACGTAGCCATTCAACCAGAAATGAGCCTCATCGCTGAACAAAATTTGTCGATAAAAAAGCGGATTTTCTGCCAACTTTTCTAGGGCCCATTCACTGAAAATTCGACGTTGTGGCAGATCGTTCGGCTTCAGTTCTTGCACGAGCTGTATTTTATACGGTTTTACACCAAGATCTTTGCGTAAAATCTTCCATGTGGTCGAATAACACAAACCCAATTGCTGCGAACCGCGACGAATCGACATTTCACGGTCTTCAGCAACACTCTCAGAAACAGACGCAATATTCTCTTCTGTACGCACTGTACGCATTCGTGTGGTTGGTTTAATGTCCAATAAAGTAAACTGAGTGCGAAACTTGGTCACAATCGCATTAATTGTTTGCTCACTTGGTCGATTATGTAGACCATAAATCGGATGTAAAGCGCGAAACACATTTCGAACCGAACACTGATTTTGGTAATAAAATTCAATGATTTGCAAGCGTTGCTCGTTAGTAAGTCTATTCATGATGAAATGTCAAAGCATACTGAGCATCTTTCTCTTTGACACCATGTCTGAAATCCCGCGTGATCTGTCAAATACTAATGCATGAAAATCCTAACCTCAAAAAAATCACCCGTTATAACGTATGCATGATACTCTCTTTTTAAAAGGTTTCCAATACATACATACGTACACACATAAAGAAGAGAACTTCATTAATTCGAATTAAAAACGAACTGTTGGCTTTGGGCCAGCAAGACAACTAAATTGCGCACGTGTACAACTTATGTTTTTGTTGCCGTGAACTTTGTTCATGGAATATTATTTACGGTTGATGCATTATGATTGTGTTTGAGGGAGTTGGTAGATACATACTCGTATGAAGTATGAACAACAAAACAGTACATACTGCGCGAGAGTGATTTTTAAAAATGTTTGTTTCTGCAACAAAAAAAAATTCGACTTAGAGGGATTGAAAATAGTCCAAGAATCTAAAGAATTAGTTCGAGTTAGAGGGAATTTCGACTTAGAGGGAGTTCGACTTAGAGGATGGTTTTTGTATGGAAAATTGAGGGGAATGCAAAAATATGGCGAAAAAGTTCGAGTTAGAGAGAAATTCGACTTAGAGGGAAGTGGTGGATTGTGCAAGTAAACCTAAAAAAAATAGGCCATACCGGTTCGTAGTAAGCCTAAACTTATTGACTTACAATTGTCCTCCCCGACGGGTTTTGCCTTGTCGTGGTGGGAGGCCTAAGTCTATTTCTTCGGTGATAATGCCTAGCTGGAGATTTAGACAGCTAAGAAAACCCAAAATTAGTGATCACATGATTGCTTAGGATTATCGTTCCTAGTTCGCTGCAAGGCGAACAAAGATTAGTACTATCGTTCCTAGTTCGTCGTAAGGCGAATAAATATTAGGATTATCGTTCCTAGTTCGTTGAAAGGCGAAAAAAGACAAATAAGGATACTAGTTGTAGCTCAAGCTGTATCCATAACAAATTTAGTGCTATATCCTATCTCAGGTAATCTGAGCAACGGATCCCTGGTACTATTTATATAAAAATCTTGGGCGAGTGATATGGAGAAATCACTGACAAAACATAAAGTAAAGCAATTGAGAAGTATTTGCTCTTTTGCTCGATGTTTTGGTTTAGCAATCTGGATAATTGACGGTCCTTCCCAATGCTTGAAGATTAAAAAAGATTGCTTAGGACTATCGTCCCTAGTTCGTTGTATGGCGAAAAAGACTAATCATGAATATCTGCACCACGGCATAATTTACTAAGAACAAAAATAACCCGAATTGGGTACCTCGGGAATAATGAGATTATGAAATTGCCCCGCTAATTAGAGTCCCGAAGGTGTAAAAACCTTGGTCTCATTATTAATTGGGTTGGCCCTTTGTAAAAAGAGCTCGAGGTGGCTGTGGTTATACTAACCAAGTCACGCGGTTAGCTATTGTTACCAACAATAGTTAGATAGAAAAACACACTGCCTACACAGTACAAATTTGGAACAGTATGGAGATGCTGGCTTGTACTCTGAGACAAGACCGTACGGAACATTGATTGGTAGCAATGTCGAGTTGGTTTATCAAGTAATCAAAATCTCGCACCAGCTGGAAAGGGTTGGCTACCTTTCATCCAAAGATAAAATGCAACTAGGACTTGTCCTGGGAGCTCTGTTCAATAGCTGATAATTGAACCCGCAGTCTCAGTACTTGGTAGGCCAAGTACTGAGATTGAGTCTTAACTGGCAGGTGCTCACTATAAACCTATCTACAGTTCTGACTTACAATTGTCAACCATTCCTGTGTGAGTTTTACCAGGAATGGAGGGGAATCACAAATTTCTGCCAAATCCGACCGGCTAATGAGCAAGTAGACGGAATGCTGCAAGTAATTTTATGACATTAGGAATCGATGTACGATGTGTTTGTGTATATTTTGGAACCTCTTTAATGATTAAGAATTATAATCTTGATTGATTATATGCAGTTCACTTTGGATTGTAGTAAAAAAAAATCGATGTAAGATGAACTGAATCAACCAAAAAATTGCGTGTTTGTATGTAAAAACCTAAAAACGTCAAATAAATTGAGTCCAAATCACATCGGTCAACATCATTCGCAATGATCGAAACTTTTATCAACTGAAAAAATACCGAAATTATAATTGATTGGTAAATTTTATCAATAGTTGTTATTGACAATCGTAATGAGGATTGTAATAATGAAAATATCCTGACTTTAACCATCCGCAATACTAACATTTTAAAATAATCAGTTTTTGTGCTCATAAATATTACCTGAACTAAACTTGCGCACAGGTACGCGAGAACAAATGTAAATGAAATCGTTGATTCTGACATGTGAATATAATCGGCTGCAAAGATGAAGCATATCTGACCGGGAATTGACAGCATGAGAAGAATTCTTGCAGATCTGGCATACGGAACTGTAATAATAATAAAAAAAAAAACGTTAGTTATATACTTATAAAATTATATGAATTCTTTTTTCTTCTAAATTTGTTTACCTCCTTTGAAAATTGCTCTCCATGGCCACTCAAAAATTTTGGCATGAGGTGGGATAATACCGATTATTGAACTCTGATGAAGCATTGTAGATATTTTACTTGCTTGCACTGAAACTAAATTACCACCGATGCCATTGATAATTGGTTGAAATACAACAAATCCATAGAACACATCGACAGAAGCATCAAGTACTAGACCACCAAATCTGAAATGAATAAAGGAAGCGAATTAGATATAAAAATCATTTATCTTGTATTTGATTTCTAAAATAACGAAGATTAAGAATATTATTTCTGCTTAAGTAAACAGGTATGACATTGGGTGCATTGAATACGCCACTATATTACTTTCTCGGCCCTTTTTTACGTCATACCATTGACTCAATTTTCATCGAAAATAAGCTAAATTTTTTCCCGGCCACACTCTCTCTTCCCCTCTCAAAAATCTTCGATTTATCCCTTTCTCAAGGAGGATTCGCTCAGTTATGGAAAAGTGTGAATTAAGAAACTATCGTCCAATTGCTGAACCTTCACATATTCCCAAAACCTTTGAAAACATTTTGTACGAAATTTGAAGTTTTTTGTATAAGTCTCTCATTGTCCTTAGACAACACGGCTTTGTTCAAAGATCCAGAACGACTAACCTCCTTGAATTCGTATCCTTTATACCCTTAGCCTTAGAGAACGGAAAGGAATTCCACGTTGTCTCAACCGATTTCAGTAAGGCATTTGACAAAATTTTACATAAGCTTATTCTATTCAACTATTCACCGATCGATTTCTTCTAACATGAAAAACCTTCACAACAAAGTTCGATTCAAATCTACCTTCTGTGATGATTTCTTAGTAAACTCCGGGGTTTCACAAGGCAGCCACTTAGGACCTCTCCTTTTTATTCTTACTATTAACGATTTTGAAATTGTCATCAAATATTCCCATATCTCATTTTACGACGACGATACAAAGTTTTCAAGACAATTTTTTTCGACACATGATTCTACCCTTCTTCAACTTGATCTCAAAAGATTTTCTGTCTGGTGCCTGGAAAATTGTTTAGAGCTTAGTATTTCCAAATGTCACTCAATCACTTTTTCACGAAAACGCACCCATTTCTATGTAAGATTAACTATTTCGACTTTAACCACAGTTCACTCTCTCTAAAACTATAAATATAAATCTAGGATTGGAGTGAATTTTAAGGACGATTAACCTTAAAATTCACTCCAATCCTAGATGTATTTATTTAGAGCTAGATTTAAGTTAGTATAAGAATTAGCTTGTATTAAGGCTAATAAATGGGGGTAATAGCCCACACATTTTAAATTACTAATGTACTGATCGTCGTACCTGGGCGAAGTCCATTTTGGAGTTGAGGTCACTTAAACTTTAAATTGATTTGCTATTGATATTGGAAATATTAAATACAACTTTGAATACATTGCTCAACATTTTATTGAACTAATTAAATTTCACTTAATTTTCTGAAATTTGTAAGTAACAAATTAACTCTGAATAACTTTTAAATTGGATTATTAATAAATCAGTGAAGAATACTGAAGTGTTGGTCCTACAAGTCTGATGGTAGAAATACGCTAAATCGAACAACACAAAAATAAACAATGTAATCTAGTCTTCTTCATTAGTGATTTTACTTTTTAAAAGTTTTTTTTTTTTTAGTTTTCAAAAGGCGTTAATTTGTGAATGTCTTTTCGTACGAAAAAATGGAACCTCTTTGTAGAATTGTAGATCTTTAAATATTGTTTACAAATTGAATGCTTAATTTTTTTGGGGAGAATTTTATAATCTATGAAAATTTATATTTTCGAAAACTATGCACGTTACTTAAGAGTTAATTTTTATGGTGGAATCGGATTGAAGATGTTGTTTCCATTTTTTTGTCTGTTCTGAGTGAACTAAAAGGGTTGATAGAAAGTTTTTTTTTTGATTATATTTAACGAAAAAGGTCCTGTTTGATAACATGAAAAGACTATTAGTAATGTTGGGTCAATTTTTTTTTCGCTGCTATAGAAAAAGTGTACCATTCAACTTAGGCGACGCAGACCAACAATACCGCCCACCCGACCTGGAAGAAGTGAAGATAGCTATATCGAATCTCAAGTCCAACAACGCCGCTGGAGCTGACGGTCTCGCTGCCGAACTGTTCAAAGTGGCAGTCGATGACTTGGTTGGGAGTATGCATCAGCTTATCTGCAGAATATGGTCGGAAGAAAGCATGCCCGATGAATGAAATCTCAGCATTGACTGTCCGTTCCTCAAGAAAGGAGACCCTCTGAACTGCGCCAACTACAGAGGCATAAGTCTCCTGAACATCGCGTCCAAGATCCTTTCTGCCGTATTATGTGAACGTCTGAAGCCTTTTGTCAAGAACCTGATAGGTCCATATATAAGTGCGTGTTTATACCAGGAAAGTCCACCATCGATCAAATAATCACATTACGACAGATCTTGGAAAAAGCCCAGGAGCTACAAATCGGCATCTACCACCTTTTCATCGATTTCAAAGCCGCGTATGATAGCATCTATAGGAACGAACTATATAGAGCAATGTCTACTTTTGGCATTTGGCATCTCTGACAAACTTATCCGTTTAGGCAGGATGACGATGGAGAACGCACGCTGCTCCATCAAGGTCGAAAAAGATCTAACCGATTACCGATTACTCGGATACGCTGACGACATTGACATTATTAGAAGAACAAAGTGTGATGTCAGTGGCGCATTTGTGAGCATTGAGACTCTCATCATCCCGGTCCTTGTCTATGGTGCACAGACATAGACTTTGTCGAAACTGGATGAGAACGCTTTAGAATGTTTCGAGAGGAAAATTCTTCGTGTGATCTTTGGTCTCGTCTGCATAGACGGGGAGTGGAGGAGAAGATTATAACCAGTAACTGTGTGAAACTACCTAGTCAAACGAATCAAAGTCCAACGACTGAGATTGCTAGGTCATGTAGAGCGAATGGACCCGAATACTCCGGCCGGGAAAATTTCGAATCACACCCCGAGAGACCGCGACTAAGGTGGAGCACACAAGTGGGAGAGGACATCAACCAACTTGACGTGAGAAACTGGAGATAGCTTGCTAGGGATTGAGCTTACTGGAGAAGCTTGCTAGTTGAGGCCCTGGTCGACCCGGACTGTAGCACCACCTTAAGTAAGTATGTAAGATTTAAGAGTGTTATGAATTATGATCGTTGATGAAACTGACGAACGAATCAATTTTTGATATTATCTACAACAAGCGAACGTTCGATTAGCAGCAACCGTCAAAATTAATTGAATTTATTTAGTTGAAGTTCAACAACGTATGTATGTATTTAAAAAAAGTTAACAAATTAAAAAAAAATGCAAACATTTCGAACCTAACATTTAATTTTGTGAATTTCTGGTTTGTATTTGACATTCGTCAGTGAAAAGTTGATAATTGAATTTTTTTTTTAGAAATTT
This sequence comes from Chrysotoxum bicinctum, assembly GCA_911387755.1. Lineage (NCBI taxonomy): Eukaryota > Metazoa > Arthropoda > Insecta > Diptera > Syrphidae > Chrysotoxum > Chrysotoxum bicinctum. The sequence goes on along the minus strand of OU426989.1, from coordinate 92,172,752 downwards.
ACAACAGAAAATGCACGACATTCGCCAAAACTTTAAGATTCAAATCACGAACCCTTATTTGTAATTAAAATACAAAATGTCAATTGATATTGGACACGATTGTTCTTTTATATTTTAGTTTGCCACTTTATGCGATGCATTTTAATAACTTTTTATAATTTAAAATACTTTTAAACTAATATCGTGTTTTTATATTAAATTACTTCTGAGCACACCTTTAACAATGACTGTTCGTGCAAAAAATAAATGGGGTTTTCTATTGTCAATTTTCAGGTTTCAATCAAAAATTATTAATTTTGTGCGGATGGAACATGATTCATAATTGATTTTTTTTGTCATTGTATTAGTGTGTGGGTCATTATTTCAAAAAAAAATATTCATCCTTAAATTACTTACATAAGGCTAGAAGCCCTGGTAGCTATTAGCTTTTAAGTATTGCCCTGTACATTTATGTATGGTTTAATAAATAATAATAATAATAATAATACTTACATTAGAGAAATATGATTTTGACACACTTACTGAATCATTTAATACTGCTTTTATTTCTTTAATGCTTTGGATATAATTTTAACAACCGAAATAAATTAAACAAACCTAAAACCATATTTTCAAACTGACAACTGAAAACTGTTTTGGAGGGGTAAATTAGACGAAAAATTTATAGCGCTTTCGCTTGGTCGTCTGGAAGCATCGAAGAGCATTCCGAATGCTTCTGAAATTATTCGTTTGGAACGTTCTGTTCTGAAAAGAAGAGATCGATTCTGGATTTGAAGAAAAAATCGCGCACACTTGACCAAATTTTGGAAGTCAAAATCCAAAAATGTAAGTTTTTGTTATGAGTACAGTCCATGGAGGATATAAGTAAAAATAAAAAAAATCTTTCTTATATAGAAAAGAATGAATATAAGAAAAAACTTTCTTATATAAAAATAATATAAAAAGAAATAAATGTGGGTAACAAAAACCAAAAGTAAAGAAAATGGCGCAAATGTTAAACAGTTCTCGTTTCAGTAAAAAAACCGGCTCTACTTAACGCAGTCGTTTACAAAGCACATATTAAAAAAAAAACTGATAAAACATCAGTACACATTTTTACTTCGATTTGCTTTGAATAAAGTATACTTTTAAAAGATAAACTAGCTATTTGCAGCTGTTAAATTTAGACGAGCTCTTTAACGTTAAAGTATATACGAGTATATATAACTCCTCGCAAATAGTATCAGCTCTTTCATATTATTTTTTGCCATTTTTAGAAGTAATGAAAAATAAAAACTATTTCAATTTGCCATCTGCATTTGACCTTTCACAAATATAACGAAGTACAAACTTCAGAATCAAAACAAAAATTGCAACTTGTGCAATACAAACTCGCCATTTTGACAAATATAAATCGAAAATGAATTGATTTATTTTACCAATGGAAAACCACATGAACAAAAAGATTTTTATTTACATTTCGAAATGTCAAAGTGTCATTTATCAAATTAGTAAAATAGCTATTTTATTGTTTTAACTTTAATAAAATGGCAAGAAAAGTGTAATGTTAGTATGATCTTTGTATATAAAACTTATGGTACTATCAAGAAGACGAAAGATTGTTGCGACATCTTAAGTATAAGAATAGTATTTGCTAGATTTGTCTCTGCTAAATTTAATAATAAAATATTCTCTTTTTTACAACTTATTTTGTATCTTATCCTACTCTCCACTGTAAAATCTAGCGCTAATTTCAGCGCCACCACCAGGCTAGAGTTCGCAATACAAAATCACGCTCCATGTAGGTTATATATACAAAGGTATGATACAACTGTTGTTGTTTTAGGTGTGTTCAGAGACACGATACTATTTTAAAAGTGTTTAAAATTAAGTAAAAGTAAATAATTTTTTTTTTAAATTAGCAAGTTTTTAAGTAGTATATCATGCTACTAAATTAGGAATTATGTATTTAATTTTTTTTTTCAAATTGCATATTCTACCTATAAAATGAGATTGAGAGAGGGGGTGGGAGAAGATTGTACATGTACATACCTATTATAATTAACAACGGTGTCCCGGGACCCATCGAAGGGTGACTGAATTTGTTTCGCCGAGCAATCTGAATTCACTACTGCAACGAGGAACCAATTTCAACTTCGTGACAATTGACGAAATGGCTCTGATTGCCGCCTGGCTATCTATGAAGATATCAATGTTTTCGTTCGTGAGTTCAAATGTGGAAAGATATTTTGAAGGCCTGAAAATTGCAAGCACTTCCTCTTAGAAAGCACTGCACAAGTTGGGGAGCTTTAATATTCTATGTCTGGGTGGGTTGTTTGAGAAGATGCGTGACTCTACCCCAGCTTCCGTTTTGGAACCGTCTGTAAAGACCGATACATGATTTACTTTTAGGACCCGGTTTTCGATCCATATCTTCCTTGTTGGAATATTTGATATTGTGACTATGTAAGGTAAAATATAGTCTGTTTAAATGTAGACATATTTCAAATTACAATGTGAATATGAAAACATAAAGTTTCTATCGGCTGATCTTTATAGAGATAAGCCCAAAGGAATAAATGATATATGTATGCTTTCCATGAACTATTTGCTTAAGTTTCTTTTAAGCCTCTGAGTTATTTTCAACAAATTTTCTATTAATTTTTGTTTGTAATCTATTCTTGACTGTATTTATTAATTGAAGCTGAGCAATTTCAATCAAAAGTACTTACCCGCTAATACACAACGCTGAGAGTACAGGAATCCAGCCATTTGTTAAGATAGGACGAGTATATTTATTCTTGTATACAATAACTACCCAAATCGGTAGTAGACAAAGATAGACTGCAATAACTGCGAATGTAATCCATAGGTGGGTGTCTGCAAATCATAAAAACATGGCGTTAAATATGTCACTTATAAAATGGTATAACAATTAAATAACAATAAAACATACCCAAGTGATCATAAAGCATAGATGCGATAAACGAAAGTACACTAATTGAAACTACATCACCAATTGACGCAGCCAAAGGAGTTGCCAAATTGTCCGGATTTAATCGAAATCTCTTAGATAATAATACCACAGCCACTAACACAAAATCTAAAATAAAAATTTATTGTTAAAATTGATTAAAATAAAAAAATTGGAAAAAAACAGCTTACCTAAAACAAAGCAGGACGAGGTAGCAGTGAACATACTCGAAGCAATTAATAACATGGTATGAGTAAAGTCGAACTTGCCATCCATGGCAGCACCAACTGATATGGCAAATAATGAAACTAGAAAGGACGCAACTGTCGCCTGGACCTGAACTAAAGCTATATTGCCAACAATCATTTTTATAATTTCTTTGCGTAGTGCCATGTTGCCGAGATTGGATTGCGTCGAAAGTCGAGATGCTAGGCACATATCTAGGTTTCCTTTTAAGCCAAGAAGCGCAGGAACCAAAATAAAAAGCTGAGAAATAGACTTGAACACTTTCCATTTCTAAAAAAAAAATAAGAAAAAAAAACAAATATGTTTAAAATTTTTATTAAATATTTGGAATTCAATTTTAAATGAAGGCGTTTTATAGAGAAATATTTTTTGTTTTTCAAATTTATTTACAAATCTTACATAAACTGTCCGTGGACGAAAGAAGAGGAAAGAAGAAGAGAGTTTACGCAGCCCACGGAGATCGAAGAGTCTTGCTATAGAAACAACTCCCAGATGTTTTAAAAGAAAATTCAACTGGCAGCTGGTTTCAAGACCCAAATGCAGGCTCTTAGAAACAAGGAAGGTAACATAGTCACCGAACCAAAGGGAATTGTAGAGGCTTTTAAGTAGCATTTGCAGCAGCTGTTAAATGGGCAAGAAGACAACTCGTTTCCCATCAATAAAGAAACACTTCCACTACCCATCATACGAGAGGTAGAGAAGAGCAAGGCCGCAGGATATGATGGTTTACCCGCAGAGCTTTTTAAATACGGAGGTGATGTTTTGGTAGGGTGCATGCATCAAACGATCAGTCAAACATGGATGGAAGGGATTATGCATGTTGACTGGATAAGACCAACGAATTTCAAGTCGAGACTTACTATCTATTTATCGGATACAAAGCCGCATATGATAGCATTCAGCGACAGGAATTCTATATGGCAATGGGCGGGAAATCCCGAGAAAACTGATTTAAATGTGTTGCGTGACAATGTGCAACTAGAAAGCAACTCTTCTGAACTATTTTAAACATGCACAGGGTTTCAGTAAGAAGATGCGCTATCGTCCTGTGATTTCTTTAATCTTGGTCCAGAACAGATGGTGCGCAGGGCAGGCGTTATCACGGAGGGCACTATATTCAACAAATCTGTCCAACTTTTGGACTATTAGGAAAATATTGACATCATCGGCCGTTTCCAATGTTTTGTAATAGAGTCCTACACGGCTTTTGAAGATCAGGCGAGACTTGTTGGTCTTGAAGTAAATGAGGACAAGACCAAGTCCATAATGGCCCGAAACCCAGATAAGAGTGGTAATATTGAGGCTAGCACTGCTGGAATGATTTGGAGGATAATGTACTAGAATTAATGGCTTAAGCAGCCGTCTGACTGTCTGTGATAAATGCCGTATTCCGGTTCTGGTTTGGATGTTGGTTGAGTACCTTCGTTCGATTTTGAAACGTCAAAAAAGTTTTAGTTTCCTAACTCTCACAGAGCAGCTCTATTTTATTGTCTGTTCAGCTAGTAAGACGGGATTTTTTGCCTAATTTACAGTTTGTTCAAAGTCTTCGTAAAAATGTGATCTGGTACGAGTGAGAATCTTATAACTTGCATCTAATGGTCGCCCCTTCAGGATTTAGATCACGTGACATTAATAGGTTAAAAATGTAATGTAAATATATTGGGTAAGATTTTAAAAGGGAAGCCGACAGGAGTCGTGTTTTATGGGAACTACGCCACTGTTATACTTGAATTTTTACAATGTCTGTCAAAGCTCGTTAGAACATAAAATAATAAAAAATACAGAACAGATAAAATCGGTAAAAATAACTTTGACGCAAGACACTCCCGTAGCCGCAATGCAATATGTATCATTATTAAATTGCACGCACTATATTTTTTATTTTCGAGTACCCAAATCACACTGATATTAATTTATTAAATTTATCAAATCAAATTCTTGCCATGGAAATATACTCGTATATTTATAAGCAGGGTAGGAACTTTATTATTATTATTTTATTTCTTTAAAAGGTGATAAAAGTTAAAAAAAGGTTTTATGATCCATGTTTAAAATAATTATGGCATTAATACACACTTTACTATATAAGGCACTTCTAGTTCTATTTCATAAAATTATAGTTTTTTTTTTTATGGTATTTCAGAAATAAAAAACAAACGAGTCATATAAAACACAAACCGACGGATAAGAATTGATAACTTCTATGAAAACAGTTTTGCAAAAGCTTATAGGCTGTTTTGTGTTTTATTAACTGATAAGGTTTTTAAGGGAATAAGAACAACATCAAATTAAAAGCAGAACCACTTTTTGAATTATAGCTTAGTAAAGTAACATCCCTTGGTTTAATGATAGTGACTGTCTTGCCGAAGGCCTGGGGCCAAATTACCGCATCAGTTATCGAGTAATACGTGACTGAATTATGTGACTTTGGCATTACCGTTTACGTCAACTAGCAATCGATTACTTTAATTTGACGTTTTCATTCGATCACTGATAGGACTCACTCACTCGTTCACTGATGCGGTAATTTGGCCCCTGGCTTTGATTCCTATTCGCTGCCACCTAAAAACAAGAACAGTTTTTTTCAGGTCGGCTTCCCCTTTTTATGAACTGTATTCCTCATCTTAATCGTTCAGATTCGATAAAAAATTGTAGGTCAGTCAATTTGTGCGTACATCAGAATAGTTAAGAATTGTTAGTCAAGTCGAAAAGGACTTGTTCCACACAAACTGTAGCCTCTCAAATGTACGAGTATTTTGCAGTTCCAGATATATGCTAATGGTGCAAAATTAAATGATACTGTTATTAAAGTTTTAAGCTACAATGCAAGACCTTACAGCAAGCACAAGCAACATAATTTTTGAACGAAAGCAAACTCCTTGCATTCTTGGTATAATTTTTCAGAAACAAGAAGATTAACAAGTAGTAAAATTCAACAGATTATTAGGAATTTATGGACTACCTTTATGTACGCTCAGAGAACAAAGATGTGTCAAATTTCCTTAAACGCTTTAAAGAACAAATTTTATATGGAGGTTTTTTAACAAGCAAGTACTCGTATGTCCCCAGAACAAAGTCAATTTATGTACATCCTATAAAACAAATTAAAGGATTTACGTAAATGGTGGTTAGTTAAGTACTGCTGCAATTTTTCAAAAATCTTGAAACTTTTAGGAAAGCTTAATCTAACGATAACAGACAACGGCTTCCGACTAATAGATTTTTCAGCAGCTCGTAGTAGCAATTGGTTTTCAAGGATCCACAAAGCAACCTGACGCTCATCTGACGGTCGAAACACCAACCAAATCTTCGACGTGCTAATCTATGCAAGGCACGTATCTGACATCTTAGACGTGCCTACATTTCGAGGGGCAAACTTCGACTCTGCCTATTTCTTAGTTGCGGCTAAGTTTAGAGCTCGACTGTGGAACGAAAAGAAACTGCGAACCGCCCAGAAAAAGAAATTTGATTTTTCGCGCCTCAGAATACCTGGAGTTCCCAGAGCTTACCAAAAGCGGGAGATCCAAGTGTCTCGCGATAGTAACAACATCCGGAAGTTTTGTAAAAAAGCAAATCAACAGGCTGCTGGTTTTAAGACCGGCTCTTCGAAACAACGAAGGTGACCTAGTCATCGAACCACAGGCAATTGTAGATGCTTTTAAGCTGCATTTCCAGCAGCTTCTAAACGGGCATCATATAGATGTAGAGCGTTTAATAATGCAAGCATGCCCGATGAATGAGCCATCTGCTCCATATGCCCCATGTAAAAAATAGGTGATCCTATGTCTTACAAGAACCATCGAGGCAGGCCATGCTAAATGTCGCATATAAGATCCTATCTAACGTGCTATGTGAGCGACTTAAAGCGTTTTAGTCCGCAAGTACCAGTGTGGCTTCCTATCCGGCAGATCGACCATAGACCAAATATTCACATTAGTTTTTAGTTCAGAGCAGAGCAGAGTTGTTAAAAAATAAATTGTGTTTCTTTTTTCGTTCTGAGCAACTTCTGGAGTGTCCAGAGGGCGCTCTATGAGCTCACAATAAAATAACTGAGCAGACAGAGTTAAATGGTTAACAAAACCATTTGACAAAAGAATGGTGACAAAAACAACTCAGAGCGCTGAGAGCACGTTTGGTTCCGGGAATGTTCAGAACATGCTCGACATGCTCAGACTCTGTTCAGAGCTTATTCTGAACTAAAAAAGAAAAACTCCTGTTGAGGCAAATCATGGAAAAGACCAACGAATTTTCAGTCGAGACTTATCGACTTCAAAGCAGCATATGATAGCATTTATTGCTCTATATGGCGATAGCCGAACTCGGGATCTCTGAAAAACTGATCGAATTGTGTCGTGTGACATTAGAAAGTACGCGGTGAAATGTGCAACTTCTCTAGACTATTCCAAACATGCAGAGAGTTTCGGCAAGGATATGAGCTATCATGTGTGCAGGGCAGGCCCAAACACGGAGGGTACTATATTCAACAAATCTGATAATTGATTTAAGAACTCTAAAATGCCAAGACAAGGCTAATGAGTTGTTTTTATAAAAGATATAATAGAAAATATTATGTATTCTTCATTGATGGTATCCGGATACTTTGAATATTCGAATATCTGAAATAGATCCAAATACAGGATCAGATATCCGATAAATTCGGAAAACGTCGGATAGTTGAGATCCGACACTATCCGGATATTACCAGATATCTGGATATCCGGATCCAGTTTGATGAATTACGAGTACCTGTAAGTAAAACTCTGGCTTGGAAGAGTATTTATTTCTTGAGTGGATAGGGAGAATTGTGGTATAATTAAAACATAGGGCACATAATTTTAGGGTAATTTTTTATACTGAATCTGTACTGAATAGAATCAAAATCAAGACGATTCCAGTTCAAATTATATTGAAGTAAATTTGTACACTTTTTCAATTTTTTTCAAATATTTTCAGAATAAAAGGGAAAAGTAGAATGCAAACAGCGATCACGCTCTACTACCCATAAAACACTAAATAACTATTTTCTTAGAGCAATTAACCTTTAGGTATTCAATGGATTTACGTTAAAAATTTAAGGCAATTTGCACTTAATTAAAAGAAGCTCAAAACGGCCTTGTGATTCATCTAAATTATTACACGATTTAAGCTAATCTTATCCGATTTATCTTTGAGTGTACATTTTTGTTTGAGTTTTCCAAAAACTTTAATCTCAAATATCTCCTAAGCTAAGGCACTTAGATAGCTGAAAATAGGATTGTCTTGACCGTAGTAGAATAAAGCTTTTGGATGATTTTAAACATAAAAGAACAATTTTAGATAATTTTAAATACGAAAAGGTTATTTTAAAGCCATAAATTGTAGAACATCATGAAGCATACATAAACAACTTGATATGAATATCAATTAAAAGATATTTCGGTATTTCATTGCATGGTTGCAAAAATTGTAAAAATTGAGCCAGCCCCCTTGCCATTTAATACTTTATACAGTCGCTTGCGGGACTCCGGCAGACATTTCAAACCATTCGGAAAGCTTGACAGTTGCTCTTGATGATGACAGAAAGATTTGATAAAGTCGAAGTAATTTTGAAGATAATCCTAACAAATCTAATTTATATATCAATGCTTGCCTATTCACTCAATGAAAAAAAGCTTTGAAATCCACAATTTTAAAATTAATTTATCTCCTGGCAATACTATACAAAGCAAAGATGTGGTCTATTGTTAAAAAGCCTGATCTTAGCGAATATTTTCCTTAGTGATGTGAGACTGCAAATACCACTATAGTTATGAAGCCCTACGATCTAATTCCCAACAAAAAATAACTTTCACTAGCCAAAATGAACGAACTTTTACCAAATTGTGATTTAATTCAGTTAATTCGTTCTGAAAAAATATTTTTCGTTTGAGAATTACTTCATAAGAAACTAATGAACAACTGATGGGACTTTTTTCGGTTTTATGGTTCGGATTTAGTTCTTAAAAGAGTAAGCTAAGCAAGTCCCAAATTTGGTGGGAGTTAGTTCTTAGTGCCGTTTATAATGCAGTTCTATAAAATACTTCAATTACAAAACAGTAAAACAAAAAAAAACTTACCTCGACTCTTCCCAAAATAATTCCAGCTCCGATTGTACCGATACCAGCCAAAAAGAATGGTATTGACACCTGCACCAATATAGTCGTCCATTTTTCTTGTTTCACACCAGGACGATTTAATGCTTGTTTTTCATCAGCACAACCCGGATTTCCGGCACTACTACCACCACCATCATTACCACCACCTGCACCGCCCCTATCCGATCCTGGATCAGGTTCTGATGATGCTATTGACGTCGTGATGATTGAGCTTAGTGAACCAGTTGTCGAATGTGGAAGACCGGACAATTTGTCATTGTCGGTGTCTGTAAAAAGAAGAACGAAAAAAAATAAAACTTTATAACTTGTTTAAAGTAAAAAGGGTATAGATACAAATTATAAAAAGTTAAGACAGCGCATGCAAAATACGGCTTAGTAAAATAGACTACAAATATATGTAGTTAGTAAAAAAAGAAGAAATAAGAAGATTCAAAAGTACGTACCTATTATTGAAAACAAAAACAAAACACACTTAAATAGTGTGATCTTTGTTATAATTTATCAATAAAACAAGCATTAAGATCATTTAAAAAAGATTAAGATTATTCAAGTAAAAGAAAAATACCTTAACCTTAAATGAGGCTTGCAGCAAGAACCAAGAATGTGTAACTTACGATCGTTGCGAGGTATAGGGCACTAATTCAAAAGTTAAAATTAATTCTTTTGAAGTTTTTTTTACACTTTTAAATGAAATATGTAATGATTTTATTTTGTGAATGGAATTTATTGTAATTTTTATCTGCCGTTTAAAATGAAATTTATTCTTCTTATAAACTTCATTCAAAAGTGTGTCTTAATTTTTATTTATGTTTTTGTGTGCACGTGTTCAGGTTTTTATAAAAATTTTACTTGTGCTTCTAAAATTAAAACTTGTTTTTTTTTAAGGTGTCCTAGTTTAAGTTAGACAATTTATATCCAAAGTATTTAAACAAACTTTTATTCCTTTGTTCGTGTCACATCACGCCGGAACATCTCAGCTGCTACAACAAGAATTTTTGTTTACTTGAAGCCCACTTTGGATACACACACTTTTCCATGTTCTTAAACGATTATATTTTGAATCGTGTGAGTAACTTTTCCCATTCTAACATTTTAAGGATCATGGATCCTAAATAAAAAACCCAACAAAATCCAAGCACAGATTTTTAACGCAATTAATTTTATTTTGGCATAGAAAATATTGTGTAAAAAGTTCGCTAAAGGTGTGTCTACATCAAAGAAACATTTCAAGAAACATTGTTTAAAAAACGTTTCTGAAATTTTTTTTTTTTCGATGTGGACACTTCGAGAAACATTTCAGAAATGTTTTTTGTTTCTGAAATGTTTCATAAATGTTTCTTCGGTTTGGACACACCTTAAAAAATTGTGGGCCTTTTTAAAAGTTATTCAAGTTCCTATGACAAAAACAAAAAAAAAAAAACCTATCCAAAAGTAGTTTAAAAATTTGTAGATCATGATTCATGGAATCCTCTACAAAAAATATTTAGACATTTTTTGTCCACGACTGATCGTTTAGATAATAAAGCCATGGCAAAAAAATGTTAAATGAAAAAACTTTAGTTTTTTTTTTTGGCTATAATCCCTGCAAAAACAAAAACACCTTGGAAATTCATAAATTATAAATCTATTTATTAGATTTAGATCTTACTGATTCGATTACAAATTCAGAAAAAAGTGATGTAAGAAAATAAATAAAATAACCTAAGTATACCTATTCAAATGACCCGGTGTTTATTATGAACAATAAACTAAAATTCAGTTGTATGTGAAAGAAAATAACTCACGTTGACACCTTCTGACTAGAAAAAAATACGATTATACTTTCTTACAAAATTATGAACAGGGCTGTCGGGCTTTTAAAATACATACCATATGAAAGTATTTTTCGAATTCGAAAAATTAGAAAAAAGATGACTAATATAATATCATTATAATTTTTCCTATAGGATATTATATACCACAAAGTAAGTTTAAATATTATTTAAATATCTTTGTAAAAAACTAATATAATGTAAAAGTTTTATAAAAAATAATTTTTCTATTAAAAAAAAAACAGGGGTGGAATCGCGTAAGGTGATAGTTGATTATCAATTTGTTGATTGTCGTTTTGACCATCGGTCTCTCTATAATTCTTAATTGATATGATAGAGACAGCTATAGTCAGAAACGACAATCAACGAATTGATAGTCAACTATCACCTTACGCGATTCCACCCCAGTATTTTCGACACTTGACCATTTAGTAGTTTTTTTATTTTGAAAAGCTGAGAGTACTGCCATCAGCAAAACAAATTAATATATTAGAAGTTTCAGTCAGGAGATCATTGAGAAATATGAGGAAGAGAGTCGGAGAAAAAACAGAGCCCTGCGACCTGCGATACACCAGCGTTTTTTTATGAATATGGACTTGATACTATCCAATACGACTTGTATTGAGCGTCTCCGAAGGTAATTTCTAATTCAACAAAGAAGATTTTTATCAATACGAAATGCACGTATTTTCGATGAAAGAGCTTGATGCCGAACATTATCAAGTGCTTTTAAAAAATGAAGAAATGAATTTTAAGAAATGAAGAGCTTGTATGATCCTCAAAAGAAAAGACGTAATTGCAACTGGACATTAGCTTAAGGGGGGGAAAGATTCACATTTTTTAGGGACAGGCTCCAAAAATGCTGTTTTTCATCCACTCAGAAAGAGACCAGTGGAGTAGGACAGATGAAAACGCTTACGTAATGTCGTTGCGAACGTTGAAGAACACTTCTTTAGAACAATAGAAGGTATAGAAGGTATACTATCTGGGCCAGAAAATTTGTGTATGTCAAGATCTTGGAGAACTCTTCCAACGGTACGAGTACCAAAACAAATTAGACTCATGGGAACGTTTGTGTTCTCAAGTACAGGAAGAGTTATAACTTATAACACTCTGGTAGCGTCGAGTTAATAACAAACTGTACTGCAAGCAAATTGGCTTTATCTAGTTTGGACCGAAGACGAAGTAGTATTTGGAATGTTTTTTTTTATAAATGATCAAAAATTTTCTAATATCTTTGGGACATTGCAGTTTGAAAGTATTCCGGATTTCTTCAGTGAGGTTGGCTTTAATTCTTCGGAAACTTACATCTCTAGCACTGATAGCCTCCTTACAGATCAACTAAATCCACGAATTTGTTTCAGTTTGATAGATTTTATCCTATTAGGAATAATTTCTAATTCCGTATAATCGTTCATTCAACTAAAATATATGTTTTTTAATCGTTCCGTTCTGACCGATTCCGAAAGAATGTGAAAATGAACGAAAATTTGGTTTTAAACTACTTTCTTTTCGACTTCGTTGACGCCATCTTTCATTGTATATAAAATGAAGAATATACATTCCGTTTCATTTTCATTCTATTAATTATTGTGAAATGACTGAGAATAAGTGGAATAAACGAAACATAATTTTTTTCCGAACGTTTCGTTCACTTTATGTTTATCTGTTTCAGTGGCAAGAGAATGACATTAGGATTGATTGACTTGATCTATTGTGATTGCAATCAATCTTTTTGGTGAACGGGTCACAAAAACCGAATCAATAGCGATTGACACAGCTCTATAATAGTGTATTTATTAGGGTCAGAGGTAAGAAAGAAGTCTAGAGTGTTGGCGGTTTGACCTGCAAAGTCAGGAATTCTTACTAGCTCATTAACAAGCTGAGTTAGGAGGTTTAAGTCAGCAAAGAACTCAATAAGAACACAATAATTTTTTTGTGGAGAATAAAATCTTCACTTGAATTTAGTTTGGGAGTTCGAGCTTTTTTTGGTACATTTTTCCTGTCATATATACATCAAAAAGCCCAAATCAGAATTCACTCCAATTATACTAGGGTTTCCAGTGCAAAAACTTCCTTTATGGTTATGTTTGGAGTTATATTGGATAACCAAATAATTTTGTTTCTAAAAAAATTTGCTACAGAATATGAAAGTGCTTATCATTGTCTTCAACAACATTAAATTTTAATATTTCCAATAATTTTTGCCTCTCTTAGAAACCGTTTTTTTTTAACCATTTTGTTCACCATGTTTCAAGCTATGAATAAAAACATTTTCCTTGTAATCTAGTACTTAGGTCTTTCATTAAAAATCTAATAATTTTATATCACAATTCTTATTTGTTTGTTGAAATCTGTTAAAATTTTATAAAAGTTTTATTTATGTTTATTTTCTTTTTCTTTCTCGAAATAAATTAAGTCGAGTCTATTACTTTTTATTTCATTTACCTTTATTTGTGTATTAATTTGTCTATATTGTGTTACATGATAAGGAGAACGTGTAAGATTATTATTTGCGTAACTATTAAGTGTTTACACACATTTATTCGACAATCATAGGTAAACAAATTTAAATAAAATGCTATGTAAACCCACTGCTTACATATTATGTTATTTATTAATACTTGTTTGTTTCTGCTTATTTAGAGAGCAATCTACAGAACCGATTGTAAAAACTCCTTCACTCTTACAATAACTTATGTTTTATTTTGATAAGGTTTTTGTTTCAATACTTGTAAATAAAGTGTTTTTTGTTTGGGCAAATCTTTAAGCGTTTTCAAATTGTAGGTTATGATGGTTCGAGAAGCTTGGTATTTCCAGAAATGGCTATGAAATAAGATTATAGATCTGAATGGCTGTTGAAAAATTTACAGCCGAATTATGACTGTCAAATACCAATTTGATAGCAGATAACTTTTATCAATTAATTGATATATGGTATTATAAGTACCAATAAAATATTTGTATTCCATTGTGAATACTGATCAAAATCAGATTGTGAATTAGTTCTGTTTAAGCTTTGACGTTTCTCATATTCATTTGGTTTAGTTTTGTGGTTAACGCATTTAATTTAGGTTAAATAATGTAATTTACTCTTTTTAACTTATTTTGTATATTTAGAAGTAGAGTTGTAAGCATCAGATAATAAATTGCTACATTGTTAGAATTAATAAATTAAGAAAAACCCTGATGTAGCGAATCGAATCTGTGCAAAATATTGGACGGTATCACTTTGGAACTTAACAGCTTGCCTACATATCTTACCCAAATTCATTGGGTTGAAGCATCTCGTAAACGAGTCTTAAGCACTATTCACATGGGACCAACAAACGACCGACGAATAAAAGAACAAATGAGATTTAAAACATTTATAAACCTAAATTCTTCACAAAAGCTAGACAAAATGGTAGAAAACTATTTGAAATCCACGTTGAGTTCCTAAAAAATAATAAATTGATCGTCACGAATTCCAATGTAATTGCTGCGAACTGTCAAAGTAAGTCTATTCGCGTTCCACATACCATCCAAACTGCAACAAATGAATTATTTGCAAGTTGTTAACCCGAAAATTATTCTTGAATTCATTCATGACAAATAAAAAAATGAAATGCTAGGTATGTCTAGATCGTTTATTCGTAGGTCGTTGGTCGCTCTCATGTGAATAGTCCACGTTTTCACCAAAGTATAATCCGAGATTTAAGGCAAGAGATTAAAGTGGTGTTTCCACCGCACTAAAAGATTTAAAAGAAGATTAACTTTGAGAATACCTATCGAAATTCTATTGGTGTTTAAATTTTTCCTATAAAGTGGAAGCTTTGTTGATTGATCAAATGAAGATTTAACAAGATTCATTTCTGATCTACTAGATTTACGAAGTAAATTTTTATGGTAAATCTTCGGGGTTTAACGAAGTCAATGAAGAATTTGTAGTTGAAAGAAAATTTGGATGGGTATACACTTTTTTGACAACCATAATCAAGCTTTGAATAAAATTTTTGACTACATATATGTACATATGTACATACATATAAAATATAATACATAGAATTAGAATTTATAGTTCATCAAAAAATTTGATAAAATTTTTTATTTCACGAGTTAATTGAAATTGCTTCCTTGTTTCATTGCTAACCAATGTACACTATTGAGAGAATTTTGTTATTTTATGCAAAACCAAATAATATGGTTGGCTTACGAAGGTTATAATATGAATTTGAAAGGTAGAATTTAAAAGGTTTTTTAAAGTATAAACAATATTTGGGACTACAAACAAATTCATATCTAAAAGGTGGTAGAAATGCCAATCCATTTTATTTTCATTTTTCAAATGCTAAAAGTGGATGAAAAAAATCGAATTTTGGAAAAAATTATTTACAAAAAGTTGTCTGCAAATTTTATAAATTATTTAACACACAGCTAGTTACAAGCCTTACATTGAAATTTATAATTTATACAATATATAATTGGAAAAAAGTTAATTTAAATTAATTAATGGTCAAACAAATTATTAAATCTATTATTGAGAATATTAAATAGTTTAAAATGAGAAAATCGTTCATAACTTGTCTAATAGTTTGAAATAATCAATAATCAATCAAATTTCTCAAGCTTTTTTGAGGAATGTTAAAGTTAATACGAGACAGGAGTTAGGAAGGGTCTATATTACTGTTTAAAAGTTTTACAATGAAGACAAAAGATAAATACGATCGACTGCTTTCAAAGCTAGGCATCTCGATAAGTTTAAGTATAGTGTTTTAAGGAGGGAATTCATAAGGATTTTCCTAACTTAAACCTCTGAGAGCAAACTTTAAAAATCTTTTTTGCACTTGTTCTAATCTGGTTTTATGATAGTCATAGTGTGGTGACCAGACCTGACAAACATATTCCAAAGTGGGTCGAACAAATGATACAAACTGCTGGTTGATAACGAAAGGATTGGAAAACTGTCTTGACTTCCTTTAAATCCAACCTACAATTGAATCGGCCTTACGTGCTATGGCGTTGATGTGTTGTATGAATTCAAGTTTACGATAAAAAAATACACCACGGACATTTAGATCACTTACACGTGACAAAAGTAAGACGTTAAACGAATAATTTAAAGAAGAAACAGAAAGCTTTCCCGTTAAACTTGAGAAACAAACAATTTCGAACACACGAAACAAAAATAATGTCAAACTGGAACTCTTCACAATCTAGATCTAGAGTATTCAAAATCTGTTTGAAGATTGTAACATCGTCCGCATAAATCGGACAGTTTAATATAATAATAAAATAAAAACGAGTGGACTCAAATGGCTACCCTGTGGTACTCCATAATAAAGTTAAAAGTTATTCTATTCGCAGCCGTTGAAAAGTACTGAGTGTGATCTATCAAATAAATAAAATTGAAGACATCTTACAAAATGTTCACTTAATCCTAGTTTTCTTAATTCAAATAGCAAAACTCGATGAGAGTTTGATAAATGCCTTACTGAAGTCTGTAAAGACGCAATCTACTTGCCTTTTGTTCCTAAATGAGTCAATATAATTTTCAGACTATTCCAGTAAAAAAAAAGTTACAGTTGAGCGCCCTTTTTGTAAAACCATGTTCATTTGGAACTATAAATGATTTCACATAAAAACATAAAGATTCAGAAATAATAATTAATAAAGCAATAGGTCAATCATTCTTGAATTCATCTTTTTTACCTTTCTAATGTAAGAGGGATTATGAAGAATTTTTTCAAATATATGGAAATCCTCAGGAGGACATTGACATTTTTAAAATAGTAGAATGTATACCATCATGCCCTGGTATACAACTATCGTCCAGGTTTTTTTTGTAATGTTTTCAGTATTTATTTTAAAGTTAATGTCGGTTAATTTATTAATTTATTTAGCACAAAAACGATTCTTAATAAATGTATAAATAAGGGAAGGCTGACCTTATGTGTTTTATTTGAACAACGAAATTACTTATTTTAAAGCAAATTTATTCGGTTGATTTGGTGACTTTTGTTTGCTGTTAGCTTTAATGTCAGCTTCCAGGTAGGTCTTTTTTTTTATAAAAAAATAAAAAAAATGCGTTTCACAGATCAAATTTTAGTTTTGTGGAACACGATTAAATGGCGATTAGGAGTCCATTAAACAAAAAATTTCTTCAGTTTTTCAATAGAATTCTCCAATCTTAATTACAACCATTGATCTATTGGAAATCAGTTCATACGAACGAAGCGATTAAATAATTTATTACTATACTTTTTCGACATCCCTGATTTTTAGCACATGAAACGTCACATTGCGCTCCCACAATAAAGAAGGTGAAATAATGTGGAAAATAAAAACAAAATAATAATAATTTCTTATCAATCAATTAAAGTGACAAATTAATTTGAATTATTTCGTTAATTTGTTTATAAAAAAAGTAAAATAATAATGTCCAATCTAAATTAAGTATTATTTTTAGAACTCATAAATTGTGATCGAAATAAAATAAAAATTAATGTATGAAGAAAATAAACCAAACACTAGCAGCATTATACCGAAGGGACTTGTGTACATACTTTTTAATGTGAATTGAAGAGTAGACCTTCTTATCAGTTCATCTATTAGATCATAAGAGAGAGTCCGAACTTTGTAGACACTCATGGCTTTGGTTAACTGTAAACTTAAGAAAATATTCAAATAGTGATGCTTTTTCAGAGACTTGTAAACCTGCACTGGAGATTAATTGAAATAGCCTGAACTAACCATCTAGCAATTTTATCATCAATGAAATAAAAAAATAGATGATTAAAGAACAAAGACCCCAATGTTATCTTGTTACTTTGTTTATAAAGTTTGCAGAAGATTCTATTGAAATCGCAGAGTGCAAATCAGAGTACGTGAAATTTTTATTTAGTTTTCTAGAGACATCCTGCATCTTTTTTATGTGCTCATTTTTGGATTTTAGTTTTTATTTAGATGCTTAAAAAACCATGGACATAAATATAACAGTTTTACTGCATATAAGTTCAAGTTGATTTAAAAGTAAAATTGATAATTTATGTCAGAGTTTGTGTGAAAATCTATTTATTTGAATTTTTTTATGACGAAGCTTCAAATGTTGTGTTCCAGGTGGGGCCTTAGTTCAACCAAACTGGCAGAATTACACACATGTTTCGGATGGTGATTTTACTATTAAATACTAAGCTCACATTTATTTAGAAGAAAGCATTTTTTGGATTTTTTATTATTAATAGGGTAAATAGGGGCGAACTACATCTAGGAACAATGATTATTGGTAAGGACAATTTACCCCGGAGGTCTTGATTTGTTTCCCAGCAACTGCTTAAAATAAAACAAAAAAAAATTGCTGTTCGCGCTCGGCAGAAACACGGTAACAAGAATAGTTGAGATTTGTAAGTCACTAACTAGGTTCCGGTTCTCTACAAGCCGTTGACCTCTAGTTATTTTTTATAGGGGGTTAACCTAATTTGAGGTTAAGGTTATCAATAGAGGGTTGTTTTTTTTGCGTTGCATAAATTTTAAAATTATAAGAACGTCGTAGAAATATTAGAAATTTCTGCAAATTTCCGTCATCACGATATGAACGTTTACACATTAAAATTCACAAATCGATGTTTCATAAAGAATTCGGCGAACGTTAAATGAGCATGAATTTTATACCATCGGAAAGGGTTTAACAATATGTTGCTTGTATTTGTGTAAAAGATTTTTAAATAGACGGGTATTCTAGATGTTGGAATTTTTTTCAAAAACAATTTTCCGCACATTAAAGGGATTATGACTACCCTTAAAATGTTTGAGCATAATGCGAGCGTTTTAGGAAAATTGGAGAGGATTTAAAAGGAGATACCGATGCACATTGATTCTGAATGTATGAATATCGTAATGGGAAGGAAATATTGAGTCGGGTAAGGCATTCCACATTCGTGAAGTGCGGCTAAATAAAGAACTTGGCAATACGTCTAAAGTTGGGTTCAAGGATTAACTGATGGGCATTTACTAAGCCGAGATATTAAGGTTAAGTTGTTTAAGAGAAGGGATACAATTGCCTATTTCACTATAGAACACTGTTAATAAAAAAATAACGCTAATATAAAGAAAGACAAGAAACATTTCGGTGATGCTCGAGAGATTCAAATGTTTCTGTTATACTTGTATCAAACATCATTTTTTCGGATTCTTTGCAAGAGACTCAAGTGGTTTATTGGAGCACCAGCACAAATATTGAAATTGTGCTCGAAATTTGGACGAATATAACTTTCATTTGTAGATTAGAACAACATCAGAAGGGGTGGAACATTTCTTGCATAGACGAAGAAAACCTAAGCATTTAGCAGCGTTTTTATCGACGTTGAATATGTGATCATTCCACAATAGGTGGTTTGTAATGCACATACCGAGAATTGAGAGCTGTTTGATTTCAAGTTGCGCTCATGGATAGCGCTAAGGGGGTGGGTTGAGCTTTCACGACAGCAATTGAATTTTTTACGCAGTTTATGATTCCCCATTTGACATTGCTATCAAGATCAGAATTTATTGAGCGTATCAGATAATAGATCATTCATGAATATCAGAAAGATAGTCGGAGACAAAACGGAGCCCTGTGGCACACCTGCATTTATTTTATTAATTTCAGAATTAAGCCCGTCCAACACAACTTGTATTGAGCATTTCGAAACGCAGTTTCTAATCCATCCAAGAAGAAATTCATCAATACCAAATACATGGATTTCAGATAAGAGAGCTTAATGCCAAATTCTATCAAATGCATTTAAAATATCAAGTGTAAAGATTTGTGCCACTGTTCAGTGAGTTATACCACCAGATCACCAGTGGACCTATTGCTACGAAAGACATATTGCTACGACAGACATTATTGCCAGCGAAGCTCTCGCTGTTCAAGGTATTCCTTGAGCTGATAATAGATCAGTGTTTTTTTTATGACCTAGGAAAGAAAGGATGTACGGGCAATAGAGCGATCGTTAGAGGGGGAAGAAGATCTGCCTTTTTTAAGTATAGACTGGATAATTGCAGTTTTCCATCCACTCGGAAAGAGACAAGTAGAGTGGGACAGATAGAAAAGCTTATCCAATGGTTTTGCGAGCGTATAAAAGAACTTATTTTCAGGTAAAATTTCTAAAACGGTGGCAGGAACAAACCGATTGGGAATAAAGATGTTGATATTCAATGAAAATTAAAAATTTCTATAAAACCAATGAGCTAATCAACCAAAACCAATTTTAAGGTGTAGTTATAAAAACCTGAAATCTTGATAAATAATGGACATAATTATTTTTAAAACGACTCTAAGCAATTGGATTCCTAAGGTACCGTTTAGTGGAGATAACTTTGATAGTAAATTATTTTATCAGCACATATCTATTGAGTGTATGCATTTATTTATTTTTTTAATGAAAGAAAAAACATGATTATTTTGATATACGAGTATACATATGTGTGAATAAGTACATTAGTACAAGCATAGCAATTGTAATTTTAAATTAGTTGTGGAGTCGTAAGAAATCAACCAAAATTGTCGATTACTATACATCATAAACCACCAGTGACATAGAAAATTAGTGTGAAAATTGCAAACACTAACTTCAAACTACGAGTATTAAGCTTTAAAAAAACACAATTTCGGTTCTAATAAACAAACATTCAAAGAAAGGTGTTCAAAAAAAGCTAAAATAACTATATTTGTGCAAGCAAATTACTCTAAGGGGCCAAAATATTTCACTTCGCACTAAAGTTTTATGTAAATCCCCGTTTGATTTCTTTTTTTTTCTTTTTAAAATGCAGAAAGGCAATATGGAAACTTTAATCTAGTTTTCACCAATAAAATCGATTTTGATAAAAAATATTAATAAAATCTTAAAAAAAGATCGATTTGATTAGCTAATGAGGCTAATAACTTGAGTTTTAACTATCGGATTTTTATTATTGAAGTATTTAATGAAAGGCAAGCTACATTTCTGTATAAAAAACATTGCAAAGTGGTACACAAATGTATACCTAAAATATGATCGAGTCAAAAATTAATTCGATTCTTTCTATTACAAATTCAAACCTTAAAACAAATTTGAGAATTTTGAAAAACAATAGCCATAAAATATTACCTTCAGCCTTCTCTTAAATAATATCAGGAAATTTTTTAGAATCTTTTGTACAGAATCTACCGTAAAATCTGCTTTATTGATAACAAAACATAAATTTTAATTTAAGGAAAGAATTAGTTCGAAAATTCTTAATGGATATTTTGGATCAATGTTTTAAAATATCGCCATTAAAACATACATTTGATATTTGAAACAATATCCGCAACCAACATTATGATCTGTTAAAAAGTATAGATGTACAAAAATAACTTAAAATAGCAAAAAGCTTTTTAGGAAAATATGTTGTTTAATATAACGTCATTCAATTCGTGGTCTGGATTTCATATCTCATAAGTCAAACTTACTCGTATCTATCATCGGACACACTATTAATGTGTTTAATTTAAGGTTTTATTTATTCACAATCGCTGAACGTGGTAAAATTTTGAAAACTTCCTTCACAAAAGGTGATTTTGTAGTAGGTACGTTTCACGCAATATGAGCAATATAAGGGGTGGTTAAATTTTAAGGGCCGATTTTGAATGTGAACCACACCTAAACGTCAAGTTTTTTCTGCATTTCATTTGACATTTCTTGATTTTCGTGATTTTTTCGGTCAATTTAATCGTCCAATTGTGCGTACAATCGGAAAAATCGTGCAAAAATTTGAGCAAATCGGGTCTGTAGGAGATGTGAAAACACCAGTGCATGCTCGTACAGCTCGTACTGCAGAAAATAATGCTGCTGTTCGCCGTCCACCTCAACTCGTCGTCGTGCCCAACAATTGCGTTGATGAACATTATGCATAAAGACTTGCACGCTTACAAGGTGCAATTGACTCAAGAACTAAAGCCTCTTGATAATTTCAAGCGTCGTCAATGATCAGAATGGTGGCAAGAAATGGCAACAGTGGATGATCAATTTTCGAAGAAAATCATCTTCAGTGATTAGGCACATTTTCACCACAGTGGATTCGTCAATAAGCAGAACTGCCGCATTTGGGCAAGAGTGATTGTTGAAAAACAAATGCACCCACAAAAAGTGACTGTTTAGTGCGGTTTATGGACTGGCGGTATCATCGGGCCGTATTTTTTCCAAAATGAGGCCGGTCAGGCAGTTACTGTGAATGGTGTTCGCTATATTGAGATGATAACGAACTTTTTATGGCCCGATATGTGGTTTCAACAGGACGGTGCCACTTGCCACACAGCTAATGAAACAATGGCTCTTTTGCGCGACAAATTCAATGGCCGTGTTATCTCACGTGGTGGCGATGTCAATTGGCCGCCAAGATCATGTGATTTGACACCGTTGGACTTCTTTCTTTGGGGTTATTTGAAAGAAAAGGTGTACGTCAATAAGCCAGCAACAATTCAGGAGCTAAAGGATGAACTGTACATTGGTTTAACGTGGATACCTAGCTGTTAAGCCTTTACCCCACGGGTAGCCTACCACCATCGGAGTCAGATTGAGTCCTGACCATTAACCCCAAGACAGCCGAAGCCATCTTAGTTGCAAAGCTGTGTCATGTTGCAGGCATGAACACACCTCTTGCTTAAAGGCGAGGTCTATCTAACACCTCTTGAATCCAGACACGCCTGGAAACCATATGTCTCCGCATTTGGAATAAACCACAACCACCACGATACTCCCACTAGGGGGGCCTACCTCATAGATAGCTTGAAGAAAGCAAACACGCACGTGACAAGCACTTCACCATCCGAAGACAGTATAAGAGAGCCCGAAGACGATACGCTATTGTTTACAAACTTCATGGATTACTCGCTTTGTATGCGACAGCTGCACCTCTCTATCGGAGATAGAGTAAGAGAGCCCGAAGACATACTGCTCACATTCCTTTGGGCAACTATCTCCCGTGGTACCAGAATATAGCATCTGGTGGGCTTCGCAACCTCCGATTGTGTCACACTTGCAGATGGAACTTCCATGCAAAAGCCCAAGACCTGCCAGTCTAATAGATATACGTTTTTCTAGACCTGATCGAAGTAGAAACCACGTCCAGATATGCGTACTCCTCAGGTGAATTGTAACACACTCCTTAGCGGATTCCTACTTTTAAAGGATACCGTCCCGTTTTTGTTCCCATCTAGTTGGTTCAGTTACTCTCGTAACCTATCCACAGGCACCGCAAGGTGGTCGATAGGAACCTGGAAAGACAGCAAAAGGCAAGGTAGTATTCCGACTCGCTGGTAATTCAGCTGAGCAGGCCCCAAAGAACTTCAACTAAAGTTGACCAACCCAGCACCCAGGCGCAAAGGCCTGTCTGTGCGTATGGGAGGAAAACGATAGAGAGTTCAGTGAAGCCCTGGACAAGCCATACGTCTCAAGCCCGCCGTGCAGTCCTGCCTGCAGCTAAAGGATGAGATAATTCGGCACATTAACGGCATAGAACCTCAATTATGCCTCAGCGTCATCGAAAATTTGGACCATCGGATGGAGGTGTGCCGCTGAGGTCGCGGCGACCATTTGCCGATATTTTGTTCCATACCATACCATATGATCATAATAAAAACATTATCATAACATAAAAAGGCACGCTCTATAGTAACTATGGCAACAACATCATTTGGGTCTATTTTACGGAAGATCCAATTTTACATTTAGATTTCCAGCTACACTCTTCTAAAGTTCAACTCACTGAATCTTGGTAATCGGAGATATTTAGAATATATGTCAATCGGCTTTTTATACATAAGCGTTTGGATGACCAATTTTCGCACATTTACTTCTTCATCGATGAAACTATTTTTTTGTCATAGAATCTACATAAAGTCACTGTATTTTGTGGAATTTGGTCTGGTGTAATGGTTATTTAAGTTTCAAGATGGTAAATTGCAGTATTTAATATCATGGTAGATCACAGTCATTCAACTGACTGGTAGATCGCAGCATTAAAATGAAGTCTTATATAGTGGTACCACTTTATTTCAATTGAAGTAGATCTACTTCTTTTTAAATATTTGAAAAATATCTGTTTTAACCTTCTTCAATTTTACTTAAAAAAATCACTGTCCATGTTGGAATTTGTTCTGGTTTTTTGAACACAGATTATTTTTTGGTGCAAAACTTGATCAAAATAAAACTGAAAACGAAATTCCTCATATTGAAGAAGTGAAAAATTGCTTACAATTTTATTTAATTGTATGTAAACATATCCTTTAATTTAAAGATTTGATAATGGGGACATGGACTTACTCAAATATCTTAACACGAAAAAATAGTAATTGGAAGTATACAGACACTTCTGCCTATTTTCTGGCTGAATACAATGAAGTACTGCAACCTCAACTGCAGCTGCAGCTGTAATAGATGTTAAAAATTGTCGTACGTAAAAATTCATATTTTGTTCATGAACACAATCCTGCTGCACATATTTTTAACATTTATGTCTGCTGATTTAAATTTTTTGCAAATTTATGAAGCAAAGCCATTATTATGAGGGATTGAAGAGAGCTTGAAGCTCATTTCAACTTATGTAAAGCTGCATTCAATGGTTTTATTAGTTGGATTTGGAAACGTCAAAATTATTGCACTTAAAAGGCCAACTCATACAACTGCGGGTCCTTCTGCAGCTGTGTTGCGTTGTGTTCGTTATATTGTGTGTATCCAATAATTTGAAATCTATTCGAGTTGCGGCGCCATCTTCATTGTATTCAACCAATACAAGGTTTCTGATTTTATGCTAAGCTTTGCATAACTCCACTTTTTTCTTCAATTCTACTTCCACTTTTTTTTCGGAAGTGGTAACGCTGGTGCCATATCACCGTGATTCGGCTAACTGTTAAATAGCTGGTAGATTACAATATTTATTGATACTGGTAGATCAGAGTAATTCAGATTAGTGTTAGATCACAATATTAAAATCATCGGATCATAAATTCACCATCGAGCTCGGGGAACAAGACACACCCTCCACCGGCGATCGATGCGTTTGTAATCCACCACACCTCTTTCTGTGTTCGTAGTGAAATTTTTCTTTGAAGCCAGTATTACCCCCTGCTTCAGGTATAGCGTATTTGCTTCATTATATTTTTTTTAAACACACTTAGAACAATATTAGTTAAACATTACAATTTCATAATATCGGAAAAAATAATTCACAACGAACATTGTTTTTGACACTTAAATACTCAATTAGCACTTTTTTGTGTAAACGCAGGGCCTTCAAAATTTCGAAAAAGTAAAACCATTTTAAATGATGAATTTAGATTGGTAGTTGAAGGTTCTAAAGAAATTTTAGAAGAATTCTGTTATGAAGATGTTGTGCAATTTTGAATTAATTTAAAAAAAGTCAAAAATTTAAGGGCTAAGGCCGCATTTTAGAATTTAAACACACTATGCATTTTGTCTCATAGAATTGTAACTGCAGAAATTTACTTTAGAAGCCTGAACATAATTAAAAATGTTTTGAGAAATAGTATAAATATATTAGCTGTGGACGAAATAGTGCATACGAGTAATTGAGGGATTTCGAAGGTGGTTTTGACCCAACCGCTTCAAAATCCCAAAAAAAGGGGGGGGGGTGTATTGTATTGTAGCACTGTCTTTAGCTGCAGGCTCTTCTATTTTTCAGTGTTTCTTGGCCTTAACATGAAGACGGATCGATATGTTACATGGTTCCATTCTGGGTGGAAATGTGTTAACTTAAGTGTTTTTATAAAAATGACCAGTGCCGTCCATCAGGGTTTTTGATTCTTTGTTAAATCTTTTTTTTAGTTTAAAGTTTAGGTTAGTAATGGTTCATTCAATGAGGAAATCACTATATTCAGAAGTTAACCAATTTTTTTTGTGTCTGAAATCAAAGATATAGATAGGAAAGACATGTGGTTTTAAAAAGACGGTAACATACCTCAAAAAACACAAGAAAAAATTCCTTGATGAGCATTACACGTTTGGAAATGTGAACTGGCAATCAAAATTTTGTGATTTGTCGTCGATGGATTTCTTGCGGAAATATACAAAAGATAGTATTTAGGCAAACAATTCAAAAACTCTTGTGTTTAATTTAAATTTACTTTTGAAACCACAAAATGGATGACCCTGTACTTATTTAAGACTTTAATTTAACTGTCATAAACCAATAGCTTTTTACAAGAAGAACTATTAATACTAAATTAATTGATTAACTTATATTGAAAGAAATTTAAAAAAACAATATTTCGGTTATTTTGTGTGTATGATAAAAATAATCATGATATACGTCATATTTAAATTTTGAACACAGCTCAATTTCAAATGTGTTCTAACTAGGGGTCTCATGAACCCAAGCCATTCTGTTTTCTTTGGCATCAAGCCCTTTTCTGTAGTAAAGTTCATATAAAAATTATTAAGATGTCATATCATTTAAAAATTTTAAAAATTTGTGTTTGTTAGGTTGGAAAAAGATCAATCACATTCTAAGTGAACAATGCAAATACTAATTCTTGTATTTATTTGTAATCTTATATTTCAGATATTAAACAAAGCAAAAACATAAGGTACTGAATTTTTAATCAAATATACTTCATAGTACGAGTATGTGTCATAAAACAAATATGTATTATATAATCAATTTTGATCATAAGATTAATAAATATTTTGAAACATTGAATGACGATGATAAATTTAATGTCAGAAACAATATCTGGTATAAAATCAGTTTCAATTGACATATTGTACCTAAGTTATACAAAAGAAACAAACTGCTGTCATGATTTTGTGGTCAATTGAGATCGAAACAAAGATTAACAAAAAAAAAATAATCAATTATAAAAAATGATGAATTAAGCTTAATAGAAACTGACCCAAAGTCAGTACAAGAGATTTATAAAAAAATTCCTAGAAGTTGTTGTATCAGAAACGTGCAGGCATTAATAAATATTAAAGGTAAAGATTAGATACAGGTGACTTAAGCTAATTTATTACTTTTTATAAACAAATTTTTAAGCAAGTTGTAAATAACTTTCTTATAGTACAGAATATTAAGGTTTTTTTTTATTTTGATTGTGTAAGACTTTTTTATTGTGTTATTTAGGGCTGCATAAGAAGTTAACATCTGAATTTTTGAAAATGTGGATATCTTCAATCAAAGTCAAAATGTCAAAAGAATATCATGTGTATTTTTGATCGAAAAAAAACCTTCAAAATTTTACAAAACAAAAGTAAGTTCTACAAAATTTTGTTTTCATAATTTGCGTGTAAGGATTAAATATAAGTTTAAATTTATTAAAAAACATTAGACGATAAATAATGTCAGTATAGTTGGTTATGATGAATCATTTAATATTTCGAGTATAGAAAAGTCGTATCAAAATTTTAGAACCCAACTTCGCGAAAAAACAAAACAAATTCAGTCTTTATTAAAAAAAAGCAACAATCCTGCAAAGTATAAAGGTTGAAAATTATAATCAAAGGTCACGGTTTCTGGCACGGTTCTGGCACTACACCCTTTTTACAGGAACAAACTCAGGCGATTTTTTTAACATTTATGTTTTTGGTCTGATTTAAGCTCTCAATAAAGATCTCAAACAACGGTGAAATAAAATTTATAACACAATCTACTTATAAAACCTAAAAAAAACATCAATACAGATTTCTTTTGAAAACTTCAACCGTCACTCGAAATTTCAGATTTTTAGACCTGTTTTGTAAAAAAGATAAAAAATCGAAAACTCGAAAAACTTCTGGTTTTCAAAAATTAATTTCTTTTCAACAACATGGCTCCTCTGAAAGATCTTGACATACATACACAAGTCCTCTGGCATGGATAGTTTCTCCTCCATTATTCTGAAGAGGTCTTCTTCCAGGCTAGAAATAGTACTGCGTTAGCTTATACATATCTGTTCTACTTTACAGGGCTCTTTCCTATTGGATTGAATATAAACTGAATTTGTTCAACAAGTCCGTAAAAAGGTGAATATTCCTTCCATGGTCATGAAAACGCTGATTAACTTTCAGAGTAAGAAAAACCTCGAAGAACGAAAGAATTTTAATGACCGGCAGTACCGCTTTCGTAGCTTAAGGTCTACCCAGGTACTTTTATAGTAAATGCCACCAAACCGTGAAAAAAAAATCCTTACATCGTTTTGGAAAAAAGTAAATTTATTGCGCATTTGATTGGGTCTGGTTTCAAGCTTCCTTATAAAAATGCATGCCTTCGGTTTCAATAACTCTATTCTATTAAACTCTCCAACCTTGGACTTGAACCTATCTTTTTAAGATGGATATCTTCTTTCTCCCATCGTTTCTTGCCTAATTCCGGGGTCCCACAAACCAGCCACTTAGGACCTCTCCTTTTTATTCTTACTATCAATGATACTCGTTTCAAATATTCCCATAACTCAATCTACTCCGACGATCACAATACCAAGTTTTTCAAGACCATTTCTTCAACACATGATTCTACCCTTCTTCAACTTGTTCGCGACAGTTTTTCTGCCTGTCTGCCGAAAAAATTGTTAAGAGCTACATATTTTCCAAATGTCATTCAATCACTTTAAAACAAAGACGCATCCAATCTGCTCCCCGTTTCTAACTTCTCCATTATCAACCCATATTCACCACTGAGTCAATTCGCGGTCTTGGTGTTTTATGTGATAGAGAGTCCAACTTTCTCACACATATTGACGAGATTATTCTTAAAGCAAACTCGGCACTAGGCTTTGTGGAACGATGGTCCAAAGAAGTTTCTGACACCTACGTGACCCGATCTTTATACAAGGTGGCGCAAAATTAATCACACTATCGAAGATTGTTATAATTTTTGCAAATGGCGTCGTACATCAATCATATTTCACATTTGTGAACTAGGCAGCAGCAGTATACAAACAGACAAGCAATGTAGCGTTATACTCCGCAAGAACGTGAAATAGTTGTGTCGATTTTTCGACCAATAATAAATCTGTCTGTGGTGTTAGCGCAGTGTGAATTTTGACGTCGATTTTCTAATCGTGTCACGCCAACTGGGCAAACATTCCAGTGTTTAGCTACTCGACTCAAACAGACTGGAAGCACATGAGAACATGCAGGGCATGGCCCCCACTGTACTGATTGTTCGGCCGAGAATATCGCGGTTGTTGCTGCCGATGTCGCTGAGAACGAAGAAACTTCAACCAGATGACAGAAATGCGAACAGTTATCACTGAAAATCTTGCGGAAATTCATAGAAAATGCGATAAAACGGCCACAAATGTGTATCAACACTGGTGGCAGCCACTTCACGTATATCATCTTTTCCACTTAACAGGAAAAATTGTAAATATCCAAAAAAAGATTTCCATCACAAAAAATCATTTTTTTTAATTAGTAAAAAAAGTAATTCAAAAAACAAAAATGGATGACTAACTTTAGGCCACCTTGTACACAACCTTTGTTACCTGTTTAAATACGCCTGTCAAGTATGGTCTCCTTATCAAATTCATACATACGAGTATATCCAGAATTGAAAGCATTCAACCTAGTTTTCTAGGTTTTGCCCTTCGAAGTCTTTTTTGGAATAACCCTTTGATTCTTACTCCTTCCATTAATTAACTTGAATTCGATGAAGGAATAAAGAGCAATAATCGACATTTCTTCTTTCATTGACTATTTTCAGGATCAGGATCTGTTGACTGCACAACTCTCTGCAATTCCATCTCTTTCAACACCAAATCCTCGTCTCTTTTATCTGCTCACCCACGGTACCTCTTATCGCTCATACGAACATATTTCTCTCATACTTCGGAGGATAAATTGGGGAGCGTATCGGAATCCCGCTTTTCAAAAATCCCGAAAAAAAAGTTTTAAAATCCCGTCTGCTAAAATACTGCTTTTTTAAAATCCCGTCTTCTAAAATCCCGCTTGTTCAAAATCCCGATCTATTATAATCCCGCTAATCCCGTTTTTTAGAATACGTAGCTAAAACGTATTGATTTTATGTTGGTTATTTTCCAGATTCTTTAAATGCTAAAAAACTTTGCATACACCCAGGGGGGTTGCACTGCTTACGCGTCGTAATAAGAAAGGGGATTATAAAAAAACGGGATTATAAGAGACGGGATTTAAAAAAGCGGGTTTTTAAAAAGCGAGATTATAAAAAGCGGGATTATAAGAAACAGGATTATAAAAAACGGGATTTAAAAAAACGAGATTTAAAAAAACGGGATCTTAAAAAACGGGATTATAAAAAGCGGGATATCGTACCCAACGCGATAAATTGTAACATTAACTATTTCGACTTTAACCTCAGCTGACCCTGTCTAAAACTCCGTCTTCTTAATCATCCTTTAAATTCACTCTAATCCTGGATTTATATTATATTATTTGAGTCTATACGAGTATTTTAGTTAGATTAAGAATGAGCCTAATAAATGGGGTATTGCCCTCACCAAAATTTATAAATTAAAATTAAAAATAAATTTAAAAAAATATGAATAATACATTTTGTTTACAATACAAACATACATATATAGGTACACAGTTTAACGGTCACTCTCACTCATTGTTTGTTTTAAAAATTATATTATGTAGTTACAGATATTTATACAAACCACCAATATATTTACAATAGAGGATAAAATTATGCAGTAGACAAAGAAAAATTTTCAAATTGTGTATCACAAGAGAAATTAAAAGAAAAAAAACTTCATAAACATAATCAAGAAATAAACAAAACTCACCATTTCCATAAATAGTAAATAATTTATATTTGTCATCCTGTGTGTAGTGTCCTGGTGATACTCCATTATTATTTGTAATTAAATGTGTGTCATTTATATTAATTTTGTGTGTATCGGTATTACAATTATTACTATTACTATTATCGCAGCTATTTAGGAAATTATTACTATCAATAAAATCTTTAACGTTAATTGGATTTCTCTGATTCATTTTGAATTAATTATTTTTATTATGTGATTGTTTATTTTAATAAATGGGATTTGTTATTTTTGGACAAATTTAAGTATGTAGTTACTATTATTATTATTTTTTTTAAATGTAACAGTACAATAATAAATAAAGAAATATTAAATATTTAGAGAAAGTGAAAACAAAAACAAAAAGAAAGGATTGTATAATTTATAAATTTGTTTAATACTTTTTGTGTTGCGTTACTTTTGTGTGTGTTTTTAGTTTTGGTTAAATAAGACTTTTATATAATTTAAGTCGGCGTACTGACGATTCAACATGTTTGTTAGTCTTTGGCAAATACTTTTTGTTGCTGCTCTAAACTACTCATTAAATTAATTGGCAATCTACAAAAATTCTTAAAAGTTAAATTTTTGTACAGGCATATAATAAGCTTTTGAATAAAATTTTGCTTTAGATTTAAGACAAATGCGATTTAACAAAATTAAGTATAGAAATTAGTTGCATCGAAGAATTTATATACACGATTAATAAGAAGAAATCCAATATATATTTTTTTTCTTATATAGTTTAATTACAAACAGTATTTTTTTGATTAAAGAGGAAAAATGTAAGTAGATAGTGTTTGAATGTTTACATTATTTATATATATCACACAAATTATTAATTTTAATTTAATTATATATAGATTGGGAATAATTGAAATATTATTCTTCGTGTTATTATTTCAAAGAATACAAATTATTGATTGATCCTTTGAATTTGTTTTTAAATGGTGTGAAGTATAAACCCTGTTGGTTTACATTGTTCCGCTTATTTTGTTTGTTTTTTGGTTTGAGTTAGAAAAAATCGTAAGACTTTAGTCACCGGACCGTTGAGATGGCTGTAATTAAAATCAATATTTGGTTTTTTTGAGGATGACAATAGGTATTGGAAAACTTTGTTGACTTAAAGATTCTGCAATCAAATCATTATGTTGAGGTTTAATTTTTTTTTGAAATAATGGCGTTTAACTGTGGTTTATTTTGTATGTGAAGATTAAATTTTTATAGTTCGATTTATTTTTATTAAAAAAAAAATAATGAAAATTACCTAGTTGCAGTTTTTGTGCTGTTTTTATTTTTGTTTGTGATGCTTAAATTTAAAAATCTAGGAACGATATTAAAAATGCCAAAATTTAAATAAAATAGGAAGATTAGTTTGAACGATGTTTGCTGTAAAAACAAATTTCCTTTTGGATGTTGATAGGGCTATGCTTTTAATTGCGAATTTAAAAAAAAATCTTATTTCTAACAAAAGCAAATGGAATTTTTAGGGAACTATGTATATAGTTGAGCATTTAACAAACAATCGAGTTTAGTCAATAGGGAGATAGGCAGGTAGAAATGACGACCACTGGCAGTTTAGCTCTGTGGCCCAATTGGAGCCGAAGTACGCCAATTTGATAACGTAACTATTGTGAACCTGTAAATGAAATTAACATGGTAAATTGTGGACATTCTCACGGAGTCATCCAGTTTGGATTAATTTCAAAAATAGGAAAGGATCTAGTAGGTTTTGATGTCTCTTATTGTGTGTTTGCTTTTGCACAATCATCCGAAAAATGGAGCACTCACTCAACCGGACCACCACACTCATCCGACACCATCTACACTGTGCCAAGCTAGGCAGCTTTTTGACTGGTGCTGAAACAGTTGCCAATCCGATTGAGTAAGCCTCCGCCAAAGCCCTCAGTCCGCTAGCTCGGAATCTTAGGAGTCAAACGGAGGGCACGGCCGGCATAGAAGCAACCAAAATTCGTCCTAGAGCCATTTCATGGCGTTGAGAAAAGAGATCAAGCCTTTGATCTTTATTTCCGAATGTTCGTCAATGTCGTCAAAAAATGCCCTTCCCAAGGATTGTGCTCTAAATTAGCCCATTCTCTCCCATTGTACTTTTTAAAGTACAGTAAAATGAATTTTACAAATGGCCATTTAACAATATGTCATGAAATAAAAATCATCTTTTTGATTTTGTTTTCTCAAAAGCCAATATTAATTGAATTTTTAAGATACTTTTTTATTTTTTGATCACAATAGGTTATTGTCCAATTGTCTTTTCGTAGAAAGCATTTTGAAATATTTCTCGTTTTCTGTCCTTCAAAAACATTTGTGGTCATATAAACTTCGATTGATAAAATACTTAAAATTATTCTTTGATTTTTATTTGAAACAAACGTAAAGCTTACGAGTGTACAAGTCCCTTTAAATTTTTTTTTTATATATACGGAGGTAAGCAATGCCAAAGTTTGATGTACTTTTAAAAGTACAATGGGATCATGCATGCATTTTTTTTCTAGGGATTAGAATGGATTTTCAAACTATGCCTGTCAAACACTTTTATGGTAAACGTTTTCAAAATCTTCACTCTGCTGTGCAAGAACTGCATAATAATGCACATATCGTCATGGTTCCTCCGCCGCCGGTGGACTAAGTGACGGACGAAGAGGATTTAGATGAAGACAATATGATAACGGAATTACCACTAGATGTTCCAGGTGAGGTGGAGGTTTTTGTGGAAGCTTACTTAGCGGCTGACGACGACGTATTCGACAGCGATGATGACATCCCATTGTCAGAGTTGAAGAAGTCGATTGCTCCACTGGTATGGAGAAAATCAATCTCCTCAGCCGAGTTCCAACGAACCGAACATTTCTTGCGTAGAATCCAGAACTGCACTTCAGATTTATTCGGCCTGAACGAAATAGACATTTTTGAAAATTTGTTTGATCCCGAGGTATGACAATTTATTGTTAATCAAACTATGTTGTATGGAGAGAAAAAACACCAACAAAACTTTTCATTCAATGACGAGGATTTGAAAATTTTAATTGGAATCTTACTATTATTCCAATGAAATTCGAGGCAAGAATTGGTGGTGGAACATTTTCACCTCCATGTTTTCGTCCACTGTTTCCAATGCCTGGAGGCTCCACAAGCTGACGAATAATTTTAAAGGTGATCTACTCAAACTGACCAGAGCAATAATTCTTCACTACCTTAGGTTCCACACTCTGAATGCAGGACAAAGACAACCTAAACTAACTGTGAAGCGAAGCATTGCGGAGAGTCCAGGATACCACTTCCCCAAAAAATTACCAAATCAATTCAGATGTTGACACTACCATCTACGATCAAAATGGTGCTGTGAAATGTGCAATGTAACATTGTGTATAAATAAAAACTGTTTTAAAAATATCCATGTAAACTCAAATTAAAATGATATGTATGACCCCACTGTACTATATAAAGTACACCATCATTACCAACAACATAATTTTTTTTCAAAAACTTTTTTCGTATAAATGTTCTTATTTTAACCTCAATAAAGAGAAAATACCATAAAAATATGATTTTTCCAATTTTCAATACGCTTGGGAGTTAATGGGTTAGCAGAGGAAATGAAGGACTGTTTCCCATGAAGAACACAATTTATTTTCTTTTAAAGGACTTAAATATCCCTTTCCAAAACAGTAAAGATAGTTTAAACTATTCAAGAAAGTCCTGATTTAAAAATCGGTGGTTTTTACTTTAAACGATATTTGAACAATAAATTGCAAGTTTGAGGTTATAGAGAAATCTTGAATCCCAATTTCCTGATGTTTTCGGACGGGTCTACAACATCAGATCTTTTTTTTCTATTTTGTTCCTGAGTTATTATTCATGTTTTATTTTTTCAAAATTAAACCTAAGTCATACAAAAAATCTGGAGAAAGTTTTGTTTTTAACAAAAATTTTAAATAGTGCAAATAAATACTAAGCCAATTTCGAATTTAAATTAAATTTAACTTTTATTTTAAAATCACTTCAAACACATAATTTTCAAAGTTTTGAAACAAAATATTCGCATATCAAGAGAAATAGTATTTTACTAAAAAGCTAAAATCTATCAAACGGTTTATTAAAATCTTTAAGGCCGTTTTCGGCTTCTTAATAGTAGGTAAATAATTTTAGCATTATTCAATAAGAAGATGAAGCTGTTGGACAACAGTTACAAGTGGTTCACTTTGAGGGTAGGTATTAGCCTTATTTTTGCTCTTAATAAAGAAAAATTTTAAAAATCGTCTATATTATGTGTATGGTTTTAAAAATCGTTTTCGGAAAAAAAAATAAAATCCAAAAACTCTCAAGACAATTGAAAACCATTTTCCGGAAAGACAAAAGCGCAAAATATTTGTTGAAACTAGGTTAAAACACCAAATTTTGAAAATTTTAATCGAATACAGCATCATACTTTCTTTACCCTTTTATTAAAGTTAAAATCATCGAATACCTATTTTATTTTTTTAGTACAATGCTATTTACAAACGCCACAAAAGGTCTGCTTACTTAGTTTTTTGCACGAAATGTCATTGTTTTAGGTGTGTTCAGAAGCAATTTATCAAGAAAATTGCTTATGTACGATACTAGTTAGAAAATGTTTAAAATTAAGAATGATTTAGTAAACTACTTTAAGGTTAGCAAATTGTTAAGTAGTTTCATACTAATACCTTAATAACAGGCTATTTAAAATTTTGCGTCTATGTTATTAAAAAATATAATATTTTTAATAAAAATCTGTGGCACCGTGTTGTTGAGAAAAATAAGATTTTTATTAACATTTCAAAAGAACGTGTTTGGAAGATAATATTACTATTGTAATTTAGCAAAACCTTTTCGAGCAGGAGGGACCATTAAACCATTCAGTAGAACCATTAAAAATTATCAAAAATGAGATAATTTTTCCAAAAAACGGCAAAATGCTGTAACCATTATTTGCATTTTTCTCAAAAAAAAAAAATGAAATTATATTTCAATCGCTTAAAAGATCACTAGTGAAAGCTTTAATCAAAATTCTTACAGCCACTTTAAAACAAAAATATAAAAAATACAAGATAAGTCAGAACACCAATTTGTGTCCATTCAGTCGACTTAATGAAACCAAAATATATCGTTGGTAGACTTGCCATATTTGTATTTTGAAAATCGCTGCATTACAGCTACCCGTATAAAATCTAGCTTGATGTGCATCACATACAGTAGACATTCAGACGCACGCACGCACAGAAGCGCAGACCGATGGGACGTATGCCGAAACCCATTTTTGTGAACTTCTTCATCATCGTAATTGTATTTGATTAAACCATCTAGATTTTTTTTTGACACGCAACTAAAACTTGCCGCTTAAGAAAATAAGGATTTTTACAAGCTTACTTTTTGTGTAGCACAACGTGTTAATCACTGATTTTTATATTTTTGTGTTCGGTATATTTAATTTTATGATTTTCCGAAAAAAAAAACAAATAACAGGCCACAATATTCAAGGAACACATATTTTTTATTTTATTTTCATATTTGCAACATTTAACTTTTTAACGACTTTTTCTACAATGATTTATTATTTATTTATTCTAAATTAATCGACTCAAATCAAATGGATTTACAAATGAGGTATTAATGTGATTAACACAAAATCCGAGTCAACCACTGCGAGTGGCAGTTTCACTTCTATTTTAAATTTTCTGAGAACAAAATAGGTAACAACTAACTATGTATTTTATTTATTCAATAATATTTATCAATTGTTTAGTGAAAGGTATAGTTATTTTAAGAAATCAGCACTTGCAAAGATAGTTTAAAGTGCTTTACCTTGAAACATACCTCGTTATACTGATAAGAGCACATTTTTAAGAACTTAGACGTATTTGTTTCGCTTTAGTCATAACAGTTTATATATATTAATGTCTCACTAATTCGAATCACAATTGATTTAGATTACAGTTAAATTCAGATTAACAGTAATCCAAATCCCTTTATCCACCGAGAATTTTAAAATGTTCAATCCGAATGTTCATTAAATCTATTCTTCTTATATGTACATATACCTATTCTTAATTGTTCTCGCCTATTCCCCTGTTTCGATTGTCCATCTTATCAATTGATAATTGATACAAATTGAAACTCGGTATTCTAAACCACAATTTTGTTCCGAAATTGATCAACTATTACTTGATAGTTACATTTCTCAATTTTCATTCAATTCACAATGAACAAAACTTTTATCACTTAAGTTATGAAATATCGGATTTCCAAATTTATCAATCATCAATTGATCGTGGCAATAATTGCTTTATTTAAATTAAATAATATTTCGAAAGCTTTCAGATATCCAGAAAATTAAGATTTTATTACTTTTGCGATAAAATTCATTTAAAAAAAATTCTGAATTTGATACTTCTTTTTTTATAATTTCGACGATTTAAAAAAAGATACCGATGCACTGAACATCGCAATGGGAGGGAAACATTTGGCCAGGTAAAACATTGCACATTCGTGTAGTTCGGGTAAAAAAAAGAATCTCTTAATTTACATAGTACATCCGGAGTTCAGCTCAAGGGTTACCTGATAGACATTCCTTGAAGTGCGAGTATTACGGTTGAATTGTTCAAGGGGAGAAATGCACTAGAAAACTGTTTACTAAAATAAAGGTAAAATAAAATAATGCACCAGCCCAAATATGGGAATTGTACTGGAGTTTTAGACAAATATAGGCGGATAGCAGCAGGAGGTGACTTTCGCCTTAATGAGAGAAGATAACATTGAATTAAATTCTACGCGGCTTATGGTTCCCCATTTACAATGCTATCAAGATCAGAATTTAGTGAGCTTATCATACGATGCCGTTCTGAATATATATCCGGAGCACAAGGACTTGCATCTGGAAATGAATATGAGAAGCTGAGAATACTGTCGTCAGCAAATAATTTAATAGTTGGAAGAGTCAGACTAAAGATCATTGATGAATATCAGAAAGAGAGTCGGAGACAAAACGAAGCCCTGTGGCACACCAGCATTTATTTTATGAATTTCAGACATCAATGCGGATGCAAATCTAAACCCATTCGTAAGAAAATTCCTAATGTTACATGCAAATAAATATATTAAATATATAATTTTATTAAATCAACATATAATTGAATACATCTCGAATAAATAATTTCAAAATAAATTCGCTTTAGCGAGACCTTACTGTATGTATTTATTTCAACTAACAATTTCCAATTCTAACGATCAAGAAAAAAAAATGAAAAGTTTGCAAAAAAAATATAGTAAAGTATAATAAACAAAACAGGATAGATATAGTACAACAAGAACCAATACACGTGCCCGGTGAAATACCAAAGAACGGTTAATATCAGTTGACACTTAAGTTATTAATAAATTATTAAATCAATTAAATTATGAATTGAATTTTTCGATTTTATCAATTTTTGTTTGATAAGATTTTGTTGAAATATAATTTCAATGCTGAAAATAAGAAAATATATTTAACATATTTTATATAAAGTAGGTAGATGAACATAATCTAGGTAGAGCATGGAGATAGTTTATCGCTAATAAGAGATTAGCTTTCTTTTCTGTGTTTGAAATCTTGATTTGATATATAGACAGAAGATCCAACATTCTTAAGATTAGTTCGACACAACCAAATAAAATACAAATTATAATTTGATATTGAATCCACTCGAATAAACTTAAATCGACATTGTTTTACGCTGAACAAGTATGGGGAACCGAAGAATTTGAGGAAATGTAAAAACTGCAGAGAACTTTCATTAAAAAATTGTTCAACCTGCCAATTACTCGTAAAACACCGAATTATGTTATTTATTTAGAAACAGGCTTACCTAAACTTTATACTAGTACACTTAAAACACAAGGCCTCTATATTGAAGAAGTGATTGACTTCGTCAAAACACGACTCGCAAACAAAATGCTTCAGTATGAAATCAGAAATAAGGATTGTTGGATGGAGAAATGGCGAAATCTTGGTGAATTCTTTGGTGAAGATACGAACACAATTCCAGAAGATCCAAATACATTAAAAGATCGGTTGTATGGTACAATCTATGGTATGGTTTGAAGATACTCAAAGAGAGTTCCTTTTAATGGAGGCCCAGCAGTCCTAGCAGACCTAGTCTTATTACTTAACAAGACTGGTAAGACATTTAACAGACGGAAGCTGGAGTTGGGAGGAAAAACTGGGGGCACGAGTAAGGTTTCAATGTGGTGTTTAGATATAGCAATAAGTTGAGAATTACCCGGCTTTAGTGATTGCCATAAGATCTTCATTTATCCTACATATTAGATATTCCATTGATCAAATATTCAAATTACGGCAGATCTTGAAAAAAAAAAACCAGGAGCTTCATATGGACACCTACCACCTTTTCATCGATTTCAAAGCCGCGTATGATGGAATCTTTAGGAACGAACTGTATAGAGCAATGTCTAGTTTTGGAATCCCTAAAAAAACTTGTCCGTTTGTGTAGCATGACGATGGAGAACGCTGACTGCTTCATCAAAATCAGAAAAGATTCTTCTTGAAAGAATAGTGCCAATCTCACCCCTCAACACTAGAGGCACAATCTTTCAAAAGTCGGTCCATTTATTCGGATACGCTGACGACGTTGACATTATTGGAAGAACAAAGTGTGATGTCAGTGGCGTATTTGTGAGCATTGAGACGAAAGCGAAAAAGATGGGTTTAGCCTTCAATGAGGGCAAGACCATGTTTATGCTGTCATTAAGAAAGGACACACAACACCGACGTCTTGGACAAAACGTCACCAAAGACAACTTTAATTTTGGAGTAATTAATTAATTAGGGGCTTTGTATCCCTAGGCGCCGCTATTACTTCAGACAATAACACCAGCGCTGAAATCAAACGGAGAATAACTCTCGCCAATCGCTGGTTCTTTGGGCTAAGAAGGCAATTGAGTAGCAAAGAGCTCTCTCGAGCAACTAAAGTGTCCCTCTATAAAAGTCTCATCATCCCGGTCATTGTCGATGGTGCAAAGTCATGGGCTTTGTCGAAATTGGATGAGAACGCTTGATGTTTTGAGAGGAAAATTATCCATGTTATCTTCGGTCTCGTCTGCAAATACGGGGAGTGGAGGACAAGATATATATTTTTTTTTTTATAATCTACACGCGCTCAAGGGATTATGATTACCCTTTAAATGTTTGAACACAGCGCGGGCGTAAAGTTAAGGAAGAGAAAGAAGGATAGGAAAGATGTGTGGCACGATGTTCTGAGACTGAAGGTTGTTGTCTCAGATATTTTATCTCCAGGGATGGCGGCTGAACTAAAGCGGAGAAT
The DNA here is from genome assembly GCA_911387755.1 of Chrysotoxum bicinctum. Classification (NCBI taxonomy): domain Eukaryota; kingdom Metazoa; phylum Arthropoda; class Insecta; order Diptera; family Syrphidae; genus Chrysotoxum; species Chrysotoxum bicinctum. The sequence goes on along the minus strand of OU426989.1, from coordinate 92,132,493 downwards.
GCCGTTTCTTATTTCTATGTCGCTTATAATTCACATTATTTTTTTCGTGTTCATCCTTGTTGGGCATACTAGTTTAACTCAATTTCATGTTGTTAGTGTTATGCCTGAACAACATGTAATGAGTAAACTAGCAACCCATTGATGACAATTTTAGAAGTTTTTAATGGAATTAAAACGACATAGACGACGGCAGGTATCGAACCTGTGATCATGAGGTTCGCAGGCGAGCACACATCCATCGCGCCACGGCCACCCCCATGAACTGTACGGCCTGTACAGCGAAACTGATCTAGTCAAACGAATCAAAGTCCAACGACTGAGATGACTAAGTCATGTAGATCGAATGGAACCGAATACTCAGGTCCCGGAAATCTTCGAATCCAACCCCGAGAGACGGCGCAGTAGAGAAACACCACGACCCAGGTGGAGCACACAAGTGGGAGAGGACCTCAACCAACTTGACGTGCGAAACTGGAGACAGTTAGGTAGAGAAGCTTGTTAGTTGAGGCCCTGGTCCACCCCGGACTGTAACGCCACCCACTTAATTAAGTAAGTAAGTATTAGATCTTCCTGTAGGCCAATCGTCCGGGACGCGTATTGCCAAACTGTATATCAGCACAGATCTCCTTAGTCTGTGCTCAGCCATTTTCTGCTCACCGAATTTGAAAGTATTGTAGAGCAAACTGTATGCTACCACAGAGCGCTCTGTGGTCACATGCAGTTTGCTTGTAAAATATTAAAAAAGCTGAAGCAAACTATGTACTATTTCAGATCGAGCAAAGTACCTGTGATTACAGAGCCATCGTTCACGTTGGTGTGGTTATTGTGTGTGGTGTATGGTGCCGTGACATAAGGCCAAGTGACAAAAGGCCAAATTTGTTTGTGACTTAAGGCCAAACATAAAATGTTTTGTCTTGAGCAACAGTACCTTGTGTGGCCCGCTTCGCGGGTTTTCAGGATTTTAACTCCCTTTTCGGGGCTCACACCCGCTCACGCAACTCCGTTGCTCCGCTTAGGGTATGTTCAGTCGCCAGGCAGGCGCCTGTAGCAACAGTTTTGTATTTTACATTAATTGGAGTAAACAACTAACAGTTATGTACTGCTGCTCAGGAAAACTGTTGCTACAGGCGCCTGCCTGGCGACTGAACATACCCTAAGCGGAGCAACGAAGTTGCGTGAGCGGGTGTGAGCCCCGAAAAGGGAGTTAAAATCCTGAAAACCCGCGAAGCGGGCCACACAAGGTACTGTTGCTCAAGACAAAACATTTTATGTTTGGCCTTAAGTCACAAACAAATTTGGCCTTTTATCACTTGGCCTTATGTCACGGCACCACACACCACACACAATAACCACACCAACGTGAACGATGGCTCTGTAATCACAGGTACTTTGCTCTTAGTTTCCTGAGCAAAATGTATACCAACACAGAAAAATCTGCTTTTGATCTGACACAGTATATAGTATGCTCTTAATTTTAATGAGCATTCTGTAGTCTATTATAGAGCGTCGGAGCTCTGTACTGATATACAGTTCGGCAATACGCGTCCGGGACAAGTTTATTTGTACATTATCTGCATATAGATGCAGCGATATATTTGACCAGACATTAGGGAGATCATTTATAAATAAGCAGATTCATAAAGGCCCTTAAACTGAACCTTGTGGTACACTTATATAAAAATCTTGACTTTTTGGTAGCGATTGTACAGATAAATCTTGACCAGAAGCACAGCTCTATCATAAAAGCCAAAATAGTAGGTACTTAAGTTTTTGGCAAAATATTTCATGGTTTACTCTGTCAATAACCTTTGAAAAATCCAGCAGGCAGACAATAGTTACCTCATATTCACACCTAATGTTATCAATGACTTCTTTGTTCAAAGCAGTTTTGCAGCTGTGATTTGCACGGAAACCAAACCGAATCCAAAAAAAAAATATTTTGAAAATTTGAATACAGAATACTTTCCAAACTTTTGGGGAGCCAATCGGTTGAACCGTTTTTTAGAAAATCAAAAACAAAAAAAAATGTTCTAGGGAGGGGGTACGGCCGAGCCATTCAGGCTTGTCATATAGCCAAGATATCAAAACATTTTGAAATCCACCCAGCATTCAACCGCTGTATATAAAGCGTTTACATTATCAAAATCAAGGGAATCATGCCGTGCTTGTCAAACATATTTGAGAATTTGAACGCCTCAGCGCAGCGGTGAAGTAGCATGTACTTTAGTTTGACTCTTGGAGCCTGATTACACGATTTTTTTCATCGTTCGTTTCGTCTTTTTGACCGTTTCTGGGAGGAGTTTAGAATCGTTGCTTCATTTCGCAAAACTTCTTCAACTCACACCAAATATTTCAAAAAGACGAAAGACAAAACAACTCAAAAAAAGATTACTTTACGTCATTTTTCTGTTACAGACGGTGTTCACACTCAACTAAATCATCAGACTTCTTTTTTACTATTCTGTACTTTATCTCACTCCCTCTGTCAGAGATTTAGTTATAAACCGATTGACATCATTACCATTTTGTAATGGAAATTGTCAAAGCAAATATAAGCGGAAAAATTAACATTTTTAATCTATTGACATTATAGTCATCATCTGAATCATGGCTTGACAGATGGAGAACGATCTATATTTTCATTTATGCAATATTTAATTCGAAATTTGGCATTATGTGGTTTGACAGATAAATGACAAATTAAATTTTTGGTCTATCGAGAATATATTGTTACGAATATTAACCGATTGCCCTGATAATGTATTTTCCGGAGCAGAAAATAAAAAAAACAAATTTTTCGGTTTTTTTTAATGTCAACTCTGCATTTTTCTGGAGAATAAAATTAAATGCAATCGTCCATCACTAACGTGACGAGAATTTGTTTAAGACATTGAATGAACCTGCAATGAAATTTGATACCAGTTGTTTCGTATTTCGTCTTTTTGAAATCTTGGTTGAGATGTGAAGAAATGGTTTGGGAATGATAATATTTGGTTCTAACTATCAGGAAAGAACTAATGTCGAGATTTCAAACCTAAAAATTTACAATTAAAACACGATGTAGTAAGTAGTAAGCAATATTCCCAATGTAAGCAGGGACTTAAATCCAATTCCAATTTTTTGTTCGTAGTCACTATGTGTTTTGCTGCATTCTTCGTTGGGGTTTCTTTTACAACATATTTTGTAGACTAGGTCAGAATGTTATATTTTGTCTGTTTTTGTTTTTAGTTTTGTGTAAAGTTGTGAAACCGTACTGGTCGATTTCATCGCCATTTTGTATTTGTTTATATCAAAAAGTTTTGATTGTTAGTAAATCTGTCCTCTATTTGTATGATGTACGTAAAAGATTTGAATTAAATAGAACTCTTCTCACTAAACAACTTGTTTAAAAAAACGCGTCTGCAAACACGCATAATTTTGACAACTAAACAAACTTCAAACAGAACGAAAAAAAAACTAACGTCAAACACATTCATTCTTCAAAACAAATTATAGTGATAAATTTGTAGCAGAAAAAGGTAAAAAAAAATTATAAAATATTTTTATAGAAAGAAATTATTTACATCTTATTTTGCTATATTTTAGAAAAAAAAAAACCAAAAGGATTTCGTAATTGAGAAAAGTGGACACTTTTTAGCGATTGTGTGTCTCCTCGGTACAGACCAATGGTGATGAAAATCAAGAAGTTTATAAAGCAGTTGTTGATAACTCTGCCTTATTCGAGGTTGGTGAAGGACGATGGGGTTACTGATGAATCAGTTTTCAATTTCATCTTGATCACAAGATCATACCAACAACTCGGAAAGATTTTCATCGAATACGAAAACTTTGCTGTCAAGTGGTGCAAACAGAGATGGCAGAGTAAATTACTTCAGGTAATCTACTCAATTTACTACACGTAGTTTATCGGGTAAACTACACGCTTGATTTGTTTCATTTGTTATTTACATTTTTGTTACACGAATTACATTAAAAGAAAAACATTACATTTTACAAAAAAAATAGATAAATAAAAAACAAACAATTTACTATCCTAAATGGCAATTAAAATCGCAATACTTTATAAAAGTCAAATCAGCGAAAAAAGAACAAGGACCAAATAATGAGTTGAAATATGAAATTCGCAATTTAAGTAAAACACGTACAAATTAAATATTCATCTGTTTTATTTTTATCTATCATTTATAATGAATAATAAATATCAAAAAGATTTTTTGGATGTCCTTGGCTTAGTCTATTTCGGACTTAAGTGTGTACAAATGACCATTGAGAGAACACTCTTTCCTTCTCCTTGAGTAGCCATATTTTATTTAATATTTTTTTTTCTAATATATTTTAATCCTTTTATTTAAATCAAAATTCTCACAGTTGCACTAAAGAAAGTCGGACACACTTCTAAAATTATGAGAATTTAAAATGAATTTGCCAATTTTGACAGTAAACTGCATTTACTACGTTATAACTACATTTACTACCTACTTTATGTAGCAGACGTAGTAAATGTAGTTTTTCAAAAAAACATGTATTTCTGCCATTTCTGGGCGCAAATCGAAAGTAGACTATTGCGCTATGTGACATTATCATTCAACGCACGCACGTCATTGGAACCAAAGATGGCTCTCGCATAAGGATTATTGTAAGCCGATTTGAGGTCGGTTTGGGTGACATCAAAGAAGTATGCCAAAATAAATAGTAAATCAAATATTAAAAAAAAAAAAAAAAATTTCTATCTGAAGCCTTAAACATCAACATCGGTTTGTTAGTTATTTCTTCAAAAAAAAAATGTAAATTTACCTAGACTGGCAGATCTGGAGAAATGGAAAGACCACGATTCGTCACTGGTTCCCTTATTTTAAGAACGGACCCGTGTCCTTATTAAACTGATATCTCGAATAAACTTCAAAATCATCAAGATCTTCCAAAGGATTTGCTCGAGTTTTGAACAAATAAAATAAATTTGGTGGTACAACAGCTGAAGAAATATCAGCACTTAGTGACTTACAACTCTCAACCATTCCTGTATGCATGTTACCAGGAATGGAGGGGACCTACAATTTTTTGCCGATTTCGAACAGCTAGTGAGCAACACTTTTTATGACAAGAGATACTCTTAGAGGATTTGTCAATTCCTCGCAAGAGGCAGTACACCCCGGCAAAACTTTTTTGCAGCGGGTAAGAATCGAACCCAAGAACTTTTTCATGACAATCTAACGCACCTATTATTATGCCAAGGAGTTTTGAATACAGTGGACTCTCGATAACTTGAACATACGATAACTTGAACATTCCAATAACTTGAACAAATATTTTTTCCCTTTACGCATTCTATACCTTGAACGGACTATTCTTAAGACTCAATACCTTGAATTTTTCCCCTAAGTACTCTATAAGTTGAACAAGTAAAATTTATGCGAACTCTGTAACTTGAACAAAGTTTAATATTAAATTTCTTAAATTTTTTAATTTATGCAAGGTACCTGGGATGTTGGTACAGAATGCGAACGGTTTTTGTAAAGGGGAATCCCAGGAAATTTCTTTAGTATTTCCGTATAAGAATTTATCCTACATAATCGGTGAAATTCTAAATTTCATTTGAACACGTGCGTATTTAGGAATCGAAAAACGTTTCAATTAAAATTATTTATTAACAATATCATTATTTATGTTTGAAAATCATTAAAATGAATCATTATTAAATAAAAACAACAATTTTTTAACTTGATCCAGTAACTTGCACAATCCTATAGCTTGAACACACCTGGTTTCGTCCGTGTTCAAGTTAACGAGCGTCCACTGTACTCTTGGTTTTCTAGAAAAAAAAAGTTTCAAAATCAACTGGATTAAAGCAAACCTTAAAAAGATAAATAAGAATTTTGCTGGTTTTAAAGATAGACGATTTCTTTAAAAGTAAAAGTGACCACCATTTCTCCATTTCAATTTATTTTCTTATCTCGATCTAAGCAAATCGCTTTTTGTCATGTGCCCAAGTGTCCAACATTTCGTTATCTTAAATTCAAATGATCGTAAATAAAAATCGATAAATCATGTTTTGAACGTCACAGCAGTTTATCGACTCGTAGCTATCAGTGACCTTTGTTTTAAATTTAAATTTAAAATAACATGTTCCACTGTTGACTTTGATTCATAAAATGTAATCCCATTCATAAAGAACACACAAAATCAAATCAATCAACCCAATCGAAGTTAAAAAAAAAAACAACAAAACCAATTACAAAGCTTCAAAAGAGGAAGTAAAATACCCAAACCAAAAAGTATCTATACAATTGCATCAAACAGATAAACAAACATCAAATGTATCTGTACATTTCTGAAGCCTTAAATTGTAAGCTTTTCAGTTTCATTTCTGATGACAATGTCACATTATGCAATAACGTCTGTACTCTGTGTCAATATGAACTCGTGTGTGTAGGCAGGGCTATGCCACAGAGAAGCGTTTGTCTCGTTTGTATAAATAATTTTATCTTAAATAATTACACAACAAGTCGGCATCGGTATAAGAATAAAGGTATTTTTCCTATCTGTTTAAAATTTTCTTCAATTGATAAGTTTTTCTACTGCAGCAGGAAATTAATTTTATACTGGTGTATACGGTAGCGGCCTGGTGAGATGATGGTATAATGATCAAAATCCTACTTCAAATGTCTTCCCTGTGAAATGTATCTACAGAAATGGATATTGCAACAGGGGTGGCATAAGATATTTTCTTTTTTCTTCTAACAAATTATTGACGTTCAGACTTTTGTTTGCTGCGTTTTTAAAATTTTAATTTCAATTATTGCAAACGATTGGAAAGTTCAAACTGTGGCGATCTATAATAATTATACAATAATTAGTTCTAAGACATCTGTGTGCAATTGATTAGGAAATTGTCATTGACATTTTGTAAACAAGCTTTAGCTGGCGGAACGGCTTTTTTTTTGCTATTTTTTTTTAAAAGGTTACTTAGTGGCTTTTCGGTCTATGTACTATCTTTTCAAGTTTTATGATTGCAATTATCAAATGCGCTCACCATCAAGTTCAATGCTTTTATAGTCAGAGAAGTAGCACTGCAGTTTGGCAAGTGATTTTACCCAGTTCGAAATTATTTACCTACTAATAAATAACGAACAACGAATAACTATTTAACTCATCAAAATCCGCATTCAATATACTGATAATTAAAATTGTCTGTCTAGCGGTATATCAATCCTTCATCCATAATCACAACAACATGTTTGTTGAACAATACTTCTAGTGTTTCTAACTTTTACCTCGATTAAAATGGAAACAGGATGATTTATTGATTTATCTAAACAAGTTGAGCAGCAATCTTTTAAGTTTAAACGCGTTATCTGAGTCAGTTGAAGTACATTCCAATCAAGTCATTTCTTGTATAAGGAGTTCTTCAACAAATACCGTTACAAATAAAAACAAGAAGTTTAAAAATAAGTGGTTTAATAATGAGTGTATGAATGCCCGAAGAAAATCATTTGCTCTTTTTAATACAATGAGAAACTCCAACTTCATCTATTAAGATCTGAAAAATTGGTATATTGAAGCAAATTCGTATTATAGAAATGTAGGCTTAAAAAAGAAAACGGAGTTCGAAAACAAACAAGCTCTAACACTCGGTCAAACAAAAGACTCGAAAGAGTTTTGGAAGCTGACCAAGAAATCAATGGTACAAACTTTACCATAGGCACAGGAGTATCTGCTCTCACTCTTTCTAGATAGTGAAATAACATTAGACGAAGTACAATCTGTAATCCTAAATTACAAGAACGGCAAAGCGCCTGGTGAAGACGTAATTCCATACGAATTTGTCAAAAATGTTGCTACTCAAATCGTTCTTCAATAAAGTTTATCTGAATGAATCCACAAAAAAGGAGATTTTAATCTCGTTCATGAACATACAACAGTGGGCCATATTTGTGTGCTGACATCTATTGTGAGAGCATGTCAAGCAAGAAACAAAAATATATACGCATTATTCGTCGTCTTCAAGTCAGCATGTGATCTTGTGAATCGAAACGCACTTTTTTAACAAACTCCCACGGCTGGGTAAATCCACAAAGTTCAATCATGTTTTGAGGGAGATGTATGCAGATTCGAAAGCAGCTGTCTGGGACTACTCAGAATGGTTCGAAACAGATATTGGTGTGAAGCAAGGATGTCTGTTAAGCGCTCTTACTAACGATGTTGTAACGCACGTTCCAGTAGGAAACCGAATTGTTGAAAACAATGTTACTGTACTTTTATATGTTCATGACCTTGTGCTACTATTAGAATCACCTGAAAATCTCCAATTGATGGATTAACCGCTTAGCCGAGTATTGCAGTAAGTGAGGTCTCGTTATTAACACGGACAAATCAAAAGTAATGTTGTTTTCTAGATCTATCCGGAACCAAAACACACGCAGTTGGAATTTCAATGGCAACCGATTGGAAATAGCGGATGAGTACAAGCACTTGAGAGTTAAACTAAATGAAACAATTGATTTCTCCAAACACCTAGATGGGAAAACCAAATCTTCCCAAAGCTTGATAAATCTATCTTGGAGGACCGTCTTCACAAACTCACACATGATACTATCTGCTAAGTTTCTATTTACTACAGCAAAGAATCGTAAAAATTCGAAATTTAAGCTCGAACGTGCAAGATCCCATTAAAATTGTGGTACATATGCGAGCTTGAGCTTAAGCTGAAGTATTTTTCATGGAAATCAATATATTTCTGAATGCGTTTGAACTTTGAAGAATTTTTGCGAAGCACCTTTTCTACTCTGTTTAAAATACCTCCAAAACATCTTGATAATTTTGAAAGAATTAAACGCTTCTTCGAGCGTCCTGTACTGTCTATTGGTGCCCAGTTTTGGGCCGATGCACATATGTAGATCTGAAAGTCGTCAACTCTTATACATATAGACATCAAAATTATTTGTATGTTCAAAACCAACAATTGTTTTTAAGTAAGCCCGAAAGTTATCAGTCCAATTAATTATTCTTTTACGAACTAGTATTTATACAAGAATCTTATCTACAGCTACAAATGTTTATTGCAGAAGAAAGTCGAAAAGTTGAAAACAATAAAGGTGTAGTGGACACCGCGATTAACCCAGACTTGTGTGAAAAAAAGCAAGAAAGCTGCTTATAAAATAGCTATAAACTTAGAATTAAACATTTTAAAACAAAGTGAAGAAACTCTTATGATAGATACACGAGGCAACCGTTGCAGCAACACAGCCATGTTGAAGCAATCGTTGCGTCGTGTGTTGCTGTGTTGCCCATTGATTTTGTGTTGCTGCAACCGTTGCCAGAAATATCAAAAAATTTTGATATTTTCGATCGGTTGCTCCAACAGTACTGTGGTTGTGCGGCAACAGTTGCCTCGTGTGTAGTGAACAAACGAAACACTTTACAGCAATTACGACCGAAAGTTTGCAAGACGAAATTCGTAAATCAGCAACCAGGAATCCGACAAAAATGCAAGTACAACATACAAAACAAGAGTGGTTAGATTGTGAATGCCTTCGAGCTAGGAATATAGCCTGCCGTTTGAAGACAAGAATACGTAAAACAATATACTTCTTTCAAAGCTCTTTGCACTGAAAGAAAAATAAAATGCACGACTGGATCGCACGAACTTGCTCTTATGTAAAAGTACTTTGGAAGTTAAGATACATTTTATAAATATAAAACATGGATTTAATGAGATAATAATGTTCAAATGCATAAAATTGCCATCTGGTTTCCGGAAAAGTATGAATTTATGCAAATAAACTTTTAAAAATCGTTTTATTATTAAATAAATTTTTTATATAAGAAATTTCTCTTAGATTTTTCAAGAAAAAAATGTGGGATGCGAATTTTCAGTATTAAATAATATTGATTTTAGGAAATAATTTCAAAAAATAATTGTTCATAGGTTTTGAAAATATTGATTTAAAAAAAAAAATGTTTTTTTTTCAAAAAAACCCAACAAATATTTTTTCGAATATTTTTGTATACAATATTATTTTAAACTTAAGGGGACTCCTGCTGAAAATTTTGGGTTAAAATCCTTAGAGCCGTTAATGAGAAAGTCGAAAATAAAAAAAACGGTTCTATGGAAGGTACCCCTAATAACATTTCCCCCAAAAATTTTTTTCACCAAAATGTAGTCCACATCTATAATACGAGTATCACACCTAATTTTTTTTTATCAAAATCGTTAGAGCCGTTTTCGAGATAAATAAGATTTTGCATTACGGGTGTATGGGGGGTACCCTTAGTTTTGGAGCTAAAAAAAAAATTTCAATTTCTCCTCTAGGGAATCACCGAAGACTCTTAACTACCGAGATTGAAAGAAATAGGTCCAGTGGTTTAGGCTGTAGTGAGAGGTACAGACATACAGACACACTGAAACATGTTTTTTGTGTACTAAATTTTCCTTAAATTTTTTATAAAAAAAATTGGTATGCAAATTGTTAGTATTTAATAAAATACATTCTAAAACGCAATTTAAAAATTTAATCGTGTATCGGTTTTCAAGAAATTGAATTTTCAAAAAAAAAATTGTATTATTTTTTTAAAAATCCAAAAACTATTTTTTCGAAAAAATTTTTAGTTTATATTTTTGAAAATGCAAAGGAGCTCCTGCATAAAAATTTTGGTAAAAATCGTTAGAGCCGTTGGTGAGAAAATCGAAAATAAAAAAAACGGTTCTTTGACAGGTACCCCTAATAACATTTCCCCCAAATTTTTTTTTGACCAAAATGTAGCTTATGTTCATAATATCACACCTAATTTTTTTTATCAAAATCGTTAGAGCCGTTTTTGAGATAAATAAGATTTTGCATTACGGGTGTATGGGGGGTACCCTTAGTTTTGGAGCTAAAAAAAAAAACTCAATTTCTCCTCTAGGGAATCACCAAAGACCCTTAACTACCGAGATTGAAAGAAATAGGTCCAGTGGCTTAGGCTGTAGTGAGAGGTACAGACATACAGACACACTGAAACATGTTTTTTGTGTACTAAATTTTCCTTAAAATTTTTATAAAAAAAATTGTTACGCAAATTGTTAGTATTTAATAAAATACATTTTAAAACGTAATTTAAAAATTTAATCGTGTATCGGTTTTCAAGATATCGAATTTTCAAAAAAAAATTGTATTATTTTTTTAAAAATCCAAAAACTATTTTGTCGAAAAAATTTTTAGTTTATATTTTTTAAAATACGAAGGAGCTCCTGCATAAAAATTTCGGTAAAAATCGTTAGAGCCGTTGGTGAGAAAATCGAAAATCAAAAAAACCGTTCTATGGCAGGTAGCCCTAATAACATTTCCCCCCAAATTTTTTTTTCACCAAAATATAGTCCATGTCCATAATATCACACCTAATTTTTTTTATCAAAATCGTTAGAGCCGTTTTTGAGATAAATAAGATTTTGAATTACGGGTGTATGGGGGGTACCCTTAGTTTTGGAGCTAAAAAAAAAATTTCAATTTTTCCTCTAGGGAATCACCGAAGACCCTTAAGTACCGAGTTTGAAGAAAATACCTCCAGTAGTTTAGGCTGTAGTTCGAGGTACAGACATACAGACATACAGACATACAGACATACAGACAGACAGACGGAATTGCCGGACCCACTTTTTTCGTCTTCGCTATCATCGTAATGTCAACTTTGATCAAAATCTCGAGTTCGATTTTTTTTTCAAATGCAGAACTTGCCCTATAGTACCTATATCGCAAGTAAAAAAGTTTTATGAAGAAAGAGTGAAGATTAATTAAGCTAGTATAGCAATATAAAAGAGTTTTAGAAATCAGTTCGGTGCATACAAATGGATCAAAGTTAGGAACCGGTATTAATATGCCAGCATCAGGCCTTAGAATATATTTCTAATCCTTTTTGCACGTCGGACGTACAGCACTGCCGTTCCATTACTGTGCAAACCATATTGAAGATCAATTCATAGACCGAAATTCTACATTAGCAGAGCTAAAAACAGTATTGGTTGAATTAAGGGATAATTAAGCCCTACAAGAAGACCTCATACTACATGAATTTTATATGTACTGTACTGATGAATTCACTTGCCTTCTACTTCAACTTGTAAATGACCTGTTACTTCCAATTTTCCAAAAAAAAAAAGCGATCTTCATATGACTGAAAACTATAGAGGAATTTCATTGCTCAACACTGAACGAAAGATTATTGGAGGTATCCTATTTAAGCAACTCACGAGATGGGTGGATAAAAACGAGTTACTTAGTGAATGTCAGACCGATTTCCGTGAAGGATACTCAACTGTATGCAAATTGTGCTGCGAAGATATGAAATGAAACTTTATTGTTGGAAACCTTTCAACACTTACCGGTCTGCTGCAAAGATCCGCCTTAATAGGTATACTGCTTTTCATATTATATGTTCATTAATGATATATTCACATCCTTAACTGGAGGGATGGAAATACGTAGTACTAAAAAAAAATGTGTGAACTGACGTACGCGCTCTAGAAGTAAAACTTCTTTTCCCAAAAGCAAAGCCTCTGAAAGATTCCTTTGAGTGCTTTTCGGAAACATAAAAAAATCAATTTAAAAGTAGTTTTAGTATATGTAGTCTTGTAAATTGCAAGATGACCAAAACCACTTCCAAATACATTTTTTTTTAAATAATTTACTGAGAAAATCATGTATAACTTGTTTGTTACCAAAGTTGAGCAAAATGGATGGCGCTATTTTTGACGAACAGATAGCGCTTTTTATGACGTTCACATGGCGCTTTTTTAACGCACATGATTGCTAAGCTGGGTGCACATCATAAATCGTGAAAGAACACTTATACAATACTAGCTGTTTCTTAGTTCATTTTTATCTTCGCTTAAATTTGTCAGATGTTGACATTGAAATCCAATACAAAACGACAGACTAAAGTGTTTATGAAGGCTCCAGTTATAGGTATCATTGAATTGCATCATTGAAAAATTTCATTCCCATTTTTAAGACAAATACCTAAACAAACTGCAATGGCTTTAATTGATACCAAAATTAAGGTAATGAGTAGAATTTGTATACTCTATAAAATACAAAATTATGATTTGAACCTTTTTTTAAATCCACTTTTATTATTTCACTGATAGAAATCAATCTCAATGAATAGCTGATTTTCGTTTCTTTAAGCCTAGTACGCAGATCGGGAAAAATTTTGTCTCCCATACATTTTTTGTCCTGGGACAAATTTTGTCTTGGATATTTTTCTGAGCAGTACGCAGTTTGCACGCAAAATTCTTACTTTCGTACATTGCTGTACAAAATGTCTCCACTAAATTTTGCCAGGAAAAAGAATAAGGGTATTCATGTAAGCGCGGAAAACCCTCGCAAACCAGATAATTTTATCTCCGCAGAAACGAGCTGTCAAAATTTGTGTGGGAAAAAGTTTCTGCAAATCTCATAAAATTATCTCATAAATTTGCTGCGGAAAGTGCAGAAATAAACCTCGTAAACTAAAGAACAAGTATGGATTCTGACTTTTAATCTGACATTTCACAAAATATTTCCCACATTTACGCAAGTATTTCTTAGGGGGTGTTCATGAAAACATGCTGCGGAAAGTTATATCTTTCTACAAAACGGAAAATTATCTCGTTACATGAATACCCTTAATGATACAAGCATTATTTTGCGGAACAAATTTTGACAGCCACCGTATTTCCGAAAGTGATTTTTGTCAAAACCAGTTTTATGTAAAAAGTGCTGATTCTTCTCTTGAAAGCATCAAGAGGAGATTCCAAAAAGGTATGAACGACTTTTCTAAGACAACCCGTTCCAGGGATACACTACAAAACACATTTAATTATATTTTATCTCTCCAAATTCCAACTTTTGCGCGAAATTTGGAAACGTTTTGAAGAGATTAAAATTGTAGAGATAAAATTTGTTTCGTCTCGATCTGCGTACTAGGCTTTATGTTTTCATTTCAGCAACCAAAGAGATGTGCAACAAAAAATTTAATGTGCGCGACTGTTCTTACTTCATTTATTAATTTCATTTAGGCTAGGCGCGCACATTCAATTTTTAATTGCGCAACTGCTTGGTTCGACACAATCTAAACGATTGCCTAAAATGAGTTCGCTATTTTGTCAGTGTAACATATAATTATATGCACCTGCGCGGACATTCAACCAAATAGTTCATCGTCTGTTTTCATAGTTTGAAACTGATCTTACAATACCGACTATTTTTCATCACGCTCACATCTCTTTTTTCTTATCTCATTCATTGTGTTGGAGCCCCAAGGATTCTAAAATTGTAGGCAACGCTAATTTAATTTTGACACAGAATTTAAAACTCTTCGCATATGGCAATGCTAGTTTATATTTGACAACAGAAAGGACTAAAGCAGATAGTTTATTTACAAGTGTTTTTTTTGTGTTTCGCTTTAAGTATTTTGTAAATTTTAGTGCTTAGTTTTTAAGTTAAATAGCATATAAGTATTCAGTATTACTTAGGTTAAAGTGTTTAATGTTTTAAATAAATAAAACTATAAAAAATATATATTTGTTTGTGTTTTTTTTGTACAAACGAAAGTGGTTTTCGATCGAGAAATTATTCGGCCACATAATTCATTGAAAAAAAGCTTTTATTATCTGATATTTTAATGAAATTATGTTTTTAATTGCTTTGTAGGTTAGTTGTTGTGGTTCTTCCAACAAAAGAACATTCTCTTTCGGCGATAAAAGGTGTTTTTAAAGTGTTCTAAATAACCTCTAACAAAGTTCGAACAGTAATTGTAAAAACCATGTCGCTGTAGCGTGTCGTTTTGACATGTCACTGACAACTCCATAGAAAATTTTTTACCCCCAACGCCGGAAAAGAAGTTTTACTTCAATAAAAATACGAATGTATGCAGATGATATTGTGCTTTTGGCGGATACACATACAAAGCAAATCTTGCTCTAGATCTTCATTTTTCGAAAAGTGTATACAACAGGCAGAAAGTACTATTATGTCCTTTACATCAAGGAAACATAAATATTCATCAGATAACAGCGGATTAATAAAATATAGTTAAAGTTCTCGTTGAAAATTTTCGCGAATCACTTATTTAATAAGAAAACCCTATTGAAAAGACATGGAGAATTACTACACCTTAACTAAATTCCTCCTTTCTTAAAATTCAAGTCGTCAATGGGACCTGTTTTTATTTAACAAAAACTTTCAAAGCTTTCATCACCTCTGGATCTAAATGGAACAACGTGAGATTCTTGTAAGGTGAATCGATTCTTCTTCTTCTTCCTTTTCTTCGGCGCTGTTATGATCTCGATGTCGAGGGGATCATAACTCTCCCACGTATCTGCTTCACACTAGTGATCCGCCTGTGGGGTTCGCCGGGTTGACCTCAGAAATCGGCGGCAAGCCTCCCGGTTTTGTAT
Source organism: Chrysotoxum bicinctum (assembly GCA_911387755.1). Taxonomy (NCBI): domain Eukaryota; kingdom Metazoa; phylum Arthropoda; class Insecta; order Diptera; family Syrphidae; genus Chrysotoxum; species Chrysotoxum bicinctum. Next base: position 92,117,081 of record OU426989.1, on the reverse strand, counting down.
TGTTCCATTTCTGAGGCCAACTGAATGCTGGTGTTTTTGCATTTGTTTGTACCAGGAGTGTTTAGGCCTACCTTTCTTTTTATTCCGAATTGGAACGTTGTATGATATTGCCTTTTTGACGGGGTTCTCAGGATCTCTCCTTTGAACATGGCAATACCAACTGAGTCGGTCGTGTTCAATTTTTTGGGAAATGGTATTCTTAACATGAAGGCTTCCTCGGATCTTCGTACTTCTAATTCGATCAAGCTTTGTAACTCCTGCTGTCATACGAAGCATCTTCATCTCAGCTGCCGTAAGCTTACTCTCATACTTTTTGTACATTGTCCAACATTGTGAACCGTATGTGAGTGCTGGACGCACAACTGAAGTGTAGAGCTTTCCTTTCAGCTTAGGGGGCATTTTTCGGTCACAGAAGATAGCAGAATTTTCCCGCCACTTCATCCACCCTACGCTTACGCGATGATTGATATCGTCATCACAAGTAGCTTCGTTATTTATCATAGACCCCAGATATTTAAACTTTTCACACTTGGGAAGCACTACTCCATTCAAATAAATGTCTGGAATAGGCCTGTGTGGATCAGAAAATGGGCAGCATAGGTATTCTGTCTTTTTCGCGCTTATGCGGTACCCACTTCCTTCTAGAACATCCACCCATACGTCAAGTGCTCGTTGTAGGGATATCGGGTCTTCACTTATGATGGCTCCATCGTCAGCAAAGAATAACTGATGTACTTTTGGATCCGTCACTTTGCCTTCAAGCAGGTAATCAAGAACTGTAATAAAGAGCAGGGGACTCAAGACACTTCCCTGGTGTACACCTACTGTGATTTCGAATTCTTCGGTGACTCCAGCTGCGCATCTTACTTTAGTAACTGCTCCATCATACATGTCCATAATTATCCGCACATAGGTTTCTGGAACTCCTCGTTGCCTGAGGGCCACCCATATTAGATCTCGTGGTTGCCGATCGAATGCTTTTTCAAAATCAACCAATACGACATGCAAATCCTCCAAAGAATCCCGATGTTTTTCCATAATTATTCTTATACTCTGGATTGCATCCGTGGTTGACTTACCCCCGACAAACCCGCACTGGTCATCAGATAGCCTAATTATTTTTCGCAGTCGGCTACCCAAGACTCGCTCAACGATCTTCATGGTGTGTGACATCAGCTTAATCGAACGGTAATTATCACAGCTTCGAGTATCACCCTTTCCTTTATAAATTGGAAGAAGGTAACTTTCCCTCCATTGATTAGGCATGCGATCACCTCGAATAAGTTTGGAGACAAGAATCATGAGCCATCTAAACCCGATATCTCCCATCTTTTTCCAAAACTCTGAGGGTATTTCGTCTGGGCCAACAGCTTTTCCCTTTTTGGAGTATTTTACCGCCTCACTAACTTCTTCGACTGTGACGTCGGATACTTCGCTTAAGTTAGGTGAAGCTATTGGAAAGTATAGCCTTGGAAATTGTTCGTTTAGAAGTCCGTCACAATACTGTCGCCACCTGTGAAGAATTTCGTTGTCTTCCACAAGTAGTTGGCCTTGAGCATGTTGTCTTCCACAAGTAGTTGGCCTTGAGCATTGTTAATGAACTTTGGCGAACAAATCTCCTGGGCATTTCTTCTTCTTTGAGCGGCTATTTTAAAGATAGTTGCGCTCTTATTCGTGTTTTGCCGTAGCTCTTGAATAGCACCAGCTGTCGGGGTAGAAATTTCATCCAGCTCCCGATACAGGTTTTCTGTATTCTTTGCTTGAATTTGGGCGCACTTCTTCTTCGCTTCTTTCTTGCAGTTTCTATATTCCACTTCGAGGCGTGACTTTTGCTCTGTATTATTAGAGGGGCACTTCGACCAAGCCTTGAAAGCCATTTTCTTTTTACTTATAACTGATTTAGCTTCATCATTCCACCACCATGTTTCTTTGCCTTGTTGGTTGTGTCCTTTTGAAACCCCTAACAGTGTTTTGGCTTTTTCTTTGCAAGTTCTCTGTAGGAGATCCCACATACTTTGTGCTGTACTCTCTTCATTTCGAACTATATCGGTGTTGTTATACAGAAAGTTTTGCATATTCGAAATAAAAGCTTCGCCTTTTTCCTTATCCAGATTATACCATTTGATCTTCCCAAAAGTGAATCGATTAATTTTTCCAATAAGGCACGACACAAGACTTTAAATCAATAAACAATGAAAGGATTGGTGGAAGGACGTACTCAATTAAAGTCTTTCTTTCTTCTTCCTAATGATTGTAGATTGTAGAGGAATAAAAGAAATATTAACTTGAATTAAAAAACAGGTTATTTGGACTTGAGATTACCACATCTTCTCACATGGCCAAGCTGCTACTATCTAATTTCTGCAATCTATCTCTACAATTATATGTATTATGGAGATGGGTCAGCAGTTCTGTTTGTACAATTAACTAGTGCGGGGCCAAAAAGAAATTCCAGAAAACTATTAAGCTGACGATTTCACCAAAAGTAGAACAACACTATCCATTTCACCTCATTAAAAAAATTAAGTTAATTAAAAGCACAACGGCCCTTAAAGAACCTGAATCTAATCAACGTGTTGAGAACAAACCTTAGAAATCATCACTTGCTTGACGACAAAATGATTTGAACAATGCTGGATTTCGAGGGCTTTAAGTGTATCTGGCTTACCGAATATTTAACATATTTATGCAAAACTGTTTGAACTGTATATTTCTATTTTTCTTCCAAAAAATTATGCTTCATTTGGAAGATTTCTTCTATTGCGAATATTGTGCGTATTCACAATTGAACAATTATCAAAATAAAATATTTTAATATGGGCCAAATACAAGTTTCTTTTTAAAAATCCAATAAAATGAACAAAATTTAATTCTTTCCATGTTTTATGGCTTTATTAGTAAGAACAAACATTCCTATTAAATATGGAACACAAAGTTGGTTAAGTGGCTGCCTCCGCTGCAGTCAGTTGGACCTTGTAGGCGAATAATCCGAAATCGTTGTGTAAAATTCTCGTCAGGATAGTGCGTCAAATGTTGAGATCGATGGCGAGTTGATGTTCGTGAATTGTGTCTTCATTTGGTCAAAACTCTTTTAAAAATACTCAATGTTTGGGCTACACAGCACACATTTTGGAAATAAGTTTTCAATATTTCCCAACGCCGTTCAAGTGTGAAGCGACTCATTTCGTTCTTCGGAGGAATGATACTGACTTTATGTCAAGATTTCAAGTGGGAAACAGCTGTCAGTGTCAAAATAACCTATGATTTAAAAAGAAACCACTAGATTACCTATCTTGTACATTATTGCGACACTCCAGGACTGTCAAATTCCAAATGATAAATGTCATTCAAAAACAAAATCAATACGGAACATAAAAACAAGTCTGTGTTAGAGCACCAAAGATGTTATGTAAATGTGAAATGTCACTAATAAACTTGCATCATTATCACTTAATGTATTACCACTGTTGTTTTTTTTCCGGCACAATAACCTAGTTAAGACTAATTTTATGAAATTCGTTACTGAACAATTAATGTGGTTCAACAAGAAAAATTGAGGCAAGTTCAACGGGACACTGTTATCGATTTAATTTAGTTGAAAATTTCTTAAAAATAAAATGCATGGCTGGATCGCACGTACTTGCTCTTATGTAAAAGTACTTTAAGACTAACCAATTATTAATAAATATAAAAGCACGAATTTAAATTTTAAAGTAAAATGTTCAAATGCTTAAATTAACGTCTGATTTTTAGAAAAGTATGAATTTATACAGACAAAGTTTAAAAATCGTTTTATTATTAAATTAATTTTTTATATAACAAATTCCTTTAAACATTTTTCAAGAAAATAATTGGGTTGTCAATTTTAAGTTTCTAGTTATGTATATAGATTTTAGGAAATAATTTTTAAAAAAATATAATCGTTCAAACGTTTTGAAGACATTGATTTTTTTCAAAAAAATAATGGATTTTTTTTTAAATATCAAAAAAATATTTTTATAAACGATTTTATTTTAAATTCAAATGAGCTCATGTGCAAAAATTTTGGTCCAAATCGTTAGAGTCGTTAATGAGAAAGTCGAAAATAAAAAAAATAAAACAAACGGTTCTATGACATGTAAAGTTAACATTTTTTCCTAAAATTTTGTTTAACCAAAATTTGTTGCATGTCCATTATAGAAAACTTGTTTTTTTTTATCAAAATCATTAGAGACTTTTTCGAGACAAATAAGATTTTACATAATGGCTGTATTCAATTTGTCCTCTAGGGAATCACCGAAGTCGTTTAAGTACCAAGTTTGAAGAAAATAGCTCCAGTGGTTTAGTCGAGGTACAGACATACAGACGTACAGATCGACAGAATTGCCAAACCCACTTTTTTCGTATTCTGTCGTTACGTCAATTTTGATCAAAATCTCCAGTTCGGTTTTTATTTCTAAATGCAGAACTTGTCCTATAGTACCTACCAGTGGCGTGGCGTGAAAAATTTCAAATGGTAAGTCGAAGCTTAGACTAATTACCTGCAAATGATAATTAATTCTACTCGTAATATCGATATGTATCCTAAATTAATAAAGGTATTGCAGTTCTAATTTCCAAAACAAACAAGCGAAGCAATTCATGCCAATTTTGTACACTTCAAATCATTAATTTATAAATTATAAATACTCTTAAAGCATAATAAAAGTGGCTTCGAAAAAAACCGTTTCTGGCAAGTGCATTGCATGTAGGGGAAGATGGCCTAAAATGGCCCACCAAGGTATAAATTGTAGAATCGAGCAGAATTAGAAGGTTTTGGTAACACAATTCTTTAGTTTATGTGACATCACGACATAAACGAAATATTAGCAGCTACAAGCTATTGTTTGAAATTTTACAGGTCAAACTGTCTCCAGCCATCTACAAAAGTAAAACCAATAATATGTTGTAAAAAGTTTTTTGACAAAAAAAATTATAAAAAACATTCAATTTAGGAAAAAACAGTAAATGAATGTAATTATTTAGTATTTCTTATTAATTTACTGAAATTAGTTGGCCTATAACCATTTCCATGTGTTCGGAATTAAAACTTAAATAAAAGAACCCTAAAGTGCTTTACACATGAGCTGCGAACTGCGAATGCGAATAAATCTTTTTAAGCAATTTTCACAGCTAACATCAATTTTTGTTTTGTTTTAACTTTACGACGAAGTGAATTAATGATTGAATCAACCATTTAAAAGGAAAACACTGCATAAAATAACTATAAATTGAAATATTTTGTATTTTAATATTTTTTACGCGACCAACAATGTATCTTCTGCGAACTGTCAAATGTAAATTCGCAATCCACAACTAGTGAACGCATTCCACAAACCGGCGACTAAAAAATTCGTTCGAACCTAACCTCAAATGTATAACATCTCTACTGTGTTGTGTTGCTAGACGGAAAACTAAAAAAAAAATGAGTGAATCTATGGAAAAAAGGATAAAATAATTTAAAATAATATAATTGGTAACAAATGAAACTGCATAAAAACCACCTTTTCTTTAAATATTTTTTCTTAGCACTCATTTTACTTTAATTTATTTACTTTTGGTTTTGTTTTGTTGACAATTCGCACTGTTCGGCGACTAAAAAAATTACTCATGTGAAAGAAATGTCAAAATTCGCGACCATTCGCAATTCGCAGTTCGCAGTTCGTGTCTCATGTGTAAAGCACTTAAATGGGCAAAATGGTCTACTAAGCACTCGCCTAAAATGGCACAGTGTGGCATTTTATACCTACCCTTATATTTTCGTTTTCTTTATAGTGAAAATAGTTGCAAAATATAAACGATGTACAGAGACGCAGTCCTGGACTGATAATGCATTAACAAAAGCCCTAAATACCGTCCAAAAAAAATTGCAATAATTGAGTATTATTATAATTTCTATTTTGCCTTATTTTGTTTTAAGTGAAGTTGTTTTAAATGAATTGTTGTTTTTTTTTTTTTTTGTTGATTATTGTTTATGTTTATTTTACTTTAAACTATGATTTGTTTAAAATAAAGTTTAAATTAAATTGAAAATGGTTTTTGTTTAACTTGCCTAGTTGGTTTACTCGCAAAATTAAAATGACATACCAGTATGCCATTTTACCCGGACAATTTTGATCGTTGGAATTTGATGAGTTTTTGAAAATTAAATACTTCAAATACTTTTTGAAACTTTTTAAACTCGTAAAGCAAAAAAAATGTAAGCGTTATTGATTTAGCTTTGAAAAGAATATAACATTTAAGTTTAAATGGCGCATTTTTGCGAGATATGACACATTCTCCTTAGGGGTCCATTTTAGGCCACCTTCCCATACATTAAGGAAAATTTAAGGTAATGTTATAAAAAAAATAAAAATAAGGAACTTCAAAACAAAAGTATATTTAAGTATGAGATAAATAAGCAAATAAATCAATTAATTTTTTCAAGTAATTCAATATCATGATATAAAAAATATCAATTAAAAATAAATAGTTATGTACAAAAGTTTACAAATAGATGATATATGTATGCTACCAATCTCTGTAAATTGTGCAATATAGGTTTAAGTATAAGAAATGTAATATTTTTGGCTACAATAAATACATATAATAATGTATGTTATTAAAAAAAATAGCAAAAGTTCGCGTTTCTAAAAAAAGTGTTATGAAAAGTGTTACAGTAAAACCCACTTAAGAGAAACTCGCTTAAGAGAAAAACCCGTTTACCTGAAACACTTTCTTCATCCCCAAGTATTTTCCGACCAATTTCCCTTAAGACACTCCGCTTAAGTGAAACTCGCTTAAGTGAAAAACCCGGATAACTGAAACATATTTTCAGTTTATTTTTAATATTTGTCATTGAAAAAAACTCTCTTAAGTGAAAAAAAAAATTGAATCGAACAGAACAAAATTTGCTAGTTTTCGTTGTTCAATAAATTATTTTTATGTTATTTAATCGTTGTTTTATTTAACTTCTTTCAAGGCAAGTCCAAAAGATAAAAACAATATTGTTTCTAGCATTGAATCTCCGGATGGAATGGAATTTTTAAATCCGCTTAAGTGAAATTTTTTTTTCACTTATCCGAACTCCGCTTAAGTGAAATTATTTTTCACTTAAGCGGGGTTCGCTTAAGTGAAAAACCCGCTTAAGTGAAAGAAATACTGTGACATTTTGCCGTTTCTCTTAAGCGGGTTTTACTGTACTAAAAAAAACTTCTCTTATTTACATATATTCTAAAGCTATTCTACGATCTTTTTTTTATAAAATATGCTAAAACTCTTTCATAGAAGTCAGGTCTATTCCTTATTTTTAAAAGAAGTCGCTTTTCTGTGGAAATAAGTGTTAAATCTGAAAGCCTGTCTTCTCAGTTTTCTCACTGAGAATTCATTAAATATGTATGAATGACCTACTCCAAGAAAGTGCAGCGGTAGAAAAAACTCACACAATTCAGCAAATAAGTCGTTGAAGAACGAGTTATTTTTTTCATAAGCAGAGAAGTGTACTTATAAAACAAAATTTAGGCTGATGGGTTTACTGTTATTGCTTTCCTCTTTAATTATCTTTACGATATTATACATTGTAATTAAAAATTACATTACATTAAAATTACATTTACTTACATAGTTTAATTTTAAATAAATCGGGTAAGTTGTTTTAATATAGATTCTTTCAAATTAAAAAAAAAAAACAAAACCAATTATTTAATTTAACCAAGCAGATGGTGTTTAATATTAAACAAGAAATATGTCAAATGAATTATTATTTATTGGATTGGGTACGATTAACCGTTTTTTAAAATGTCGATTTAAAAAAATCGATCGTCGATTTTCAAAAAGTCGATTGATAACAATGTCGACTGATCAAAATGTCGACTTTCAAAAAGTCGATTTTAAAAATGTTGACTCGAAAAATATAGTATAGTTGTGTTTATTTTTTGTGTAAATAACAACTTAAAAAAGAAACATTTTTTTTTGGGTTCGGTACGATATCCCGCTTTTTATAATCCCGCTTTTTAAAATACCACTTTTTAAAATCTCACTTTTTAAAATCCCGTCTCTTATAATCCCGTTTTTTATAATCCGCTTTCTTATTACGACGTGTAAGCAGTGAGCTATATAAGGGAGGCATACTGCCCCCTGCAACCCCCCTGCTTGGGAACACTATAGGATTTGAGGTAGGTGCGAGGTTGGGTGTATGCAAAGTTTCTTTAGCATTTAAAGAATCAATACGCTCCTCTTTTTTTTAATTTATAAAATTGAATTAATAAAAAAAATTTAGTTAACATATTAAAAGAGAGCATTCTTGTTTTATTTAACTCTATTTTGGATAAAAGTCGACATTTTCACCGACAAATTTTCAGTCGACATTTTAATAGTCGAGATTTTAAACTGTCGACTTTTTTTTTTGTCGATCAAACTTCAGTCGACATTTTAACAGTCGATGAAATTTTTATTTGTCCAGTCGACATTTCGTACTCTTCCCTTATTTGTTTATTTCATCAAACAGAGAATAAACTCTTACACACTAATTACAATATTGATTTAAATAGATAATTATGTGTAGATATTTGATTTAAATACGTTACTCGTTTAAGCCTAGTACGCAGATCGCGCTAAATTTTATTTCCTTTACAAAATTCTCTCCAAAACTTAGCCAATCTAAAACAATGTCAAGCTTGGATTTTAGCTGATGTATATGGAGAAAACAATTTAGCGCTATCTCCGTACTATAGGCTTTAAGGTAAACAATCTTGGAAATTGCGAAAAATTACTAAGTTTTTCGATTAAACTAGCATTCTTAGTTGTTTATTTTAAACAATTTCATTTAAAACCGAGTAAACAAGGTTACCTACGCTACGTAGTTTCCACCCATCCAAAAATGCACTCGGTTAGATATTATTTTGTGCGTGATATTGATCCGTTTTTATATCATTTGTTTGAGTTTTGCTTTGACTAGAAGCTTATATCAACTGAGATTTATTATTACTAATATTAGTCAATGGGACAACTGATTGAACTATTTTCAATCAACTTTCAAGGCCAAATAATTATTAATGAAAAAAAACAATACAATATGAAGTTTTTTTCTTTTACGAGACAAAAGCAAATATTATACAAGAGATATTTGCTGTTGTTTCGTTAAAGATTTTTTTTAAATTTATTCGTCGATTATTGTTAATTATTTTGTAAATCTCGTTAAGGATGTTACAACCATGTACTTTATTTATTATTTCTCATTTGTTTCGGGTTTTTTAACCTTGAACTTTAGATAGTCGTAAAGTTTCTAAAATTAAAACAAATTATTCTGATTTTATGACTTATAATGGTTTAAATCAAAATGATTATATAAATAAATTAAAAAGAAAATAATTTTATACTTAAAAACCACAATTATTGTTTGTACCTTTGAATCTTTTAAAAGCATGAAAGAAAGTACGTAGATTCATCTTAAAATATATTTGTTTATTATTCTCAATAACTAATTAGCATAAAGGTGGATTAAAATTGAAATAACTCTGGTTTTTTATTCAAAAAGTAAAAAATTCTTCTGGTTATCTTATTTTCTGTTTTTAAATAAAATAAAAACATAAAATCGAATGAATTCATTGAGTATTACTTAATTTCTATTGTTGTGAAATTATGCGTTCACAATATTAAAATATTCGTTTATAATTGTTTTGTTTTTTTTTTTATATACATATATGTATATACAAGAAACCTTTAAAATATTTTGTGATCGAAATCAATTCTAAAGAAAAATGGAACAATTATTTTGTCGCAATGGTTTTTGTATCACAAAATCAAAAGATTCTCGACTGCTTCGTCATAAATTGTTTTTATAGTTCAGGGACCTTGAGCAATTGTAAAATATGAACTTGTGTTTTTTTTCGATAAAATTATTTACTTTAAAACAGCTTCACAGATGGGGTTCAATTCTACAAATATTTAACTTAAAGCTGGCTGATTGATTTTTGGTTCCTTAAGAATGAAATAAGATATACGACTTGATCGCGCGAACCTGCACTTATAATTATTTAAAATGTAATTTTCCGTTTCGATTCTAACGACTTTATTCCAAGGAATTGACATCTGGTTTCGTAACCAGGGCAAAATCATCAGAACATTTTCTTTAAACGCGTTTAAATTTTGTTTTAATCTGGTCTGAATGAACTTTATATGTGGGACCTCAAATAACATCTGCGTATTCTAAAACAGATCTTACAAGAGATATTAACAAGGATAATAACACGAAGGGTTTTCTAAAATAATTTTGCTTTTACGTTTTATAAAACCAACAAAAAGAATTGGCCTTAATCGATATAGCTTTTAAAAGTGACGAGTCGAGAATAACAAACCTAAGTCTTGAGTGCTTTAAGCACGGTCGATAGCTTCAGATTAAATAATATAATCTTTCTGAAAACTATGAAATTTCGAGGTCAGCTTGAATAAGTTGACAGTCATCAAGACTCGAAACTTTCAAAAACAGTTTCAAATCATCAGCATATTGCCTACAATATTTGAAGATTGAAATGATATTATCAAAATGAAAATTATAAAAAGCAAAGGTCCAAGGTGGATGCCTTGGGGGACACCTGATGTACACTTAATTTCATTTGAGCAAGTATCTGCAATCTTAACTAGTTGTATTTTGCAAGATAAATAAAAAGATAATCATTGAAAAAACTGAGAGTGAAAACCAAAAGCTTTGTTTTTTTTTCATAAGTGTTTGGTGGAAAAAAGTATTTGTTCAGCCTGTACATAAAAATGGCGAACCTTTTTGCCCTTCTAACTATCGTCCAATTGCACATACATCCCTTCATTCCAAAGTCATGGAAATGCTAATGAATTATCAGTTGAAGAAATATCTTCAAGAACTAAAGCTTTTCAATGATCGGCAGTATGGCTTTCGTAGTGATCTGATGGTTTATCTCACATGATATTTCAATAATAGAGTTTGGCATCAGTCTCTCTTATTGAAAATGCGAGCATTTGGTATTGATGTATTTCTTCTTCGATGGATTAGAAACTACTTTTTGAACGGCTCGATAAAAGTTGTGTTGGGAGGATTTAAGTCTGAACTCTGAAGTTCATAAAATAAATGCTGGTGTGCCACAGGGCTCCGTTTCGTCTCCGACTTTTTTTTCTCAAATTTAGCAATTACGAGTATCTTCTATCTGAAACTTGTTAACCATTAAATTGGTTTGCTGACGATGGTACTCTTAGCTTTTCATATTCGTTTCCCGATGCATGTTTCTGATCTTGATAGCATGGGAAACTGAAAACAGCGTAAAACGATCGGGACCGGAGGGACAGGGTGAGACAGGAGAACCAGTTTTGGTGGCTGTGTAATAATGATAGGGAAAGTTGACAAAGACTCTTGTATGTCTTGGCCGACTTACATAAATTTAAGCGTGCTTTTTAGGTAGGGACAGTCAGGGTGGCACAAAAAAAAAAAATACACATTTGTGTACACAAAAAAAAAATTCTGCTGTGGCTGTTCTAGTTTTTACGTACTTTTAATTTATTTTAAGTAGTCTTTGGTAGTTTTAGTTAGTTTTACTTTAGTTTGTAAGTTTTACATATAAAATTTAAAAAAACAAGTTCAGAATCCGAGTTTTTTACATTTTCTCGAGAAAACAAAAAAATTGATATAGTTTAAATTAAATAAATAGTCCTTAGGCCGAAAGGTAGTAGAATTAAGATACAGTTTAGCTTAGAGCGCCCGCATAGGGCCAGTAAGTTAGTTTAAAGTTATTGGATAATTAAGCTAGTTTTTATGAATTTTTGTCTACCTTTAAGATAGTTTTAAGATTAATGAAAATAAAAATGCTTTTGAGCAACGCCGCCGCAATGTTTCTTGTCTTTCATTATACAAGCGATATTTTTATAAACAGCATTACAGTGAAATAGTCAGTTTTAATGTTCCATTCCTCCCCTTAAACAATTCAACCGTACAACTCGCGCTTCAAGGAATGCCCATCAGTTTACTCTTGAACTCGACTTCTGAGCTATGAATTCAGAGATTCTTTCACTGTCTGCACTACACGAATGTGGAACATTTAAAACCAATGCGCATCGGTTTCTCCTTTTAAATACTCTTCAACTTTCCCAAACACTCTTACTGCGTGCGCATAAACGTTTTAAGGATTATAATTTTTTTAACCAAAAGCATAATATTGAAAAGCTTTTCGAAGATAGATATACTTTGCCAATTCAAGGGCAATTATACTCTGAATCCTTTAACCAGCCTAACTTTATTGCAAAAAAAAATTAATAAACAAAATAATTTATCTGAATAATACAATCAAAAAATCAAAACAAAACGTAATATTATCTGAACAATTATTTTAACAAGCGTAAATAAATTTGCTATCTTATCTCCTGATGTCTTACGGAAAACTTTATAAAATATGAAGCTAGCGAATCTATGTATATTTTAGTATCTTTATTGCGAATCTGTATTGTATTGTATGGTCCCAGTAGTCATCATCATCAGATCCACATTGTATAGCACATATTTTGTGAAAAGATTAGACAATCTGTTTGCACATGTACATAGATCTATAATTATTTTTCAGTTTTTAACGTTTTTAAGTTCATTTTAATAAAAATTTATTTAAAAGCTTATCCACTCTTTTTAAGCAAAATTAATTTGCCTTTAGAATAATTTTTATGTTTTTATTTAATGCAAATAGCTTTTAATTTTGCTTAAATAAACTTAGGTAACACTTAAATCAATAGAGAGGGCAATAATTTAGTGTAAACATTGACATACACACAAAATAGTGTTTTGCGTTTTGGTAAGTGTAGATGGGTTGGAGATGCATGTGTAAAATTATCAGTGGCGTAGCGTTAATAATTTGAAATGGGAAGTCGAATAAAAGTATAATCACCTGCAAACTTAAATTAATTCTCTAAACTTAAAAAAAGAAGACAGTTATGGCCGTCCCTCTCAATTGTATCGCTTTATTTTTATTTGATTATCTATATGGATCGGCTATAGCAAAACATCATTATAATATTAACATAACAAAATTTTAGCCATCTTTTGTGTAGATCAAGACATATTTAAATTTAAAGTAAGTTTAAAAGGTAACTAATCTTCCTCTTATATGTGTTTTAAATTTGTGAAGAAAAGAATTAATTGCATTGATTGACATGGAAATGGAATATTGAAGATCCGTTTATATTTTCGTACTCAGTGTCCTTTAAATTCTTACAAAAAGGCGGTTTTGCCAATTTTGATCCAATTAAAGTAACTCTTTTGACACTTCTAGATGACAGAAACAGATCTGTTTTCTTAATTTTTTGCATTAACTGTCATCGTGTTAGGTATGTTCAAAAACAATTTATAAAAAACAGTATTTGCACGATACTTACTATTTGGTTAGAAAATGTTTTAAATAAAGTAAAAGTAAGTAAAGTGCTAATAAGTTAGTAAATTACTAAGTAATAACATACTAATGCTTATTAGCACTAGGATGTTTAAAATTTTACTGAAACGACTTTAGAATTTCATAAAATCTGTGCTTCTGTTATTATATTAACTTCTGTACTTCTGTACTTCTGATGACATTATTTTAAAGGGGTCTTAGGCAACGGTTTTTGAGACTTAAAAATTCGAATGTTTATTCTTTAAATTTGATTTTTTAAATAATTTCGCACGTTTTATATGGATAATGACTACCCTTAAAATGTTTGAGCACAGTGCGAGCGTTTAGGAGAGGAGGAGGATTTAAAAGGAGATACCGATGCTAGTCAGGGGTATTCACAAAGGAAGTAAAATGAGCCCTCTTCCACCTCTTCGTCATAACACCCTCTGCATAAGTTAGGTGTGCTGATGCCCATTCTGTTCATTTGGGTTCCAACCAAAAAAGGAGACAATTAAGGTCTGCTATGCTTAAGAAGATAATATGTTCTTTTTTGTTTTGAAATATCTGGCCAAGGATTCCTTGAATACCGACAGATGTCAATTGTTAACCATCAGTTATTTGCGGTCTTAAGCAAATTTTGTTGAATTCTATATTTTTCCTGCTCCAGTACTATAAGTACTTAGATGGCTTATTAGAGCATCAAGCATCTGTTCAAATATGTGAATTGTAATTAAGTTTTGGACAAATATAGAATTTATAAATTACTGTCAGATCAGATCAGTCATCATCGTCGAAGCAAAACTAAAGACTAAGCAGAGTGCAAGTGCAGCACATGAATAGCGGAATAGGTTTTTCGTTACCCATTTGACACTGTTATTGAGATCAGAATTGATGAGCTTATTATAAGCTGCCGTTAAAAATCCACATCCGAATAACATGGACGGACATGCATCTACAAACCAATATGAGAAGCTGAGACTACTGTTGTTAGCAAAGAATTTAATTTATTAGAAGTTTCAGACAAAAAATCACTGATGCATATAAGAAAGAGAGTCGGAGACAAATAGGAGCCTTGAGGCACACCAACATTTATTTTTGATGAATAACAGACTCGAATCATCCAATACAACTTGTATAGAGTGGTTCGAAGGTAATTTCTAATCCATCGAAGAAGAGATTCATCAATACCAAGTATACTGATTTTCGATAAGAAAACTTGATCTCAAATTCTATCAAATGCTTTTGAAATTTCAAGTGCCATCACTTTTCTTTCTTCAAAATGATGTAAAGACTCGTTGCCACTGTACGTTAGGTAAACCATCAGATCACGAGTGAACCTATTAGTACAAGGGGCATACTGCCGGTCATTGAGAAGTTTTGGTTCAAGATATTTCTGATATTTAATCAACGTGTTCATGACTTTGGAAAGAAGGGACGTATGAGGAACTGGAAGATGGTTAGCAGGGAAAGAAAATTCGACTTTTTTATGGACAAAAGACTGCTTTTGCCAGCATTGAAGAACACTTTTTCAGAAGAATGGGAGGGATACTTTTCCGGCCAGCGGATTTGTGTACATTTTCATTCTTCAGTACTGTTCAGCAACTGTTATACCATGTACGAAAGAAGATCTGTCCCATTAAATAGTAAACGTTCTCAAGTACAGGGGTTGTCATGGCGATTTCTAGTAGCGTCACAGAAAACTCTGCTGCAGAAAATTCAGTTTTTCTAGGAAGCTGACAAAGGGAGTGTCATTGAAGACGAGCGTTGGAACCGAAGATGAAATAGTACTTCGTACATTTTTTACAAGTAACCAAAGAAAAGGTTACTACCTTTTGGAAATTGTAGTATTTTTTGTTTAATTTTTGGTCATGTAAAATCTTGATCCTTCGAATATGATCCTTACAGGATTAATAGTAATATGTTATATTTTGAACATACGACCATTAGAATTCAACTCATAAACTTCTAACTCGATCAAGAAGAGTAATTATAAATAAGAGGATAAAAACGTTTTACGAGTATTATGAAAGTCTTCCAAATGACCTTATTGATATATTAACTACACATGCCACACGTAAGACATCAAATTAATTTGTGTATACATTTTCATCTTTTAACATTGTCATCGACTCCACGTAAAAAAAATACGTCTCTTAAATGATTGTATTCTTACTTGGGTTTGTTCAAAACATGCAAATTATAAGACAAAATAAAACGTTTTTTTTTTCTTATCACAATATACATATATCTAAGGTATGTTTATTGTTTAGAGAACCTACAAGTTGACCCTTGCGTGAAATTCCCTCATAAAATGACATAAGTTTCGTGTTAGAAGCTTATAACTTGAGTTCTAACGATCGAATCTTTAAGATAAAGATCATTAAATCGCGGGAAAATAATAGGCTGCATTTTTATGTAAAATTGAATTATAGGAAAATTACAATTTGTGTTGTTTGGTGAAATTTTGAAAGGGAAGCAATCGTATTATGTCACTATAAGCTATTACTTTAAATCTATAATTAAAGTTTAAGTCGAATGAAGTTCACAACTGCAACTGCGTTCAACATTCTTTGTTTATAGATCCTTCGGGATTGAAAGTGCTTTTGAATTTGTTAAGATCAACATATTGGGGGTGGCCGTGGCGCAATGGTTGTGAGCTCGCCTGTTAACTTAATGATCACAATGTCGTCTTAATTCCATTGAAACCTTAAAATAAGACACGGCATTTCTCCGCAGTAGTTCAGCCGCCATCCCTGAAGATAAAAATCTGAGACAACCACCTTCTGTCTTCAGTCTCAGAACATCGTGCCACACATCTTTCCTATCCTTCTTTCTCTTCCTTAACGTCACGCCCGCGCTGTGTTGAAATATTTAAAGGGTAATCATAATCCCTTGAGCGCGTGTAGATTATAAAAAAAAATTTAACTATTTATAATAACTACGAAATTCAAAACTTCCTTGGACTCGTTGAAAGTAAATTTCAAAGTGGGTTTTTAGCAAAACGTTGACATAACTATTTGCCTAAGTACTTTCGACCATTTTCTTGTTTTATTAATTTAAATTAATTATTAGAAAAAGTTAAAGTTTTGAAATTTCTGTTAACGAAATTTTAAAAATCCTTATCCTATTTATGTGTTCAACTTTTCTTCTAAGAGTTTCTGTAAGTTATTTAAAGTTTATTATTACAAAATATAAACTGTCATAAACTATTTGTATTAAATTGAATATACTCTTAGAGTAAAAATATGGATTGGTCCCTCTAAAAGACCATGTTCATTGGCTTGATCTCTTGAAATACCTAATATTTCAGCTTTTACAAGAAATGGTGATATCGCATTCAAGTTGTTGTTTTTTTTTGTTAAAACTTTAAAAAACAACAAAATTTCTGTGGAAGAAACCAGACTAAAATCAAAGCCTTTTTTGGTTGTCCTCAATTCCTTATTGCAAAAAAAAAAACTTTCTTAATAAAATTTTGTACGACATATGAAAGTATAGGCTGAAGCCACAATATAACAATTCGCTTGCAGAGCTTCAAGCGGTCGTTATACAATTTTTGTTATCTCTTACCAATATGTACCCCTTGGCACAATAGTAAGTGCATTGGACTGTCGTGCGGAAGGTTTTGGGTTTGATTCTCAGCCGTTACCAAAAAGGTTTACCAGGGGTATACAACCCCTTGGAAGAAATTAAGAAATCCTCTAAGCGTATTATTTGTTATGAAAAGTTCTGCTCATTAACCGTAATGGGCAGAAATATGTAGGTTCCCTCCGTTTCTGGTAACATGCACACAGGAATGGTTGAGAGTTGTAAGTCACTAGGCCCTGGTTCTGGAGCTGTTGTATCACCAAATGTATTTATTTATAACCCATTTGTATGGCGTTATTCCGGGAATAGCAATAGACAAAAGTTGGTGCATTAGCGTACACTAAGGACTTTACGTATCCCTAGAGAAATCATGGTAATAATTGAGAGATTCCAAGTCACATTGCTCGCCGTGAAATTAAATGAATCGCCAAATTTCTTCTTCAAACTTCAAGCGTTGTGTCGCATTGCTTGTATGGCTTACAGTGCCATCTTGTGGCAACCACAGCTCTGGTATAGGGATGTTGTCGAGATTTGCCAGCAGAGAGTCAGTTAACATCGCTCTATAACCGAAACCATTGACGGTAACAGTGGATCTTTCCCGCATTCATCAAAACAAGTTGACTCCAATTGAACATTGTTATATTATGAAGGCGCCAACGGTGCCGTATAACAGTATAACTGTATAACATCTAAAACAGCATCATAAAGCGCGGAACAGATTGAACCAGCAACAGCACTGTCAACAGCAACAGCGGCCGCCATTAATTTAGAACCAATGCATTTCAATTGTTCAACACACATAAGAACAGCAAAAGCAACGCCAACAGCGTCGTTAGGCCAAAGTCTTAAACTTGCTGTTGCTGGTGCAGTATTGTCAACTTTTTTACTGCAATATTTAGTGGCATCACAATGCAAAACATAATAGAACGTAAAATAATTTTTCCATTTTGCTACTTTTTTATTTTGGTTGAAATTATCGTGTAAATAAAAAACAATAAATAATTTTTGATAAACTAAAATTGCTAAATTAAGTGACCAAAAAGTAATAAAGAATAAAAAAACTATCGTGAGTGTTAAAAAATCGCTGAATAAATGAAAAAATTACTGCGCTTGCCAGTCTTTTGCCTAAAAAACAGAACTGAAAAGACATTCCTTCAATTTTATTAAATTGTCAATTTGTCAATCAAAACAAATGATTTTCGTCAAATTTTCAATTTATTATTTTAATTTTAATAATAAATATCTAAAATTTACAAATAATGCGAGAAATAAGAGAAACAGATTGACGGTGTGTCAATCTGTTGCTGTAACTTCAACAGCAACTTTAACAACCACGTCACTCTTTTTAGTGCGCAAATCCTTAGTTCAAACAACTAAAAAGTTTGTGGTTTGACACAAACTAAACAATTGCCTAAAATGAGTTCGCTATTTTGTGTAACATATAATTATATGTACCTGCGCGGACATTCAACCAAATAGTTCATCTGTTTTCTATACGCAACCAAACAGTTGTGCAACTAAAAGTTGAATGTGCGCGCCTAGCCTAGCACAGCAACTTCGAAATTAACGTTAGACCTTAACCCTAAATTCGATGTCGCTGTGCAAATGCTACCAACTTTTGAGGCGAAATTTGTCAGTATTATCAACACTTAAATGAAAATGTAACTACCATCTTTTTGATTCATCTATTTATTTTGGTTTTGACAATGGAAGAATTGCTAAAAACAAATAAATTTTAGTACGACAAATTGTGCAAGTCGTATACATTGACGCAATTTACGTTAATTTTTATCGTTAAATGTAGGGCAAAATCATTTCGCATTTGAATTTATTTTGATTATATGCTGTCAAAAACGCTGTTCACGTTGTAATCTATTTCACAAGACTTTTTATGTTGAAGTTTTCGTTGCTGTTAGACTAGGCGCGCACATTCAATTTTTAGTTGAACAACTGTTTGGTTGCTTATAGAAAACAGATGAACTATTTGGTTAAATGTCCGCGCAGGTGCAAATAATTAGATGTTACACAAAATAGCGAACTCATTTTAGGCAATCGTTTAGTTTGTGTCAAAACACAAACTTTTTAGTTGCTCGAACTAAGCAGTTACGAAACTAAAAATTGAATGTGTGCGCCTAGCCCTAAAGTTGCTGTGTCAATCTGTTTCCCGCATAAACAAGTACAGTCACATTTGTTTTCCTCTTTCTCATGTCAAAATATTTTTTTTTTGTGAAAAGAAGACGTCAAATTAGGAAGCTGCCCACCATCTGTCATCTTCAATTGGAGTCAAAAAATCTGTTATACAATGTAGGGAATGCGCTATCCAGTGTATTATAGAGATCAGTGATCTTTCCTCATTTCTAAAGAAACACGGTTCGAAGATACCAACATGTCATAAACCACACCAAACAGTTAATCTTTGTAGATTAATTGATGCTTGGTCGAACATTTATGGATTTTGTTCGCGTATATTTTGCTTGTTGCCATAGTCATAAATGGACCTCGTCGGAGAAGAGGTCACGGTGGTAAAGATCTATGATCGTCTGGATGAAATGGTAAACCTAAGTGAATATTTCGAAGCTGGATGTACGAGTATACGTATACTACTTTTTCAATTTAAAATTCATTTGGAACTTTTCTAATGATAAAATATATTTTAATTTAGTTGAAACTTATGAGTTTTGAGCAATTCTGAGGTATTTTCTGTAGAAATACGGGAGTTTTAATAGAAAACGAACAACTAATTTGTGAGGAAGTCTTTTCGGAATAGCTCACGCCGCCGGTTTGTGCATTGAGCTCTACTTTGAGCTAGAGGAAGGGTTTGGTTTAATGAAATTTTCTCAATCGTTTTTGAGTAATCTTCACATCTTTTCAAAATATATTTAAGTTTTTGGTTAAAAATTAACCAAAGGGAAAGTGCATCTAGCGTAAATTGGCTTATTTTTTTAAATTTCATCTAATAATGAATAATGAAGTAAGTTCGCATCTAAAGTTGTATTTTTAAACCAAGACTTTTATAACATTACAATACTGTTCAACTCCAAAATGTTTTTTAAAAACATTTTTTATAAATATCTATAGTTTTCCCAAGTAATCCACGGAAAGTGTTATACACGTATCGTTCAATGAACATAATGGAATCAAATCAAGTTTGTAATTGATTTATAGTTAACTCTAAATGATTCAAATGTTCACTGAACGTACCCAAAAGTTCACTCAAATTCATTAATTCATTCCAGATTGACAGAATACAGGCATGTCAGTGAATAAATGAGGATATTTAGATAACTGATGGAATGTGTTTATGGAAATCGAAGATAACGAAAGTATATCAGAAAATGCCTCGACAGTTTTCAAATTGTCTTCAAACGAATAAATACGAGTTTAACGGAAAAATGTAATATGAAATTTAACTCATTTTGTGTCAAATGGAGAGTTATCATTGTAGAACAAAAATTTTCTTTATAAAAAAATACAACACTCTTTGAGATCAAAAAGTTCATTTCACATTTGCTTACTTGATCTTTTATGTTTGCAAATTTTCTGCCAATTTATATGACAAACAGGTACCCCTTCTATAACTGTTATGAATGACAAATTGAAATATCTTACATTTGACAGATACAAAATAAATTATTGTCTTTTCTTAATGAAGCATAAAATCATATTCTCTTCCAAATTATATATACATATTAGCACGTGATTTGATTACTTTTGCAATTTGCATTCATCATAATACGTCATGTTGGGTTGGACAAACGTCAAATGTGAACTCCCATAAAACCACACAAATGCAGATGACATCGAGCAATTGCTGTTCCATTTGACGTTAACACAACTAAGTATCTTCCTTTTTCTTCACACAATATTAATAGGGTAGTTTGTCATTAATTTAACTCGCGAGTTTATTTTTAAATGTAGGTACTGCACTGCATAAATTATTAAATGAGATAGAGATTGATTTTAATTGGAGCGGTGTGAGGTGGAACTAGCAAACAAAAAAAAAATAGTTTTAAGCGGAAATTAAATATTTCTGTATTTCTTTTTCTGACCAATATGACACAGAATGGGGGTTTTGTTTTAGGTAAGTTTGTGTTTTAATTATTTATGATTGCACAATAATTAAGGTAGGTAGGTAGTTTTTATATCTAGTAAGGTGTTGCATAGTTAAAAAATCTATAAATAGATTTCAATTGAATTTGACGTAAGAAAAAAGTTGAAAAATTCAAAAAATCACGTCGTTCAATTCAAAAATTAAAAAAAAATGACCTCTCTTGGTAATGATTTTAAGGACAATCTCTTCAAATTTCTGAAGCTGGCAATCCTGATGTATGCACTACATTGACTATACATATGTATATTAAAATTAAAAATAACAATAAATTAAAGATATATTTCCAAACCGGAAATGTCTTGGCCTTAGTTTGAGCAGTTTATTACTCCAGAAGTAGTTTTCGTTGTGTTAACGTACGAATAAGTTAAGCACTGTTAACTTTTTTCCATTATATAAACTCAGAGCACGTTTTGGTGGTAGCATCTGAATACAGAGTTAATTTCTAAAGTGATAAGTATCCCATAGGCCTTATAGATCCAGATCAGAAGGGGTAAAAAAAATATTCTTGTAACGTCGAAGGAGACCTACTTAGCGACATTTTTGCGACATCGAAAATGTGTGAAGAACATACACACATACATACAATAATATAAGTATAAAAACAGAAGTTTTATTAATCTAGTTATTTATATGGGATGTAGAACCCCTTCAGAAGCACTGCTTCTTGCGAGGAAGTGACAAATCTTTCAAGAATACTTCTTGTGGTGCATACTCGGCAGGAAATTGTAGTTCACCTCCATTCCCGCCGAAGACTCCCGCATGTTAGAATGGTTGAGAGTTCTAAGTCATTACTCCTTGAAAAAGCGAATTAAAGGTTTTATTATACACTCCACTTCACTTGAATAGAAACAAATATTATTTTTCCTATCAGAGCATGTAGCGCTTCGGTAAATTTATAAATTCACCTTTTTCTTCAAGTTCTTTTAAGAAAGATCTATTGCGAATAAAACTGCGTGGGCGGAATGATTAAAAAAAATACCATTAGGTCATTTTCACCACTTTTCTAATTACTTCATTAAAAACACTGGGGCAAAATTTTAAACAACCTAAACCTATTATTAAGGGCTTAGCAATTTACTAGTTAGCAAATTGTTAAACTTTTAGTACTTTACTAAGTCTTCAAAAATTTTAAAACCTTTTCTTTTGTTTTACTAACTAGTAAATTACTAAATGCTGGTGGTGCATCTGAACACGTCCAAACAATGACAGTTCGTGAAAAAATACAAAGCAAACAGAACTAAATCTGAGGAACGGACTTAATAATTTGATTTGTCAAAAGTCCAAGTGACAACCACAATTTATTTCTCTCAATGAAGTGTATAGTAACTTACTAATAATTCTGGTGAAATTGGAATCCCACGGTCTTGGATTTTCAGGTTTTCAACCAAGAACCGAACTGTTGTCTTGTCAGACCTATAACTGGAGTAAGATTCTCCATCGTCCAGCTCTTCAAAAGGATTTGCTCGGGACTTAAAACATCGCACTTTTCTGCACAAAGCTTCAAACATATCGAAATCGTCGTCTTCCGAAAACATTTTATATTATTTTATTAACTTTTACAAACAATTAGCTCACGAATCAAAAAAAAAACACAATTTAAATATTTCAAATAAAATTGTCAGGAAATTTTATCCGAGGGAAATGACAGAAGTCATATGGATTTAGCAAATTACTAAAAGTTAAAGTAGCCAATTTGTGATTTTAACTTTAGTACTAAAGTGTTAAGAGATAGTAATATGTTAAAGTCGTTTAAAATATGCAAAATCCTTAGTAATTTACTAAAATGTCTTTAACATATTACTAAATCGTTTAAAATTTTGCGCCACTGTTTTTTTTATTGCGCTACTTGAATAGAAACAGTATGCGTTCTGTATCTATAGGTAACGGTTAAAAGAAAAAATATTGGCGCAAAATTTTAATTGAATTATAGTACGATGCTAAAGCTGTTTTAGTATGATATTAGGTTAAAACAACGAATTTGCAAATTTTAATCGAATATAGCATCATACTTTCCCTACCCTTTTATTAAAGTTAAAATCATCGAATACCTATTTTATTTTTTTAGTATCGTGCTAGCTTCATATGACTCTTTGCAAACATCAAAAAAGGTACGTGTACTTACTTTTTTATACGAAATGTCATTGTTTTAGGTGTGTTCAGAAGCAATTCATTAAGAAAATTCTTTTAGTACGATACTAGTTAGAAAATGCTTAAAATTAAGAATGAGTAAACTACTCAAAAGTTAGCAAATTGTTAAGTAGTATCATACCTTAATAATAGACTGTTTAAAATTTTGCGCCATTGTTGTTAAAGTGTAGATTAAAAATAGTAATTGTTTGATCGAAGAAAAAATGTCGCGGAAAACCACTAAACGCTGCAGAATAAGTCAAAATAGAAGTGCACGCGGAATACAAGCTTCCTCTACGCTGGTCAATTGAATTCAAATCAATTTCTAATTGCCGTGTGTCCATTTTTTTGAAGTCTCTAAAGCTAAATGTGGAAGTATTTTGCACTGGAGAACATTGAAATGTTAAAAAGATAATATCATGATGTTTCTCACCAGGTTCAGAGAGTCGGCTATAGAGAAGAACTTTATCTAAATGACTAACAAAAACATATCTATCAGATTACTAGAATCTTTGGTAAAGTGTGTGGGTGTAGATACGTTCACAGGAAATAAGCTAAGGGATGTCATGCTATCTGTCAGATCAGAGCTTATGAGAGCGTTATTATTAAAATCTCCTGCAACAATGATGTGTGGTGAGGCAAGAGATAACTCATCTAGAATTGAGTACATAGGAGATAAATTTATGTTACGATGAGGATGATACACTGATCCTACCAATAATTTATTGTTATTACACTTTAGTTCAACAAATAAGAATTCAACTTCACTGTTTGGTGGGGACTTGCGTATTAACTTGCAGTATAAATCATTGCGGGTGAAAATTGCAACACCCCCCCTTGTCGACCTAGCCTATCCCAATGAAAAATATTATAACCCTCGATATGACACACTGTATCTCTTGAAAACCAGGTTTCACAAACGCAAGCCACATCAATGTTGGAATTTAGGAACAAACCCCGAAATTTTAAGTTTAAAAAATACGTGTCGAATGGTAGACACGTGCACCCAAGAGGACATAAGCGTCCACAGGTTTTTTTTTTTTTTTTTTTTTTTTTTTTTTTTTTTTTTTTTTTAAACCCACCTCTGTCTATCGACTCCTACGCTCACCTCCTCGCGGTGAACATCGGGTGCCTAGTACCTCAACTGGAGATTAGGTCACAACCCCAGTGCACGGTTGTTGGGGTAGCAAACGAGAGAGGGGGAGAGGTGTTTCCACTAAGGCATCTCTCCTTTCATCTAGGCGACAGCGGAGGAATTCCCCAGATGGAATCAACGGTGGCGTCTACAGTTCCAGTGAGGCTGAACTACTTAGTGAACACCTTACAGGGCTACTCCGACGTATTCGGAGCTCTGGCCTGTAAGGAGCGGTTTATCCGGCTCCCCGTTCTTGGAGTCATACTAAGGACCTGGCCCTCCAGGTTGAGGGTTGTGCCGTCGGGGTGACTTCCCGGCCACATAAAATACGACGTAGTTGCGAAGCAAAAACAAGCCTCGGATACGGACGGATTCACTGTTGACGAACCATGCAAACGAAATAAGGATAACGAACTTTGGATCTGTACGTGGAATGTTAGGTCCCTTAATAGACCACGTGCAGCCGAACAATTAGCGGAAGCCCTAAACTGCTACAAAGCAGATATTACCGCCATCGAAGAGATGTGATGGGACGGAGCGGGGAGACGAAAATTAAAAGACTGCGATATTTACTACGGCGACTGCTACAGAGAACAAAAGCAGCGTTTATTTGGATGCGGATTTGTTGTTGGAACTAGGCTCAGGCAAAAAGTCTTAAGTTTCAACTGTGTGAACGAGCACCTCACGACAATCCACATCAAGGCCAAATTCGCCAACATTAGCCTGATTTGCGCGCATGCCACAACAGAGGAGAAAGATGAAGACACCAAAGACATATTCTACGAGCTCCTGGACAAAACATAAGAGAAGTGCCATAGTTATGACATTAAAATTGTCCTTGGAGATTTTAATGCCAAGCTAGGAAAAGAAGACATCTTTGGTGACACAATTGGAAGATATAGCCTGCACGACACTACCTCCGATAACGGTAACGGATTCAGGCTGATCGACTTCGCTGTGGGGCGAGACGTATTTGTAGCCAGTACGCAGTTCAAACATCTGGATATTCACAAAGGGACATGGCGATCTCCTGATAAATCAACCGTAAACCAGATTGACCACATTGCGATCGATTCAAGGCGCTTCTTCAGTATAGAGGATGTCCGCACGTTCCGAGGGATTAATATCGACTCGGATCACTACCTCGTTGTAGCCAAGGTTCGGCTGCGGATATCCCGGCCCAAGCCAAAACAAGGAAGTACTGCGAGGAAGTTCGACGTTGGACGCTTACAATCGCAAGAGATCGCAAGGTCCTTTTCCGATCGAGTTTCTAACAACCTCTTAAGAAGTCCTTTGCCGCCAGCATCAAGTATTGAGGACCAGTGGCAACATTGCCAAGCAGCCATCAGAGATGCCGCCTCTGATGTGCTGGGTTTTACACGACCACCACAACGAAACCCCTGGTTTGACGATGAGTGCCGGCAAGCACATGCAGCAAAACAAAACGCATATAAAGCATCGCTGCAAAGAAGGACTAGAGCTGCTCGCGAGCTATACGAGCAGAAGAGGAGAGAAAAACACCGGCTTCTAAGAAAGAAAAAGAAGGAGCATGAGAAGCGCTTGATCGAGGAAATAGAAGGATGCCATGGCAGGAATGAGGTTCGGAAGTTTTACCAAAAGGTAAAAAAAAAATCACAAGGATACAATCCCCGAGACGAAGCCTGCAAGGATAATAACGGGAACATCGTAGTAGAACCGCAGTCCATTCTGAGAATATGGAAGGAACATTTCTCCAAGCTTTATAACGGCGATGAAGAAGAAAATGCCGCTGCTATAGAGAAAGCACTATTCAACCTAGGCGACGCAGACCAACAATACCGCCCACCTGACCTGGACGAAGCGAAGATAGCTATATCGAATCTCAAGTCCAACAAAGCCGCTGGAGCTGACGGCCTCGTTGCCGAACTGTTCAAAGCGGCAGGCGATGACTTGGTTGGGAGTATGCACCAGCTCATCTGCAAAATATGGTCGGAAGAAAGCATGCCAGATGAATGGAACCTCAGTATTGTCTGTCCGATCCTCAAGAAAGGAGACCCTCTGAACTGCGCCAACTACAGAGGTATAAGTCTCCTGAACATTGCGTACAAGATTCTTTCTGCCGTATTATGTGAACGTCTGAAGACCAGGAAAGTCCCCCATCGATCAAATATTCACATTACGGCAGATCTTGGAAAAAACCCAGAAGCTGCAAATCGACACATACCACCTTTTCATCGATTTCAAAGCCGCGTACGATAGCATCTGTAGGAACGAACTATATAGAGCAATGTCTAGTTTTGGCATCCCTGACAAACTTGTCCGCTTGTGCAGGATGACGATGGAGAATGCACGCTGCTCCATCAAGGTCGGAAAAGATCTCACCGATGCATTTTATGTCAAAAAAGGTTTTAGGCAAGGCGATGCTCTATCGTGCGACTTCTTCAACATAGTTCTTGAAAGAATAGTGCAAGATTCGGCACAATCTTTCAAAAGTCCGTCCAATTACTCGGATACGCTGACCACATTGACATTATTGGAAGAACAAAGCGTGATGTCAGTGGCGCTTTTGTGAACATTGAGACGGAAGCGAAGAAGATGGGTTTAGCGGTAAATGAGGGCAAGACCAAGTATATGCTGTCATCAAGAAAGAACACCGACGTCTTGGACAAAACGTCATTATAAACAGCTATAACTTTGAGGTAGTGAAGGACTTCATATACCTAGGCGCCGCTATAAACTCTGAAAACAACACCAGTGCTGAAATCAAACGGAGAATAACTCTTGCCAATCGCTGTTTCTTTGGACTAAGAAGGCAATTGAGTAGCAAAGTCCTCTCTCGAGCAACTAAAGTGTCCCCCTATAAGCCCCTTATCATCACGGTCCTTGGCTATGGTGCAGAGACATGGACTTTGTCGAAGGTGGATGAGAGCGCTTTAGGCTGTTTTGAGAGGAAAATTCTTCGTGTGATCTTTGGTCCCGTCTGCATAGATGGGGAGTGGAGGAGAAGATTTAACCACGAACTGTACGGGCTGTACATTGAAACTGCAAAAAAAACGTATAAATGTCCAGCGACTGAGATGGCTTGGTCATGTAGAGCGAATGGACCCGAATGCTCCGGCCCGTAAAGTCTTCGAATCAAACCCGGAGGGACGTCGAAGTAGAGGAAGACCGCGACTCAGGTGGCGCACATAAGTGGGGGAGGACCTCAACCAACTTGGCGTGCGAAACTGGAGACAGCTAGCTAGGGACTGAGCTAGCTGGAGAAGCTTGTTGGGTGAGGCCCTGGTCCGCCCCGGACTGTGGCGCCACCTAAAGTAAGTAAAACAAACTATTCATCTGAACTGGATTTTATATTTAAATTTAAGAACTACTCGTAATTTCTGGCTTTAAAAAGAGCTATAACACAACATTCTAGTATTCACTGCTTTAATAATTATGTTGTGCATTTTAAGTATTTTTCTTTTTCAAAATTTAACCTTAAAAGAGGGTAGTCAATCCCCCACCAATAACATTTTTTTTTTCTTGTCTTGAAATAGCATTAATACCTTAGGTTTTTGTTGTATATTTATCATTTATTTGACTTTTTTGAAAACTAGGTCCGAAAGTTTTTGATATACTGAATTGAATTTTTAAGGAAGCCTTGTCACCTGGTGCACCTCAAAATCTAATGGAAAAACCCTTTATTTAAAGCATACGTACTGACATCTCTGTGTCTTCATTTTAAACCGTGATTACGCAGCTGTTCTCAAAAGTCTACTAGCCGATTCAAAGTTAATTTTGAAAACCATTCAAATCCACCGATACAGAATTTAATTTCCGTCTTTAAACAGCACAATTTCGCGATTTTTGTTTGCAAATAACGTCAGTATGTACCGATGTGCGTCATTCGACCAATTAATTTAAATTCCAATTGCTCAATTGAACATTCAGTGGAGAGTACATAGAACCCATAGTCAATAAATAATTATCCAGCACCTCGGAATTGCTTGCTTATGTTGAAAAATGTCATCTTCATTTTATTTACTGATATTTGTTTCGGCTGATTTGCAGTTAAAACATCACTCTTATACGAGAGTATCTTTCAATTATAATCTCATCGAACTAGGCAAACATTTTTGTCATCATTTCTTAATTTGCCAAAGTAAACACTGTTTTTGTAAAAGGTGTGCAGCTACCGAGGAGACTAGGCCACAGACACCCGGGCGGGAGTACTCCATTGAATAAATATATGAACTGCAAATGTTTGACTTGCGTAACAAACAAAAGAACTCTAAGATAAATCAACGAGTATTGTGATTTATTGAACTTTACATCTCTTTATGCCAACATTTGAAAAGTATTGACTTTCAGAATGCTAGGGATTTGCTTAATTAAATGTGTTAATATTAAAATTTGGGTAAATTTACTGAGAAAAAATAAATTAAAAAATCGACAACTGAAAAGTCGCACGCTCGTCACACAACAAACTGCTATGTATTGGGTTTCTTTATACTTAACAGTGGCGTATGGTTTTGATATTAAAGCCTAATACGCTGTTAATGCGAAACGAAAAATTCCATACAAATCTGGCAGTGCGAAATCTTAAACGAAATATTTCGTTCAGCTCTACACTCTTCAACTATAAACAGCTAAAATAAAAATTGTAGCAGATTATTTGGAGAAGTTTCCTTTCTGATAACTTTCCTCTCGAACGAACCATTGATAACCATTTTTTAATCATTAAATTCTGTAATTAATTATTTATGCCAACATTAACATTTGGTTTACATTAGTTTGGAATTCGCAATTGTTCTTGGTCACGCGAACTTGCTCTTATGTTTTAGAAACTTAGGCCTCGATTTCGGATGTCGATAACTAATCGAATCGACTAATTTCGATTTATAACGATTGATTGTTATGTTTGGTATTGTGAAAGGCAATCAAATGAACAATGCTCTATTGTGAATTAACCGACAAAATACTGGGGGTGTTCACGAACTGGTGTAACTAGTCTATACCCTAGATACTATAGAATGTGGTGGCCCTTCACAGTCGACTCTTAAACTTTTGGTTGCCAAATTTGAGACATTCGCATCAATCAGCCAACATACGTACGTCAAAGGAACGTAAGATCGCCCGTCAAAGTGTACAAGAGAATCCGAGGCAGGCGATTCTTTTTCGAAAACAACATTAGTGATGCGATCAACGTCAATGGGGAGCGCCACAGAACGATGAAAACCAATTTCTCATGGCCCAAATTGAACCATATGGACCTAGACAACATGTGGTTCCAAAATGACGGCGGGGCTGCGTGCCATGCAGCAGATGTCAAGATTGACATTCCGCATGAACGATTTGAGGGTAAGGCCGCGCGTACAGAAGTGCGACAAAGCGATGCGATGCGAAAAGCGTTTCCATGCGAGAAAAATATTTACATTGATTCTTATATACGTGCGCACTGTGAAGCGATATTTGACGCGAGTGTTGCGAGTTTCTCGCATATCTATCGCAAGCATATCGCTCACAAACTTCTGACTACTTTTACAAGCGAGATTGTGCGAGAAGGTTCATATTGTTTGTTTTGGCGTTCAAAGAAAAAAAAAACGAGTAAAATTTTATTATATCAGTACATGTGTTGTGTGGTGTAACTGTTTTATAATTTTGGTGGCAATAATTACCAAGGAACTAATAACACAACCGCACAAAATCGCTTTAAGGCTACGCGTACAGTAGTGCGACAAAGCGATGCACTGCGACAAGCGTTTCGGGATGCGAGAATTAGATGCGACATAGTGCGCACAGTAAAAGCGATTTTGTGCGGTTGTGTTATTAATTCCTTAAAAATTACTGCCACCAAAATTATAAAAAAGTTGCACCACACAACACAACAGTGAAATAACAAAATTTTACTCGTTAGATTTTTTTTGTTTGAAACCTCAAAACAAACAATATGAGGCTTCTCGCACAAACTCGCGATTTGACCCCACTTGACTTTTACTTATGCGGTTTCCCGAAGTCGCAGGTCTTTACGAATATCCCACAATCGACAGACGGCCTTAAGATGAAAATAACATAACACATGCCATCGTTCAAATTCGGCCGGGTCTATGCAGAGGAGCCATTAAAAATTGGACCACTCGGATCCGTGCGAACGTAAGAAGCCGAGACAGGCATTAAAAGATGTCATATTTCATATAGATAATGGCATAGATGGAAAGAATTTTGTTAATACCTCAAAAACAACACGTTTTATTCCTCTTCAACATCTACCCGCCTTTATTAAAAAAACCTAGAGGAACAATTTTAGCACGCCACCAGTTTATATTTTATTTTTACTGTGTGAATAAAAACAAAATTCAAAAAAAAAAATAATTAACAAATTTTTAAGATATCGAATTTTCAAAAAAGAATTTTTAATTTTTATTTTCAGAATTCAAAAATGTATGTACATTTATTAATTTTTTTTTTTTAAGTTTTGATAGGCGATTTAGAACCTTCGGTTTACAAATTTGTATTAAAATCCGTTATGCTGGTAATGATAAGGTCAAAAATCGAAAAAATGGTTCTATGGTAGGTACTGTGAGTAACGTCTTTGTATATTTGTATTGCATTTTATATTATCCGTTTTTGAGAAAAATACGATTTTTCTATTAATAACCGTTTTACAAAAATAAAATGTTCAACAATTTACTAGCTTTTACTAAAGTAATTTTTTTTGTTTTGTTTTTTTTTTTTTTTTTTTAACTTTGACTAAAATTTTAAAAAGAAAATATTTTCTTACAATTCGAAAAAATAAATCAAGCTTAAAGAAAATTGGCCAAGTCGTTTAGGCAATAGTTGAACAGACAGAAAAGGACTGCCAGACTCATTTTTTCCATCTTCTCTATCATTTATGTAAAGTCAGATCAAGATCTCGAGTTAGATTTTTTTTACGAATGCATGAATTAGCATATTATGGTAGCTGTATATATATGTACATATGTATGTATATCGCAAGTAAAACTAAGTACAAGTATTGGGGTTTGTTCGTAGACTAGTCAAAGCCAAAGCAAAATTTTGTCGCTTTGTTATAACAAAAAGGGTTTTGATAGCAAAAGTGATACATTTTCGTGAGGAATAGTGTTTATACTCGTATTTATGTAAATATAAACTTACTGGTAGAAAAATATCAACAAAAAAAATTATTTGTCTGTCCATTAAAAATAAAATGCACGACTGGGTCGCACCAACTTGCTCTTACATAATAGGCTGATAATCTTAAAAATGAATGTTATTAGGGAAAACTTTTCATAGTAAGAGATAAAAACAAAATGTCATGTGATTCTTTAGGCTAATATGAATTTATGCAAAAAGAAACATTTAAGTCTGAAGTGGTTTCTTAAAAACAAATTAGCTTTTATATACAAAATTTTTAAAACATCTTTGAGAAGAAATTTTGGTACGTCAACCTTAAGTTTTTATTACTATACGAATAAAAATAAAATAAAAAAAATATTGGCTCGTTTTTGAGATATCGAATTTTCAAAAAATAAAATGATTTTTTTTTTCTAAAAATTTTAAGTTTGGAAATGCAATGTTTTTGATACTTTTTAGAAGCGTCTACAAAATTTTGTTCATTAAAATCCGTTATGCCAATAGTGAGAAATTGGAAATTCTAAAAAATTATTCTTTGATAGGTACAGTCAGTAATATCTTTATTTCAATTTTGTTTCATTAATTATAGTAATATATTATATTACATCGCAAGAATTTGGAAATTTAACAATCGTACGAACATTTAAGAATGAATCAATACAAATTTCATCCAAAAGTCCATCTGTAATAGGATTCTAGTTAATCTTTTTTCGGCGAAGCGGTTAAACTACTGTTGATGTTACAATTTGCAATAAACCGGATAGCTTGAAAAAAGACCGGTTAATCCAAGGTGATCGTTGCAGTGGTGTAAAAAAAGACAAGTTCTTATATACCTATCAATTGAATAGTTTTTTGAAAAACTGAACTTTCTTTCGAAGTGCAATGGTTTTAAATGTTTTCAGAAGCTTCTGCCTTAGAAAATTTAATTTAAGTCTTTTGAGCAGATAATGAGAAAGTCAAAAATCATTATCAATGTTGAAGTATATTTCGTAAAAATTAAATGCAACCGAAAAAATTTTCAGAATTCGAAGTGCCGTTTTCGAGTAAAAAAGACTTTCGAAAATGGTTCTTCAACATTTCTATGATAGGTAGAAACCATTTTGTTTCTACATGTTTCAAAACGTGTTAAGAAACTGGTTTCAACAGTGGTTTGCAAGTGAATAGAAGTTGTATAAAAGCGCTCTTGATATTTTTTACTTGCGATATAGGTACTATAGGGCAAGTTCTGCATTTGAAAAAAAAATCGAACTCGAGATTTTGATCAAAGTTGACATTACGATGATAGCGAAGACGAAAAAAGTGGGTCCGACAATTCCGTCTGTCTGTCTGTATGTCTGTATGTCTGTATGTCTGTACCTCGAACTACAGCCTAAACTACCAGAGGTATTTTCTTCAAACTCGATAGTTAAGGGTCTTCGGTGATTCCCTAGAGGAGAAATTGAAATTTTTTTTTTAGCTCCAAAACTAAGGGTACCCCCCATACACCCGTAATGCAAAATCTTATTTATCTCGAAAACGGCTCTAACGATTTTGATAAAAAAAAATTTGGTGTGATATTATGGACATGGACTATATATTGGTGAAAAAAAAATTTGGGGGGAAATGTTATTAGGGGTAACTGTCATAGAACGGTTTTTTTGATTTTCGAATTTCTCACCAACGGCTCTAACGATTTTAACCAAAATTTTTATGCAGGAGCTGCTTTGCATTTGAAAAAATATTAACTAAAATTTTTTTCGAAAAAATAGTTTTTGGATTTTTAAAAAAATAATACATTTTTTTTTTTTTGAAAATTCAATATCTTGAAAACCGATACACGATTAAATTTTCAAATTACGTTTTAAGATGTATTTTATTAAATAATAACAATTTGCATATCAATTTTTTTTATAAAAATTTTAAGGAAAATTTAGTACACAAAAAACATGTTTCAGTATGTCTGTATGTCTGTACCTCTCTATACAGCCTAAACCACTGGACCTATTTCTTTCAATCTCGGTAGTTAAGAGTCTTCGGTGATTCCCTAGAGGAGAAATTTAAATTTTTTTTTTAGCTCCAAAACTAAGGGTACCCCCCATACACCCGTAATGCAAAATCTTATTTATCTCGAAAACGGCTCTAACGATTTTGATAAAAAAAAATTAGGTGTGATATTATGGACATGGACTACATTTTGGTCAAAAAAAATTTTGGGGCAAAATGTTTTTAGGGGTACCTGCCATAGACCCGTTTTTTTTATTTTCGACTTTCTCATTGACGGCTCTAAGGATATTAACCCAAAATTTTGAGCAGGAGTCCCCTTAAGTGTAAAATAATATTGTATATAAAAATATTCGAAAAAATATTTATTGGGTTTAAAAAAAAAAAAAAATTAAATCAATATCTTCAAAACCTATGAACGATTATTTTTTGAAATTATTTCCTAAAACCAAGATTATTAAATACTTAAAATTCGCATCCCACATTTTTTTCTTGAAAAATTTTAGAGACATTTCTTATATAAATCCATTAAATCCATGTTTTATATTTATAAAATGTATCTTAAATTCCAAAGTACTTTTACATAAGAGCAAGTTCGTGCGATCCAGTCGTGCATTTTATTAAATATAATCTGTTGAGTCTTGCGTATAAATATTCGAATAGTTTTGTAAATTACACTACGTAAAGTTTTGTGTAAATTGTTAAGAAATTTGCGGAATATTCAGGTAACATTAGCTATAAAAAAGGCTTACAAATTGTAGCTTGTGTCAATCGTCAAGTCACATGACTGAATATAAAAGAAACATCAACCAAACTTCACCCGAAGACCCTTGCAATTTAGAAAACGAATCCAAGAGAACACCAAAAATCTTTAAAGCGAATAAAAATACGTCGATTTCATCTTCTGATTTTGAAAAGATTAAATCAATTATTGATGATTCAATTCACACCCAACTTTCAAAAGCGACCGCTTTGTTAGCAACAAAAGAAGACTTCAACAAGTTGAACACCGAAATCACCGTTCTAAGCAATCAAAATGAAGAACTCTCACGACAGGTAGAACAATTTGAAGTTCGATGCAATGCCCTTGAAGAGGAGCTTGAAATACAAAACCGAGAACTCAGAGGGAAAAACATCATAATGACAATCCCAAATGATCATGCCCTGAAAAAAATCGAATTTTGTACCAACCAAGCTCACACTTTAGGCCTCAATAAAAATCCAAAAGAATTTTGGAAAATCGCGAAGAAAATAAACGGATCCAATTTCGTAATAGGCACAGCTATCTCCGCAGAGGATCTGTCTTTACACTTCAAGCAGTTACTATTCAACAAATCTACCCTGACTTTTGCATATGCGGAACCGTTAATATTAGATGAAATATTAAATCCAGAAATAAGCAGTAATGAAATCCAAGCTGTAGTTGACAAGGCCAAAAATGAAAAAGCACCTGGAGAAGATGGTATACCGTATGAGTTTTTCAAAAATGGTAGCCCTGCTTTAAGCAACCAGTTAAAGAAACTCTTTAATAACATTTTAACAACAGCTATTGTTCCATCTTCATTTAAGAAATCTGTTATATTTCCCATCCATAAAAAAGGTGACCTTAATAATCCTCAAAATTATCGTGGAATATCTTTTATGAACACAATTGCCAAACTATTCTGTGGTGTTCTTGTGAACAGACTTGAAAGATGGGTAGAGGAGAACAACATTCTAACGGAACTCCAACCTGGGTTTAGGAGAAATTACTCAACAGTTGACCAAATATTTTGCCTAACCTCAATAATAAGAGCATTCCAAGCCAGAAAAAAGAAGGTCTATTCTTTTTTTGTAGATTTCAAGGCGGCTTTTGATCTGGTGAATCGCAATTGATGTATAAGCTGTCTCAACTGGGTCTTTCATCCAAATTCATCAACGTTTTGAAGGATATGTATTCAGATACGAAAGCAGCAGTGAGGGATGGAACTGCTATCTCACAATGGTTTGATACTGATTCTGGAGTTAAACAAGGCTGTCTGTTGAGTGCCTTATTATTTTCGTTATTTGTGAACGACATAGTTACTTGTATACCCGGTGGAATCCGAATTGCTGATACCAATGTTAATGTCCTTTTATATGCAGATGACTTAGTGTTATTATCAGAGTCTTCCGAAAGCTTGCAGCTTATGATCAATAGACTTTCGAATTATTGTGAAACCTGGCGCCTTACCATAAATATTGAAAAATCAAAAATTATGGTTTTCGCCCATACTTGCCGAGGAGGAACAATGTATAATTGGTTCTTAAATGACAGCAGAATTGAGGTTGCTAAAGAATACAGATACTTGGGACTGAAAATAAATTCGACCCTGGATTTCACGAAGCATCTTCAAGAAAAATCAAAAACATCGCAAAGTTTGGTCAATATTACATGGCGGAAAATATTTAGAAACGAAAGTATCGCTCTTTCAACTAAATACAAAATTTTTGATAGTGTTGTGAAATCAACACTTTGCTACGCGGCTCAAGTATGGGGAACGGATGAGTTCGAAGAGGTTGAAAAACTTCAAAGAAACTTTTTGAAAAAAAAACTTTTTAATCTGCCGAGAAATACTCCAAACTGTGCAGTATATTTGGAAACTGGTCTAACCAAAATTTTGACCTCTACTCACAAGCTACAAGCAGACAAGATGTTAGCTTCTCCACCTAAATGGAACCCCCTACAACGGCAGTTTTAATCGATTTTGCACGCTGCGTAACATGCATGCGAAGGAAGACATTTTCCACCTCATTAGTATTTGTCTAATTTTTAAACATCAAAGATTTGCATTTCAAGGAACAGAAAGATTAACGATTTTGGAAACGATCGAAATTTTAAACGGAACAAACTGGA
The DNA here is from genome assembly GCA_911387755.1 of Chrysotoxum bicinctum. Classification (NCBI taxonomy): domain Eukaryota; kingdom Metazoa; phylum Arthropoda; class Insecta; order Diptera; family Syrphidae; genus Chrysotoxum; species Chrysotoxum bicinctum. Next base: position 92,080,806 of record OU426989.1, on the reverse strand, counting down.
AAGCGTTATGCTGCTTCTTCAAATCTATTTATAAATACAGAAATTTGTTAATAACTGAATATATTAATTTTTTTCGTTTATATATTATTTCAAATAATAATTGCCACTCGAGCTGACGGCTTAGCCAATGCTTTAAAATTCATAATAAATGTTAAACTACGAGTATGTAATGATATAATGTAAAATGTATAAAATGAATATAAATGAATTAAATTTTTAAACTGTAAGGTAACAAATTTCAAAAAATCGTAGGTACATGTGTTTTTTTTCAAATATTTAATTTAAAAATGAAATTTGGGATTACATAAATATAAAAATAAATTAAAATTTTTAATACACAATAATATACTCGTATATATTTACTTTTAAAGAGTTTAAGCATACAAAAATTGATCTAAAACATTTGAAGCGTTTTTGACAAAATAAAAAACAAAATTTTGTATTTATTATTTTCTTTAATTTTGAAAAAAATCTATAATATTTTTGGTCTTAAAAAAATATTTTGAAACGCTCTTTCCCGGAAATTATTTCTCTGGCCCATTATTTGATTGAAAATTGTAAATAAAATATTTAGAAATACAATCAGGCACATTTTATTCTGTTTATTTTGTTTATAGTTATGTATGTACATTTAATTTAAATTATACTTGTAGACTGTATTTCAGTGTCAAAATTAGAATTTAGTTCAAAATGTGTTATTTTGAACCATGCTTCAGTTTTATGTAACATTTTTTTTGTCTATTAGATCATTTCTATATTTGTATGCCTTCTGACCCAAAACTTCTGCAAATCACTCTAAAAGAAAGTTTTTTCTTAAATATTGATAGACCATGATCAAACCATCAGGCGAGCATCGCCAAGTCCCTGATTTTAATCGATTTCAAATCAACTAACCGATCACTTTGGTTAGCAACATGACAACTTCAAAGCAATCCGAAGCAAAGCAAAGGAAAATTATAATCTATAGCTATGTACATATTTTAGCATCTTAAATTTATCAATCTTTTTTTTAGCTTCCTTGTACAGCATTTAACCACAAACGCCATAGAACAGGTAGAAGCAAAATTATATATGAACCAGTATGAAATTAAGCTGAATTTATGATGGAAAAACACTGGCTGCTAATTTGTAAAAAGACTATGCCAAAAGGATATACATAGTGTTTTCATTTTTGACTCTTTTTTTTATTAATCAATATATAAGTTATTGATTGTATGCAACTATGTAGGTAGGCACATAAACAAAACAACCGGAACACGTTTGAACTCCGAACACGCTTAAGAGCCATTGATCTTGGATTTAAATCTGTTCCAAATTAATTAATTTATTTTGGTTTTATCACATCTAATTTTGGAGTGCTTGCCTCAGCTTGACAGCACAGTGGGACCACTAGAAATATATCTGTGACATATAAACTCACTTTGAAATAAAAAAAAAGAAAAGACTGTATTCGATTGTACTGAATGCTGAAACAATAAGTACAGAAGAAGATTGAAAAGTACATAATTAACTTTTTGGCATCGCTCTATACTAAGGAAAACAAACTATTTGTTTAGCACAAAGACTTAAATGTATGCAATAAAGTGTGCATGCCATTGTCACAAAAGCTTTATATATTGAGTACATTTGACGTGTACTGATTGTATTTCAATTTATGTAACACTTTTGTAACGTTTAGTGACTCAATATGTGACTATAATATGAAGTATGTAATTACAACATAAAAACGTAAAACACACCAGCCATCCAAATTTTTCAAATTTATTCATCAGAGTAAGTAATGTGCTAAGAACCAGCAAAGTGTAAATTCTGTATCGTGTCATCGTTTATGGATGGAGATGCAGATGATATGTCCTCAGTACAGACATATGGAACAGCTACTTAATGACTTATGTTTTAACTCATTAATTTTTTACATAAGTTTTCTGTGGCGCGAATCAGCGAAAGTTATTCATATTTTGCTTTAGTACGAGTATTCTGTGGCGCGTTTTGGTATATTTAATAGGGCGTTCCTTTTTGTTGTTTAGAAAGACGTAGTATAACTATTTATGAAATGCAATAAATTTGTGAGTAAAGACGGAAAAAATATACTTTCAAAAAACAGGATGAATGAAGCTGCTCCATAAGCAGCAAAATTTATCAAAATGGCAACTCACAAAAACGACAGACATATGAACTCATAAATATGTAGTGAGTACATATACACGGTAAACGTTACAATAATCGCCATGGATCTATGTGATAGAATATTTATAAATATATACATATATTTATGTCATGAGTGCATAACAATCACCCCCAATAACAATTATATATTTAGGTATGTAATGAGTCCACAAAATGATTTATTTACTGACTAAATCACTGTTAATAAATATATGTTGTCCATAAAGATTTCAGGATGTAATAATTACATAGGTTATGTATGCAAAAAAATATGCAATGTATTTATATTTTGAGTAATAATGGTTAGGGCATTTGATTGTCAGGCAGACGGTCTTGGGTTCGATTCTCAGCCGATGGAAAAAAGATTTTCTGGGATGTACTGCCAATTGCGAGGAATTGACTAATCCTCCAAGAGCACTTATTATGAAGAGTGCTGCTCATTAGTCGTTCGAAATTGGAAGAAAATTGTAGGTCCCTCCATTCCTGGTAACATGCACACAGGAATGGTTGGGAGTTATAAGTTACTAGGTCTTGCTTTTCTTTGAGCTATTGCACACCAAATTTATTTACGAGTATTATACTTAATGACTTATGTTTCAACTCATTAATTTTTTACATGAGTATTGTGTGGTGCGAATCGGTTCAACTTATTCATTTTTGCTTAAGTATTCTTTTAAAAATTAAATAATATGCTACCAGAATAAAGAGGAAACAAGCTCTCTTATAAGCAGCTAAATTGCAAACTCACAAAGACGACAGACAATGAACTGATAAATATAAATATGTAGTGAATACATTTACACTGTAAACGTCACTATCTAATCACGATATTCGATAAGGATCTTTATGATGGCATATTGATATTTATGTTATGAGTGCATAGAATTGTGCACAACAATCATCTAATAAACCTCGGTACAAAACACATATTTATGTAATGAGTCCATGAAATTATTTATTTACTGACTACATCACTGTTAATAAATGTATGTTGTCAGTAATAATTACATAGGTTATGTATGCAGAAAAATATGCAATGTATTTATGTTTTGAGTACATAAATAGGTAAGAGCGAAATGCGACGAATTTTTTTAAATTATTAATGAATAATACTGGCGCCGACATTTCAGATCTAAGCCAAATGGTAAACTTTTGTGGATGCAATTAAGTTTCTTGCGAAATTCTTGTAAAAAAAGACCGTTTACTAAGCAAAATTTTGCGATAAAATTTAAATAATTTTAAGTTGAAAGAAAGAATAAAATTTGTTTCAACAGCTCGTGGAAAACCAGGACCAAGTGACTTATAACTCTCAACCGTTCCTGTGAAGGTTTTGTTGGTAGGAATAGGATGAACCTTTAATTTTCTGCTAAGTTCGAACGTATAAAATGAAAGGAACTTTTGCATGATAAGTGGATTTTTCACTTCTTAGCTAAAGGCAGTATCCCTGAAAAAAGCAATTTTAGATCTAAGTGACATAGGCTCGAAGTTGGTTGTCAGACCTGTGGGAACTATTTATTCTGTCAAGTTGAAGGAGAAATTAGAAGAATGTTATATCTGTCTTCATTTTCTCATAGTTGGCAAAATAAAATTTCTTGCATTCGGTAAATTATATTATATTATAGTAACACTATACTGATTTAAATTTTCAAGATTTTTGAGCTTAAATTGAGAGTAAATTGTACCAATACCTTCACGAAAGTCTTTTTTATTTAATTAAATAAATTTTAAACCTTTGAACAAATGCTATTACCAAAGAAACATACTAGTATAGCGGATTAAAAGGTTCAAACATGATTTTTTAAGAAGTAACATGTTTTATTTGATTTAATTTAGACCAAATTTCGAACTTGTTGAATAAATCAAACTAGATCCAGTAACTTGTAGCTTGTTTTTCTTCTGAAAATATATTTTATACTAATTTAAACGTGTACATTATAGCTAACTTAAAGCCAGACAGTAATGAGTCTTCTGTCATCGTCATTATTTGAGGAAATGACGTTGATAGCTTTGAAGCTTAAAGGAAAATCTTATCTCTGATAATGATGATTGATAACATAATAATAATTTATATATATAATTTACCCATTGGACGTAATTAAGACTAAAACAATGATGAATTGCGATTCTGAGAAATTACAAAAAGGCTTTGATAATATTTTTAAAATGATTACAAAAATATAAAAAAAAAACACAAAAACGGGAGAAACTCGAGAAACCCAGCTTTTGTTAAGCGAACAAAAGGACATTTCATAGAAATGATTAATCAATCATAAGAAATCAGGTGAATTTGATAAAGAAAAATGTAATGAATGGCAAGAATTTAATCTTATGTTTTCGACGAAAATGTAGACCATGTAGTATCTAGTACATATATTTTTTTCTATCAAAATCGTTTTGAGATTAATAAGCTACCGTTTATTTTTGGAGCTAAGAAAAAATTTCAACTTTGCCTCTAGATAATCACCGAAGACCCTTAAGTATCGAGATTGATAAAAATCGATTCAGCGGTTTAGTCTGTAGCGCTATAGCGGTAGGTAGAGACATGCAGGCACAGACATATGGGTTTGCGCACACAATTTTTTCGTGTTCCCTGCCATCGTAATCACATGATCGAAACCTGAAGTTCGATTTGTTTTTTCCAAATTTAAAACTTGCCCTATAGAACCCATATCGCAAGCTATAAATCGTTTTTTTATGATTGAATCGTTTTAATATTCAATGAAATCTTAATAAATGGGTGCATTTTCATTTCTGTCAAAACAAGTCCAGTTCTTATCAACCTTGACGATTAGATGAATAATTTGATTAAAAAGTGGATGTGTCAGCAGGCGGATATTTTAAGGGAATTCACTTGTTATGAGATTTTTATCCGATTTACACTGCAAAGTGCACCGCTGTAGAAGCAAATCGATCACCAGACAAGAGTTAATGGTAAATTTGAATTAAAATCTTGAAACTCTGTTAACACGACCCCAATCCTTGTCCCAATTGTGAATGTACAAAATTATCAAAATATTGTTTGTTAAAAAAATAATACGAACAAATTTTTGAGGCTATAACTGATTGTAGTTTTTATGAGATTCACAGATTAATAGCGGTTCTTAAAAACTCATCATTATCTCATACCTACAAGTATCAGTTGAGTTGAGCACAACATCTGTTCGAACCACAAATAAAAATTTATGATATTTTGCATAGATTTTCAAGAAACAAAAAATTTTGTGAATTTCTAAGACTATCAATTTTTTGAAAAGAATACAATTGATGCTTATCAAGCTGAAAAAAGATAAAGTCACTTTTTATCGTAAGAGATATTGAGAAAAATATAAGCAAGTGTCTAGGTCTTTACCACTGACCACTGCAGCGATTGTGAAAAAAACAGTTATTGAAATGCTTGCGCATGTTTTTCCAAAAATCTATTGCTCTTCATGAAGAAACATCATAATCTTTTGTTTGGCTAAAATGTTATTGGCAATAAATTCTGCTTTTGTCATTTATTCAAAACGACTGATATTTTTTCCGATTAATCTTTATAAGAAAAGGTAAACTATTGCCCCCTTTCACCCTACAAACATTTTAAGCCGTGATCCAAGGAAAGGGTACTTCTTTTTAGTTCTTGGAACACACAATTAAAACTCTCGGTATAAAATTCGAGTTGTTAAAGGTTCTCCTTGTGTTGATCCGTACAATCTTCCACTGAGAGGTAAAGTACTATCGATAACACTTTCGATTGTAATCGATAGTTTTCACTATTTTAAACAATCGATAGTTTTTAACCACCTTTGATTGATAATTTTCGATTTTTTCGAATAATATCTTGACAAATCTGAAATAGTTCTTTTTCGAAACAGAGGACGTATAGCCCTTGTGAGCTACGGAGAATCTTGTCGAAAACAATTAATAGTGGGAAGATCTGCTGGGCTAAGAAATGGCTAGATCTTTTTCAAGCAACGTTAATGCATTTATTTTTCATGAACAATTTACAAGGAAAAACATTTGATTGGCTTTATTAGCAATGCCAATCAGTCCCAATTCCACAATGATTACTGCAATCTTCTCTTATCTGAAGTACCAAACTACTTTGATGACTCCAATCTTCGAGATATTAAAACCTCAATGTAAACTTGTCAATCTCAATGGAAGTGCCTTTTCATCGAAATACCAATTCTCTATGCACACTCTGCATTCTAGACGCCGCTGAAAATACTTCTCACTTCCTTGGAATCTACCCAATCTTCAAAAGGTAAAGACTGATATTTCTTGGATATAATGAACTCTTTAAAAAAAAATTAAATATTTGTACTACTTATATTTCTATAAGTTTTTAAAATTTTGTCTGAAATATTGTTATCTTATTTTAAATTAATTTTCTTAATTTTTAAAACAAGAGTCCTCAAAGATCTTGAAATACACACATAAATCCACTGGTCCATATTCTTTATCCCCTTTAGTTCTAAAGAGGTGTTAATTTAAGCTGGCAAAACCATAGCGTAAGCTTCTCAATCTGTCATACTCTTTGGGTATCTTTCCAAGTAAATGGAAAACGGCATTAGTTTTTAGGCAAAAAAGCATTATACGAGTATAGTTTTACTTAGAGTTCCCGATTAGGCAGTACGGCTTTCGTAGGTAGCAATAAATCCACTGGGGATCTCACGATGGAACCGTTTTTAGGAGAAACAAGGGTAATTGCACTTGATATTTCTAAAGCATTTCATAGAATTTGGCATGAAGTTTTTATCGTTTGATTAGAAATACAAGTTGTATTAGATGGTTCTAGGTCTGTAATTTATAAAATAAATTTTAGTGTGCCCCAAGGCTCCGTTTTCTCTCCCACACTTTTCCTTATTTTCATAAATGAAACTTCTAATCCACTTCATTGTTTCGGGGACGACAGCAACCTCAGATTTTCATATTCGTTTCCAGTCTCACAACCCTGTTGTTTGGCTGTGGAACTGAAATGGCAGAATCTGCTAAGCTCATTAGATTCTGATCTCGATGTTAAATCTCTTTGATCTCATTATGCAATGAGGAATTAAAAATCCGTATGGAATTTAATGCTTCGAAACACACAAAACTGTCTTCTATCGGCCAAACACAATATATTACGCATGAATGGTAATTGCATCGAAGACCCCGAAAGGCTTTCCATAGTCGTTATTTGTGTTAACGACCATCTCTTATGAAATTATCGTATATTCGACGTTGCCAAGAACGAACGAAATTTTTTTCTTCCTGATCTGGCTACGATATATGTGCATATAAGGCATACATCGGCCTAAAACTTGAGTATAACTCCACATCTTGTAGTTTGTATTAAAAAACTTTTAATTTTCAAGTTTTAAGAAAATCGAGAATGGGGATTTTAAAATATCGTGTTTTAAAAAAAATTTAATTTTTTTCTTATAATTCAAAAAAAAAAAAAAATGAAAATTTCAATACACAATAATATCCAAACTATTGGAGAATTTTAGCATAAAAAATTGATCAAAATCGGTCGTACCTTTTTTGAGAAAATCAAAAACAAAAAAGAATAGTTATACCATTTTTTTAAATTTTCTTGAAGAAGAAAATCGGCCAATCCGTTTAGGCTGTAGTCGAACAGCAAAAACAGCTGAAGAAAAACCTTTTCCATTCAACAAATATATGTACAGGGTGGGCCATGTAGTGGTTTCTTTTTGAATCATAGGTTATTTTTACACTGACAGCTGTTTCCCGCTCGAAGTCTTAACAGAATGTCAGTATCGTACCTCCGCGGAATGAAATGAGTCGCTTTATACTTGAACAATAAGTTGGGAAATATTGAAAACTTACTTCCAAAGTGAGTGCCGTGTAGCCTAAACAGTGCGTTTTTTTTTTTAAAGATGTTTTGGCCGAAATAAAGCACCCACCACGGTTGCTGTACGCCAAGATTGCGAAAAAAGTTCGTGAGACTGGTATGCTACTGGACAACACTCATGGTCCCCGTCGTCGACGTCGTACGGTGCTCACAGACGAGAATGCATCTGCTGTAACCGAGAGTGTGAGACTCAATTCACGAACATCAATTCGCCATAGATCTCAACAGCTCAACATTTCACGATCTAGCATGATTTTATTGCGTTTTTAAAAGGAAACTTGTATCCCTTTATAATGGGTGATATTTTTGCTATTTTCTTTTTGGCAACACTAGTTTTGACAGCTCACGCACGTTTCGTGTTTTGTGTCACTGTCAAACATCTTCAGTTTGGTCCATAATTTAACCATGAATCGTCTTACAAACGAACAGTTTAATCGACCTTTAATCGACAGTTTATTCGATCTTCTAAGGCGGCTATTCGGGCTATTGCGACTTAATATCGCACCAAATTTACATTGTTGGACATTAAAACACCAACACGCTTACGTAGAGTGCGAACTGAGGAAAATATCGCAGCTATATCGGCCAGTGATGTTAGTTATGACCGTGACTTGCATGATATGTCGTTTCAACAAGACGGTGCCACATGCCACACAGCACGCGTAACAATGGACCAATTGAGAGGCGAGTTCGGTGAACAGTTTATTTCGCGTTTGGGACCGGTAATTGGCCGCCTAGATCGTGTGATTTAACGCCTCGAGACTATTTTTTGTGGGGCTATGTTAAGGCTCATGTCTATAGCGACAAGCCCGCTTCGATTGACGCACTGGAAGCCAACATTCAAGCATTTATTTGTGAGATGCCGGCCGAAATGTTAGAAAGAGTATGCCAAAATAGGATTAAGCAAAGGGACCATTTGAGGCGCAACCGATAGCTCTTAAAAAATCACTCGTTATATCCAAATTGGTTAATAATTTAATTTCTTGGCAGAAAAAATTGTAAGACCCAGTTTTTCGTCTTCTCTAATAGCAAGTCTCATCAAAATCTCGAGTTCAATTTTTTTAAGAATCTATAGTATGTCATGTATTATGTAGTACATACATAGTATGTATGTATGTAGCAAGTAAAAAGACAAAATCATATTTTTAGTGTTTTTCCGATTTAAGAACTATTAAGCAAAATTTTTTAAGAAACTCAAGTCATCATTCTGAGAGTCTGGTCTTTCACTGAGATGTTTTTAGTAATAAAATAAGTAAAAAACTCAAAACAAAACTTTTAACCCCCTTAAAAACATCGACAAAATAAGACATTTTCCAACCAAGTGCCTTTTTTCCCGCATTTACCCTTTATATTACTATGTAGGTATCTTTTCCAAAACAAAGGTTCATATTTAAATTTGATGAATTACTGTATTGTACCGATTGCATTCACTGTGCAAAATAATATTGAATCAAATCTGAAGTCGAAAAAAAATAGTTAATTTTATAAAACTACCACTTTGACGCCACACTGTGCCACCGCCAATAGGCAAAATCAACAAAATACCAATTAATATAGAAAGCTGTTCTCTAAGAAGGCGGCTGATCAAACATAACACACATATGTGCCTAACGATATAATCGATAGCTTGAACAAAACACACAAACTCGTTTCACCAAGTCAAAGATATAACTTTTCATTGATTAAACGAAAACAAAAAATCCAAAAATATAAAACACAAGATCATCTATGAAAATTCCATTAATATTCATGATATCCAGAATCAGCTATCCACAATATCTACAACACATGCAACAGTATCAAAAATTATCACCAGCGCGATCTACACGCTGACAACCATAAACTCAAACCAATTAAAAGCAATAAAACGACCAAAGTCAAGTGCATCTCTGATGGGGCATGCATCTCAAGCATCAACAACAGCCAAGTGTATCTGCACTTTCTTGATTAAATAGTTTGACTTCAAGATGGAAAGATTCTTTTCACAAACAAAAAAAAAACAGTGCAAATAACTACAACTAGAGTGAAATTAAGTAAAGGCATTCTCTTGATTAAACAGGTGCAAGGGATTTAAGTTAAATTGACACAGTCACATAAGTCACATAATATACAAATAGTTACCCACACAGAAAACGACACAAGTGTATTCCGAAAATTGTCGACTGTAAGTACGAATGTGTCAATATTTTTGTTTCTTATTGTTTTACAACAATTTTTAGATTATATCAATAAGACGAACTTATTTAGGCACTTTTTTCATGAATTTCAAGGCATTTTTTGATTTATTATTAATTTTAATTTTTTTTTTCTTTTTCAAAATCACTGTCACATTTAAACTTATTTATTAAGGCCTTCACTTCTGATCGTTGACATTATGCAACAACAATGCAAATGCTGGAAGTATGATCTTGCATACTGATTTTGGTAACCGGGATCAAAAACTATATCTTGGCTACATCAAGCGCAGCAGAAGACGACGCTTTAAACTTCACTTTAATGTAATTTGATTGCAGAAAATTTAAACTTAAAATTAAAAAAAAAATTAAATATATTTACATTTTTTTTAAATGATTTATACAAAAAATAAGATTTTCGTATTTATTTATTTTTCCGAGGATTGGTAGATTTTGTTTTAATTCCAGTTTCGTAATCGGCAGGATTTTTTTTTTTTCAATAAACTCCTTAAGTAAATTCGTTAAGTTAAAATAAAAAAAAAATTAATAACGTGCGTTGGTTGCGATCGGTTCCACACGTACACTCGAAATGTTTATATTCCTTTTCTCAGCTGTGTATAGCTTTTTAGCCCTGACATAGACGTTCGTAGCTTCGCGTCGCGTTATGATTGCTAATTGATTCTTGTTTCGTATCTTTTTTTAGTTTAAGTATCTTTCTTTGAAGCTAGAGTCTGTTGACTGTGTGCCGAGTTTCGGAATACTGAATGACCAAAGACGCCAACCGCTTCGTATATAATCCAATTCATTCACCCGATTACGAATCGCGCAAGATATGATGAGTGAAATATAAAAAAAAAAATTGTTAAGAGGTGTTTTACCGAGTATCTCCTTGATTAGGTACTCGTCTAGTACCTTTACTCGGTAGGTTAGTTGATTAATTTTTTTTTTAATAATATAGGTACTTGTATAGCCCGGGAAATACCGTTGCGACGGATTTTGGCAATGTTATCAGCAGCGTTTTATTTCAATTTGATATGATATGAAAGATCCCTTGCTATTTAGCATTAACTTAAAAAAAATTATAGACTGGATTGCAAGACCTTGTCTAGCAGTCCAGGGTTAAACTTTGGTCAAGCAGTGAAGGTGTACAATATTTGGTTATTAGCGCTTTTGCGGCGGGAAACTATATAAAAAAACTCAAGAGACCACAAAATTAATTTCAGTTATGAATATACAAACTTTTTTTTTAATTTAAATGCAATTTTCTTTGTATCATTGGGGAGTGTCTTTGAGAAAAATTATAATAAAGATGATTGAGTAATTAAAAAAATCAACTACTGGGCTAATAAAAGATAACAGAAAACAAAAACGCAGTTCCACTACAATCCGTGGGGGACAACATGGATAAGAAGATTAATCAAAATCAATACAGTCGTTTGAGAAAAATAACAAAAAAAAGTGTGAGTGAGGAAACTAACAGTTAAGTTTGGAAACATTAACGTTCGTCCTAATGCCGAATTTTTGCTATCGAACGTACCCAACGTATGGATGTTTAATAATGCAATCGTAATGTAAACATTGGCGCAAAATTTTAAACAGTTCTCGTTTAAGGAATAAAACCGGCTCTACTTAACGCAGTCGTTTAGCTTGGAGACTTCGTCTAACTTTTGCATAATTTTAAACATGTTAGACAACTCTTCTAACTGATGTGGGTTTTAAAACAGAACCTAAGCGAATTTGCGTTGAACAACCCTTAATTTGACAGATACATAACTTACACAACTACAAAAACACAAAAAAAGTAGAAGGAACAGACAACTTTAAACCAAATAATTTTTCGCCGAAAAAAGTACATTTTATATACTACCTCGGTACAGATTTTGATTGTTTATAAGTTATTTACATTATTTTAGATGGAAATAAAGTATAAATCACAAATTCACAGCATAAAAACTCAATTTGTTGTTGCAAGGTGCAGATTCATTTAGCTATACTCGTCTCGGCCGGCGGCGGCGGCGCGCGTGCATACATAAGATATGAATGTACCTACATAGATTTGTATTTACAGATTTGTTCATCGTAGAGCACTTTCGTAGGATTGTTTCGAATTTATATTCAGTTATTCAGTCTATTTACAAAAAACATCTTTAAAAAATCGAATAAAACATCAGTAAACATTTTTTCTTCGATTTGCTTTTGTATGAAATGACCACTGTCAATATGGATAAAGTATACTTTTAAAAGATAAACTAGCTATTTGCTGCTGTTAAAGTAAGACGAGCTCTTTAACGTTAAAGTATAGTTTATGTCCTTTAAAATTAACAAAAAGTCGGTTCTCGTTTTATACTCAATATTTAGAGTCGACTCCCATTCTAAAATTGATTTAGAGTAGGTTTTAATTGTTTAAAATTTTGCGCCATTGTTATTTAAATATTTCTGTACGTTTTAGTAGAATTTAATTTTTTTTTTATATGAACTTTGGCAGAACTTTGGCCTGAAATGTACAGAGTTTCAAAATAAAGGAACAAACCTGTTTATTTCGAAACTTAAACGATTGTTATACTTATGTTTAAACAGGGATGTTATTTGATGCAACATTACATTTTTTCATTTATATTCAAACATAGATGTTATCTGAAACGAAATACAACTATTTGCTCGGAGTATTAAAATGGGCGTTCTTTTAAATTCTCAAATTTGTTTGATAAGTACGACATCATGAATATTTGATAAATGAAAAACATTAGCACTCACATTCGTCAAACATGCTGTCCAAAATTACTTCTCATCACAATTTTGTACATGTCCATGGACCAACTCAGAGCATAGATGAAATTTGAGATGAGGAAATTTACTTCATTTTTATATTCCAACACTGAACCAAATCGCGTAGGTGATATTGAAGAAAATATTTTGTTAATTTTTGAAGAATCAATTATTCAAATCAACAATTTTTCATAGTATTTTTCTTCATATTGAAGACTGAATATTCAAAATCAATAAGGTTTCTTCAAATGATGAATGATTTAGTATTTTATTCAAACGAATTAAATTTTGTCATATCTACGAAAACGATGAAGGAATTATTCGAAAAGACAAATTTGTATTTAAAGTTTTTGTTTTACTATGTATGTATGTATGTTTATCAACTTAAAGCAAGAAAAAAAAAACAGTTTAAAAAAAAAATCATTTTTTGAGGAAATTTTCATAAAGGATACCTACTAATTGGGCTATAAAAGACAAATGCCTTTGAATCTTCCACCACACAATCGTTGGAGTGAACATTTTCTTGACATCGTTTTTTGATTATAATCAAATTTTATCAACTTGAAAAAGTTTCTTCAAACAGTTATTGTACAAAACGAAACAACTGTAGGTAGAGTCCAACGGATTCCTCATTGTATTTTTTTTTTAAATTGAATAAATTTCTTTAAATTTTGTTAAGTATTTTATTCGAATTGACGAAATTCTTTTCAATTCGAAAAATTTTCATAGTCATTTGTCTGTGTCGTTTTATTTTCTTCAAATCGAATAAGTTTCTTCGAATGGAATATTTTTTTGTCTTCAAATTAAAGAAATTAATCCATTTGAAGAATTTTCTTCATTTTAATTTTATTTTAACTGTTCTCGAAGTGAAAAGTGTTCATTACTTTAAGTGAACTTGTGCTGTAAAGTTGCTCGTCCTGCCAATTTAAGTTGAAAGTGAACAAATAAAATAGGGACAAGAATTTACAAAGCAAGTATGTATTAATTTGTGATGTTTTGGATATTCCAGAAACATAATAAATTCGATGTAAGTAAGTAAGACATAGTTTAAAAAACATTTATTTCATTGCATTATTTTTTATAGAAGCTTCGGAAAGCATTTAGGAAATAGTAAAGGACAACATGGCTGGAAAAAGAGCGGCATTGGGCTTTAGACTTGCTGAGATATTAAAAGCCGAATCGGCAGAGATATTGGCAAAATGGAAGCAATACAAAAATTCTAAGGGCTTTAAACTTGTAATGTGTTATAACTTGTCAAAATATCTGTACCTAATAGTATATTTTATTTCTTCCAGATTGACATGGATTTTAAGCATTTATTTCCAAATGCTGAAAGCCTTATTTTAAAAACAAATTTTCAACAAATTTATTCCAATTTTTGAAGAAATGAAGCATCCAACAAATAGACCCATTCTAGATAGAACCAGTATAGCTGCATGTGAGGAGGAGATCCTTCGAAGGCAGAATGAAAAGAAACATACAGCCATTGGTTATTGTATCTGGAGCAGTGTTAGATCCAATGGACATAGTGGTATACTTTGACGGAATTAAATATTAGCAAAACTCGGTTATTTCGGCAATAAATTTGTGTTTTAAAATCGTTTCCAATACAAAAATATTTTGACCTTAAAAAATTGTTTTTCTTGATTTTCATAAGGAACGTTAAGATTTTCGGATTTACAGGACAGACTTCGAAGAAAAATTCATCAATTTGAAGAACACGATATATTGATGAAATAGATGTGTCAAAATGAAATATTATTTTTGTTAATTTGAAAAAAACAGTGCATCATTTGAAGAATATTTATTCATTTTCAGTAAAATAAAACGTTAAGATGAAAATTTTTTTTATCAATTTGATGAAAATGATGAAAAAATTTAACATGATTTGTCAAATTGAAGAATAACTTTTCAATTTAAACAAATAAATAAGTTTAAATGAAGAATTATTACATTGATGAATATTTCTTCAAATTGAAGATAACCTTGTTAAGTTGAATAATGATTATTAACTAAATTTCAAGAAACAAGGATGAAATTGAACCAATTTCTTTTCTTCAATATGACTACCAAATTTGCTTCAGTGAAGTCTGCAGAAAACTTATATTAATATAATAAGATCCACCTGAATTACGGCTATTGGTTAGAAAACTAATTTTGATATATTTTCTTACGATGTCCACAGTTCGAGAACTATATGCAAAATCAAATTTGTTTCAGGCTTGACAAGCATGCGTTCACATTCTCAAACATGCTTGTCATGCAGCCATAATATCAAAACATTTTTAAATCCATCCAGAATGCTTGACAAGCCGCTAGATGGAGCGTTCACATTATCAAAATTATGCCGTGCTTGTCAAACAAATTTCACAATTTGAATACACCTAATGGTGCACGAAAATATGATACTTCAGTTTGACTCTTGGAGCTTGATTACACAATTTTTTTTTCTTTTTGACAGTCTTCACTTCAGACCAAACATTTCAAAACGACGACAGACGAATCAACTGAAAAAATTGGGAATCAGGCTCTTGATGTCTCTGCAGACGGTGTTCACACTGAACTAAATCCTCCGAGTTTTTTGTTGACGTTCCAGTACTTTATCTCACTCCCTCTGTCACAGATTTATAAACCAACTGACATCATTCCAATTTTCTAATGGAAATTCTCAAAGTACGAGTAAATTTAAGCGAAAAAAATGTTCAAACCATTGGCATCAGAGTCATCATCCAGTTCATATGGCTTGACAGATGAAGAAAGATCTATATTTTGATGTATATAGA
The DNA here is from genome assembly GCA_911387755.1 of Chrysotoxum bicinctum. NCBI lineage: Eukaryota > Metazoa > Arthropoda > Insecta > Diptera > Syrphidae > Chrysotoxum > Chrysotoxum bicinctum. The sequence continues at coordinate 92,065,081 of OU426989.1, read as the reverse complement.
ATATTCAATTCGAAATTTGGCATTATGTGGTTTGACAAATAAGGGACAAATTAAATTTTGACGTATCGAGAATATTTCGTTTCAAATGTCAACCGATTACTCTGAACAACATTTTTCGGATTTCTTAAATATCAACTCTGAAAATAAAATTTGTTTGAAACATTAATTGAACCTGCAATAAAATCTGACACCAGCTGTTTGGTCTTTCGTCTTTTTGTCATATTGGGTGAGAGGTTAAGAAATGTTGGGTGAATGAAGATATTTAGTTCTTAATATCAATGGAAAGTACTTAAGTCGAGATTTAAAATACGCGTTGATGACTATATTTTCTTAAAACATAATTTGCCTTTTTGAAATAATGAGGGCATAAAACTGGCACACAATCTTTTAAAAAAAATATATTAAAAATAAGAAAATAATTTTTTTTATATCCACACCAATCATTTAAATTTGTTTTTCTAGATTCACATACAATCAATAAATAAAATGTTCATCTTTTGTTTTCGTTCGAACTGTTTAGATAATTGTGTTTAACATTTAAAATTATAAGATCCATGGCACAATGTTTAAAACTAAAAAAAGAGTTAGTAAGCTACTTTAAAGTAGTAAAGTAAACACATTGTGCATAAGTATCATACTAATACATTAACAATAGACTGTTAAAAATTTTGCACCTATGTTTTTATATTTATAAAATTTTACAATTTTTGAAATTCCTCCAAATTGTCTGCCCGTCTGCCTGACTGTTCGACTATAGGCTTAACGATTCTGCCGATTTTTTTCATCTTTCATAGCATTTTAAAGTTTTTCTCTTAGGTTTTTTTTTTCTTTTTTTTAAGACCAAAAATAAGGGTTCTTTCCATACTTGTTTTTTCCCAATTTTAGAAAATATCTTTTTTTTCAAAATTGTTCTAAGGAGTTAATAACAAAAAGTCAAAAGTTTCATGCTAGCTTATGGTTGAAAAAAAAAACCTATCATAGAACCATTTATTTTGTTTTCGATTTTTTTGAAAAATGCTAAAGCTTTACTTTGAATAGAATTGTGCTGTAGGTAGGTACAAAATAAATTTTTTTTTGAAAATTCAGTACTTCGGAAACTGCACGCTCGATTTTGTTGGCTTTTGACAATAAAGTTTTTTTTTGTACTAAAGTATTTTGCATTAAGCTTTTTCTATCTTAAATTTTGCGAATCCGAAACGTTCAATTTTCATGACTTTGACACATCAGGCCAAATTTTGGCATCGATTATGTTGGCTGTCAGGGCAGTGGGCGTTTGTTGTTTATTGCCATACCTCTGTGACTGGAAAAAAACCCCACAAGAAGAAGTCTAATGGGGTCAAATCGCACGATCTCCAATTTAAATGCCAACCGCGTGAAATAACCATGTTCGGAAATCGCCGTCGCTTCGGTGCCCATATCATCCAGTTTGCACCAAAGGAAAATATTTTCATCGACTGATAGTGATGGTGATAGCCTGGATAACATCATTCTCAACGAAGTATGAACTAGGATGATGCCGCCAGCCCAAAATCCACACCAAACAGTGGACGCATTTCAAATTGGTGGATTGTGTTCGTCTCAATTTCAACTATTTTGCTTTTTAACGAACCCATTCATGCAGAAATGAACCTCTTCACTGAATACGTTTTTAGGCGAAGCGCGCTTAATGTGGCTCGACTCACTTTCATAAAACAATTTCATCGTTTGAGCATGTATGTATGTATGTAGTTGGAAGATAAAATGTTCGTAGACCTGGGACAATAATTCAGCAATTATCTGTCAAAGTGCGGAGATCTCTATTGGAAAACTCCTTATCTACAAGATGTGGACACACAATTAAAAAAAAAATGGTTTTCGAAAATATTATTCTTCTCGAAGTTCAATAATTCAATAAAAAATATTTGAAATTAAGACATTATTGCCAGTTTCACCGCAGAACCATTTTTCTCAAAATTGTTAAAATAATAATTCTTCTTTCTATAACGCATATTTTTAACCCTTTTCTAACTAGTACATATTTTTCTAAGCTTTGAAAAGCTTCAAAAGTCATTTAAGTTCCCAAAAAGCCAAACTTAAGTACATATACTAAATAATATCGGCCAATTCCTATTCTCTAGTTTCTTTCGAAGGTGTTTGAAAAACTAGTAATTGAACAGATAACTATTTTCTTAGGTACTTATTAGCTGGTTACAGCTTTGCAAACAGGGTTTAGACTACAGCACAGCTGTACACATGAGCGCTTCTAAAAATTGAGGATGACATACGACTGCAAATAGATAAAAACTTTGTTGTTTTTTATTAGTCTTCTACTAGTCTTCTTCTACTTTAAAAAAAAAATACAGCATTTGTTTGGTTTTGAAAGTTCGGCCATATCTCTTATTCAAAATATTTGTCCGAAAGAACTCAGGCGGTTTCCGTAAATACAAAGATACATATCTGAATTCCTTTTTACTAAATCTGGTACACCCAGGGTTCCATCTTAGGCCCTCTTCTTTTCACGTTCTTTACCAACACCATCACAACCATATGGCTTGCGTCGTTTTTACCATGTTTATCTGTATGCAAGAAAAGACAATATAAATAAATAAAAATAAATTTAAAATACAAACAACTTTCTCTCACGATAGTTTTTTTCCTACTTTGAAATGCAACATTTTGTCTTTGACTATACTCGTAACAACTAAAAGGAATAATCTGTAATTATTGTATAGAACTTCTATCTTTTAGACGAAGTAAAAGTGACAGCTAACGCGCACCTGTATATTCTCGTTGACAATATGTTATTTTTAATTTGTTTTTAATAATACTCATGAAAATGGATATGATATCTTTCAGTTTCGATGCATTGTTGATGACTAGAGATAGTTTAACTATTTCTATGTGGTGGGGAAAAAAAAACCACTATACTTGAAACCACTTAAACAATTTTAGTAAATACTTTGTTTTTAATACCTTTAACTAGATGACATTAGCTAGAGATGTTTGAAACTTTTAATTAAATTGAAATTGTTGCACTTGTTAACAGTCGTATGTTCTGATATTTTTTGAGGTTTATCTTCGGAAAACTGAAGGGTTTTTATTTTTTGTACTGATAAGGAAAAAATCGTGACTAGATAATATGATTGCAGTTGGAAAAGAAATTGACTGACTTTGTGCTGCTTTTGATTTTATTTCAAGTGGGACAGTGATAAAACGCAGGGTTTGTGTACTCAATTTTAATACTTCAATACCATAAATTCGTCAACACTTAAGAGCTTACTTGGCATCAGTCGCATTGATTGCTTCTTCAGACGTCACATCATTTATCAGCCATTTGTATTTTCAGTTTTACTAGAAGGTCAAATGGTATGTTCTTGTTCTTGTAGATTGATTAAACTTTTGACAATAATTGTGCAAATTCAACCAGTCAATTGATAAACAAAAATGACAAGATTTACTCTTAGGTTGTACTGTTGGCAATGTCTTTTGTTTGAGAAAATTGAAAAGTTGAATACATACTCGTATAACTTAAAGTCAGAAAAAACAAAACACCCTTTTAACTATGTTTGACATATTTATCAATTTATTGCCTTAAGAGTTTGACGAACAATTACGACTTCAGCTGAACATTTAAAAGTTAAATAGGTTTTGGTGCTGCGGTATAGGAGCAGCACTATAAAGTCACGAAAAGAATAAAATTCCCTCTGTTCAAAAAAAGACAATAATTTGATTACAGAAAAAACTGTCAATCTGACAGAATAAATAATAAAACAATAATAGACACATACTGCACTTGATCGCACCGTTGTTTTCAGATATGTACCGAAGGTTTTTCATGCTTAAAATTGTGTACCCCTTGCGATGAACACTTGTTGTGGCCGGGGGATTTTTGTGGCTTTTTCAAAAGCAATGTATTTTTTAAAACAAAGAACAACATTTTTTTATTTGGAAACCCCTATGTACAGTAACTTACTGTATCCAAAAAAAAAGATATTATTTATAGTACTACCTTTATTTTAAACCTATTTTGACGTCATTGTCTTGTTGTTATATTGTTGGGGATTTTATTTATCCATTGGGAGAAAAGATGTTTCAAAATAGACTAAATATGGATGTACCAGGTATTGTCTGGTTTATTGCAAAGAGTCGGATATTCAGGGTGATTTCCATAAAACTCAACACCAAGCCAGAGCATGTCGGTACGTGTGGTATGTGGTCATTCCAAAGCAAGTGGTTAGAGAACTGAAAGTTTTAAGGCTTCTTCAATGCAAGTGTCGCTAATAGATAGAGGCAACGGGGATACCTTTCGCTTTGGTGACAGAAGGAAGCATTAAATTCAACATGGTTGATGATTCCCCATTGTATTTACAATGTTGCAAAGATCATAACTTAGTGCGCTTATCATATTTTGACGTTGAAATTCCACATCCGAAGAAATTGAAGGTTAGTCTATAAATTAATATGAAAGACTTAGAGTGCTGTCATCAGCAAAACAATGAACAGAATTAGAAGTTTAAGCTAAAAGATTATTAATAGAAACAAGGAAAAGATTAGGAGATAACACAGAGCCCTGTGGCACACCAGCATTTATTTTATGGATGTCAGACTTGAATCCATCCAATACTTCCTGTATTCAACGGTCCGAAATATAACTCCTAGTTCATCAATGTAGAAAATCGTCAAACCTGAATGCACTTACTTTCGATAAAAGGGCTTCGTGCTAAACTCTATTAAATGCTTCTTTGGAAATATCAAGCGCAATAATTTTGCTTTCACCAAAGTGAAACAAATATTGGTTCTATCTTTTGGTCAGATACCTAAGCTTTAAGATATCCGGCCCTAGCGAGGTATCTGTTCGGAGCGGAAATTTCTCCGATTTTGTACGATTCGGAGGATTTTTGCTTCGAGGTATTCTTCCGAACAGCTGTTCGGAATTTTTCTCCGACATTATTTTAACGCACCCGGCGAACTGCGTTGAAGTGCGATCAAGTGCTTTATTTGTGAAATTTCTGACAGCTTAATGCAATTGTTTTTTTCGATTTCGTCCGACACAAATTCTTCGCGGAACGAATTGCGCCAATGCATTTGTGTATTATTATTCTTTCTGATAGGATACCTAGAAAGCACTTTGAACCTCCGACGAAGTATGCGTTGCGGACAATTTTCCGCTCCGAACGGATACCTCGCTAGAGCCGATCTAGTAGACCTTTTGCTACGAAAACCGTATTCGCGATCATTAACAAGTATTGTTGAAAATGAGTGTTGGAATTGATCGAATTGTGAAGTTTTTAATATTTTTTGGCGAAAGGCCACAACATTTTTGCTGCCCTTAGGACATTCAAATATTTTTTTTTTTCGAATTATCTTATAGGGCAGGAATTTTGCTCGCCCAATTCACGACGATTGAATACAGTCCGCTCGGCTTTGAAGCGTCGAAAGCTTTACTCTCTCAATCTTGTAGGCTCCTTGCAGTTCGAGTTGTAACATGACTTTTCTTTAGATCTTATACTTTTCGTTCAATTCGGGATAAATTTGTACAAAACTCAAAAACTCATAACATTGTTTCCAAAATTTTATACTATCTAGATGCCGAATCGTAAAAAGGAGATAGGAAAAGATAGATGATTTTCTCCGCTTTCTGATTCAACAAGTGTTGAAAATTGTTACGTCAAGGTGTGTTTTTGACTTTCAAGTAAAGAGAAAAGTTTTAATTTAAAATTTTACTGCCAAATAAATATTTAAATAATTAAATTAAATTTAAAATTATTTCAATAGTTTTATTCAATATTTACCAATATTTTAATTTGATTCTACTACCACAATCCGTCTTTCAAACACCTATCGATTTCAGGAAATTAAATGACATTTAGAAAGTTAATTCGTTTTCCAAAAAAATGGCAGAGGAAAAGCGAATAGTATTTTGGAATAGAAAAATTAAATGCGCAACCTAAAATAGATAATACCCGTGCTTTTTGAAATTATCCTACTGTTTTAAATTCCATCATAGAGATGTTATAGTTAGTGTCAAAAAAATTGGTGGTGCAATATTTTTGAATAATGTTAAATAATGAAATCAGAAATAAACTTGTATAATAATAGACCACCTAAGTCTCATTGTTAAATTTCTCTGTTTTTTTGTTTTGACCAGAAAAGTTGGTCTCGTAACCTAAACATGGCCGATTTTCTTGAAACATTGTAGATGAGATTTTTTCCAAAAATACAATTTTTTTTTTTCGAAATTTTAGAAAATATTTTTTTTTTCTCAAAAACTTTTTCACAGATTTAAAAAAAATTCAAAAATTTCATTAAGTAAAAGCTAGCTATAATCAATTTTCTCAAAAAAAAATGATTTTGGGTATTTTTTGTATGCTCAAGCTCATAAAAAGTCTGAAAAGTATTCATATTTTCAAAAAAAAAATTTTTCTGGATTTATAAAAAAAATTAAAACTAATTTTTTCAATACTCAATATTTAGAAAACCACATGACCAATTTTTATAATCTAAAAGATCTGAGAAAAAAATATTTTAACTAAAAATAACGGTATCCAAAATACAAATGGTTTCCGAAAATCGTATTTTCCTCGAAAATGGCTCTAGGAAATAAGATAATATTCTTTTCCTTATGCTTAATTTTAACGATTTATAATATAGTGAGAAATGGATTACAGACCCACGGGAAAATCATTTTTTTTTCGATTTTTGACTTTATGAATTTTATTTTAGTTACATCCATGTTTTTAAGTATATAATTTTTAAAGTCGTGTATTTAATTTTTTTTGTGTTTTTTGATTGTTCACAACAATTTTCCAAAACTAGTTATAAATGTTGTAGATCCATTTTTTGGTTTTGATTTTCTCATTTTCTGATTTTGATAAAGTGTATTGTGTATCAAATTTTCCCAAAATAAATTATTTTTGCATTTTTATATAAACTTAATTCTTTTTTTGAAAACTCAATTTTTCGAAAAAACGAATTGTTGGGAATATCTATAAGATGTAGAAAATAAAATGCAAGACTGGGTCGCACGAACTTTCTCTTATGTAAGAGACCAAGAATTTTAAAAATTAATGTTTCATATAGAGAAAAAAAAACCGTTCATAAGCATAAAAATCATTTTTTAAATGAATAAAATAACTCTTTTAATAGTTGGAGCAAGCAAATATTAGTTTATTCAAGGACAAAAATTATATGTATTATATTAGTGCTTTTTTTTAAATAAGCTTTTATACAGAAAATTTTTAAGAAAAAAATTTGGTATGCCAACTTAAAGTTTTTATTTTTGTACGAATAATAAATAAAAAATGATTTTTTTTTTTTCAAAAAGTTTAGGTAAAATAAAATTTTTTCTTACATTTTGTAGATTATATCAAGAAATTTTTATTTATCAAGTTTGAAATAAAATTAAGTATGGAATTTTTGAAATATTGAGTTTTGAAAAAAAAAAAATTCAATCCAAAAAAATACCCAATAATATTCAAATTTTTGGAGAGCTTTAGCATAAAAAAAATGATGAAAATCGGTTGTACCGTTTTTGAGAAAATCAAAAATAAGAAAAGGGATCCATTAATAACCATTTGTTGGAAAAAATTTTTCAATCAGTACCTAGCTTTAACTAAATAAAATCTGTGGAAAAGTTCTTGAGAAAAACAAATATTTATATAATTTCGAAATAATAAATCGTATCACAGGTACCGTTCTTTTTGGCCTTGAAAAAAGGTAAAAAAAAACATGTGGAGGGAAAATTTAAAAACGATATCTATCAAGTTTAACGAAAATCGGCAGAGCAGTTTAGGATGTAGTCGAACAGAGAGACAGACAGACGGAATTTCGAGACCCACATTTTTCGTCTGCGCCATCGTCGCAATGTCAACTTTGATCAAAATCTCGAGTTCGATTTTTTTAGGAATGCATAACTTGCCTTATATAGTATCTATAAGTTTACGGTCTATAATTCAAAAACGAACATTTGGAAATTAAGATAAGTATAACAGACTGATTCTAAGCTTATAAAAAGGGTAAAAAACATGATACGAGTATATCAAAATTAAAAATTTAATTTTTTTGGACCTTTAAAAAAAAATTTTTTTTTTTTTTTAAGTTTGATAAACTTCTACATTCTACAACGACTTGTAATATATTGTTCTTGCATACATTAAAATTTGCTTAAAAATCACGTGGCATTCTCTTTTTAGCTCTAACTAAAAGATGAGTTTTATGCTCCTAAGCATTACTGTCTAATAACATACATTATTTAAAATTCAAAATAAAATTCAGATTTGAACATAAGAGCAAGCTTTTGCGACCTAGTCGTATACTAGATTTTGACTGTTCATGACGGCCATGTTGTATTATCTGATGCTGAAATTACAGGAGCCAATTGACAACGCCATGAGTTCGCTGACAGGATTCTGGAGGAGCTGGAAGCAGATCCAGCTTTTTTGATTATATGGATGTGAAGGACAGGTAGTTCTATCGAATTGCCCAAGAATGCCTACAAAGCTGATACCACAAAGGACATTCTGCACAATTTCAGAGGATTATAATTTGATGCTGAGGCAATATATTACATAGATATACTTTTTCTCTATTCTTTGGGATTTCCTTAAGCCGCAAAACCTATATCCATATGGGGCAACAATGGCGTACACATAACATTATATCATATCAGCAAAGTGTCTCGAAAGTGACATAGGTTCAAGTGTTGATAAGATAACAGACATCATTTTAATAGAAAAAAGAATGCTTATGTTCACATAACCAAGTTCTTAGAACACCAAAAATACTACTACACGCATTCACAATAATACTCCTTTCGTCAGCTCGAAAAGAAGTGAAAATTTACTTGCAGCACAGTTTGCTATTAATTTGACTTAACCAAACATTACCCCCAATTTATCAACCAATTGCATTACAACGTCCTTTCTTTCCAATATCACAATGATAAGCAACCAGCTTAAGAAATATTTTGATGAACGAAAGCTTTTGAATGACCGATGGCGGCGGCGGTGGTAGTGCTTTCGTAACAATAGGTCCAATTCAATCATTTCGGAAAAATAAGGTAATTTCACTATTTCAAAAGCATTTGGTAAAGATTAATTTCTCCTTGACTAGATAAGAAATTAACTTCCTGACCGTTCGAGTTCAATTAATAAAAGTTCGTTCGAGTTTAACCAATTAAGGCTAGTGTGCCGCAAGGCTCCGCTTGGCCTCTGACACTTTTTCTTATCTTCATAAATGATCTCTTGCTTAAAACTTCAAATAGGATCTCGACAGGATGCAGTTTACTGCTACGAAGCACACAAAACTGTCATCTTTCATTTATCACCCATGTCATCTCAAATGAATGTCACTTCCATCAACGATACTGAAAAGCTTTCCATTGTCGGTACTGACCATCTCTAATAAAAAGGGTTCCATTTTAACATTTTTGTGTTTTATTTTTATTGAAATAAATTTCCACGTAGATCATTTGAAAAATTAATCTCCTGGACTTATAATTGTAATTGGTACCTTGAAAATGTAAGTTTATAGCACCCTTCCGAGGGCAAACCATTTAGTAGGTTGTCATTAAGAGTTGAGATATAAATGAGAGTAAATATTGAGAGATAATTTTGTGTAAAACAATTTAATATGAAAAGATAACCTTGGAAAGAAAACGTCAACAAACCAATATCTTTTAATATTTCTCGAATTTTTGTTTGTATTCGAGACTGATTGTTTTTAATTTACGGAGCAACAACAAAAAAAAGACACATTTGAAGGACTTTAAAAAAAAACGTAATTTGCATTCTAAGATTAAAAAAAAGCGTCTATAATCATAATTAATCTATAAAATATAGTCTTCTATCATATCGTAAAGAAGACCTGGGCTCAATTGGATTAATAATATCTACATAGAATACAATGATGATATCAGTGGATCTTTCGTCTATCGACTTAAGGAAGATTGATTTTTGAACCTTAGACTTTCACTTTTTTGCGACTTATAGGTACTATAAGTCAAGTTATGCATTCGTAAAAAAAATCGGCTCCGCGAAATTAGGCCCAGGAAATTAGGCCCCAAAAGAAAAAATGAAATAAGGCCCCAAATTGGGGTAATTTTTTATAATGAAATTATGCCCCAATGAAATAAGGCCCCATCGAAATGAAAAAAGGCCCCAAAAATAAATGAAATAAGACCCCAGCTTATTTTTTTTATATTAAAGATGGTTTTCAACACGATCCTTATATTGAAAAGCATCAGTAAATAACAGAATAGCTGACAAAAATCGCGCGATTTTTGTCAGCTATTCTGTTACTTACTGATGCTTTTAAATATAAGGATCATGTTGAAAACCATCAGCGAGTAACAGAATAGCTGAAAATAATCGCGCGATTTTTTTCAGCTATTCTGTTACTTTTACATCACCTCGGTTTTACATTGAAACATGATTGCTGGGACCACACTAAGCGGTATTTTGCTAGCTCTGGATCCTCGATTAGCGGATTTTCTTAATACTTTTTGTGAAAACAATGTTGTTTTGGCAATTTTAAGTAAATTATGCAAAATGAAATAAGGCCCCAAATTGTTTTTCAAAATAAAACGAAATTAAGCCCCAAATTTAATGTTGGGGTCTTTTTTCATTGGGGCCTTATTTCATAATGAAATAAGGCCCCAAAAAAATGAAATAAGGCCCCAAAAAATGAAATAACACCCCAAAATTCAAGAATTTTCATTGTTGTTGTTTTGTATGCATTTTTTTGGGGCCTTATTTTATTTTTTTTTTTGGGGCTTAATTTCCTGGGGCCTAATTTCGCGGAGCCAAAAAATCGAACTCGAGATTTTGATCAAAGTTGACATTACGATGATAGCGAAGACGAAAAAAGTGGGTCTTACAATTCTGTCTGTCTCTGCGTTCGCCTGCAGTCTAAACGGCTGAGCCGATTTTATTCAAGTTTCAATATTATTGTGTATTCAAATTTTCAAAAAAAAAAAAAAATTTTTTGGATTTAAAAAAGAGAATTCAAAATTTTTTTTTGAAAACTCGAAAACTTCTTGGCAAGTTTTTTTCATGCCCAATTCGAAAGGTTTTAAAAACTTAACCAGTGAACCCATTAAATTTATACCACTGTACCAAATTTCATCATTCTACAGCAATCGGAAGTGCTCCATATAAATTAAACATTTTCACAGAAAGTGGGCGGATACCACGCCACGGAAAATTCAATATCTCAAAACCGGCTCAATATTTTTTTTTGTAAATTTAATTTTTATTCGAACAATAATAAAAACTTTAAATTGGCGTACCAAAAATTTTTCTTAAAAATGTTTTAAATTTTTTTTTATAAAAAAGCTTATTTTTTTTTAAGAAACCACTACAACGACCTATAATTTTTGTTTTCTCATAAATTCGTATTTGCATAGCATTCTGTTTTTGTCTCTTACTATTAACAGAGTTTAAGAAATAACTTTTATCCTTATGAACAGTTTTCTCTAATAACATTCATTTCAAAATTCCTAGTCGATATGAGCAAGCGACCCAGTCGTTAAAACCATTTTGCTTTAAAATCACAATAACTACGAACATGTAGGTCGTTACCTCTACCGATTTGCATAGGTAATGCTATAACAGTTTTTTTTCACCTATTTTCAAATAGTTCTGACATAACCAAGAGGAATGTTTTCATAGTAGGATAATGAGATAATTCACTAAAAACCAGGAATTAAGTTTAAGGTTGAACTTGAAGACCAAAAATCGAGCAATTATTATTCAACCTAAATCAGCACATTTAGTTGCACGAAATTTTCGAACTTTAGAATATTCGTTCGACAAAATACCATCAACTCGTGAACCTATAAACATGCACCTATATTGAAAAAAAAGAAGATTGTATGTCAAATAAAAAGACACTAATGTTTTTAAAACTTCTTTATACTATTTTTTGGACAACTTAGCGGCTACAATATTATGGAAAACATCATTCGACATATGTAATCGCAATTTGCCTACGGCAATATGTCGGTGTCGACTACAGCAGACTTAGCTCTCTAAAACTAATCCATTGGGTTGAGCATCTAAACTCCCAGTTGTCCAAAAACATACAGAACCAGTTTTAATTTGTCGGTTTTCTCAAAAACGGTAAAACTGATTTCGATCAAATTTAATCAAATGTTTCTAAAATGTTTAAGCAACATGTTAATTAAACATTTTTGTTTTTGAAGAATAAAAATTTTGAGGGACATTCTCGATTTTTTTGGAACTGGTCTCTATGCTTCCTCGATGTCGATAGTGACGTGGACTTCAGTACAGATATTATTTAAAATTTTATTCTTTTCGGAATGAGAAAGATTATCCTGAATAGGGAAAAATCTATCAAACCGAAAGAGAGGTTTGATTCGATCTGTAAAGTGGTTTTTAAGGTCAGAGAAGAAATTTTCTGATGATATAGAGCCAGCCCTTCTGAGGACTATCGAAATAAATTCAAAAAAGCTAGAAAGATCTGTAATTATCACATTCAAAGAACCAAATTTTTGCATGTCAAACAATTAAGGCAAAATATAATACAATGTTCCAAGAGGTAGGAAAAATGTACGAAATATTACTTCGTCTTGCTTGCAGCACAGTTTGCTGTTAATTCGACGCTGTCAAAAAATGTCATGACTCCTTCTTTACTTGAAAGCGTAAACGAATTTATGGGACAAATATTCTTTCGCACTCGTAAATTTTTTTTATATAATTCACACGCACACAAGAGTTTATTGAGATACCGTTATAATGTTTAACACAGCACGAACGATGGTAAAATTAGGGGGAAGAGAAAGGACGTGTCGATTAACATTGGTCATGAAACTTTCCGATTGTGCTCAAGAGATGGCAATGATTATATGATAGTTCTCTTTCCTATCACTTTTAACGCTCTGTTCTAGATTCTATTCGATAAATAAAGAGAAGATTTGGCTGCACTTACCCAAAGATGTGAATTATACTCCAGTTTTTGACGTATAAACGCCTTACAAATTGTAGCCAGATTAGAGGGAGTGAAAATTTTCTTATACCGATATAGAAATCCTAAGCAATTAGCTGCGTTTTTGGCAGTCTCCAGAATGTGGTCATTCCAAAAAAGATCATCGTTGTCACACATACCGAGTTCTAAGAGCTTTTCGGCTTCTTCGATGCAAGCTATATTCAAGAAAAATGGCATAAGGGGTACATTTTGCTTCAATGACAATAGACAGCATTGAGTTTTTTGTATACACCATTTTACAATGCTGTAAAGTTCTGAGTTCACAGCTGCAAGAGTACTGAAGGTACTCTAAAACAGGATTAAAAAAGGATAAAAACAAATCTCTTTGCTCGGATAGTATCCCTGACATTGTTCTGAAGTGGTGTTCTTCATCGCTGGCAAAACCACTCTTTGAGTTGATGGAAAACAGCATTTGTCCAGGCTGGCCATAAAAAAAGACGAAACTTCTTCCCCCTCTAACTATCTTCCGATTGCACTTACATCCCTTCTTTCCAAGGCCCTGAAAACGCTGATAAATTATCAGGTGAAGAATTATCTTGAAGAACGAAAACTTCGCAATGGCCGGCAGTATGGCTTTCGTACCAATAGGTCTACTGGTGATCTGATGGTTTAACTCACTGAACAGTGGCACAAATATTTATATCGTTTTGGAGAAAGTACGATTATTGCGCTTGATATTTCAAAAGCATTTGATAAAGTTTGACATCAAGCTCTCTTATCCAATATCCGTGCATTTGGTATTGATGAATCTCTCTTTTGTTAAATTAGAAACTACATATCGAAATGTACAATACAAGTTGTTTCGGACGGACTTAAGACTGAAATTAATAAAATAAATGCTGATGTGCCACAGGGCTCCGTTTTGTCTCCGACTCTTTTTCTGATGTTCATCAATGATCTATTGTCTGAGACTTATAATCCATTAAATTGTTTTGCAGACGACAATACTCTCAGCTTGTCATATTCTTTACCAGATTCGCAATCAGATGCTCCAATAACTCCTTCGAGTCTCTTAGATAGAATCCAAAAAAATATTTTAAAATGACAGGTGATAGAAGTATAACAGAAACATTTGAATCTCTCGAACACCGCCGCAAGATTTCTTGTCTTTCATTGTTTTTGCGTTATTTATATAAACAGTGTTCTAGTGAAACAGACAATATAATTCGGCTTCACAGAGTTCCCATCAGTTAAACCTTGAGCAAAACTTCGAACGTACTGCTAAACTCAGAGGTTCTTTCTTTAGTCGCACTTCACGAATGTGGATTGCTTTACCCGACTCAATATTTCCTTCTCATTATGATATTCATACATTCAAAACCAATGTGCATCGGTATCTCTTTTTAAATACTCTCCAACCTTCCTAAAACACCTCGCACAGGTTGTTAATCATTTTAAAGGTAGTTTAAATCCCTTTAGTGTGCGAAAAATAAAAAATAAAAAATTACAAAAGCCACTAAGATCAATACATTAGGAATTTAATGCTTCAAAAATGTTGACACCTTATATTGTTTTAGGCAAAAGTACAGTGAGTCAGACTTGGAATAAAAAACGTCCAAAAATGGAATGAAATGATATCGGTGGAATTACTGACAAGAAAAATAGTGCAATTTTGTTTTATGAGGATTAAGACGAAATACGTGGGGTAAATTTGTAAAACTGACGTATTAACTAAATGAACAGTTTATTTCCTAGTACTTGAAAGTAGGAAATATACTGTCCATTCCTGCTACTTGAGAACCCTAAGTAAGATTCTCACTAAGTTTGGTTTCATTGATTCGACGATTTCATATAGAATGTCTCATACTCTAGGTATTCAAAATGCAATTTGTAAATAATTTTTTTCACCAAAAAATTCAATCAAAATAATTTTGGAATCATTCTTATTTTTAATGTTTTATACAAAACTTACTTCTCACTGTTTTTATACAAAACCACATTCGTATGACGAAGACATATGAATCGTTTTTACCTACAAGACAAAAACGTCAAAATACCCATTCAATCGTAAAAATAAAAACAAATCTGCTTCTTCAATTAACAAACATAATTATTATCTCGGCGCTCTCTAGCCTCCCACGCTTCTTTTTGTTAGTTGGAAGGTGTATTTGTATTTTTGTCTTCTATTTTTTCATTAATTCTTATAATTTACAAAAGCAGTTATTAAGGCGCACTCGCTTGTCCCGTCACGAGACAAGGGATCAAATGAGTGAACAACCAACATTCAAGGCCAGTTGATTCGATCATGAGAAGCATAATATTATTTTCAAGACTAAAACAACATGCATCAAAGACATTAAGAAAAAAAAACTCAAGTTCAAGTTGAGGGCCAGAGACTTGAGTTGAGTACTTACCCTACCTACTTTTCAATATCATGAAGTTAAGCTTCACTCAATAATAAATTGAATAACGATTAAAATTTGGATATAATTTTAAATAATGATGAGTTGGTTGTTAGGAAATTTAGATTGCTTTGTTTTTGTTTTTGTTTTTTTTTTTAAAGAAGTTATAACAGCTTAATGCATTATGTCGCATTAACACGACTACTATAACTATAACAGATATAACAGATATTGGCTTATTAAGGGAAGCAATATTACACTTTGCATTCTCTGAAAAGGTGACAAGGGCACCTACATTTTACACGCTGAACAACAACAAACTTAGAGTGATGATAAAAAAAAGTTAGTAGAAATGAAGTAAAGATGGCGCTTTGTCGTGGGATAAGAACTGGCGGTTGAGTGAGTGGAGGAAATGATTTTTGGTTCATGAAGGTAGTCAAACTCTATGGATGCGTTATTTGATAACGAATGAATAGGGCTATACTCTCATCGTGCTTAACAGTGTTAGGCTAGGACCGCACTTGCGATTTTTTTGCCGTGCGATTATTTAATCGCGAAAAATAAAACACACTACTTTTTATGTGAGTGCACGCATTTGCTACAAATAAGTAGCGACAGAAAAATCGCTTGAAAAAATAGAACTTGTTTCATTTTTATAATCGCTACGATTTTTAAGTCGCATGTGTGTGCATTCACATTTAAGGCCATGTGTCTTACTTTTTGCGACTAAAAAATCGTGGATTAAAAATCGCAAGTGCGTGCATGCCAATTTCTCTTTGCGACTACGATTTTTAAGTCGTAGTAATTTAAATGGCAAGTGTGGGCATATCCATTTAAGTACATGTGTTTCATTTAAGTTTACGACAATCGCATCGCAAGAAAAATGAAACAAATTGCGACTTTTAAATCGTCATGATTTGTTGGTAGCAAGTGCGTTCATTCTCATTTAAATTCATGTGTTCTATTTTTGCGACTAAAAAATCGTGCGATTGAAATCGCAAGTGCGGTCCTAGCCTTAGTATGAAAAATCGCTTTAATTTATAAACTGTTACAAAAAGTGCAAAAGCAGAAAGTTTTACAGATATCTTGACTAAAGCAAAAGTACTCGTACCTACATTGCATACTTTTGCACAAAAAAAATGGATTATGTAGTTAGGCCTTAAATTGGGAAGTTTAATTTATTTCCGGTGCCATTTTTTTTATTGTAGTCTGGCAGTTTAGCCCTGTGGCCCAATTGGCGCTGAAGTGCGCCATTTTGATACCATAACTCGTATTTGAACCTGTGGATGGAATTGATATGGGGAATAGTGGAAATTCTCACAAATCAAATGGAGGGTACGGTACAGAAGTTCTTCCTAGAGCCATTTCGTCGCATTGAGAAAAGGGATCAAGTCTTTGATCTTCATTTCCGAAAGTTAGTCAATGTCGTCAAAAATGCCCTTCCTAATGTTTGTGCTCTAAATTTGGTTAGAGCAGGGCATTTGCAGAGGGAATGGAAGGCTGTTTCCTTTTCCCGATGGTCCCCACAGCTATGACAATAAGTGTTGTGCGTACTGCCTAGCTTCGCTAAATGCTCTCCTATTGGCCAGTGTCCGCTACAGGTGGCTACGATCCTGGCTATGTCTTGCCTGGGTCTGCATATCATAGTAAGTCTTCGGGAATTATTAAAGGTCGTCCAAATCTTTCTAGATATAATGCAGTTGGTAAAACAGCTTGAGGTTTGATTCGTTAAGAAAAATTGAGAGTATATTGCCCTTCATAACTCCGAGCTGAATGTTGACTCTTTCCGCAAGTGAGTTATGAAAGGCTGATCTTTACATGCCTAGCTCGTCCGCCTGTTCATTCCCATCAATGCCAAAATGACCTGAAACCCAGATAAGGTCTCGAACTCGAGACCTTACGTAGACAGTCCAACGCACTAACCATTATGGCAAGGAATACTAAAATCGATATACTAGATAGCTTTTAATCCAGCTTAACATCTGACGATGAAAACCTAAAATTTTAAGCTTTAACAAAAGTTGTGGATAGAGAAAACAAAAAACTAAACACTCAAGGCTAATGCCATTAAGTGGCACACGGATGTTTCGAGAACGACAGAAGGGACTGGCAAAGGAATTTATACGCCATCACGTCTAGGCCGTGGTTACGGCCAACGCTAGTAAGCTAGTGCGCTAGTCCGCGCTAGTAAGCTAGTAAATCTAATGTTTGGATAATCAATAACGTGGTCATAGATTACGCTAGTAGCTTTAACGCTAGTAAAAGAGAGCGCGCTAGTCCACGCTAGTAGGCTAGTAAATCAAAACTCATTTGATTTTCAAGCTTACTAGCGCGAAGAGTATTTTAATTTTTCTAGTGATGAACATCCAATTATTGATAAGTAAAGTAAAAAAAAGAAATTCTTGTGCGGTGAAGGGTCAAAAAACTACAAAAAATAGAAAAACTATAAAAAAAAGCATGGAACAAAGTCGGATTAATAATAACAAATACAAGTTATTTATTCATATTTTCATTTTTTTTTAATTTTTAACAAAGGCATGAAAAACATAATATTAGATTCTGCAATCAGTTTTTGTATTAATTGTTTAAATAAAAATATTCTATATCTATAAATATTGCGAGTATTATTTGCTGCGAAGCTGTAATTTTTAGCAGAAGTTGTAGTAGGTATACACGCAGAAACATTTGCCTTAACAGAGTTTGATTTTTGCTTGGTTAAAAAAAAATTGGTTAAAAACTGCTAAGCCTCGTTAATAAATACATAAGTATTCGTTGCTAATAATAGCAGAGATAAAACGATTAAATAAAAACGATTAATTAAAGCAGAGTAAACGTTTAATATCTGCCAAGTATATTGATTGAAATTAGCCTATCTACTTGGGTTTAAAGCTTGTTAAATTTCAACGAGTATCTTGACTGAAAATAAGCAAGCAAGTTGCTGTTTATAACTGAGTCGTTGGTTATTAGTAATCATTTTACTCATGTAAATTTGACGAACATCATGCATTGCTAAACTCTCACAAGTAATCTGTTGTAAACAAACAACTAACCTCGTTTAAATATACTCAACTACTTGGCTGTTTTCTTCAGAGTTACTCAGGGAAAATTGTACTAAGTTACGTGTGATTATTTCTCTCAAGTAATCTGCTGTAAACAAACAACTAAACTTGTTTAAATATACTCAACTACTTGGATGTTTTTATCAGAGTTACTCAGGGAAAATAGTACTAAGTTACGTGTGATGATTTCTCCCAAGTAATCTGTTGTTAACAAACAACTAAACTCATTTAAAAATACTCAACTACTTGGATGTTTTTGTCAGAGTTACTCAGGAAAATCGTACTAAGTTCCGTGTGATGATTTCTCCCAAGTAATCTGTTGTTAACAAACAACTAAACTCATTTAAAAATACTGAACTACTTGGCTGTTTTTGTCAGAGTTACTCAGGAAAATCGTACTAAGTTCCGTGTGATGATTTCTCCCAAGTAATCTGTTGCTAACAAACAACTAAACTCATTTAAAAATACTCAACTACTTGGCTGTTTTTGTCAGAGTTCCTCAGGAAAATCGTACTAAGTTCCGTGTGATGATTTCTCCCAAGTAATCTGTTGTAAACAAACTACTAAACTCATTTAAAAATACTCAACTACTTGGCTGTTTTTATCAGAGTTACTCAGGAAAATCGTACTAAGTTCCGTGTGATGATTTCTCCCAAGTAATCTGTTGTAAACAAACTACTAAACTCATTTAAAAATACTGAACTACTTGGCTGTTTTTGTCAGAGTTACTCAGGAAAATCGTACTAAGTTCCTTGTGATGATTTCTCCCAAGTAATCTGTTGTTAACAAACAACTAAACTCATTTAAAAATACTCAACTACTTGGCTGTTTTTGTCAGAGTTACTCAGGAAAATCGTACTAAGTTACGTGTGATGATTTCTCCCAAGTAATCTGTTGTTAACAAACAACTAAACTCATTTAAAAATACTCAACTACTTGGCTGTTTTTGTCAGAGTTACTCAGGAAAATCGTACTAAGTTCCGTGTGATGATTTCTCCCAAGTAATCTGTTGTAAACAAACTACTAAACTCATTTAAAAATACTGAACTACTTGGCTGTTTTTGTCAGAGTTACTCAGGAAAATCGTACTAAGTTCCTTGTGATGATTTCTCCCAAGTAATCTGTTGTTAACAAACAACTAAACTCATTTAAAAATACTCAACTACTTGGCTGTTTTTGTAAGAGTTACTCAGGAAAATCGTACTAAGTTACGTGTGATGATTTCTCTCAAGTATAATCTGTTGTAAACAAACAACTAAACTCATTTAAAAATACTCAACTACTTGGCTGTTTTTGTAAGAGTTACTCAAGAAAATCGTACTTAGTTACGTGTGATGATTTCTCCCAAGTAATCTGTTGTTAACAAACAACTAAACTCATTTAAAAATACTCAACTACTTGGCTGTTTTTGTCAGAGTTACTCAGGAAAATCGTACTAAGTTACGTTTGATGATTTCTCCCAAGTAATCTGTTGTAAACAAACTACTAAACTCATTTAAAAATACTGAACTACTTGGCTGTTTTTGTCAGAGTTACTCAGGAAAATCGTACTAAGTTCCTTGTGATGATTTCTCCCAAGTAATCTGTTGTTAACAAACAACTAAACTCATTTAAAAATACTCAACTACTTGGCTGTTTTTGTAAGAGTTACTCAGGAAAATCGTACTAAGTTACGTGTGATGATTTCTCTCAAGTATAATCTGTTGTAAACAAACAACTAAACTCATTTGAAAATACTCAACTACTTGGCTGTTTTTGTAAGAGTTACTCAGGAAAATCGTACTAAGTTACGTGTGATGATTTCTCCCAAGTAATCTGTTGTTAACAAACAACTAAACTCATTTAAAAATACTCAACTACTTGACTGTTTTTGTCAGAGTTACTCAGGAAAATCGTACTAAGTTCCGTGTGATGATTTCTCCCAAGTAATCTGTTGCTAACAAACAACTAAACTCATTTAAAAATACTCAACTACTTGGCTGTTTTTGTAAGAGTTACTCAGGAAAATCGTACTAAGTTACGTGTGATGATTTCTCCCAAGTATAATCTGTTGTAAACAAACAACTAAACTCATTTAAAAATACTCAACTACTTGGCTGTTTTTGTAAGAGTTACTCAGGAAAATCGTACTAAGTTACGTGTGATGATTTCTCCCAAGTAATCTGTTGTTAACAAACAACTAAACTCATTTAAAAATACTCAACTACTTGGCTGTTTTTGTCAGAGTTACTCAGGAAAATCGTACTAAGTTACGTGTGATGATTTCTCTCAAGTATAATCTGTTGTAAACAAACAACTAAACTCATTTGAAAATACTCAACTACTTGGCTGTTTTTGTAAGAGTTACTCAGGAAAATCGTACTAAGTTACGTGTGATGATTTCTCCCAAGTAATCTGTTGTTAACAAACAACTAAACTCATTTAAAAATACTCAACTACTTGGCTGTTTTTGTCAGAGTTACTCAGGAAAATCGTACTAAGTTACGTGTGATGATTTCTCTCAAGTATAATCTGTTGTAAACAAACAACTAAACTCATTTGAAAATACTCAACTACTTGGCTGTTTTTGTAAGAGTTACTCAGGAAAATCGTACTAAGTTACGTGTGATGATTTCTCCCAAGTAATCTGTTGTTAACAAACAACTAAACTCATTTAAAAATACTCAACTACTTGACTGTTTTTGTCAGAGTTACTCAGGAAAATCGTACTAAGTTCCGTGTGATGATTTCTCCCAAGTAATCTGTTGCTAACAAACAACTAAACTCATTTAAAAATACTCAACTACTTGGCTGTTTTTGTAAGAGTTACTCAGGAAAATCGTACTAAGTTCCTTGTGATGATTTCTCCCAAGTAATCTGTTGTTAACAAACAACTAAACTCATTTAAAAATACTCAACTACTTGGCTGTTTTTGTCAGAGTTACTCAGGAAAATCGTACTAAGTTACGTGTGATGATTTCTCCCAAGTAATCTGTTGTTAACAAACAACTAAACTCATTTAAAAATACTCAACTACTTGGCTGTTTTTGTCAGAGTTACTCAGGAAAATCGTACTAAGTTACGTGTGATGATTTCTCTCAAGTATAATCTGTTGTAAACAAACAACTAAACTCATTTGAAAATACTCAACTACTTGGCTGTTTTTGTAAGAGTTACTCAGGAAAATCGTACTAAGTTACGTGTGATGATTTCTCCCAAGTAATCTGTTGTTAACAAACAACTAAACTCATTTAAAAATACTCAACTACTTGACTGTTTTTGTCAGAGTTACTCAGGAAAATCGTACTAAGTTCCGTGTGATGATTTCTCCCAAGTAATCTGTTGCTAACAAACAACTAAACTTATTTAAAAATACTCAACTACTTGGCTGTTTTTGTAAGAGTTACTCAGGAAAATCGTACTAAGTTCCTTGTGATGATTTCTCCCAAGTAATCTGTTGTTAACAAACAACTAAACTCATTTAAAAATACTCAACTACTTGGCTGTTTTTGTCAGAGTTACTCAGGAAAATCGTACTAAGTTACGTGTGATGATTTCTCCCAAGTAATCTGTTGTTAACAAACAACTAAACTCATTTAAAAATACTCAACTACTTGGCTGTTTTTGTCAGAGTTACTCAGGAAAATCGTACTAAGTTACGTTTGATGATTTCTCCCAAGTAATCTGTTGTAAACAAACAACTTAACTCGTTTAAATATACACAACTACTTG
This sequence comes from Chrysotoxum bicinctum, assembly GCA_911387755.1. NCBI lineage: Eukaryota > Metazoa > Arthropoda > Insecta > Diptera > Syrphidae > Chrysotoxum > Chrysotoxum bicinctum. Next base: position 92,042,985 of record OU426989.1, on the reverse strand, counting down.
GTTGTTATTCAGGAAAATCATAAATCATATCAACGCAGATTCTTGTAGAACTCAACAAATGAAAATTAAAATATTAAGAGCAAAAAATCAAAATTTTGCACAGATTTCGAGATATTTAGCCTAGACAATAATTTCGTTGGTATTGAATTTCAGAAAAAAACATGTTTTTTTTTTGAAAACTCGTTTTTCTCAAATTTTTAAAGCAGATTCTTGTAGAACTCAACAAATGAAAATTAAAATATTAAGAGCAAAAAATCAAAATTTTGCACAGATTTCGAGATATTTAGCCTAGACAATAATTTCGTTGGTATTGAATTTCAGAAAAAACATGGTTTTTCTTCAAAACTCGTTTTTCTCAAATTTTTAAAGCAGATTCTTGTAGAACTCAACAAATGAAAATTAAAATATTAAGAGCAAAAAATCAAAATTTTGCACAGATTTCGAGATATTTAGCCTAGACAATAATTTCGTTGGTATTGAATTTCAGAAACAAACATGGTTTTTTTTTTTGAAAACTCGTTTTTCTCAAATTTTTAAAGCAGATTCTTGTAGAACTCAACAAATGAAAATTAAAATATTAAGAGCAAAAAATCAAAATTTTGCACAGATTTCGAGATATTTAGCCTAGACAATAATTTCGTTGGTATTGAATTTCAGAAAAAAACATGTTTTTTTTTTTTGAAAACTCGTTTTTCTCAAATTTTTAAAGCAGATTCTTGTAGAACTCAACAAATGAAAATTAAAATATTAAGAGCAAAAAATCAAAATTTTGCACAGATTTCGAGATATTTAGCCTAGACAATAATTTCGTTGGTATTGAATTTCAGAAAAAACATGGTTTTTCTTCAAAACTCGTTTTTCTCAAATTTTTAAAGCAGATTCTTGTAGAACTCAACAAATGAAAATTAAAATATTAAGAGCAAAAAATCAAAATTTTGCACAGATTTCGAGATATTTAGCCTAGACAATAATTTCGTTGGTATTGAATTTCAGAAACAAACATGGTTTTTTTTTTTGAAAACTCGTTTTTCTCAAATTTTTAAAGCAGATTCTTGTAGAACTCAACAAATGAAAATTAAAATATTAAGAGCAAAAAATCAAAATTTTGCACAGATTTCGAGATATTTAGCCTAGACAATAATTTCGTTGGTATTGAATTTCAGAAAAAAACATGTTTTTTTTTTTTGAAAACTCGTTTTTCTCAAATTTTTAAAGCAGATTCTTGTAGAACTCAACAAATGAAAATTAAAATATTAAGAGCAAAAAATCAAAATTTTGCACAGATTTCGAGATATTTAGCCTAGACAATAATTTCGTTGGTATTGAATTTCAGAAAAAACATGGTTTTTCTTCAAAACTCGTTTTTCTCAAATTTTTAAAGCAGATTCTTGTAGAACTCAACAAATGAAAATTAAAATATTAAGAGCAAAAAATCAAAATTTTGCACAGATTTCGAGATATTTAGCCTAGACAATAATTTCGTTGGTATTGAATTTCAGAAACAAACATGGTTTTTTTTTTTGAAAACTCGTTTTTCTCAAATTTTTAAAGCAGATTCTTGTAGAACTCAACAAATGAAAATTAAAATATTAAGAGCAAAAAATCAAAATTTTGCACAGATTTCGAGATATTTAGCCTAGACAATAATTTCGTTGGTATTGAATTTCAGAAAAAAACATGTTTTTTTTTTTTGAAAACTCGTTTTTCTCAAATTTTTAAAGCAGATTCTTGTAGAACTCAACAAATGAAAATTAAAATATTAAGAGCAAAAAATCAAAATTTTGCACAGATTTCGAGATATTTAGCCTAGACAATAATTTCGTTGGTATTGAATTTCAGAAAAAACATGGTTTTTCTTCAAAACTCGTTTTTCTCAAATTTTTAAAGCAGATTCTTGTAGAACTCAACAAATGAAAATTAAAATAGACAATAATTTCGTTGGTATTGAATTTCAGAAACAAACATGGTTTTTTTTTTTGAAAACTCGTTTTTCTCAAATTTTTAAAGCAGATTCTTGTAGAACTCAACAAATGAAAATTAAAATATTAAGAGCAAAAAATCAAAATTTTGCACAGATTTCGAGATATTTAGCCTAGACAATAATTTCGTTGGTATTGAATTTCAGAAAAAAACATGTTTTTTTTTTTTGAAAACTCGTTTTTCTCAAATTTTTAAAGCAGATTCTTGTAGAACTCAACAAATGAAAATTAAAATATTAAGAGCAAAAAATCAAAATTTTGCACAGATTTCGAGATATTTAGCCTAGACAATAATTTCGTTGGTATTGAATTTCAGAAAAAACATGGTTTTTCTTCAAAACTCGTTTTTCTCAAATTTTTAAAGCAGATTCTTGTAGAACTCAACAAATGAAAATTAAAATAGACAATAATTTCGTTGGTATTGAATTTCAGAAACAAACATGGTTTTTTTTTTTGAAAACTCGTTTTTCTCAAATTTTTAAAGCAGATTCTTGTAGAACTCAACAAATGAAAATTAAAATATTAAGAGCAAAAAATCAAAATTTTGCACAGATTTTGAGATATTTAGCTTTAAAAATAATATTTTCCATACAAAACTGTGCATATTTACTTAGGTGATATTAACAGTCCACTTGGTTAATTTCAACAGACATACTCTGTTATATTTGTAGCGTCGAAATCTAAACCTGTAAATTTCAACTCCGCAGATATCAGCAATCAACTTATCTAATTTTAACAAACACACTCTGTTACTTTCTTAGAACTCGGCTGATTTTAAAAGTCAACTCGGCTAATTTGAACAGACACACTCTATTGTTTTCTTTCAGATTTGAACGCACACAAATATACTTTTTAGAGCAATTCACTTGAACCATTCCTATCAGTGTTACCGCAATGTTTTCCAATTAATATTTTTATTTAAAAAAAATATTAATTTAAAGACATCTGTGTAAAAAGCAATTTTACTTCGTTTCTATTATTAATGGTACTGAATTTTATCATTTCCGTTTTGAATGTATTGAACAACACATTTAAATACTGTGAGATAAATAAAAAGAATATGGAAAATAAGGAAAAATTGGGTTGTACAATATGTAAATAAGTATTATTATTTTAAATTTTTCATTATAAATACCTATGTCAAATAACACCATATCCCAGTAAATAATGTCATTAAATAGAAACTTATTTTTCAAACATAATTTTATTAGGAATACATTTTATGTTCATGTAAAAACAGATCTAATCTTAGAATTTAAGACATTCATTTATATAGATACATAGATGTAATGGACAATATGTGGCAACACTGATTTCGCATCAACAACCAGTTTTGTTCTTTAGAGTTACACATACTATCACAAATTATGATGCCAGATGTAGTCGCGCGTCGCTACGCTATCCTTTTCTTGCAGAGGAAGCGTCATATTCGTTTCAGTTTCAGTGTTCAGTTTAGTTTTGTTTGAATAGTGCAGTGGTTTGGTTCGTGTTCGGTTGCTGTCGTCTCGTGTTCGCTTTGGCTTGCAAGTTTAAGTTAAACAAAAAGTGTTTTTGGAAAATATTTTGGTAAGTAAATACTTATAATATAATCAATTTAAAAAAATTTATGAGTAGCTAGTAAACAAAATTGGCTTTGTTAAACTAATATTTAAACTAGAAGATAGAAAAAAATCGTTTCCCTATAAAAAGCCATTTTATATATATGTATGTAAAATAAATGGACTCCATTGCCGTAATGAATATATACAACGATTAGTGAAATGATAATTATGTAATGAACTTTATATAATTAACCATACGTTCTATGAACTCAATATTTATGTTAACTTTAAATAATGAACTATTCTGGTACCTACAAAATAAAACAGCAATTATTTTTAATTACATACATAATTGTTCATTCCACTCAAATATTAAAGTCGTCTATAAAATTGATTATTGACGCCGCGACAATTAATTTTTGCTGGCGGGCGTGGTATCCAATTTTGTTCTCTTTGGCTTACAAGTTAAGATAGTTTTTTGAAGCAAGGGAAATTTTCTAAATATTTGAAACTAATGCTGTTCTTTGTTTTTTATAACATATTTCACAGATCATGGATGAAGAAGTGTGCAACCTGCTAAAGGAGTGGGGGCTCGAAAATTACATTTGTGCTTTCCAAGGTATGTACTCGTACGTTTTTTTATACATCACAATTCTAAATATCATATCGATACCTAGTTATTTTTTTGTGCATTTTATTGGACAAAACAAATTTAAAAATGTCGCTTAATACATTCTTTCGGGAACCAAATCTGTTTCGTCCAATAAAATACACAAGAAAATAACTAAATGAGACGTTTTTTTCGTTTCCTGAAAATGTCGCTTAATAAATTCTTACGGGAAGGTATCGATATTATATGGAGGGCTCACTGCTGTACCAAACCAAGTAATTTAAAAAAAAATCCAAAACCAACACCAAAATTTCTGCAAAATTGACCTCTATTTAGAGCTGTAATGAACATACATAGCTCTAAATAGAGGTCAATTTCGCGGCAATCCTGGCGTTAGTTTGGATTTCTTTAAAATGACTTGGTTCGGTACAGCTGTGAGCCCTCCATATATAAGCTAAAGTTAATTTGACTATCTATTCTAAGTGTTAAAAAGATCATATTTTTATATTTACTGTTCATTATTTACTTCCTAAAATATTGTACGTAGATACAATAAAAAAATGAGAAATAATCATTTTTGCCACAACTTTCAAAAATTTGATTAAAAATTTCGTAGACAACTTACATTGTTTGCTTAATGTAATAGTTAGATACTAAATTTAGCTTTTGTCCAGTATATATGTATAGCTGCAATTTATTACGTTCTTTTTAATGTACATTATCTTTTTTTGGCAGTTTCGGCAAACAAAAAGTTTTCTTTGACAAAATGTGTGTTTCTGTGTTTTCAAAATCTCTTAAAACTGCTTAAGAATATAGAAATTAAATTTAATGTAAAACACATTTCATTTACTTGCTGTAGACAATGTCATAACTTCAATGTCTCTGCCGTTACTAGGTGCTACAGAGATAAGGGAGTTGCTCCCAGTCATAGGACATCGTGTGATTTTTACCAGAAACTTAGAAGAGTGGAGAAAAGCAATGCATCCTAATGCTGTTAACCCTCTGGTTAGTTATAATTATTCAATCAAACCTTAATGTTTTCCTTTTGTTATGGTAGAAATTAAAGTATGAATATCCTACAGACATTCGATTCTCAAGAAATAAGTGTTGGTAGCTCTCAAAACCCGAGCGAAATAAGTTTTGCACTATGTGACTTTCTCCCTGAATATCACGATGGTGGCGGTATTCAATTACTAGATTCAACTGTTGCATCACCAGTTACTACTAAGCAAAATCTATCAAACGAAGTCATAGAAGTAAGTACCCACAAATTTGTTTCAGATAGACACCGATTATTTCGAGGCTGTAGCGCCATTTTATAGTAGTTTCAAATTGTTTAGCCTAGCTTATAAATCAATTTAGTGATTTGAAAATCGAAGTGAAGCATCAATTAATCTCGCTTAAATCTTTGGTTTAGATAAAACCATTGAATTGTTTTTCGTTCTAAACAAATTTGATCATCCTTGTCACAAAAATAATTGTACTTATTTTTATTATATTTTCCACGTCTTTGAAAAACGGAAATTTTAAACGAAAATTTCACTCAATTTTGATGTAAACTAAGCTTTAACATTTACAGTAATAAGATCAAAATTTTCGTCTTTCATTTAAAGTATTGTTTATAATACACAATGCTGATATTTGGTTCTGTTGATCAGCAGAAACGAAACTATAATAAATTACTATAATTTGGGCGGTTAGAGCCTAATGTGACCGCCTTATGGTTTGAGAGCTAGACACATTGACAATTTAGATAACATGTTTTGCTATTTATTTATAAATATACATATGTATACATATATACATATATATACATATATATACATATATGCGAGTATATTATATATAATTAAAAAATATTTTTAAAAAGACCCCTTTCAGCTTACATCATTTTGTACTTCAAAATTTTGTAAATGATAGAATGCTCCCAGCTAGTTTAAATAGGTACATATTTAGAAACTAATATGTCTTCGTATTGATTGTTGCCAAATTCAAATGGTTTTTAAAAAAGACAAATTAAAGTAATATTCTGGTTTGGTAGAACTAAGTAAAACTTCGTATCTATAAATACATATAAAGTTCGCAAAATAAAAATGGTTAATAAAATAAAATGCAGGACTGGAACTTGCTCTTATATAAAAGACTACGAATTTGAAAAATGAAAAACTGTTCATAAGTATAAAATTCATTTTTTAAATGACTAAAACTAATCTCTTCGTAGTTGGTGCTAAAAACGGGATGCCATGTGATTCAAGCAAATATTAGTTCATGCAGGAACAAAAATTATAAGTCGTTGTAGTTGTCTCTTAAAAAAATAAGCTTTTATATACAAAATTTAAAACATTTTAAAGAAAAAAATTTGCTACGCCAATTTAAAGTTTTTATTATTGTTCGAATAAAAATTAAATTTACAAAAAGATATTGAGCACGCGTGGGCTACTATGGTAGACCATTTAAAATCTAAAAAATCATTTTTAGGTTAATAAAGATTTAAATGAAAAACAAATATTTAAAAATTATATTCACTTACTGTCTTAAACATTTAATAGTTTTAATTCATAAATATTAGTAAGGAACTTGAAATTAAAAAAAAAAATACTTTTTCAGTCCAAAAAAAATTAAATAAATAAATTAACTGCTAATTTCTAAAGACAAAGACGATGCATGTACTCCAGTGTTAAACGCAATGTTTTTTAAACTTTTTAGAAGCTTCTATTTAAAAAAAATCATTAAAATACGTTATGCCGATAATGAAAAATTCAAAATTCGAAAAAATGGTTATATGGTAGGTACAGTCAGTAATATCTTGATTTCAATTTTTTTTTATTAAATTATAGATTGTAAAAATGAATCAAAAGAAAAAAATATTAGCAAAATTCTCGGAACCGTTTTCGAGAAATATACGATTTTCGAAAATCATTTTTTAACATTTGTATGGAAGGTACTGTTACCAAAAATAACCATTTTTTAAATTTTTTTTTTTCAACCATTATCTAGCTTTAACTAAATGAAATTTTTTAATGTTTTTTTTTTAATTCTGTGGGATAGTTTTTGAGAAAAAAAATATTATTAAAATTTCGACAAAAATCGTATGGCAGGTATACCGTTATTTTTGATATTAAAAAAAATCCAAGTTTTTTTTTCTGAAAACTCCATGGCGCAAAATTTTAAACATCTTACTATTAGGGAATTAGTATGATACTACTTAACAATTTGCTAACGTTTTAGTAGATTACTAGTTCTTTCATAATCTTAAACAATTTCTAAATAGTATCGTGCTAAGGCTATTTTCCAATAAATTGCTTCTAAACACACCTAAAGTAATGACAGATTCTACAAACAACTAAGTAAACAGACCTGTTTTGATGTTTTGATAGGTATTCGATGGTTTTAACTTTAATAAAAGGGTAGAGAAAGTAATGATGCTATATTCGATTAAAATGTGCAAAACCGTCATTTATATCTATTTTCATACTAAAACAGCTTTAACATCGTACAAACTCAACTAAAATTTTGCATAAATATCTTTAAAACGTGTGAACGATTATTTTTTGAAATAACATGTTTCTTAAATCTATACTACTTCATATTTAAAATTGGCATCCCAAATTTTGTTCTCGAAAAAATTTATATAAAAAATTACTTTGATAATAAAACGATTTTTAAACTTTGTTTGCATAAATTTATACTTCTCCGGAAATCATGTTTTATATTTATAAAATATATTTTAAATTCCAAAGTACTCTTATATAAGAGCAAGTTCGTGCGATTTGATCGTGCATTTTATTTTGTTTAATTTTGACTAAAAATTAATTTTTTACAAAAAGAGCTTTGAACAAAAAAATTAATTAAAAAAAAATATGATTAACAATTAAAAAAAAAGATTAGAATAACACTATTAATTACACTGCCCTTTGCTTTTAATTAATATACATATTTATTTTTCTATTGTAAGTAAGATATTATAAAACCTTTTTTTTTTGTTTCGAAACAACCTATAAGCTCATATCTTTTCTTGTGTATACAATCGGTGTATGCATTTACTGGACGACAAAATAGTTTTATGAATTTGAAATACAATAATTGTATTTGAAAATAGGCTATTTAATTCGTAATTAACCAAAGCTAACAAAGAAACAAAAGCAGATTTTTCTAATTCATAATGCAATATTTTCATTTTAGGATCTTCGTAAACTTCTTGAAAGTTCTTTAGATGGGAAAGGTATCTTATCAATAGATACAAATAAACCACTTGAAAATAAAGCTAGACTTAGATTGGTGCGGATTATATGCACATATATTCTTAAAACAAACCCGGAGCGCAATATTACAGCCCAAATTTATGGAAAGTGGGCAAATGAAATTGTACATTTGTTCCCTTCTGAAAATAGATCTGTTTATTTTTACAACAAAATTGTGGAATCAAGTCGTGGGATAATTAACCGTTTGGCAGGCAAGTTGCCAGACCACGTTCATAATCTAAAAAGAAAATATCGTGAAACAGGTATAATTACCAAACGCCAGCGTTCTTTGTCATTATCACCCACCTCTAGTCCGAAATCGACCAAACGCCTAGCAACAGCGTTGAAAATTGGAGAACAGGAAGAACTGTCAGATTCAAATCTGGAATGGCTTCGAAATTCTAGCCATCCTTGGGACAAGACGGAGGAAAAATGGGAGAAAACCACTTGTGCTCGGCTTCATCTTTTAAAGGACTTAAGCATATCACAGTATTTTGATGAGTACCCGGCTCTCAAAAATGTATTAGGATATAAACTGGTAATAAATATTTTACAACCATACATATGCTTTACGAAATATACATCTCAATTCTAATCGTACTTGTTCTTTCCTAATATTTTCTAATACATGTTTTATTGAATTTTAAATAGCTTGAAAAGGACTTCAACAGTTTATACAGGGAAAACTGCATGGGCTTATGTGAACATTTCCCCAAAGTCAAACAGGATTTATACACCATTGCAAGGAAGAAACTGAGCGGTAAAGACAGCTCTATCGCGGAAATATTATTATTAGAGAACTGTGAGTATTTAAAAAACTTATATTTGTAAGAGGTCATAATTGAAAAATAATACATGAAACGTCAATATACATGCATTTATTTTAATTCCATTGCTATTAACAATTTCAAATATACCATTAAGGAATCCATATTGGTGGTTCCTATTATTTTATTTTTGTTGAATAGCGGCATGAAGTTATGCATTATCCTTCAACCATTCATTCTCATAGTTGGTATGGCATAACCATTACCTTCTGAAAACTAGCAAACAAATGTTTAGTCAGAAATAAGTAATTTTTAAGTTGTCTAAGGGTGCTGATTTTAAATGTTTAATGGATACTGCTCATTTAATATTTATGATACATGAAAGTTTGGTATCACTTCAATTTAAAGTATTTAATAATATACATCTCGACTGAAAAGGTAAAGTATCTTAAGTCGACTTAAGATATTTCGCGTTTTTTCGTTGATCCTTAGTGCCATTCTAAAAGTCTACAGTTATGTGTTATCGGCTTCCTTCTATCTCACTCCTGTGCTTTTTTTATAGACAAAACCAACCTCATCTTATGTTCAAAAGACACATCTCTATACGCGGTAAAATATCTTAAGTCCACATAAGGTTGTGTGTTCTGCTTAATTTTAAAACCTAAAATAGACTTAAGATTATATTGGCTTAAGACTTTTTTATTATTGTGAAATCGTAAATCATATTAAGTTGACTTAAGATATTTTCGCGCGTGCAAACAGGAGTCATACTTAAGTCGACATAAGATAAAATCCTTAAAAAAATTCCAAAAAAGTGTGAAAACGCAAATCATCTTATGTGAACATAAGATGAATTTTCAAATTTAAAACTGAAATTTTTCGCTCCCTAAGTAGTCATAGAATATTTTACCGTTTGCAAACCTAAAACAATTTCCGTAATAACAAGGACTTAAGATATTTTTAAGCGTATTTTGTTTCTAGATGGCCTTTTGTGCGACCGTTTTTCTTATTTTTTCATTTAGTGTTTCAGACAGTTTTGTTTCATACGCGATTGAAAAATTATTACAAATGAAACACATACGTATACAACAAAAAAAGAGTTGAATTGCACGAATTTGGAATTAAAAATACATTTTATAAAAATAAGACATGGATTTAATGAAATAAAAATGTTCACATGTATGAAATTGCCATCTGATTTTCAGAAAACTAATAATTTATTCACACAAAGCCCAAAAATAGTTTTATTATTAAAAGAATTTTCATGCTAGAAATTTCTTCAAAGCTTTTCAAGAAAACAATTTGGGATACTAATTTTAAGTAATTACGTAGTAGTATTGGCGAATAGTTCTAAAAAGACTGGCGCGAAATGTCAAACAACATACATATTATTTTTAATTTCTTTGTATGATACTACTTAACAATTTGCTAACTTTAAAGCAGTTTACGAACTCATTCTTAGTTTAAAACATTTTCCAACTAGTATCGTACTAAAGGAATTCTTAATAAATTGCTTCTGAACACACCGAAAACATTGACAGTTCGTGCAAAAAACTAAGTAAACAAACCTTTTGTGGCGTTTCTAAAAGCACGATATTCTTACGATGATTTTAACTTTAATATAGATATAGTATGATGCTATATTCGAATAAAATTTGCTAAATCGTTGATTTAACTTAGTTTCATATTAAATCAGCTTTAACGTCGGTCGTACTAATTCAATTAAAATTTTGTGCCATTGATTTTGGGAAATAATTTAAAAAAATAATCGTTTCACTTTTTTTGAAGATATTGATTTTTCAAAAACCAAATTAAATTTTTTTTTCAAAAGATCCAAAAAATATTTTTGCGAATGTTCTTATATAAAATACTATTTTAAGCTTCGGAGGTTCCTGCTAAAAAAATGGTTTAAATCGTTAGAACCGTTAATGAGAAAGTCGAAAATAAAAAGAAAAAGGTTGTGTGTACTGACGTACGCGCGGTAGAAGTAAAACTTCCTTACATGTCGCTGTCTTTGACTGATTGCGTGTCGTTTTGACACGTCACTGACAGCTGCATAGACATTTTTTTACCCCCAACGCCGGAAAAGAAGTTTTACTTAAAAAAAAAACGGTTCTATGACAGGTACCGTTAATAACATGTTATTCAGCCGTTTTCGAGATAAATAAGATCTTACACTACGGGTGCGATAACGTTAGTTTTGGAAGTAAAAACAATTTTCAATTTCTCCTATCTCCCCTTGGGTCCCTTAGGTAAATTTTTTCCAATAGGTTTTTGTTATTATTAATTTGACTCTTAAAAATATGTTTTCATGTAACCTTTTTTACAATCATCAATGATTTTTTTTAAATAATTTAATAATTTATTTTATATTTTATTTTAATATTTTTTTAAATAAATTATTTGAATAAAACTAAACTGTTTCTATTCTGTGAACCAAATGTGATTTTATAGCCTTTTTTTTTTAAAGAAATTCAAGTCTTTATTAGTTATTATTTTTTTTATTATTAAAGCTCTATAGAACAAATGTGACTTTTTCATAAATAAAAACCACCAAATATCATCTTAAATCTCTTTTTTTCCACTTTTGCACACGCAACTCATCTTAAATGGACATAAGAATTGAAAACGTCCTTCGAAAACGCAAGGCAAAATATCTTATCTCAACTTAAGATTTTGGAAATTAATATAAAATTCAATTTATAGAAAAGCAAAACTATCTTAAGTCATATTTTTCCTCACAACGACCAAAATAATATTAAAAATATCTTTTCGAAAATAATTTCAAAAAAAAGATCATAAAATTTTACATTTAAATGGTTTGTTGAATAAAGTCTATATATGAAAGATTTTTTGGGATACAGCTTTGAAGTGTTTTTTTGCTCTCCTGAAAAATCATCAAAATTGACTTAAGATACTTTACCATTTCAGTCGAGACATTTAAAAAAAAAATTTGATTTTTCAAAAAATAATTTAATTGTTTGTGTGTACCAGGTTTTGGACTGACTTAGGTTTTAAATTTTCGAAGTAAATACGGAAAAAAAACTGAAGTATATCTAAAAATTTTCGAAGTAGTTTTAGAAAATTATAAAAAAAAAACATTTTTCGAAACAAAATTCTTAACATAAGTTTATTTAATATTACTTCATTATTTTTCATTAAAAAATAATTGATTCCGTACAAGTATCAATAAGTTGCAAGAAATTCAGACTTAAAATAAAATATATATAACTTTGTATAACACAAACTTCAGACTTCAATTGAAACAGATTAAATATACATAAAACAGTAAATAAAGACTTCTTAAAAATATAAGTATAAACATAACATAACATAAAAGTAAATTCAAACTTCAGGTTTATAAAAAAATATTAATGAAATATATGTAACTATTTTAAAGTAAACTTTCGATCAACGAACTTGTATTTTTGTATGAATTTTATCAATTTAAAAGGTGCCTCATAAAAATCCTTACCTTTTTCTGTAAGTGATCTGAAAAACATTAAATTTTCCATGGTGCATACGTTTTAACAATTCCTAAACTTTTATGTAATACAGAGCGATCAGCGCTATCTTTAAATTTGCTGGCTGAGAATTTTTTCAAAGAGAAGTAGATAAGAAGTAAAAAAGAGAAGTAGAATAAATTTTTTTTCTCAAAATCGAAGTAGATCTACTTCGATCGAAGTAAAGTCAGAACCCTGGTGTGTACCTACAATAATAGTCGTTTTTTATTGGTAAATGTATAGGCAGCGCAGTAAAATTTTGGCAGGTTTTAATTATTCGAGAATGTGTTCGCTGATATTTGTTCATTTTATGGTAAATTTTCACAAGAGCCAAAATTATGTGGTTTGAAATATTAATTTACGATTAGACGGTAAACGTTAATAGTCAATGGTCAAAATGTTGCCTCTTAATGCATGTGCATGTTTCCTATGTCACCTGAGAGGATGAAATTCATCGAAGGATGGCTGCGATGCCAAATGATTAAAAAAGGACATGAAAATAATTTTTTTCTGGCACCGAGCCTTTATTTGACTTTGTGTACATACATGCCATTGAGATTTGATTTTATTAATAATTTTGGTACTTGTTTGACAGCAAATTTGTCAGTGATGTTAATTCAGCATAAACCACATCAAAACGTATACTTTTCCAACGCATCCCTTAGCTTGTTCAAAAGAGGATTGTTTATTCGTAGGTACGAGTATATATTTTATTTTTAGTTTTCGTTTCCTTTTACTTCGTTCACTTAATGAGTCTACTAAATAAAGATGATTTGTTAAAAGAAACTCAGAAATTACGTTTGTATAGCCCTTTTCTGTTTTGGATCTTAATTCATTTCAATTTGTATTATTTTTGTAAGAAATTACATATTTATTTCACTTCTTTTGCAAATCAGCTGATTTTGACACGGGTATAAATGCAAAGCATATCAACTTTAAAATTTAAAGTAAAAGTGTATATGCAGTCAAAAAAGCATTTTATTCGGACTTCCATTGCTGCACTATGTATACATTACCAATAAAATACGCCTTATATTTCAAATTAAAAGCAGCTGCTGCATACATTTTTTTTATCAAAATCGTTAGAGCTATTAATAAGAAAGTCGAAAAAAACGGTTATATCACAGGTACTGTTAATAACATATTTTCCTAAATTTTGTTTCCACCAAAATGTAGTCCATGTCTAAAGAAGCATCCATATTTTTTTTATTTGAACCCTTAAAGCCGTTTTCCAGATAAATATAATTGTTCATAACGCTTGTACCGTTAAATTTGGAATTAAAATAATGGCTATATATTTCATATACATACGTATGTATGTATACATTATGTTTATATTTTTTAACTATAATCTTTAACACGTTTCAAATTGGCTTTGTTTTGTTTGTTTTCATTACAGCATCGGAAGATCTTAGTAACCTCGGAGCTTTCCTCTTAATACCATCACTTTTAACGCTGTCATCTGTACGCCTAAAGGGAGTCAGTAGAAAAATTTGGCGCCCTTCGAAAACCGAGGCCAGAAACGGATTCATAACGCACGTCTACAGTGATGCAGAGATTGACGAAGCCATAACTCTACGCCGTGATAAACTAAAGCAGCTGGGTCTAACACTTCAACCTTTTATCCTCATAGTTGGTACGTCAATACAACAAATAAGTAGCTATTTTGTAGTTGTTAACGACACAAAATATCTACTGCCTACTATTTTAGAGGCAGTCGATATTTGCTTTAAAATTATTTTTATGGTAAATGCGGAATATCCAGCTGAAAGCAAATGCACTTGGATGTTCATCCAAAAGGCATTTTTTATGATTGCAACTAAATTCGACCAAGAATCTACAGCGGCCAATACCTTGCTTGTTGAGCTAGGAATTAAATAGAAATATAAGAAAGCTATTACGAGTATACAGTCACTCACACTCACACTTTTCACACTCACATATCTTCTACAAATTTATATAGGGTAAAAATACAAAATTTTTAAATATTATTATTTTTCTTGTTAAATACTGACTACAAGGTAATATAAAATAATTAAAAAGGAAATAATCATCAACATTTCGATTCGGAAACAAAAAAAAGAAGAAAATGATTTGCCGTGTTTTTACTAATTATAAGTCACACTCAAACTTGCACACTGCAAATTCATATTAAAAAAATACTCAATAATTGTTTAATATTTGGCCACGTTCCCATTTTTTTGGATAGTCGCTTCAAGACTTTTTGGCATATTCTCGACCAACTTTTTTGCGAAAGGATGGCTCTTTAGATTCCCTTTCATCCATCCCAATCCCAAGATCGCAACTGTTTAAAGAGCTTTTATGCTCTTGTCTTTAGTTCTGCCCACAAATGCTCAATTACATTTAAATCAGGTGATTGAGCAGGTGTAGTGAGAACTTTTGGACAGTTGTCAAGAAGCCACATCTTCGCGAACCAAGATTTATGCTTGGGATAGTTATCTTGATAAAAGACAAAGTCATCCATGATCCCAAGTTTTTCCACACTTTTTTTAATAAAACTTCTCATCTTTAGCACTTATTTTTCTTTTATTTTCAACACTTTTAGGTTAATTTTCTATTCGGCCTTCTTTTAACCATTTTTTTATTAAATAAAGTGGAATTGCTTTTTTTTTTAAATCACTTATTTCGCGTACTGTTTTACCCTCTTGATGGTTTAAAATCAGAACTTGCCTTTTTTCAACAGTTTTATGTCTGGACATTTTGATTTTTTTTGTTAAATGTAATCACATGAAAGCTGTAAAAAGACTGCAAGACTAGTTTTCATAGAAAACAGCAAGTGTCCCACCTTAGGTGTGAATAAATGAAAACAGATAGTTCACTTATTTAATTTTTTCAATTTTTTTTATTATCTAATTATAACTTTTCTGAAACGTTAGCCATTTTTTGTTTTTTATTCAAAAATGTTTCTTTAATTGTGTGTTTTTTTCTTATCCCACTTTGAGTGTGAGTGACTGTATGTATAACCACTTTATGTGTACTATAAAAGAATTTACTTATCCTTATTATAAAAAACTTAGCTAAACTTACATAATGGTTGTTTGTTTTCTATGCAAATCAAACCTTAAGAACCTTAAATGTCTTAGACAACACTTTGCTTTTAATCACTTCGGATATAATTTTAAACACTACGAATGCAATGAAGGCGATTGTAAGCGTTCATTTCCTTCTTTTTTTTCATTTAGAAGACACTTTAAAAAAGAACATGATTCTGAAAGACAGAATCAAGAATTCTGTTCTCATTTGAATGTTGAAAACACACAAAAAGAAACTAAACTTTCTTCCGAAACACAATTGAAAGAAAATTGTGAATCTATTTTAACAGAAATCCCGTCAGTCAGTTCACCACTTTCGCTTTTTATAGCATCCTTATACGGCAATGTACTCTTACCTAGAAATGTAGTGCAAAAAGTAATTGATGGCTTAAAAGATTTGTTCGGATCATTGAGTCGAACTATTAACAAAAAATTTGTCTTGAACACTCCCTTTCCAAAGATGTTTCAAAATCATTAGTCCAAACACTCAAATATTCAATCATATCCCCTTTAGAAAATTTTTCAACTGAACGAAAAAGGATTACCTATTTTTCAAAAAACAAAACTTACTTAAAACCACAAGGAATTGTAATTGGTCAAAGATTCGATAATGTTAAAAAAGAACCAAATCGTAGTAATAAGGGATATTACTTTTTTTTTTCCTTTTTAAAACTGTCTGGAAAATGTTTACGTAAAAAGCTTATTCAATAAGCAATCCAAGACTTTTTTTTAAATTAAAAACTGTTTAAATAAAATTATGATTTAATAAATTAAAATAATGTGTAAACTATAATAGTTAATTCATCAGAAAACTTTTAAAAATATCGTAAAATGTATACAACGAGTACTTTAAGTATATAATTCTAATTAAAAATTATTGTTTTGTTTTTTGTTATTGTCCTAGAAAATAAGTTTAATCATGTTACTATACTTAAGTTAACCTAGTTTAGAACTTTTGTATTTCTGTAAATAAAATCACTGTGCCAATATGTTTGTACTAAAAATTTAAACGCTTTAGTCTTTTCCTTAATGGATGATATTTGTCTTCGAAAAGAGATTTTTCAGTTTTCAGGTTCACCGAAGTTTGGAAAAATGCTGTCTAAAGGTAAGTATTCGTACTGGATGGAAATGGCTGCAACAGAGTACGTTTGGCAATTAGAACCAAGTAGATTGGTTAAAATTCAACCAAGTGAGTCTGTTATTTGCAATAGAGTAAATCAGATGAATTAACAGACCAATTAAAACTAGGTTGGTTAATATCAGCTGAGTAGGTTGACTAATTATAGCCGATTACGTTGGTAAATTAGAAGCTAGTAGATTGGCTAATTATAACTGAGCAGATTGGCTAAATTCAGCCAAGTACGTAAGCTAATAATAATGGAGAAGCTTGGCAAAAATAAACAGAGTATGTTGGTTCTTTTTTACCAAGTAGATTGATTGAATTCAACAGAGTAAGTTGACTAAATCCAACCTAGTTAGTTAGTTAAAATAAAACAAGTAAGTTAGCTAATTTTAACCGAGAAGGTTGACAGATTTCAACAGAGCAACTGGATTAAATTCAACCGAGTTGCTTACCAAAACTAAACCGAGTAAGTTGGCTAATTTGAACCGAGTATGTTGACTGAATTCAACGGAGTAGGTTAACTGAATTTAAACGAGTGGGTTGGCTAATAATAACTAAGTATCCTGGCTAATTTTTACCAAGTAGATCGACAGATTTCAACAGAGTTAGGTGACTGAATTCAACCGAGTCGGTTGGCTAATTTGAACCGAGTATGTTGACTGAATTCAACGGAGTAGGTTAACTGAATTTAAACGAGTGGGTTGGCTAATAATAACTAAGTATCCTGGCTAATTTTTACCAAGTAGATCGACAGATTTCAA
This sequence comes from Chrysotoxum bicinctum, assembly GCA_911387755.1. Classification (NCBI taxonomy): domain Eukaryota; kingdom Metazoa; phylum Arthropoda; class Insecta; order Diptera; family Syrphidae; genus Chrysotoxum; species Chrysotoxum bicinctum. The sequence goes on along the minus strand of OU426989.1, from coordinate 92,025,407 downwards.
CAGAGTTAGGTGACTGAATTCAACCGAGTCGGTTGGCTAATTTGAACCGAGTATGTTGACTAAATTCAACGGAGTAGGTTAACTGAATTTAAACGAGTGGGTTGGCTAATAATAACTAAGTATCCTGGCTAATTTTTACCAAGTAGATCAACAGATTTCAACAGAGTTAGGTGACTGAATTCAACCGAGTCGGTTGGTTAAAATCAATTAAATACGTTGGCTAATTTATACCGAGAAAGTTGACTGATTTCAACAGAGCAGGTTGACTAAATTAAACCGAGTTGGTTGGTTGATTATTATTAACTAGGTTGGCTGAATTCAGCTAAGTGGGTTGGTTAATAACAACTTAATACCTTGGCTATTTTTTACCAAATACGTTGACAGATTTTAGCATAGCAAGTTGACTCAATTCAACCAAGTTGGTTGACTATAATCACCAGAGTGATTCGGCTACTTTGTACGGAGTAAGTAGACAGATTTCAACCAATTAGGTTGACTGAATTTTATCGAGTTGCTTAGTTAATTATACCCAAGTAACTTGACTTATTATAACATAGTAGAATGGCTAAATTCAACAAAGTAGGTTGGCTGATTATAACCGAGTATGTTGGCTAAATTCCACCAAAAATCTCGGCTATTTATGTAATTTTAACAGAGTAGGTTGGCTAATTTCAAACAAGTGTGTTGGCTTAATATAGCCAAGTAAGTTGGTATTTTTTAGCACAGTTAGTTGTCTTTTTATGCCTGAGTAGGTTTCGGAGGGGAAATGATATTGATTATTTTTTATAGCATCAACTTGGTTGTTTTTTCACGAGTTTTCATAATCAAGTTGTCGTGGCTGTTTTTTGCCGACTAACTCCGTAGGTGCTATAGTAATCATGTTACTCGGCTGTTTATTACCGAGATTTGGTTGTTTTTAACCCTGCAATGTTTCTGCGTGTAGGCTTCCATAATGAGGTGGGCGCTTAGTTCTAATGTGTTTGCCATCGATGGAACCTACTCGTACACAATTCAGAAATCCTCACCGGGTATAAAATTTATTTACAAATTCTTTTAATTGTTTTTAACAAAGACGTGGTAAATGTTTTTTTTTTCACAAATCTTTTTCAAATTGCTGTGCACACATTTTTTGCAATACCAGAAATTGTGATCTCTGCCATTCTGTTATTAAAGATGTTAAATTTAAAATTATACATTTGTTTAGGAAAACTGTAAGCGAGTTCTTTTGGGTATAGATATCTGAGCTTACTGACTTATTATGATAAAATGAGGAATTTATGTTTTTCCTAGTTGGCTTAAATCTTTCACATTTTATTATGTTTGGTATTAATTTTCAGATTTAACTTCTAAGTTCACATCAACTTCAGCGCATTTTAATTTTATCGATACGGACAACATATGTATCAAGAGAAACAGTTTACGAATAAAATTGAATTTATTTTTTTAGAAATTATATTTAATTTTTTTATAAATAAACCTAAAACATATAACTGTGTTAAACTAAATTTCTAAAAATTCATATTTATTTTCTATGCTTTGAAGGCCCTTTGTCACAAAAATCGAACTATGGTTTTAAATCAAACATGACTTGCTTGATTGACTTTAGCATAACCTTTGAGCATAAATTGGTTGAAACAATACTTTAAACTAAGGAGCTTCAAAAGAAAAATATATACATCCAAAATATGCATGTATATTTTCTGTAAATTTGACTACATTAAAGCTATGTATATAAATATATAGCATTAAGAAGCCTGTTTTGAGATTCTTATCAAATTATTCACACTCGTGAATGTAGAAAATACCTCCTCATAATACAATATTTACTTATAGCACTACTCATCACATTTTTTGGGACCATCGGACTAAACTTTTCGTAAGGTTTTTGATGCCCTGGATTCGACATCAAAATTGTTCCCTAATTTCAGGATTTTTTTTTGGCATGTTTGAGGCTATATTAAATTACGAAATAATTTTTTTTCAAAAAAAAAAACTCGTTACAGAATTCCGAATGTAGTAATCTTCTTCCTAAATATTCATTAAAGATTTAAAAAATTTTGTTTGTTCCTTTCGGAGAATTTCTTAAAAAATTGCGAAAAAAAGTATTTTTTAACTTTCAGCTCTGTTTACATATATCAAAAGCGATTATTAAGGTCTTAATTTAAATACACAAGATAAACATATATATTTTGCTTATCGCACCACAGGGTTATGGATAGTCTTTCTGTAGATGTAATTGATAATTTCGCTTCTTGAGTTTGAATGATTGGATATATTGCTTTCAAAATGTAGTCAAAAGTGTTTGTGGTCATTCTGTAGTACTCAAAAAACTTTTGTTCGTCCTTCCTCAAAAAATCATATAAATGATGGAATGGAACTCGTAATGCGATGTTGTAATACGATGTTGTGGTTCTTTCTTTTTATAAAACATTTTTCTTTTAAAAAAGCTATTTTCACAGCAAAACTCGAATTCTTTTCGTGAAATTTATTAAGACATAAAGAACCGATTGGTATTAAAACCGACCTCACGCCAAGTTCAAATTAGTACTATTTGGGTATTTTTTAAATGTCTTTGACAAGACATATTATATGTAACTATTAATAAATAAATTGTAAAGATTGTGTACTCTTTTCTCTTCCCAAATGAAGGACTTAATATATCCTGATGATGCTCTCAAAATAGACCATACGATCAAATACCAACTAGTGCGAATCGAACTAGCGTGAACGATCGTCCACGATTTTCTTACTAGCGCACTAGCACAAAATAGCGAGAACTAGCGTGGGCTAGCGCACTAGCTTACTGGCGTTGGCCGTAACCACGGCCTAAGTTGGTATAGGAATGTGAAAGCTTGCTTCAACATGGAACTTGGAAAAAACACTAATGTCTCACTCTATTGGGTAGCTGGATATGTAGATGTCCACGAAAATAAGGAGGCAGAGTACCCAGTAAAAATAGGTTCAAAGAATCCTTTAATAGGACCAGAGCCCTACTGCGGAATACGAGAAAATAGGATTAAAAATGAAATAAAAATAGAAAAGGAAGCGAAAAGATCCAAAAACTGGAAAACACTCCCAAAACTGAAGCAGGCTAAGCTACTTCTTGGGAATTAATTATAACCAAGATCGTTTCAGCTTAAGTGGGAACAATCCACCTTATAGTAACGGGACTCCTCGAGAGTCACTGTTAACTAAAAAGACACTTTATTATTATTGGCCTGGAAAACAGCCTCACCTGGAGATTCTGCAATACTTATGACGAAACGCCGGAGCAAATACTAGGTGGATGCAAAGCACTAATGCATCAAAGTAACAAATATCTGGTACGCTACCAGGTAGAAAAGAGTGATTTATCCTCTCTGAAGGCACTGCAAATAAACAAACTCATCAAAGGGATAAACTTGGACGATGAACTAAGGGGTTAGCAACCCATCTAGCTCTAGATCTTGAGTTCGCAGTGCAAACCTCCTGTCAATATTCATTCAAGATCACTACTACCAATATCTGTGTAAGTCATTTTAGCCGGAACACAAAAAGATGTTTGCTTGGAACGAAAACGACAAAACTCGCTTCGAAAACTTGTATCAGCCCTACTCATCCTCTATTAAACAAATTTTCTAAAACGCCTAAGCCCTATTTACGCAAACAAAACTTAAATATTTAAGTTTAAGGTAAGAAAGTCAGTTTACGGAAGCAAACTTAGCATATATGTTATGTAGGTGCCTGGTTTGCCATCATTTACACACTTGGAGCTGACACACCCATTTTTTTACAAATTCAATACTAAAATACTTAGTAGTCTACAACGTTTTAGAGCTGATATGTGCGACCCAGTCGCGCAATATATTTAACTTCAAACATGTGTGGTAATTTTTTTGATAAAAATATTTGGATTACCTTGAAGATTATACAAAACAAAACAAAAAAACATAATCTTAAGTGCATTTCTTGGCCATCTGGAATAAAGAGACACATAAAACTCTTATCCTTTATTGATAATTGAATATTGATAAAACGTTTAATATTCCTCACTCTTCTGAAATGCCTTCCATAAGAGTTGTGATCAGTGACGACGAATAAATCGTGTAAAGCAGGTTCTAACCCAAATATCAACTTATTTTTAATTCAACTTGTTTACGAAGTGAATAAATTATCCCATCCACAAATTATAAATAGAAAAATATGCGTTAATTTAAATTAAATTACGCGATTTTGTATTTTAATATCTTATACACGATCAGTAACATATTTTCGGCGTGATGTGAAACGAAATTCGTAATCAACAACACCAGCGGGCAGTCCACAAACCGGCGAATACAGAATTAGTTCGAATTTAAATTCAAAGTTTTGATTAGCTCTGCTTTTAATTGTTTAAATGACAATTCGCAGCTGTCACAGCGACAGAAAATTTGAATCATCTGAATGAAATGTCACACTACTTCACGAACATAAGAAATTCGATAGGAGGGTTTTATGTATAAGGCGCTTTATAGGCATGGTAGCAGAGGCTTTTTTTTTTTGCATAAATTTTCTTATCATGTTTTTAGATTGGAATTGATAGTTGTCTTGTTACTATGTATTCAAATAAGATGGCGCTGATACAAGTAAATTGATTTAGCCGTCATTTTGAAAAAATGAGTTTTTTTCCAGTATTTTGAGAACAGCTTATCGTAAAAAATTTTGCTGATGAAAAAACAACCAAATCTCTTGGGAGATATGAAAGCCTAGTTGCTCTAAGAGAAATAAACACTTTATTCGAAAAGTATGTCATGAATTAACATAATTGAAAAATATTATGAATTCCCATTGATAAACACCTAGCATTATAACGAGGAACATTACAATTACAATTAACGCCCTTATTACGGTTGTCAAAGATCAATACGATATTTGATATTAATCAATAAAATTAATGAATCGGTAGTATCGTTGTCAAAAATGAAAAGTTTTGATGAATTGTGAACGTTCTTCAGATTTAAGATCTATTGTGAATGGTTCGATTGACAATTGTTATCAATTGTTATCAAATTCTTAGCCAACCCAGAAACTCACTGATAAAATTATTTTGTTCGGATCGTGTAAATTAATTAATTGTGTAATGTCTGCGATAGAACTTTTTTTAGATGAATATGACGTTGAAGGAGAAAATACTTCGGAGCAAACAAACATTCGAAGAAAATTGCGCAATGCTTCGAATCCCTTGGATTTAGAAGAACACATATGGACCAAAACGCGAAAAACGAAACAAAGAAAAAAAAAATATTTCAAATTTCGCGGGCTTTTCGCCATTTTTATTTTTTATACATCCCAAAGTAACGAGTAACATAAATTTCAAAGAGATATTCGTTACTTACTTCGCGATAAACACGTTTTTCTTTGATTCCTTGAAATTAAAAAAAAAAAAAAAATACAAAACGAAACAAAATGGTAAGTTTTACTAATTCAAAATTAGTTTTTTAAGTGTTATCCGTTTTGGTCACATTAAGTAAGTTTTGTTGAAAGTATAGGGCTTAAATATTTGGAAAAACAAATTGAAATCAGCATTTAAAATAACAAAGAAACCCACCGCAATATTTGATGTAACGTAACAGTCCAAGAACCTTAAAAGTTTATTTTTCCATGCTTTTATTATATCAACATACTCGTATTAATAAAACCATATTTTCTCCGAGTAGTTTTAGTCTGTTTTAAAAATAAAATAATAATTCTGTTGTGTACTAAATAATGCCGTTGTTTAGAACAGAAAACAGTTTGTAACGTAACAGTCTTTTTTCGTTTCAAATTAAAAAATTGTAACTATGTATGTTGATTTCATAACCTCAATCATATTTCTAATGTTTAGGGAAAGCTTAGTAAGACCCAAAAGAACGAAAACTATGAGCCTTATCATCGTACCCGATCGGAACGTAATTTTCTCCGATTTCTACGAAATGTACGAATTTTGTATGATTGTAGCCGTTCCGATAGGGCAATCGGAAAAATCTACGAAAATAAAGTTTGTGTGCGTTGAAAATGTCAAATCCTTGCGTTGCATGCCGATGAAATGTCAAAATGAGAATATGAAGATATTTGATTTCCGATTTCTCCGACAGCAAATTATAAGTGGAAAATTTTCCAAAGAAAAATTAAAAACGAATAAACTTTTATAATTTATAATTACGCTGTATCTGAGTTTGAAAATATTTGATATATTTCTTAAGAATATTCTTTTTTCTTTATTTAATTTTCTTTATTCATATCTTTCAGCTTCCAATAACACTGCTGCACTATCCATGATTCTTCTTTGCTTATTGACACGAATCAACACTTTATTTATTTTTTGGCGTTTACGTCAAATACACGCGTTAGTAAATGACGGTTTTTTCCGTTACGAAACAGATACCATGAGTCCATGAAGGAAATAAACGTTAGGATCGTAACGATACGATGATAAGGCTGTATTGTATGTATGTAAATAGTTTAAAAAGGACGGAAAAGTTTGAGAAGTTGTTGAATTCCAAATAAGAATTGATTTATATTTATTTACAAAGCACTCTATTTATACTAAAAGTTTGTTTTAATTCGATAAACAAACTTAATAAATTATTACAATGAATCATTGATGAATTTATCTTAAATAAAGTAAAATATTATTATTTTTAAAACTAAGTGGAAATACTTAAAGTAAGTTAGTGGATTAATGGATCGCCACAATTTCGATATGTGAAAAATATGAAAAATAAAGTTTTTTTTTTATTTAATTTGTATGTTACATAAGTTACCCTATTTTCATGTCTTACGATAAGAAAACCAAATAACTCTAAAAAAATACAATTTTAGCCATTTTCGATACGGACTTTAACTCTTAAAAGAGCCAAGATCGCACGTGTAACGTAACAGTCTTTTCATGTAACGTAACAGTCCCAACATTTTTCTTTCCAAAGAATCTAAAAATACAGTATTAAGTGTAATTAATATTTTATTTGCTACTTCCATTCTTAATCTCAGAAACCTCGTACATAATGTAATGCAACCTCAAAATCTGCTTCCAAATTCATGTAACGTAACAGTCCTGCTAAAACATTTTTAGCGTTTAAATGACAGGCCTCACTGATTTTTAAATTAATAGAAAATGTTAGTAAGGAAGTCTATTTTGAGAAAAAAATAATAGATATTGAAAAAGTATTCAGTTTCATATATTTTCAGGTAAATTTGTATTGAAATATGCGTATGAATGTAACGTAACAGTCCGCGTTTTGGTGCATATACATATGTATGCAGATAATTCAATCTTTCTATTTTTTTTTTTTTTTTATATATGATTAGCGCACACTCAAAGGTTTTTTTATACCCTTAATATGCCAGAGACACAGTGTGAGCATTAAGAAAAAAAGGGAGGGGTTAGAAAGGAGGTGTCGGTGTACATTGATTTTAAATTCTTGAACATTGCAATAACTGTACGGCTGAAGAACCAATCTCTGTACTTCACAGTACGGCCGAAGTTGCGCTCAAGGGTAAACTGATGGGCATTCCTAGAAGTGCGAGTATTACGGTTGAATTGTTTAAGGAGAGGAATGCAACTGGCTATTTCACTAAGGCATAGAACGGTTTTAGATTCGTACGAAACTTTAGACCTTAGAAAGAAGCCTTCCTTAATATATTTATGGATATAAACGACAAATTAAAACCACTGAAAAGAACAATCCATCCCGAATATTATTAAAGTTGCAGGTAGCCCAATGCCTAGCATTGGGAACGACTTCCACATTGGTATGCCACAGTGTCGGTCCTCGGCTCGAACAGACTGGAAACCATGTACCTAGGTCGTGGCCGCCACGCACCGTATTGGTCGTTCGGCCGAGAATATCGCAATTGACGGACTTGACGGACCCTACAGAGAATTTTAGTGAAAGACTTTCACATGTTTATGTACAAAGTGCAAACATCATGAGCGCATTTCCACTCAAGCGGGTACGTCAATAAACAAAATCTTTGTTTCTGCGCACTGAAAATCCGGGTGTGATGGTACGAAGCGCCATTACATCCACTTGTAGTGGACAGTTCAACGGTAATTTTCCATCGAGCATTATACCAAAGTCTTGCTTTTGCGAAATTCTTTCTAAGATAACATCTTTCAAATTAAAGCTGTAATTAATCAAAACCTTCCTTCTAGAACATGCAAGCACATGACATTTAGCTACATTTAGATGGCGAGAATTCGATTCGAAATATTGAGAAATCCTTACAAGATCATCTTGAAGAAGTAAGCAGAAGGCAATTTCTGATAAATCATTAATGAATAAAAGGAATATCAATGGTCCAATATGGCCACCCTGAGATACTCCAGATGGAACATGAATAGGGTTAGAAAGAATTTCATCAATTATCACAATCTGTACTCTTTCATTCAAATAAGATTCAATCCACTTAAGAATACTTGAATGAGAACCTAGGAAAGCCAGTTTATAGGGTATAATCTTGTGATTCACCCTATCAAACGCTCTGGCAAAGTCGGTGCAAATAATGTTAGTCTTGAGCCTGCCTTAAGTAAGAGAAAATTTGAAAAGTACAGGAACCTCAATTTCATTAAGATGTTGTATTGTGAGTTCTTCTGGTTAAAAATCTCTTCCAAACAAACTTCTTCTTGTTTCTCGCAGCACAGGATATTTACTGACAAAATGAAAAATACCTTCTCTTTTAGAAACCATTTTCCAGCGAAAGATTAAATAATTTTGTTTTATTTATGAGAAACAGCAGTGAAAAACAATCTGGTCCCGTGGATTTTGAAGCATCAATTTGCTTCGAGGCAACTAAAACTTCCGCAGTGTTAATCCGAAGGCAATCTTAACTTTGCTTTTCAATAGGAAGATCTTGAGAATGTAAATCATGAGTATAAACAGATTTAATATATTGAGCAAACAGATTACATTTTAAAAAATATCGTTACTAGACAAAAATGTTTATAACCATTTTTAAATGACTTAAATAACTCCTTTAGTAGTTGGAGCTTAAAACAGGATACCATTCTCAATATTAGTTTATGCAAGAACAAAAATTAGAAATTGTTGTAGCGGTTTTAAAAAATAATAAGTTTTCATAATACAAAATTCTTAAAACATTTTTAAGAAAACAATTTGAAAAACTAAATTTAAAGAAATATTGATCCGTTTTTGAGATATCCAAGTTTAAAAAAAAAAATATTTCTTCTTTTCAAATTCAAAATCAATTTTTTTTTAAGTTTTGAAATGCGATTTTTTTCAACCTTTTTAGAAGCTTATCTATAAGAAAAAATTCCATTTAAATCCGTTTTGTAGACAATGAGCAATTCAAAATTAGAAAAAATGGTTCTATCGTAGGTACAGTAATGTAATATCTTTTATATTGAAGATCGTAAAATCGAATCGAAAGAAAAAAAATATTATCAAAATTCTAGGTGACGTTTTCGAGAAAGATGCAATTTTCGAAAACCATTATTTAGCAGCTGTATGCTGGGTACCGTTATTTTTAGATAAAATACAATTTTCTTCTCACATCTTGATTTTAAGAAAAAAAATTTTTTTTTTGAATCCAAAAAAAAAAAAAAACAAAAAAAAATTAATTTGAATACACAATACTATTCAAGCAATTAAGTAGAAAAATGATAAAAATCGGTTTAACCGTTTTAGAGAAAATGAAAAATAAGAAACAAATGGGTTTACTGTACCATTGATATACAGTTATCGTAATTTTTTTTAAACCATTACCTCCTAAACGAAATTCTTAGAATTTTTTTTAAATCTGTGAACTGGTTTTGGATGAAAAAAATATTTTATAAAATTTTGAAAAAAATTCGTATGGCAGGTACCGTTATGTTTGAATTAAAAAAAAAAAAACAAAGGAAACAAGGGTTTTCGAAGTTTTGAGTGTTCAAAAAAAAAAATATTTTTTTTTAATAATGTTTTTTTTTTTTGGAAATTTGAATTTAAAATACAATTGTCACTTTCTATCAGTTGAACGGTTTTTGAGAAAATCGAAAACAAAAAAAAGGGAAGTAACCATTTTTTCCAGCCATTAGATAGGTTTTATTAAATGAAATTTTTTTTTAATCTGTGGAACGGATGTATTGAAGTTACCGTTGTTTTGGTCTTCAAAAAAAACCCTACCCTATTTATGCTGTAGTCGAATAGCCCGAAAGGTAGACGGACAGAAATACTAGACCCACTTTTTTCCTTACCATCGCAATGAAATTAATTATGACTACTACTCGCATGTTTTGTGGTTTTAAACTATTCCATAAATTTATTATGTATCTTTAAAATCGTTCACATTCATTTAACTTCAATAATATTTGACATTCGTGTGCCACATTTATCTGTTGCAACAGTCATCTACGAATTAATTATCATTTTATGATATTTATTCAAAGTTTAAAAGTTTTACTCGCAAATAAAATTCTTATCTGAATCTTATTATTTTTATGGTTAGAAAAACAAAAAGCCCAAGCATTATTGGCGCTTATTGTGTGTGTTTCTACTTTTATTAAAAAGATTATTGACGAAAGTTCAACATGCATATTTGATCTAAATTACAATTTTGACCACATCAAAGGTATCAGAGTTGTATTTTACTACTTAAGGAGCATATCATATATTTTTTTAAAACAAAATTTTCAAAAATAAAGATAAGAAATATTACGCCTTTATTATCCGACCATTGGTCAAAGGCACTAAAAAAAAGTACGAGTATTTTTACCTGCGATACATGTATAGGCAGGGCCGGACAAGCTATACGTGCAAGCTGTGCAAATGCGCAGGGCGCTGAACTCAAAAGGCGCCTTGGGCAAGCGTTAAAAAAGCCACTACTTCATAACCACTACCTACCATCTTTTTTAAGTTTCATTTCTTTTTATAGCTCACTCCAAAATTGGTATTTATTATATAATTAACAGCTAATTCTGAATTTAAAGACAGATATACATATACATACCTATATATATAGATACATATCTACTTTTCCAAAAATAAGTCGATGTTTAATTTCCTATACACACCCCCATTCCCACAGTAAAAAAAACTACATCACAAAATCTTTACAAAGTGCACAATTTTGTTCGCTTAACAACAGATACCTCCATATTTGCTATTTTTGTCTTTATCAATCTACTGTTACGTTATTCTTCACACTCACCAACGCGTGGATGAGTGAAGGCATTTATTTTATTTTGTTATCTCTCCCCTATGCAGTGTAACATAAAGCAGAATTTTAACAGCAAATACAGACAGTTAACAGTTTGCAAGTTGATAACTACTCGTAACATGCGCACGATGACAATTCTTCTATATGAAATCGAAGTCAGGAATGTTACTCAAACAGAAATTCTGAGGTACAAAATTCATACTCATTGACAGGTCAGTGCGCAGAATTAAAAGTTGCGTCTAGGAATTTAAACTCTTCCGGTTGAGTGTTTCTTGTACTATGTTTTAGTTTGGCACTGGCCTCTGTTTATGAGTGAAATTTTATCACTGTCGTGTGTCGAGAATGAGATAAAGGGTTAAAATATGGAAATACTTGAGTGATGATGATGCGATGATTAATGTTGAGGTTTGTCGTTAATGAGTGAATCTGTTTTATTCAATTTCTCCTTTTCTCTATTTTTTTGCTCTTGCCAGTTATTGTTTACATTTAAAAAAAGGATTTTTTGACTGATCTAATTACTTTATTTGTCTATGTATTATGGTAAAAAAAAAAACTCAAAACAAAAGAAAGGATAGGGAATCTATATTGACAATAAAACTTGCTACGCTACTATTCCAGTAGTGTATACGAGTATGTATAAGGTTATGATAATGGTTCAAACATGAAAGGAAAAGAGGCTGGTGTTCAAAATAAAATTAAGAGCCTTGAACCAAGAGCTTATTTTATTCAGGCTGCTTGCATTCCCTTTGGTTGTTGTTGGTTTTTAATGATTCAGCTTGCTGTTCATTGGAAGCTGTTAAGTTTTTTAACATTGCTCATGCATATAAAACTTTTTATCAGGTTCAACAATGCGTTGGGACATACATAATATATACAAAAAATTTCGCTGGTTTGACCTTAAAACCCCTTTCTGAAACCAGATGGCGGGAGTAGACTAAATGCTTTAAAACCATTCAAAAAAATCTTAGAAGCTATAATATGAAGCTCTTATTGAAATATCTGAGGCTGGAAACGTTGAGAATAGAAACATGCTGTCATTAGGAAGTAACATTTTAGTTTCAAGTTTATATGTTGCATATTAATCTAGTTTGATATTTAAGAAAAAAATAATGGCGCAAAATTTTAATTGAATTAGTACGATGCTAAAGCTGTTTTAGTATGATATCTACTAGGTTAAAACAATAATTTTAATCGAATATAGCATCATACTTCTCTACCCTTTTATTAAAGTTAAAATCATCGAATACCTACTTTATTTTTTTAGTATCGCGCTTGCTTCATATGACTCTTTGACAATTGCAACCATCAAAAAAGGTTCCTGTACCTACTTTTTTGCACGAAATGTCATTGTTTTAGGTGTGTTCAGAAGTAATTTATTAAGGAAATTCTTTTAGTACGATACCAGTGAGAAAATGTTTAAAATTAAGAGTGAGTTAGTAAACTACTATAAAGTTAGCAAATTGTTAAGTAGTATCATACTAATACCTTAATAATAGGCTGTTTAAAATTTTACGCCAATATAACTAGTAAGTATTTACAAACTCCGTCTGCTAATTTATCTACTAAATACTCGTATGCTACTAAAAACTCTTTAATGGAAATGCGATCAGAAGAAGAATTCACTAACGTGCAATCAGCCATAGCTCTAAATCAATTAATACCATCACAGTTTCCTCAAATAACAGTTTTTTGAAACTAAAATTAATAAAAAACTACTTCAGGACCCCAATGACTCAGGAAAGATAAGTTGACTAGTCAATCATGGCTATAGAGAAAGAGCTTGTCAAGTCATTATATTATGATGATCTGGTAGCTGAGTTTGCTAAAACAGAAGCCAGAAAAGTTAATCTATTGCAATAAATTCGGTTCTATTTATTTTTATTAAAATAATAATCTTATTATTATTTCCTAAGTGAACAACAATTTGAGTTCATTATTTATTTGTATGTTGTTATGTTTTTGAATTAGTTTTTAAATATTTTTTACTTCAAAAAATACTTCTTTCAGTTCCTAAATTTTTGTGATATATTTTTTTACTATTATTTTGGTGATATATTTCTGATTTCTTAGTTTTCAATAAAAATCATATTTATTTTAATTAAATATAAGTATTATCTAGGAATAGGCCTCTTGGGGATTCCTCGTTAAAAAAACGCATTGCAAAAGGTACCCCTTGGGTAATGAGGAAATGACTTTTTCCGCCCATCCAATCCAAATGAGAGGCGCCACTGATAAAGCTTGCGCAGGGCTCTAATTTAGCTCGGGCCGGTCGTGTGTATAGATATACTTTATCGCAAGTTATGTATTCGTAAAAAAATCCAACTACAAATTTTAATTGCCCGTCTCGACAAGAATATGACTGTTTTCATAAACGTCTGCATAACTAAAAACTGCATTTCCCACCAACTTTCGTTAAGTAAAATTTCACATCGAACTAACATAGCTCAACTGCACTACCTACTGTTCATAAACTTCATTTTGTACTAGCAAAAAATATAAGTATTGTAAGAATTTTATTAATATTTGTGTACAAATATTTGGAAAATAAAACCAAATTATACTTTTAATTGATTTTATTTTTATTTGATATTTATCAACGACGACGCTTACATAAAACTTGTGTTCAGGCCTTCATGTTGATTGTATACATTCTGCATTGGGAGTGCGTTCAGCAATCATCTGAAACTTAATTCAAGTAAATTCCAGACAATTGAAGTAAGCCTTTGACGTAGCGGAGGGGCTTGCGGTTACTACTACGATGAAACATAGAGTTATGCGATTGCGAAATTTGTTTCCGAAGAAGGACCTCCCATGGTCTATAGGTCGAAGTGCAGTATGATGTCACTACTAATTACGTAGCAAAGAAAGTGTGTACCAAGGCGCTTTCGAAAAGACGTTAGCGAAAGTTTTCTTTAGAGCAATTTAACGTTGGCGTCTCCAGTTCCAGTTAGGACGAACTAGTTCGTGTCTACCTTAAGTGACCTGCTCTGACATATTTAGAAAAGAGGTCAGTAAAAATTTTCAGTACCAGCCAGGTTGCTGTAAAACAGATCAGACCAAAAACATAAATGTTAAAAAAAGAGCCAAGTTCTTCTATACAAAAACCTTTGTGTAACAAGTCAGCCTTGAAAAGTACTAAGATCTAAAAGTACGCCAAGTTCTTTCATCTTAGGTTTAATACCGAATATTTAAAGTAGAATAATATTGAAACAGCTACAATGTAATAGAGAAATTTTATTATTTAATGATTTATTGACTAAAATTTGATCGGTTCACTGGTCAAGTTTTTAAAACCTTTCGAATTGGGCATACAAAAAAAAACTTGCCAAGTAAGCCCATCAAATTTTAGTCAGTAGTCATCAAATAATAAAATTTTTCTATTAAATTGTAGCTGTTTCAATATTTTTCTACTTTAAATATTCGGTATTAAACCTAAGATGTAAGAACTTGGCGTACTTTTAGATCTTAGTACTTTTCAAGGCTGACTTGTTACACAAAGGTTTTTGTATAGAAGAACTTGGCTCTTTTTTTAACATTTATGTTTTTGGTCTGATCTCACTCCTTTTTGCAAAGATTTTAATATTTTGCCATGTCAAAATCACGAAAGATACGGAAAGATTGAAGGGTGGACTCTACCTACTAAAATCAACTTAGTTTATAGCTTCCTAACATCACAGTTAAGAGTTTTTTCTATGTAAGCTCATAATTTTTTCAGGTATGCAAATGTTTTCTTTTTTTTTTCATTCATGTTAACATAACAAAGAGTACCAAATCGAGAAAAGTCATGAATTTTCAAGTTGCATGTATAGTTTCAAAATGACAATAAAAAGACACTTCGAATGAAAAATCTTAGATTTTCTATTTTTAGCTTGGAATGTACATTAAGCTATACCGCTCTACCAAATTTCATCATTCTACAGCAGTCGGAAGTGCTCCATATGTATATAATTTACATCAGTTCTGAGGAAGTGGGCGGATACCACGCCCCTGAATGGAAAACCTCAAATTTTATATTTTTTTCTTTGTATGCAATTTAAGCCCTGTCACTTTACCAAATTTCATCGTTTTACAGCAGTCAAAAGTGCTTCATTCAATCAACATCAATTCGGAGAAAGTGGGCGGATACCACGCCCCCTGAATGGAAAACCTCAATTTTTATTTTTGGTCCTTTATATTCAATTTTAAATGTATCGTTCTAATAAATTTCATTGTTCTACTGCATACGGAAGTGTGCCGTATAATTTACATCTGTTCTGAGGAAGTGGGCGGATCCCACGCCCCTGAATGGAAAACCTCAAATTTTATAAATTTTTGAATATTACAACAACAACTTGATTGAACTACCACCAAGTGGGTTCTTATTTGGCTGGAGTTATAGCTATTTCACGGTTGCCAAGCCGATCATCAGACTCCTTTATTAGTGGTGCTTAGCCTTTATACTATCAAGTTTAATCGAAAAACTTTTTGCCTTGACTGAGATTTGAACCCAGACCTAGCGTCGTCAGAAGCCAATGCCCTACGCATCACGCTACCGAGACCACATGATCAGGTCCATCCCAATTTAGGTTTTATCGTTTATCAATTATCACTTGAGGACTAGCGTTTTTATTAGTCATTCAAGTTTTGTTGTTGTAAATTCGGTTTCTTTCTATTTCTCCGAACTCTGTTTATAAACCAACAATTCGTTGTATATTATAAGGAGGGAGATTTTAATGAAAGATTTGACTCTGGTCAAGTTTTAAATCTATTGAAGGTTATAGCTATAACTCCAGCCAAATAAGAACCCACTTGGTGGTAGTTCAATCAAGTTGTTGTTGTAATATTCAAAAATTCATAAATATATGAAGCTTCGCAGGTACACTGCATGTATGTAACCATACAAAAACCCCTTCTCAAATTTTTTTCTTTGTATACAATTTAAGCCTTGCCACATTACCATATTTCATCGTTTTACAGCAGTCAAAAGTGCTTCATTCAATCAACATCAATTCGGAGAAAGTGGGCGGGTACCACGCCCCTTGAATGGAAAACCTTAATTTTTATTTTTGGTCCTTTATATGGAACTTAATCCCTACCGTTTCACCAAATTTCATCGTTTTACAGCAGTCGGAAGTGCTCCATTCAACCAACACCAATTCGGAGAAAGTGGGCGGATACCACGCCCCTGAATGGAAAACTTCAAATTTTCGATTTTTTCCTCTACTTGCATGACAAGACCTACCGTTGTGCAAAATTACAAAATTCCACGATGTCGGGAAGTGCTCTATAGTTTTGATGATCTGTCAGTCAGTCAGTTACGGTTTTTGTGATTTTTGAGGCCTTATATCTCAGGAACCGCTTATGCTGGAAAATTGAAATTTGGTGAGGCGCCTCGCCTGTGCCTGACTAGCTTAGCAAATATTTTTGACTGCATTGGTACTGAAGATAGGGAGGGGTCAAAAATCGCCTGAGTTTGTTCCTGTAAAAAGGGTGTAGTGCCAGAACTTGGATGGGCACTACCGTGCCCTTTGATGGTTGCGAATGAACGCGGTCTGGACCAACAGAAGCTCATATATCCTCTTAGTGGGCTACTGCCAACGGACTATCCGGCAAAACAAGGTCCCTGTCCCCTTTGTATTGGGTTTGTGTCGTCGGGTTAACTGCCCTATCACATAAAATTTATCGGTTATGCCTCGGATAATTATTACCCTCTAATGGCAACGAGGCTCGGAACGTCAAAGGACAATGATCTGAGAGTATGTTTCTGAAACGTGAGGACACTTAATGTCTTCACGTGGTATAAGGCAGGCAGATATTACACTAATTCAAGAGATCAGGTATACTGAAAAGAAAAAAAATGGCGACATTTATTACAACTGCAATAAAAGAATGCACATGTTAGGGTGCGGATTAGTCCCGGAAAATCGGGTATGAGACAAAGTTAGTAACTTCAAGCCGATAAGTGATCCGCATTAGAGCCACCTACCAAAATGTAAGCTTTATGTGTGCACACGCCCTTACCGATGAAGCTAAAGAACCTCTCAAGGTGGAGTTTCATGACCTCCTGGACGGATCCTGTCCGGAATACGATGTCAAAGTTGTTCTCGGGGACTTTAATACTAAAATCGGAGAAAATATATGTTTGACAACGGACAACTAATTGATTTTGTAACAGCTCGTAAGACGGTGATAAGTATCACTAAGTTCCCAGGGCTTAGGATCCACAAAGCAACCTGGCGCTCTCTAGATGGTCGAACCAACAACCAAATCGATGATAAATTGATGCATGGCACGTATCTGACATCCTAGATGTGCGTACATTTCGAAGGGCAAATGACGACTCTGACCATTTCTTAGTTGCAGCTGAATTCAGAGCTCGACAGTCAAACGAAAAGAATCTCCGACCGAACAGAAGAAATTTGACTCTGGGCACCTCAGAATACCTTGAATTGTCAAGGCTTAAAAGAGCATCTCTACGAGAAGCTCTCCGCTGTGTATTCACCTACCACAATCAGTGGTCCAATCAATGCAACTGGCTGCTAGTTTCAAGACCGGAATGAAGGTTCTTCAAATCATCGATGGTAAGCTAGTTTTCGAACCACAGTTAATTTTAGATGCTTTTTAGCACCATTTCCAGCAGCTGTTAAATAGGCATCATGTGAAGCCTTTTATAGGATAGGATGCCAACCTGATTCCAATAAATGAAAAACCAGTTACACCACCCGGTAACGAAGTGGTAAGCTTAGCTATGAATAAGCTTAGGAACAACAAGGCCACAAAATTCGATGCCCTACCTGCAGAGCTCTTCAAATACGGAAGTGTTGTTTTGGTAAGGTGCATGCATCAAACCATCAACCAAATATGGGTGGAAAGGAGCATGCCCGATGACTGGACCATCAGCTCCATATAACCCATCTACAAAACTGGTGATCCTATGTCTTGCAAGAACTATCCAACGTCTTAAAACGTATTCGTATAAGAAGAAAAACCAAACCAATTTGGATGGCAGTGCTATAAGTACTCGTACAATAGGTGTAGAGATTGACTCTTAACTTAAAGGTGTGGCTTGGAGCCCTTTTGTTGACATTATTCTGCTGCTTATAAGAATTGCTGTCCGAACTTTATTAGACCATTGTGACAGACAAAACAAGTAATCAAGATAAGAACCACAACAGAAAATAAAAAAAATATATGCCAGACTACACTCGATCAATCTTCTCTGTCAATCTTCTGTCAAATTTAATTGAAGTTCAATTGAGTTTGGATTTGATATTCTATTATAACCTATGTCACAAGTAAAAACAATAATATTTGGGTTCTTGTTGGTTTTGATGTAGGAAGGCACTTACAAACTTTTGTCACAATCGAACTCGTATATTGGTCCACATGTGACAAACACATCTATACCAGTTAACATAGTCTATAAGACCAAAGTCGCATATCTTTAATTATAATTTAATGTAAATCGACTTTGTTTTTTTATTTGAAATTAATGTTCGCGAAGTGTGTTATTTTGTGTTGTGTTTGAGTTTAATTCAAATTACGACTTAACATTTTTATTAAGACCATTTTGCTACGCACTCTAAATACATAAACAGATAAACATACAAATTTGTTTAGAGACATTTTTATCTTAATTTCTTTTTATCTGATTGTGAGTATCTACACGTTTTTCCCCTAATGACAATTTTAAACAGGTAGTAGAGTAGTTTTAATGGTTGAATGTGTCAACCCGGTAATTTGTGTTTTTGGTTTGATTGTTAAAATTTTATTGTTTAATTCGGAAAACACTTTGATCGTTTATAATAATTTCCGCAATCGATGTTTCAATTGTTATGATTTACAAGTTTGTTGATTTGATTTGTTGGACAATATTTGCGAGTTCTATTTTGATGGAAAAATTGCTATGAACTCAGATATTGGGGGTGATTTGCTTGGTGGCACGTATTCGAATGGTGCTCCGTATTTTATATGCACCTACACCATGCACTGTGTGATAATGTGATCACTGCATTATTGCACGCCGGTTCCAATCCGGCTCGAAGGACCAAAATGTTAAAAACGCTCTTTATTTAACTTTTAAAATTGGAGAAAGCCGCTGGGAATCGAACCCAGATCTTCTATATGTCAGTACAATACGCTAAAAATTTTGACAAGGGGTCTAAAAGTCGTAAATCGCACGATAATAGATTTGAAACAATCGCAGTTGACGGTTGTGACATTACCAGTTCCATTGTGGAAGAAGTATACGGGCCAAAGATTCAACCAGACCAAAATTCGCAACAAACAGTGACTTAGTCAAGTCGGGTGTGGTTTTTCGTGTCGATTGATATCGTCTCAAATCCAACAATTTTGCTTGTTCACACATTCATTAAACCAAAAATAGGTCTCGTCATTAAAGATATTTTTTTTTTGTCGTAATCCTTGGAACGTTATTGGTAGGGAACCACAGGTTTCGAAAACATAATTTGACGATGTGCATAGTGATTTGTCATACACTATCGTACCACTGAACACAAAGTTTGACAGATACGGCTTTAACAACATACATAGGTGCTATAACCTTATAAATTTTGAGCATCCCTTTTGAAAGACTCTTTCAAATTTAACTCAAATATACGAAGATAAATGTTGCGTTCAAAAACTTTAATGTGTCCCCAAAAAACATCAGTGTTTACTAAAGACAACTAAAAATTATGATCGTCGCATAGTCCGCCGCAGCAGAAAACATCCTTAGACATAGACGCGCAAGGTGAAAATATTTGAAATTGTGTGGAAATTTGATCAGACTTTCCTAGGGTATTACGTCAATTCGGGGTGAACTAAAAATGTGATTGTGCAATACAGTGCAAAAATTAAATGCAGGACTGAATCCACGAACTTGCTCTTATGTAAAAGTACTTTGGAATTTGAAATACATTTTATAAACATAAAAGATGAATTTAATGATATAAAAATGTTCAAATTCATGAAAATGCAGTCTGATTAGCAGAAAAGTATTAATTTATGCAGAAAAGAAGCTCAAAAATCGTTTAATTTTTAAAGTAATTTTTTATATAAGATATTTCTTTAAAATTTTTCAAGAACAAAATTTAGGATGCCAGTTTTAAGTATTTAGTATTATAGATTTTGAGAAATAATTTAAAAAAAATTATTGTTCACACGTTTTGAAGATATTAGCTTAAAAAAAAAATTGGATTTTTTTTTCAAAAACCCAAAACCTATTTTTTGGAAATTTTTTATAAACTTTACTTTTGTTAATATAAAAATTTTGGTTAAAATTGTAAGAGTCGTTAATGAGAATTCGAAAATCAAAAAAACGGTTCTATGACAGGTACCGTTAATAACATTTTTTCCAAAAATTTTGTTTGGCGAAAATGTAGTCCATGTCCATAAAAGCACACTTAATTTTTTTTAAAGGAATCACCGAAGACCCTTAAGAACCGAGTTTGAAGAAAATACCTCCACTAGTTTCAGCTATAGATCGAGGTAGAGACATACAGAAGGACAGACGGAATTGCCGGACACACTTTTATCGTTTTCGCTATCATCGTTATGTCAACTTTGATCAAAATCTCGAGTTCGATTTTTTTTCCAAATGTAAAACTTGCCTATAGTACCTACATATTATATCGCAAGTAAGAAATTGAGTGAACTACGGTAGCACAATATGAGACTCATTCTGCAGTAATGGAGGGTTGTAGTAATTAAAAAAAAGGTAAATTTTCCTACCGTCTGAGATAGGTATTTTCTCGATGTAGACACGTCAAAATTTATATTCAAACCAAATGTAACTGCAAATACCTGCAAGTCCGCACAGTGATCCGATTTAATCTTACGAAATCTTGCAAAAAAATCATTTTTTTTCACTTTTGTTTCCTAAAAAGGAATACATATTTGTAATGTATTTTTATTTGTATAAACTAATAGCAATCTATGATAAAAATATTGAATTTAGTGACATGTTTTATTTTTTAAAAAAACAGAGTTAAATGTCACATCAGTAAGAATTAAGTTTAAACTGGGCGAACTTATAAACATTTTTTAATGAATTAATATGAATATAAATTTAACTTAGTTTTACTTGCGACTTAAAGGTAATATAAGACAAGTTATGCATTCGTAAAAAAATCGAACTCGAGATTTTGATCAAAGTTGACATTACGATGATAGCGGAGAACAAAAAAGTGGGTCTCGCAATTCTGTCTGTCTGTCTGTTCGATTGCAGATAAACGGCTCGACCGATTTTCTTCAAACTTCTTTTTTTTTGTTAAGACCAAAAATAACGGTACCTGCCATACGATTTTTTTCGAAATTTTATAAATATATGGTTTTCTCAAAAACTGTCCCACAGATTTAAAAAAAAAAAATCATAGATCTTTTTCAGTTCATAGATTTTTTTCAGTTAAACCTAGGTAATGGTTGAAAAAAAAATTTCAAAAAATTATTATATTTGGTACCCCCCTTGGAACCACCGATTTTGATTTTTTTTTTATGTTAAGGCTCCCCAGAAGTTTCAATATTTCTGTGCATTCAAATTTTCAAAATTTTTTTTTTTGGATTTTATAAAAAAAATTCATTTTTTTTTTTTGAAAACTCAATATTTCGAAAACACCATGGTCGATTTTTTCAAAACTTGATGAATAAAAGTTTCTTAAAATAATCTACAAGATATGAGAAAAAAAATTATTTTACCTAAAAATAACGGTACCATCCATACAAATGTTAAAAAATGGTTTTCGAAAATCGTATTTTTTCGAAAATGGCGCCTAGAATTTTGATAATTTTTTTTCTCTCCAGTATTTTTTTACGATCTATAAGTAAAAAAAAAAATTAAAATTAAGATATTACTGACTGTATCTACTGAACAACCACCTACCATAGAACCATTTTTTTTTTTAATTTTGAATTTATCATTATCGGCATAACGGATTTTGATGATTTTTTTTTTACAGATAAGGTTCTAAAAAGTATGAAAAACATTGCATTTCAAAAATTAAAAAAAATATTTTTTTTAATTTTGAAAAAAAAAATAAAATTCGATATCTCAAAAGAAAGTTTACATCTTTTTTGAAACTTAATTTTTATTCGCACAATAATGAAAACTTTAAGTTGGTATATTAATTTTTTTTTTAATGGTTTTAAAACTTTGTATGTATATAAAAGTTTATTTTTTTTTTAAGAATACAGTATGAACTCGGTTAACACAACCCTCGATTCGCGCAACTCCTCAATTTTCGCAACAATAAAATCGTAGCACGTGTTGACTCTTTAAATGCTACTTTTCAAAAATGTTAAATCGATTAGTGCAAGTTCTTATCTTTATGCATCTGTTCATTAAAATCAAAACACCAAACAAACCAAAAATGATTTGTTTGGTTTCAATAATGTTTTTTTTGTAACATTTTTGTTATCTCTAAAAAAAATAAGCTGTAAGCAACTATCATTTTGTACTGAAAAAAAAAACGATAACCCGGTTATTGCAACTGCCTTAATTTCTATTAGTTGCGTAATTCGAGTTTGTTCTTTCTCAAATTCATATTTGCTTAAGAAATCACAATGGCATTCTGTTTTTATGTCTCACTACTAAAAGAGTCTAAAAAATAAATTGTATGGTTATGAACAGTTTTCTCTAATAACATTCGTTTTTGAAATTCTTAATCTTTTACACAAGAGCAAGTTCGTGCGACCCGGTCGTGTATTTTATTTTTATATTCATTTAGTACAATTGCATTACGTACTCGTTCTTTCAAAAATATCTTTTTCAAAATTAAGAAAAATATCTTATGCGAGAAACAGATTGGCACAGCAACTTCAACACCAACTTTGACAACCACGTCACTCTTTTTAGAGCCACTGGTTTTAAATGGCATGGATTACATTAACACAGCAACTTCGACATCGACATCAACGTTAGACCCAAACCATAAATTCGATTTCGCTGTGCAAATGCTACGAACTTTTAAGTCGAAATTTACCAGTATTATCATCACTCAAATGAAAATGTGACGACCATCTTTTTGTTTCGTCTATTTATTCTGGTTTTGACAATGGAAGAATTACTAAAAACAAATTAATTTTAGTACGACAAATTGCGCAAGTCGTATACATTGACGCAATTCACGTAAATTTTTATCATATTATGTATGGCAAATTCATTTCGCATTTGAAACAATTTTGATTATGCGCTGTCAAAAACGCTGTTCATGTTGTAATCTATTTCACAATACTTTTGATATTGAAGTTTTCTGTTAAAGTTGCTGTGTCAATCTGTTTATGGTATTAAACATTTTGTGCGTTATTTTTTGGTTCTGCTTTGTTTTGAAGTTTGTGCAAGTTTCAGTAGTGAACAATTAACGAAAAAAGTGTCGCTGGTTTCCCACATTCATGAATGTTTGACGACGTGTTTGATAATTTACACTTGTCAGCTTTTAATGGTTACATTATTTCTATGATTTGCCACCAACTAAATGAAGTTATTGAAAAACTTATTTTAAAAAAACTAAATAAATTTGGTGGCCATTTTAAATTGTAAGTTCACTTCTATTTTCAATATTATTTTGTTCAAAAGTTTCCGTCATTAATCTTAATTATAATTTAAGTAGGTAAGTTTTTTTCTAAAAATTATCACTTCGGCCATCTAAATACTTTAAAATTCGATTTTCGAATGATCTAATATCATTAGATACTTAAACAGCGATTATCTAATTTTTTTATTTGACATTAATAATAAAAAAAAATTTCAAAGTACCTGTTGACAACAGTGAATCGTATTTCTTCACGGACTTCATAGATTTCAAAAACAGATTTTTCATTGTATCACTCTCACTCAAAATACACTTTTTAGGTGACTAAATTTTGAGACGAATATTGCCTATGTACTTTGGTATGATTTATTGCAAAAAAACTAACTACTATTCAACTATAACTATTTTCTACAAAGAAAACAATCTCTATAATTATAAAATTATAATATTTTCAAATAACGCGCCGCTGTGTCTGTTTCACATCTTCGGAAATAAAAATCAATAACCAAATTTTGTATTTCAATTCGTAAGTATTCCTGCGGTTACTGATGTGATAAGTAAATCAGCAAAACAACCACCTTTGCTAACTCACTGCATATTACGTCACACGCCACAATAGTGTAACGTGAAACGTTTTCATGACCACTCTAGTGTAATGCGTATCCATACACCGAACACATGGATGCACGCCATGCGAATTCTTCAGAATACATGGCATGTGCTTCAACGCCACCGGGTACAGAGACTAGGTACCTAG
The DNA here is from genome assembly GCA_911387755.1 of Chrysotoxum bicinctum. NCBI lineage: Eukaryota > Metazoa > Arthropoda > Insecta > Diptera > Syrphidae > Chrysotoxum > Chrysotoxum bicinctum. The sequence goes on along the minus strand of OU426989.1, from coordinate 92,000,990 downwards.
TTCCACATTTATTTGTTCATTATAGTTTTTGTTTGATTTTGTGGATTGGCTTGCTGAGTGTGCCTTTTGTGAACAGCGCACATGTGTTTACTGGTCAACTGTACAGATCTGGCGGCCGGGCTGGCCTAGACTCTGGTTGCGGCGCGGCCGGCACCTTGACAGTGAACTTAAAGACTACGAGTATAAGATTCATTTGCTTGTGGTATGAGTATTATTGTTTACTGGCAAATAGGCGAGATGGCTTGAGTGCGCTCCGGAGCTTTGTGATACGCTGCATTTTTTTGCAGCAAAGTGTGAATTTAAGATTAATGAAGTTAATGATGCGATTATTAAAGTGGTTACAAGTGATTTACGAGATGTTAAAAGAGTAACTATTGTATACTGCAATTGGGTTAAACTGAAGGGCCTTTGAATAAAGGTGGGTAGATTTTGAAATAGAATAAAAGAAGCTTCTTTTTTTCTTTGAAAAACCCATTTATGCCATTGTGTATGGGATATGACTTCGTTGAAATGCCCGCCTAGACTTCAAACGGTGACACGGACCACGGAGTGCTCTAGTTTTCACTGATTCGGTTGAATTTGAGCGGTGGCCTGTGTTATGTTCACCCACAAGAAAAAGTCTAGTGGGGTCAAATCGCATGGAGGTCAATTCAGGTTCTTACCATTAATTATATCGTTCATGCAGAATGTCAATCGTGCCGTCTGTTGTGTGACACGTAGCGACGTCTTCCTGAAACCACGTGTCGTCTAATGCCCTAATTAAGGGCATAATAAATTGGTTATCATCTGTTCTGTAGCGCTTGCCATTGACGTTGACCGCCTCACCAACGTCGTTTTCGAAAAAGTAAGGACCAATGAATCTGCCGGTCCAAAAGCCACACCAAACGGTTACTTTTCGAGGATGTATTGTAATCTGGTGAACCTCGTGCGAACAAACAGCATTGCCTATAGTCATGAACGTCGAGGCTTTTATTGGGTTTTATTGTAAATTTTTACGAACCGCGACGATATTCCATTCCTTTGACGTTCGAATGTTGGCTGATTTATAACCGAATTCAAATGTTGCTACCAAGAGTTGAAGAGTCGACTATGAAGGCCCACCACGTCTACCACAAAATGGGCGCACCGCTCATTTTGATAAAGAGCTTTAATATTTGGATATTTGTTCAATCTTGTATATTTCTATTGTAATATGGCATAAACAACTATATAATGTATAACAGATTTGACAGATTGATGTCAACAAAACAATATGGCCGCCACAGGTCCGCGGCAATTGAAAAAGGTTACAATATAACGATGTAGTTTTCAGGGTTGAAAAAGAGGAGTGGTTAGAATTAATTCATCGGTTTTCAAAATACTGTTTTTCAAAAATCTGCTTCCGTACACAATTGGATTTATTTATTAAATTTCGTGAATGCTCGTAACCTAAGACAAGTTTAGAAAATGATAAAAAAAAGTATGAGTGCCGAGTAAAATTTTATTTTTTTCATATGAACTTTGACAGAACTTTGGACTGAAATTCACAGAAGAGCACAGAAAATCACCTAGTTCAAAAGTAATGGAACGAACCTATTTATTTTAAAAGTTAAATATTGTTAAAAAAATAACGCACTGCCTGACTCAAGTACTTGAAGCAAAGTTCGTTTAACTCATGTTTAAACAGGGATGTTAATTTATACAACATTAAATTTTACCACCTACATATACTCAAACAGAGATGTTATCTGATACGAAATACCATGCTTGGAGCATTAAGGTTCGGTCAAACAGAACGCGTTTTCAACGCCGTGTTAAGATTTTTTGACGCGTAGGTGCAACCGCCGCGTTAGAGGACTTCAAACAGAGAGCTGTTAAGCAATGAACAAACAAAACAATCATCCTTAACAAAAATAATGTCAAGCAGCTCAGATTCAGAAGAGGAATTATTGCTTCTATTTGCTATATATTACGAAATTCTCGTAAAAGAAAAAGAATTTGGGTACATGTCAATTAACAAAAAAAAAAGAGAAGAAAATGGCGAATATCACCGGCTGTGCCGGGAGCTAGAATAAAACATCTCGAAGGCCAACAAACAGAAGACCTACCAATGCGGAATTTATGATAAGAGACAAATTTCTCTCATATTTCAATAATAATAATTAAATATGTACGTAAGACAATGTTCTTATACGATTTATCACCCATATCGTATAGACAAGGGTAATTTCTCACCAATTCAATTAATTTTTCCATCTTGAAAAAATTTCAAATTTCTTTGACTGCCGCAGCGTTAGAAATAATCTGAAATTTCACACAACGTCGCGTTTCACCGCCGCGTTGCAACGCCATGATGAATTCAACACGGCGTCAAAAACGCGTTCAGTGTGACATGGGACATGTATTGCATTGTAATACAACGCTTCGATTGAACGCGGCGGTGAAACGCGGCGTAAAAACGCGTTCTGTTTGACCGAGCCTTTAGTAGGGGCGTTCACATTCTCAAATTTGTTTGACAAGCATGACATGATGAATATTTGATGAATGAAAAAACACATTTGTCAAAAATGCTGTCAAACATCAGTTCCTAGTTAGAATTCTGACCATGGCGGACCAACTCAGAGCATAGATGAAATTTTAGGTGAGGAAATTTACTTCATTTTTATATTCCAAGTCTACAGAAAAATTATATTAATAGAATAAAATCCACCATAATTACCGCTATTACTTATAAAACTCATTTTGATATATTTTCCTACAATGTGCACAGCTCGAGAACTTCATGGAAAATTAAATTCGCTTTAGGCTTGACAAGCATGCGTTCAAATTATCAAATCCATCCTGCATACTTGACAAGCCGCTGAATGAAGCGTTCACATTATGAAAATCAAACTAATAACGCCGTACTTGTGAGTGTAAACACCCCAAATTGTGCACGAAAATATTTTACTTCAGTTTGACCCTTGGAGCGTGATTACACGATTGACAGTCTTAATATATGTCAAAAAGACGAAGCAACTGCAAAAGAATCGTGTTCTTGATGTCTTTTTTCTGCTATAGACACTGTTCACACTCAACTAAATCCTCCGACTTTTTTTTGACGTTTCTGTACTTTATCTCACTCCCTCTGTCAGAGTTTTTTTTTTAAATATTGACATCATTCCCATCTTTTAATGGAAATTATCAAAGTAAATATAATCCATTGGCATCGTTGCGTTGTCACCATCATGGTTTGACAGATGGAATGAAGGTAAAATATTTAATTCGAAATTTGGCATTATATGCTTTGACAGAATAAATTTTGACGTATCAAGAATATTAAGTTATTTCAACAGACTGCCCCGAAAATGCATTTTCCGGAGCAGAAAATAAAAATCAAATTTTTAAATGTCAACTCTGAGAATACATTTTTCCGGAGCAAAACATAAAATGCGATCGTCCATTACTAATGTGTAGGGATTTCTTTAAAACGTTGTGAGAACGTGCAATGAAATTTGACACCAGTTGTTTCATCTTTTTAACATAGGTATTAGGTGAGATGTGAAGAAATGTTTGGGGAATGAAGATATTTAGTTCTAACCATCAATGGAAAGTACGAGTACTAAAGTCGAGATTTCAAACCATTCACAACATAAGTTAACTCTTTTTGAGGCCCCTCAAAGTTTTCAATGTAAACAGGGTGTAGTAGGTATGCAATATTTACATTTCAAACAGGGTCGTAAATGCTATCTTCTGAAAGGTAACGTGGTACACGGAAAGTTTAACCGTAACGTGTTACTCGGAACGTGTACGTTAGAAACACGTGTTTGGTTTACTCTACCGCCGGCATAAATGTTAATTAAAAAAAAAAACGCACCGAATTTTGTAAATCTGTAGAATTTTGAACCCAACCTATTAAAAACTATAGTAACAACAAATCTAAGCTAATGCCTTCAATCGGAGTGTCGTAATTCGAAATAAAAATGTCCATTATCTTATCCACGGTACACAACAGAAAAAGGCAACCATAGAGTTTCGTTTAACATAGTGGAATTTATAGGTAAGTAATTAAGAAGGTTAAGCAGAAGGTCTTAAATTACAAAACTGACCTCAGTATGAGCACGAAACCTTGTTTACCTATAAATTTTTAAAAGAACACTGCAACTTTATATTAATACAACTATAAGTACATACCTTTCAAGACCTTTAATTAAACTCGTCATAATAACATGCATTCCTATATTCATTCGACCCATTTCGAGGTGAGCTGTAATCACAAAGGCAAGTAACTACTAGATATTACTTAACAAAAAAAAATAATTGTAAATCTGATACAAATGGAAAACACCCAACCTGCCATAAATTACCCAATTCGTAATTACCAATAACAATCAGTTGTACACAATAGTAGACAATAATGAGACATCTATGATTTTTTTGTTAGTTAATTAATTATAACAAAATGTTTGTTACTTTAAAGTATTTAATTTTTTGTTGATTTATTTCAAAGTGTTTTATTTTTTTGTGCATTTTAAGTTCCATTTAAAATTAATCGATGAGAAAAGTAAAAACATTTTGAGCTTTAATAAATAATTTGGTGCTAATGGAATTGTCGTTAAATCTGCCTTACATATAATAGATGTCAACTTATGGAAAATGTTTTTGAACTTAAATATTTTTCGTTGTGATACAAACTTAGTTATTAAATGGATAGCAAGCAAACTCGAACTTGAGATTTTAATAAAAGTATGATGACATTTCTGAAACTTCATTTCACTCTAAAATTGCTCCTATGATTATTCATCCATTTTACGATTGTCAATTATTATCAATTGATAATATCGGGTTTTTCAATAAGAGCGCTACAAAAGTTTTTTTAAAAAAACAAAAACGGTTTTGGATATCAATGAAATTCTTTATTCCTGTGAAAGTACGTTCGATGCCATTATGTATGGAAATCGATTTCTTTTGCATGACCACCACGGGCACGCTTGCAGAAGTCCAGACGCTTAACCCAATTTTCGACAGTTTTCAAAATTCGCCACAACGACGTCACAGAGATGCCCAACTCTTGAAAACGACGTGTGAGAGACACATTTGGGCTTTCTGCAACTGAAGCCTCAGCGGCAGCAATATTCTCGACACTACAGGCACTTCTCTGTCTCACTGGCACGGGAACATTTTGTACTGTGCCTGTGGATTAAAATTTTTCCACTAGACGCTCAATTGTTGATCTGCTAGGACGATTATGACGAACATAAATTGGACGTAGCGCTCTTAACGTCGAGGCCACTGATTCCGAATTTTGGTAGTAAATTTTAATAATTTCGACTCGTTGTTGGCTCGTATATCTTTCCATCATGAAATGGCAAACCTTACTGAAGAGAAATGTCAAAAGAGCGGCAAGAAATATGGCGTCGTTTGCTGTCCCTGTCGCTCTACTTTTGTAGCGTCCCTGTTGAAAAACCCTTTACTTGGTAACAAATTTTGACTTTGTAAAAAAAATCGAACCCAAAATTTTGATCAAACGATGATAGAGAACACGAAAAACCTGGGTCCGGCAATTCTCCTGAAAGAGAATTCATGGTTTGATTTGAGCTGTAACGAGGTTGTTAAGCTCATAGAAGCAGTGGCGTAGCGTGGGTGGGGCGGAGGGGCAGCCCGCCCCGGTGAAGCGGGTAGAGTAGAGATCATATGTACACCAGACATCTCCCATAAAGACCAAATGAGTCAGGTTCTGCGATACGTACATATCGAAGGAGAAAAGGTCGGCGTGGTAGAATCTTTCATCGACTTCTTCGAACCAAAAGAAAAAAATGCAGAAGATCTCAGCAACGATATAATCGCGAAGATAACATCAGACCGACTGGACATACAGAACTTGAGAGGACAGGCTTATGACAACGCTGCCACAATGCTAGGGATCCACAATGGAGTTCAAGCCCGGATTAAAGCACTGAATCCGAAAGCTACATTCGTTGCATGCACAAACCACTCACTCAACTTGGCTGGAGTACACGCTGCTTCTGAATCAGTGAATTCCGTGACGTTTTTTGGAACTCTGGAGAAGCTATTTGCCTCGTTTTCTGCATCAACTGCTCAATGGAACGCTTTGGTTGCCGTCACAGGTAAAGCAGTGAAACGAGTGACTGAAACGCGGTGGAGCGCTAGACATGAAGCTGTCAAGACGCTTAAGAATAAGTTTGTGCAAGTTCTTGAGGTACTGGAAGAATTGACGGATTCATCTCAACTTTCTCACTTTTCTTGGCTTTTGGGCTGCAGTGCTACCTGAAGTAGATGACGCACAGATTTACCCGCAACAACGAGGAATGAGTGTGGATAAGTGTGCTCAGAAACTCTGCGCTTTAAAAGCTCTCTTAGTGGAGAGCAGAGACCGTTTCGTCCAAGCCGCAATCGACTTTGCTAAGACGCTCTGCGAAGAACTCGGAATCGAACTCAAAACGAGAAGAATTCGCAGGATAAAACGCATGCATGGCCATGAATCCGCAGATGCAGCTTTGTCTCACGATCAGAAACTCCGTTGAGAGGTGTTCGCATCATTTGACAAGATCATTCAAGAAATGACGACTCGATTCCAGCAAGTTCAAGAAATAGCGGACAAGTTCGGATTTTTGACCCCAGCGAAACTTCTGGACAGCAAGTACGAATGTGATGATCTTTCCTATATATTAGAAGACATCGACAAGGACGAATTTCAGATGGAGCGGAAGCGTCTCCAGCTAGTTATGAGAGAAGTTTTTCGAAGTTAAAGCTAATCAGAAATTATCTCAGATCCACTATGAGCTCCACTGGACTATCAAACTTGGCTATATTGTCGATTGAACAAGAATTGGCTGCAAATATTAATTTTGACAAAGTTATTTCTGACTTTACTGCTTGTAAGGCCCGTAGAATATCCGTTTGTAAAACCGCTGATCCTATTTTACCTTCAATAATCCTCCCCGACGGGTTTCACCTCGTCGTGGTGGGGGGGCTTACGTCTATTCTTTAGCCGCTCGATCAGCTAGAGATTTAGACAACTAAGAAAACCCAAGGGAGTAGTAGGTTTGAAACGATGTGAGAAGGTTAAATCTCCGGCTACTTACATACGTGGCTGGAGATTTTAATGGTATTCTCCAGGTTTTGAATGGTGTTAAAGGGTAAACTGGTAAGGTCTCCGGCTACTTGGGTGGCTGGAGATCTTTAAGGTTTTTATAAGGATGATTAAGGGTGAAATTGGTGAAGTCTCCGGCTACTTGCGTGGCTGGAGATTTCTAAGGTTTTACTGGGTCGTCAAGGGTGGAATTGGTAAGGTCTCCGGCTGCTTGCGTGGCTGGAGACTTTTAAGGTTTTACTGGTTTATGACGGGAGATAAATGGTAGGGTCTCCGGCTGCTTGCGTGGCTGGAGATTTTTAAGGTTTAAAATGTTTTATTTAGGTTTTTTTATAAGTCTCCGGTTACTTGTGTAACTGGAGATCTTATTTGCAGTAGCAAATAATATTGGGACCGGCGTCCCAGTTCTTTAGAACAAAGACTAGGAGTGTCTTTCCTAGTTTGCCGTAAGGTGAGCAAAAGACTAGGAACGTCTTTCCTAGTTCGTCGTATGGCGAATGAAGACCAAAAGGAAGCATACTAAGTTGTTGGTTACTACCCCGGCCGACTTCTTGGTGTGTGTATCCCAAGGGTTGACAGGCCCAGAGTTTTGCAGGAACTCATCCGGAAGTGACCTCGGTTGCGAAGCTCCACCGGAAGCTATATTCTGGTACCATGGGAGATAGTGCCCATTTGAGTTGAGGTTTGAGTTTCACCCTCTGCTCAAACCCTATCTATGAGGTAGGCCCACTAGTGGGAGAATCATGGTGGCTTGGTTTATTCCGAATGCGCAGTAACACGGTTTTCTAGATTCTTTTCTTGAATTCAAGAAGTGTGAGATAGACCTCGCCTCCAAAGCAAGAGGTGTGCATGTGCATATACTGCAACATATCACAACTTTGCGACCGAGATAGCATGCTATGTCGGGGTTAATGGTCAGGACCCAATCTGACTCCAATGGAGGTAGGCCTCCGGTGGGATTCAGCCATAATAAGCAGGTGCTCACGTTAAATCAAAAGACGATCTTTACCTTCAATAAAAGATACCTCATTGCCTGTGAAATGATGTCTCGAAATTTAATTTTAATTAAATATTGAATAGGGGCGGCAAAATGGGTCTCCCGCCCCGGGCGCCAAGATGGCAGCTACGCCACTGCATAGAAGTAAGTATCCGATGTTATAAAGCCACACCTACTGAGGAAAACCGGAATAAGTTCAAACAAACTAGAAAGACCTGTAATATTGAAAGAGCAAAATTCTTGCATTACCAAAAAGTACTAAAATGTCCCAAAGGAAGTAAAAATGTTTGGTCATTCGAAAAAAATGCAGCACAGTTTGCTGTTAATTCGACGCTGCTAGAAAATGTCATGATTCTTCCTGTAGTTGATTTTATGGGACAAATCTTCTTTCGCACTTGTCTAATTGCAAAAGTACTGAAAGATCTCGATATACACAAATCCGCTGGCTCGTATAGTATCCCTACCATTATTCTGAAGAGGTGTTCTTCAACGCTGGCAAAACCATTGCGTAAGCTTTTCCATCTGTCCAACTCACGATCACTTAGGCAAATGTCATGTAGAGTAGAGATATCACATTTTTTCTTGGAAATTGGATCGACTTGTGATTTGAGCGATTCAAGCGTAGTCCTTTTGCAATGGAACAAGTATTTTTTTGACTAAGAACCGTCGTCTAATTTTAGACGTACCGTCAAATACAGAGATTCGTTTTTTTAGTCCCACAACACGGTTATGGAATATAGATTATTCACGGTACGGTTTTACCTTTTAATTTCAATTTGTTAACATTCAAGACCAATGTTCATCAAAACCTCCTTTCTCTCTTTTCCTAATTTAACCATCGCTCGTGCTATATTGGGTCCCAACAAACACTTGAGCGTGTGCAAATTATAAAAAATGAAAAAAAAAACTTACCTAACTTTAGACAGCCTTCCAACATTCCAAAGGATATAAATACTAATTTTTCAGTATTTTCTTAGGTCTTGTATTAGTCCGAAAACAATCGAGTTTCGAGTTTAAAGTCAATTAAATATCTGAAACATTTTTTTTTCAGGCAGTTTTCTTGGTCATAAGTTAACTATGAGTTAAGTTAAACCATTATGAAAACTTATTTTGACGCATCTCAAAAATATATATTTAGATAATCCGAAACTAAATCGACTAATTCACTCGGTTAAACTTATTTGAATTCAATAAAAAATATGTTTGATCTCGAACTGAAAAACTGGGTCTTAAGAATCGTGTTAACTCAGAGTTAAACAACCAAATTTGGTAGGTTAACGCTGGATTAACTGAAGACATTTTTAACTTGCTGAAAGAAAAGTTGGTAAAATGAATATTTATGTAAGATCCAGGGATAGCTTCGCCTAAGAGATGCCTTCTTTTATGGTCTATACGTGAGTATGTACATACATAGAACTGTTACCATTTAGACATTGTCTAACTCGACAACAGTCTTAGAAAATCTAATAAAAACGACTGTTTGTTTCATTTTTAGATAGGAAATTAATTTCCATTTTGAATTAGAGTTTAGATACAATTCGATGTTGTATGTTTGTAGGATGAAATATCTTACTCCTCCACAACAAATGAGAAATCCTTTTTATTTTTTTTTTTGTTTCCTGCTTGGGCTGTCAATGTTTGAATAAAAACCAGACAACATTTTCAATTATATTCAAGAACCGAAACTCGATGGGAATACCTTTAGTCGAAATTCAAAATGATTGATTAGGAAGTGACACATCCCAACAACTTTATTGTCTAGTCCAATAATTATAATTGAAAATTGCTTTTTATAGTCTTTGCACATACACTCCTGGTCATTCGAATAGGTTCAATACAAACGACTCTAGATTGAAATCAAGCTTAGCAAAATGATAAAATTTCTATAAAGAAATCAATTTGAATAAGAACAACTTAACGTCAATAGAGATGATAGCGGATAATAGAGTGAAATTCGTATAATGGAGTATGAAATTTCCCGGCTAATCGAATGCTGGATTAATTAGAAAACCATTTTGAGGTAATTCTGAAATTCACAGAAAAAGAGCTGCCATATAAAATTTTGAAACTTTTTCTGACAGCTGGTTACATTTCCGAAAATGCTTTGACATTTTGATTTTCAAGCATCAACGTCAAGTTATCTTCAATTTTACCAAATTTCACTTAAAACAATGAAAACCTATTCAAATGATCAGAAGTGTTTTTATCCAAATCAAAGGTGTTATCTTGTGTTAGGCTGCCTGCACAGTTTAGCTCAAATTATAAATTTTATATTTCGTAAAGTTTAATTATTGTCAATAACTGATTGTTTGTTTGCAATGAAGGCTGCTTAAATGAGTTTTGATGTACATTTATAATTATTTATCTCCAGACATCTTTGCTATTTGCAAATAGAATAAAAGTGTGGGAGAGATACATTCTGTATTTCGAATAAAAAAAAATAATAATTTCACATCATGAAAGCATGTTTTGATGAAGCCAAGTCCAAAAGGCATGTGTGCAATTACTCAGCTGCTTCACTTTAATTGAAATAGGGTTATGATTTATGATGAACTTAATAGCAATCACGTGTATTCTAATGATGATCCATTCATCAGCAGACCGAGTTTGTTTGGCCAATAAAGCACTGTTAGTTAGTATAGTTGAAATCGACGCTGTGTACGTTTAAAATTGGTCTCATCATTAAGAAGGAAGGTCAGCTAATTAACAAGGACATACTTGGATATAAGTATTTAAAAGTAATATTTCTGTAATTTAATTTCACCTTTACGAATATTGGTTGCAAAGAATTATTGTTATGCATTGTGATATAGCTCGATAATTTGGGCAAACATAATATTACGGTGCTAGAGGAGACGAAAAATGTAAGTTCCACATTTTTATCTTCTCGGTTGTGATCTGTTATACATAACCTAGAAACCTTCTTTAAATGTATGTTCTACCAAGAAATAATAGATATTGTCATACGAATTTGATTTAATTACATAAAATAATATTACAATTATAGGTCTGATTTACTTTTGAGGACGAGATCTCCTCAGACAACATTCTGAATTAAAAAAAAATGTTTTATAAATTGGGATTTTCAATTGACGCGAGTAGATTTCGGCGGCCATGTTGTTTTAGTGACATCTGTTGTTAATCGCCAAATCTCTATGGCAAGTTAGACGAATATGAACAGCACGTCCTAGTGATAAAAATTTATTAACAAAATGAGTGTTTCTTAGGGCAAACGCTTGGGCGCGCGTTGCACCCATTTTAAGGTAGACGTAGTGGCCTTTCACAGTCGACTATTTAACGTTTGGGGGCCAAATTTGGGACTATCGTATACGCCATCAGTACTGCTTAATGCAAGCATTTGTAACAATATTTCTATTCTCTTCGGGTTTTTTTGGTTTTTTCACCTTTAGATACTGGGAAACATCAGCTTGTCACAGTTATCATTTAGCGTGGTGTTAGTTTTTTTTTTTTTATAATCTACACGCGCTACACCCTTTAAATGTTTCAACACAGCGCGGGCGTGAAGTTGAGGAAGAGAAAGAAGGATAGGAAAGATGTTCTGAGACTGAAGGTGGTTGTTTTGGGGATGGCGGCTGAACTAATGCGGAGAAATGCCGTGTCTTATTTTTATGTCCCTTATAATTCGCATTATTTTATTCGTATTCATATTTGTTGGGCATACTAGTTTTAACTCAATCTCATGATTGTTATTGTTATGCCTGAACAACATGTAATGAGTAAACCAGCAACCCATTGATGGCAATTTTTAGAAAGTTTTAATGGAATTAAGACAACAGCAGGGATCGAACCTGTGATCATGAGGTTGATAGGCGAGCTCACAAACATCGCGCCACGGCCCCCCCGTGGTTAGTAAATAAATATACATATAGCCTTACACTCTACCAAAAAACGGAACAAATAAGACAAACAAAGAAATAATAAATATTAATCTACTATCTGTAGCTACAAAAATAACTACAAGTCAAATACTACTTGCTTTAGAAACAATGAATTATTAGGAATTAAACAATTTTTTTTAACAAAAACTTATAATGCGCGAGTTTCGAATACTTAATGAGAACGCCCATACAACCTGTGCTTAAGTGTAAGCTTTGAGTAACTCAAATCGAAAACATCATGGTGTACATTAGCCTCATGTTTCATACGTGTCAAAGGCTCATTGAGACCATAATTGGTACGGGGGAATTCTATATGAAAAATTTCAGAGTTCCGAGAACTGTAGCTTCTAACTTTAAAACGAATTTGTTCTAGAAGAACCGGTGAATCTATGGAACTTACCAAGAGCTGGTGTAAAAACATAACATCGCTGACTTTCCGGCGTTTTTCTAGAGAATTCATGTTTAAAAGAAGAAGGCGATTGCTGTATGGAGGAAGATGCTTTGGGTCACTCCAATTAAGATGACTTAATGCGAAGCGTACATATTTACGTTGAACAGATTCGATTCGATCAATGTGTATTGTGTAAAGTGGCGACCATACAGAACTAGCATATTCTAATTGGGGACGAACAAAGGTGTTGTACAACGAAGATGTTACAAGACTACACGAAAATTCCTTACTCCAACGCTTGATTAATCCAAGCATTGAGTTTTCTCAATGTGGAGTGAAAAGTCTAGATATTGCGAGAAGTTAACGCCCAGGTCGCATGTTGTTTCTACCTTACTTAGAATGGCTTGATTTAAGCTGTAATTGTAACATGTTGGGTTTTTTCTTCTAAAGAAAGACATTGATAGGAACTTTAAAACATTTAGAAAGAGATTTTTATATGAGCACCATTCAGAAAACATATTTATGTCATTTTGAAGAGAAACAGAATCGGATTGGTTTCTGATGATTTTAAATAATTTAATATCATCTACGTAGATAAGAACCCTACATGATTTTGCAATTGAAACAACATCATTGATTGATACTATGAAAAGAAGTGGACCAAGGTGACTACCTTGTGGAAAACCAGAGTCAGCATTAATTGGATCAGAAACGATTCTTCTAAAAAGAACTTGGTATGTCCTTCCCTTCAAATAAGACCTGATCCATTGAACGAAAGCAGAAGGGAATCAAAGAGATAAAAGCTTACATAAAATTAGACTATGAGACAATTTTCGGAGGCCTTACTGAAATCTGTATAAATACAATCAACTTGATGATAGTTTTATTTGTAAATGACGTGAATTCAGCAAGATTAGAAGCAGTAGATTTCTCTTTCATAAACCCATGTTGCTCGCTTGCAAGGAAAGATTTGCAGCTGAAATAAAAACTCTTAAATATGATAGCTTCAAATATTTTCGGTAAGCAAGAAAGTTTGGCTATTGGCACTGGACATGTCGTGGTCTAAGCCCGAAAATTTGGTCTAATACATCCTTAACTGTGATAACAATATCATTCATTGAGCTTTCTGAAAAGCTATTCAAATGAGCAAAATAACTCTCACAAGGTTCAAATTCATCATCACAAAACGAAAGTTTAAAGAAGGAAGAAAACATATTGCAAATAACAAGAGTGCTGTTGTACTTCATAGTAGATGGATATCCGTTAGATTTTTTCTTGCTATTAACAAATTTTCGAAAAAAGTTTCGGGTCAACAAGAAGTGAAGACCGCATTTTTAACATATAACAAACATAGAGGATTCTGCATAATGATTGGAACTCTTCATATAACGATAAATAACTGTTGTAATCATCCAATTTATTTTTTCATGCTCTATTTCTTAAGTTACGTAGACTACGAAGTTGATGGGTGTACCAGGGAGGTGTTGTTAGGGCTTAGTGTCTCGATTTTTTTACAGGTATAGATGCAATGAAACATTCAAAGATACTTAAGTCGAAATTGGAAAGCATCACATCAATGCTCCCATTCAAAAGTAAGTCAAAGTCAATGTTTGTAATTAGTTCATTGAGTAATGGGAAGTTAGTTTTCTTGAAGTCAAATTCAAGAGAGCCACTATCAAAATCAGAATCAGTTGTGTGAGCATAGGAAATAAAAACATAAAGTGGGGGATGGTAGCTATCAACTTTCGTCATGGGAATTGGACATAGTTCAACAACACAACTACAAGGGTTAGTAACGAATATCAGATCTAACTGTCGCTACAGCTCACTTGCTGTAAGTCGCAAGATATCACGTTATCAACAAACAAAGCTTCCTGCGGAGAAGAGACGTTGGTGGGCATTAAACATATTTCGTCATCAGAAAGAGTCCATTCTAGATGAGGAAGATTAAAGTCTCCTGCAAAAAGAACATCGTCAAGAGGATCGCAATTATAAGAAATATAGTTAATGACATTAGAAGCAATAGGTGTGTTTTTTTGGGAAAATTATCCGTAGTGAAGTAGGATTTTATACTTATTACAAATACAAAGTTTTCACTGCCGATAAAAGTAGAAGTAGAATCCAACTGCGGATAGAATGTTGACGTTTGCTCGAGTCTCGAATACAAATGTTGGTACAATTGAAAACTCTTTTGTATCTCGAAGGCATGTTCGTAGAGTACGAAAAGTAGTTTGTTGTTTAGCATTTTCCATTGGGGGTTTACGTCTTTTTTTAGAAAACCATTTTTATAAGAAAAACGCTGCATTTTGTATCGTGTTAGTGTCGAACTCTTATAGAAAGCTGTTTAATAACTAAGGCGTTTTTTTAGGAGCGAAATGTTGTGGTCAGCTGTTATACTTTAGTTAAACAGCGACATTTAAGGGTTACTAGCGCGACAAAGCCTTCTTATGAAAAAAGCTGTTGAGAAATCCAAAACTAACTAAAGTCTGCGAACAGATCCCTTGACTTTTGTGGTGATAATTGTCAACAAAAAAAAAATTCACAAACAAAACTTCTGCTTTATGAAGAATGGCTGGTGAACAGAAAAAGTAAATACAAAATGATTTAAATTAAAATTCATAAATAAAAACCTCCATATATATTTTCAGAAACAAGAAAATTACTTGGCAAAAAGTTATTGGTTGTTTTTTTTTTTCAATTAAATATTTGACAACTTTAAAGTAGAAAAATCGCACAACTGCGGATACGTTTTTTTGGGAAATCCTACTTCACTACGGATAATTTTCCCAAAAAAACACACCTAATATTATATATTTCCAATGGGCTTTTTGGAGGGATGTACATATTTATTATATAAAGGAATTTATTTCCGATACATACTTTAACACAAATAATATCAACTGAGTCAGTATTATGGATTGGGAATATACAGCTATGAAAAACGCTTCGCACAGCAATGATAATTCCCCCAGCCACGAAAGCTAAGGGATCAGAATATCTATATTTACGGTACACCACAAAATCGGTGGAAAATAGTTCATTATTTAGAAATGTTGAATTCAGTTTCCAAGTTTCTGTTAACACAATTACATTGAAATCAGATGCATGAGATGCTAAAAAATTTTTTTGAGTTTTCGACCGAAGTCCTCTCACATTTTGGTAGTAAAGGGACAGAAGATCTATTTTTTTGAAGGTTTTAGTACATTTTTAACTTGCGAGGTCTTAGGTTTAAATTCTCTTACAATGGCATTTTCAGGCCAGAGTTCAGAACACATTATCTTTTCATACAAACAAAATTCCGTTGTAAGTCTGAAGGACGCAAACAGACTACTTTCTTTATACAAGGTGAATTTTCCGTTGGGACTAGTCTTCACCCGTACAAGATCCAACTGAACCAGTTCCGTGCCACACAGCGGACGCCACGATTGACATTCAACATGAACGATTTGAGGGTAATGTCATATTTAGCAGAGGTGACCAATCAATGTTACCTGACTCCAGTAGATTTTTTCTTGTGAGCTTTCCTGAAGTCGCAGACCTATGCGAATAACCCACAGTCGATCGATGCCCTTAATGTGAACATAACACAGGCCATCGTTCTAATTCTGCAGGATATATGCAAGAGTCTTTGAAAATTGGAAAACAAGGATCAGTGCCACCGTAAAAATCCGCGACGTGTATTTGAACGATGTCATATTCCATACATAATGGCATACATGGGCCATTCAAATAAAAAAAAAAACTCAAACAGAGCTTGATTTATTCCATTTAAACATCTTCCCGCCCTTTTTGAAAAAAAAAGTTAAACTCTATGTTCGAACTCTAATTGCATTTCCTCTTGAAAGAAGAAACTACATTCTAAATCTCCAAAGTTCTAGAAATGATGATTTAGAATGCAAGAACAAAGTATTCACATCAGTATTTTTCCATATCAACAAACCGATGAAAAAAAACTACGCATCTTTTCAAAAACATGCACAACGAAAATGTATTTTTTTTACTGCCTTCAAAAATAAAAACAAACCCTAAAAAAAAAATTATAAACAAAAATCTAGCTCTCGTTGCTGAAGTTCAACTTTCTAATTTGGTTTATCTAAACCATAATTTTCCTGTCGATTTTTTTTATTAAATATTATTATTGTTGTCATCAAGTTGTAAAAATATATTGCTTAATACAAAATCATATAAGTACGAGTATCTAGGTGATTAATTTGTTTGTGAGAATTTGCTTTTAACAAACAAAGGAATTCAGGCATTGCTTTTATCATTTGATATCATGTTCATGCTATATGTACAAACGATATAATGCATTTGTTTTTAACCCTTATAAGTTAGATAGGTATATCAAAAAGCTATAATTCTTAGACTAACGTCATTTCACATTAGAAGATGATTTCGAGTTTTTTTTTACATTTCTACTAGACAGCGATTAAACATACGAAATAACATTTATTGAGAGTTGTTAATTAATTAAATATTTTTCGTTGCAAATTGATTGATGTTTCCATATAATTACTGAGTCGCACCTACTTAGACTTACACTCTGTGGGTTCTGATAAATGCGACCTAAGGTATGGTAAATAGAACTTTAATTGCAAGGCAATTTCTGTTCAAAGTGATTCGCTTAAACAGAAGACAGCATTGAGTTTTTGAAGCTTTAAATTCCTTCCGATTAATGGTTCCTTATTTGAGATCACAATTTATTGAGCCTATCCTACGGTGCCGTTCTAAATCTACATCTGAAGATCAAGGACATGAGTCTGGAAACGAATATGAGACGCTGAGAGTACTGTCGTCAGAAAAACAATTCAATGGATTAGAAGTTTCAGACAGAAGATCATTGATGAATATGCGAAAGAGAGTCGGAGACAAAATGGAACCCTGAGGCACACCAGCATTTATTTTCTGAATAACAGACTTGAAACCATATTCAACGCCGCCGTTTGTTCACTGACTCGGTTTCTGAGCACCCCCAAAAAGATGCCATAATTTTAAAACCAAGTGAAATTGAAAAAAAAAAAAAAACAAAATTTAATATTTTGTATAGCCACCCGACGCTTTTATGACTGCTGCTATTCGTTTAGGCATAGATCTTACGGGCTTACGGCATTCGTCAGAACTTATTTTGAGCCATTCTTGCTCAAGAACCTTTTTGAGCATCTCTTTTGAAGTTGTTGGGTATTGTCGGACTTTACGCTTTAAAATTCCCCATAGATGCTCAATTGGGTTCAGATCTGGGGGCTGGGCAGGCCATGGACAGGGTGTGACAGGGTGCTGGAACAACACGCCCCGAATATTTGTATCACCAAAAATATGCTGGAAGCATAGCATAAGCGTGTTTTCCATCAAATAAATGTATTTTTTTGAGTCCATGCGACCCTCACAAATGAACATTATGCCCACTCCGTCCGCAGCCATGCAACCCCAGATCATAACGCTTGCTCCTCCGTGTTTAACGGTTGGAACTGCACATTCTGGGTTGTATTCCTCACCAACTCGCCGCCTCACAAAGGTTACACCAGGGTTTCCAAACACCTGTAAAAATAAAAAAAAAAACATTTTTAAAAGCTCAAAATAACCAAGTTGATGGCAATTAAAAACAGTTTTTAAAGTTTCCGAGTTCGGGGCTTCATTATAATGCTTACTTCAAAGTTTGATTCATCTGACCACAAAACGTTACTCCAATCTTCTTCAGTAAAGTTTTGGTATTTTTTTTGCCCATTCCAGTCGTTTCTGTTTTTTTCTGAGAGCCATGGCTTTTTCCTCACCTTGCAACCTTTCAATCCAATTTCTCCGAGTCTCCCTCTAAGCGTTCTAGCCGAAATCTGGTTCACACAATGTTCTGTTATGTCAGCAACTATCTCATTTGATGTTTTTGTACAGTTTTTTTTATAGAGGTTCGTATTAAAAACCGATTTGTCTTACCTTGGTTACGTTTTTCCTGCCGGATTTTTTACGATTTAGATGGAATCCAGTCTTCCGAAACCGATCTAAGGCATTTTGCACGGCACAACGCGAACAATTCATTCTCCAAGAGAATAGAGCATAAAATATAGGGAGCCTAACACTTTTGGCCAAGACTGTAGGACGACATCAACGCAAACGAGGTTCAGCAATTGACAATGCTTCCTCAAAAAGTAACCATTTGGTATGAATCAAGATCGATTCGATTTTTTCGAAAAGTATTGATGATCGAAATCAATCATTTTAATCGATCTCAATCTCAATCATTTAGATGATTCTCGATTCTGGATTCTCGATTCTGGATTCTCGATTTTCTATTTCAATCTCAATCATTTCAATGAGTCTCGATTTTCGATATCAGTTAACTCGATTAACCATGATCTATTCGATTCCATTTGTTCTGATTCAATCAATGTGGATTATGAATGACAAACGGACGGTGGACTGGAATTTCTGGGTTGAACTCGGCATTGAAGAACATGATTGATCGAGTGGGTTGTTGATGTTGTAGGCCGAAAAAACAATTGTTGGGTTGAACTGATGTTATGTATTTGATGTATTAGGATTCGGTATGTTTATTGTGGATTTTTGGAAGTTTCTTAATCCATCGACATCGTAGCCATCCTTTGAAAGAATTTGACAGTTTTTGACTTGACGAATAGAGGAAGAATTCGGTTATGACGTACAAAGAGTATTTTGTACCAAATGTTAGCCGAAAGCCTTTTTTTCGGAGCAACAAATAAAATCACTTTTTCTTGGATTTTTTGACAATTTTTAATCCATGTACAAAGTAGCCATCATTCGATGTTATTTGGCAATTTATGGCTTAGAGTATTTTGTGAGAACTATCAAAGCCACAAGTCAATCTTATCATCTAAATCGAAAAAATCGAATAGGAACAGTATTGAATAATTTCAGTGAAATGAAAATGATCGAATGATCGATCGATTGAAATGATCGGATCTTTTTCTAATCGATTGTTGAACGATTCGATCATTTGAAATGGACGATTTACACAGCTCTATTGAACGGCGCTAAGTGCCCCAAAGCGGACTCCGAAATTGACCTTCAGCATGAACGATTTGACCTTCAAATGAACGATTGAGGGTAAGGTTATATGTCTAGCAGAAGTGACGTAGTTAGCCACCAAAGTCATGCGATTTGACCCCGCTAGATATTTTCTTGTGGGGTTTCCTGGAATTACAGGTCGCGAACAAACCCCAAAACGAATTTAAGGTGAATATAACACAGGTCATCGCTAAAATTCAGCCGGATCTATGCGGAATAGTCTTTGAAAATTAGATCAATCGGATCCTTGCCACCGTAAAAATGGATTTGGATAATACCTCACAGACATCTTGTTTTAAAAAATACAATTTTCGAAGACGATTTTTAACATTATGGTGGATACAGTTATTTTTGAATAAAATTGAATTTTTTTTTAAAACCACATATTGTCGATTGTATTAAGACACTATTATTTGTAAAGTTTAAAAAAATCGAGGATGGGGTTTTCGAAATATTGAGCTTCAAAAAAAAAATTTAATTTTTTTTTTTTTAATTAAAAGAAAAAAATTAAAGTTTGAAAACACAATAATATTTAAAGTTTTGGGGAGCTTTATCATAAAAAAAATGGTCAAAATCAGTTGTACCGTTTTTAAGAAAATCGAAAACAAAAAAATGTACCAAGGGTGGTACCATTGATAAACATTTTTCGGAAATTTTTGTTCTATCATTACTTAGCTTTAACTAAATGAATTTTTTGAAAGTTTTTTTTTTTTTTTTTAAATATGTGTAAAACAGTTTTTGAGAAAAAAAAATATCTATAAAAATTTGTAAAAAAAACTCGTATGGCAGGTACCGTTATTTTTGTTATTTTTGGTCTCAAAAAAAAGACAAAAACCTATTGGGGGAAAAATTTAAAAATTCGAACTACCAAGTCTTAAAAAAAATCGGCCGAGACGTTTAGAATGTCTTCGTCTTCGCTATAATCGTAATGTCAACTTTGATCGAAATTTCGAGTTCGAGTTTTTTTACGAATGCATTAGGTACTTGCTATATAGTTGCTGTATGTCGCAAGTAAAAATAAATGGATACCAGAGCTGCCAACTATTTATAAAATATGTGAGTTAAATGCAGATTTCAAAATGTTATAATTGTTTATTGTATCTAAAAGCGAACAAGAAATTATTGGTAAAATTCTGAAACTCCAGTCAATTTGGCTAAATAAATAAATTCCAAATTGGAAACATTTTAGCTTTTTAGTTTTTAAGATTCTTGTAGAAATGGAAATCAAATATGATGATAGAATTAAATGGAAATGAATAAATTATCTAAGGATAGGTGAGAATACAAAGTAAAGTTAAAATTATTTGTTTAGAAAAACACAATTCCCTTTTTTATAAATTAAATAAATAATAGATTAATTAATCGAACTCAAGTTGAAGAAAATACAAATTTATATTTAATTTAAAAATTCAATAAAATTATATACAAAAAATATTCTAAATATTGGGTTAAAATTAAATTTTTATTTTCTTGAATATTTTAGCAAAATGTTTAATATTTCAATCAAACTTAGTAGTAATATAAAAGAACGCAATCAAATACCTTGCGTGGTAATGTCTAACTTAGGGTAAGTTTATATTTAAATAAATATAATAATTTCATTAAACATTGTAAATTAAATTAAATGTAGTAATTTAAAAGTGCAATTCAAAGTTTAAAAAATGAAAATTGTTAAATTGAAATTATATGCAATTAAAATCATTGTTACAACTACATATATATGTACAATAAATAATAAATATATAAAATATATAAAAATAATAAAAATAGATAATTAAAATGTATGCTTACAGTTTGGTCTCCTGCGCATCTTTGAAAATTCCAACAAAAAATTTTAAACGGGAACAATAATTTTAAAATCAGCACTTGAGAATTTTGTTATCTCAATATTAATTCTGCAAACACTTTTAAACGCCACAGGAAAATAAAATAAATATTAACACAAATCAGTCTTTTAGGTTCCAGGTAACGGGGATTGTATCAAAATATGTATCAAAACACGTTAAATTTTAATTCTTTTTGCAATTTAAACTCAAATAATTTTGTATCGAATGATTAACTATTTTCTTGGACGTGTACGCCCATTCTTTTAAATACAGGCCAGCTGTTTTGGCACAAGTTGAAACATAGGTTGGTGTTGGTGACAATACTGATCTTTCAAAATTTCGCCATCGCGGCCTTATAATTTATGTTAGATGTGATGTTTCTTGTCCACAAGCACATCCTACATTATTGTTTCATTTATAGGAGTGAAAAAATATTGACAGCAATTCAACTCTAATGAGTTTGATGCGCTGTCTGATTCCATTTCCCGAATTGTTTTCTTGTATCCTCACACTAAAGTAGTTATTGCGAGCGACTTCAATGGACACAATTTAAGTTGGCTCCGCTATTCAGGACAGACAACACACGAAGAAAAATATGTTGCGATTATTGAAGAGATGCACAACCTTACTCAGCTTATAGATGAGCTCACTCGAACACCAGATGTTGCTGAGCAAAACACCCAAACTCTCGACTTGTTTCTTACTTCTAACCCTGATAAGTATACCATAAATAACGATAAACTCGAGATTTCGCACTTCGGATCATTGTGTAATATCAGCCAATTCCTCGTGTCCCATTCATCTAGTTAAAAAGAATCGCTGATCAATCATGAGCTCAAAAAATATCTACGAGTAGAACGAAAGATTCTTAATGACCGCCAATACGGCTTTTGCAGCAATCGTTCCACGGGTAATCTGATGGCATATCTCACCAAGAGTGGAATCGACCTTAAAATTGGTTTGGAGAAAGTAAGATTATTGCGCTTGATATTTCTAAGGTATTTGATAGTCTGTCACCAGGCTCTCTTATCGAAAATGCGTGCGTTTGGTATCAACGAAACCTTTATTCTTTAGATTAGAGATTATAGACTAAGAGCCCACAGCAATTTTTGGGTGTGATTGATAACAAAAAATAATTAGCATAATTAGATAGGCCTTTTATAGTTATTTACAAATGTGAAAGTCTTTCATACTCTAGTGGGAGCAATAGTGCACAATAGTGCATCGTATGCAGTTCTTCCCAAGTCCAAATAATTGTGATAACAACTTTGCCAAAATGTAGAGTTAAGTCCCTTGTCTGAAAATATCCAGGTTCAAGACGTTTTATACACAGCCTTCTGCCTGCCAAACGCTATAAGAATTGGCTACTTCATGCACTCAAAAGGCCACCTTTAAAACGTCTTGGACCTCGATATTTGCAATCAGGACACTTAGCTCTTCATTTTGAAGTTATGGCAAATTTGGTATCCCAATTTTTTAGACTTTGGAAAGAACTGCATACTTGACGCACTATAATGCACTATTGCGCCCACTAGAGTATACAAGACGTTCACATTTATAAATAACTATAAAAGGCCAATCTAATTATGCTAATTATTTTTTGTTATCAATCACACCCAAAAATTGCTGTGGGCTCTTGGACTATTACTGTTTCGTAGCATAGGTAACTATGCTACTACCAGAACAAGCGGACTAATTCCATAGAGAGAAAAGAGCTGCCTTGACCATCTCTTAGGGCTACAAATTCCAACCAAGAAATAAAACAACGATTTTAAAGTGGAAAAGTTATTAAAAAAAAACACTATCTTTATTCTTTCACGAATTTCTCTCGGTCCCATCTCGATAGCAACTAACATATCTTCATTATACAAATTCTTTCCCAACTTATCCCTCGTTAAGTCTTTATATATAAGTTTTATATTTACAAATACATCGACTGCAATGCTTCAACACTGATGCAGTTCGATACAATTACCTTCACATAATAATTTTTATCAGCGGTAAAGCTATAGCTTACGCCAGTACTTTGGATGTAAAGCTTAAATGAAATGGGCACATCAAAAAGAAAAGGGAAGACCTGAATATAAAGTACAGAAAAATGTACTGGTTTCTAAGGCAGATCTCTGTCAAATATATCCAGAACGATATAATGTTATACAAGCAAGTGCTGATACTCGTTTGGATGTATGTCTTGAAGCGATATGGTATAAAGTCCATATTTTTACCACCGAAAAAGGTGATTAATTTTCTTCAATCTCCAAAAGACCATTTCCCTCTGCAAACACCTGGAGTATACGCCCGCGCCGTACCTTGAGGCTGCGGGTCATCATAATATGTAGGACAGACTCAGGGGAGTATTGCTGTAAGCAAAAAACCAAGGGAAAAGCCGCCATATATGAACACATAATGGAACATCCAGACGAACACCACTGGATTCACTTCGATCAAACTAGGGTTCTAGCTAACGAACCTCACTACATCCCTCGTCTAGTTTGCGAAGCTATTGAGACGACAGTTTCAAGTTGTCGCGAACGTGGGATACCATCATCAACTCATCAAGGTCGATGCAATTACCTTTTCACACCAACAAGAATATAGTGAGCACGGTTTGCTCTCAACTTGCTACAAATCAACAGCAAGAGATAAAGGCTTTTAGACACCGCTGCAATCTGCGTAGCCAAGATCGCATATAATACCCAACTGGCAGTTTCCCGGTGACCACGCTCAATTAAATTTGTAGCGAACCGTTCGGGGTGAGTACTGTATTGCACTCGCTAAATATTTTTGTATATATAACACGGCTAATCCGAAATATTAAAAATGTCATTATTTATTGAAGGTGCACAAAATTAATCATACAAACAGACAAGTAATGGAGGGCTATACTCTGCAAGAGCGTGGAATAATTGTGTCGAATGTCGATTTTGTTGACCAATAGCAGTGTGAATTTTGACCTCGATTTCTTTGCGCCAACTGGGAAAATAATCCAACGCTTAGCTACTCGACCAGGCTGGAACCACAGGAGGCTAGAGCTGTGTCAATCGCGATTAATTCGGTCTTTGTGACCCGTTTAACAAAAAGATTAATTGATTGCAATAACAATAGACCAAATCAATCAATCCTAATGTCAATCTCTTACCACTGGACGAAACCGGTGAACATAAAGTTAACGAAATGAATGAACAAAAGTTATGTTTCGTTCATTCAACTTGCTCTCAGTCATTTCACAAAATACCAAATAGGAATGAAAACGAAACAGAATGTATATTCTTCATTTAATATACAACGGGAGATGGCGCGATATATACAGCATATATTGAAGCTGATACAGCCAAAGTTTCGTTCATTTTCACATTGTTTCGGTCTCGGTCAGAACGAAACGATTAAAAAATAAAATGCACGACTGGGTCGCACGAACTTGCTACTATGTAATAGACTACGAATTTTAAAAACGAAAGTTATCAAAGAAAACTGTTCATAAGGATAAAATGCATTTTTTAAATTCTAAGAAATGGAAAAATATGTTTTTTTTAAGTTTTGAAATGCAATGTTTTTTAAAGTTTTTATAAGCTTCTTTATAAAAAATTTCATTAAGATCCGTTATGTTCATGATGAGAAATTCAAAATTTGAAAAAATCGTTCTATGGTAGGTACAGTCAGTAATATCTAAATTTAAATTTTTTTTTTTATTTAATTATAGATCGTAAGAATTAATCAAAAGAAACAAATTTTGGCAAAATTCTCGGAACCGTTTTCGAGAAAAATACGATTTTCGAAAGCCATTTTTTAACATTTGTATGGAAGCTACCGTTAGTTTTAGATAAAACAAAATTTTTTCTCAAATATTGTAGATTATGTTAAGAAACTTTTGTTTATCAAGTTTGAAAAAAATCGATCTTGGGGTTTTCGAAATATTGAGTTTCAAAAAAATAAAATTTGAATTTTTTTTTTAAATCCAAAAAATAAAAAATTGAAAATTTGAATATGTAATAATATTTAAACTTTGGAGGAGCTTTAGCATAAAAAAAATTATTTCAATCGGCTGTACCGTTTTCTAGAAAATCAAAATAAAAAAATATGGACCCAGGGGGGCTACCAAAAATAACAATTTTTTGGTCTTAAAAAAAAAGAAAAAAAAAACGTGTGGGGGGAAAAATCAAAACTCATATCTACCAAGTTTGAAGAAAATCGGCCGAACCGTTTAGGCTGTAGTCGAACCGACGGACAGACAGACAGAATTGCGAGACCCAATTTTTTGGTCTTCCCTATCATCGTATTCGTAATGTCAACTTTGATTAAAATTTCGAGTTCGATTTTTTTCCGAATGCATAACTTGCCTTAAAGTACCTATAAGTCGCAAGCAGTGGCGGCTGGTGGGTTGTTGAACAGGTGGTGCTTTTTACTTGGTATTAAGGTATTAAGACTAGAAATCGCAAAAAAACAACAGTTTACATGTATATGTTGATTTTTTATTATTTTGTATAATTGCTCGAAGAATTCCGACTATGTATAAAACTGACACACTTATTACATTTAGCAAGGAATCATGTTTTTTATTTTTTCACTTAAATGCGTCAAATCGTGGATTCAGGTTTCTGTCTAAATCGATTCTCCGCCAAAAATATTGCATATAAAATTTAAAAAGGGCCTTGGCGATCCGGCTAATTTTATATTAACTTTATTTTAAAAAGATTTATTACTGTCTTTAATATACCTAATCACTGTTCATTATATCCCACACCACACACTGTACACAGTACAGAATCGAACCAAAACCAAAATAAAAAACAATTACTAACCTAACTCCTACAAACCAACACTATTTAACCAGTCACGGATAGAGCGAAACAACATTACATATTCGCAGGCGCAGCGCATTTTAGTCAAACATCGGTTGCTTTCGTTAATCTTCAGTTCAGTTAGCAGGCTCATTTGGAGGGCTCACAGCTGTACCGAACCAAGTCATAAAAGAAAAATCCAAAACTAACGCCAAAATTTCCGCAAAATTGACCTCTATTTAGAGCTATAATAAATGAAATGTAGTTCATTAGAGCTCTAAATAAAACTATGTAGCTCTAAATGAACTATGTAGTTCATTACAGCTCTAAATACTAAATAGAGGTCAATTTTGCGGAAATTTTGGAGTTAGTTTTAGATTTTTCTTTTATGACTTGGTTCGGTACAGCTGTGAGCCCTCCATTTCTCGATACATTTCAATGAAATATCTTCTGTCTCACGCGTCAGGGATATTAGCTTGTAACTCATACAAGTTATATTAGCAGTCCTCGTGCGCTCGCCGAATTTTTACTTGCGGGGAAAATAAGTATTAATAGTAAAGCAAAGCGCTTACATTGTTTCGTCATAATTGGAAATTTTACTTGTTTATGTTCTTGTATATTTAAAAATTAAATATTAATATGGTAATCTAGAAATAAAGATGCAGTAATATTTTGTAATTTTTAAATTACACTGGTCGCAAGTAAAAAATATTTTAGTAGAATGAACGATTAAAAAAAAATGTGTATCGGTCTAGTTCGGAACGAAACGGCTGGATACAAAATGATTTCGATTGAATGAACGGTTGATTGAAAGAACGAATCCTTGAACCTCTCAATCATTTATTGATTCGATCTTTCAAAATGAACGATTGATTGGCACAGCTCTACAGGAGACCACGCAGGACGTGGCCTCCACCGAACTGATCGTTCGGCCGAGAGAGTATCATGGCTGAGACTATCGATGTCGCTCGCTGAGAACGAAGAAACATCAACCAGACGACACGGACCACGCAATTGGACATCACCGGACAGAATTTTAGTGAAACACTTACACATGTTCCCTTACAAAGTGCAAACAGTGCATCAGTTAATGCCTGCAGACCGTCCGTCGCGTGTGAATTACTTTCAAGCCAACTTCAATCTCAACAACTATTTTGTGTCGAAAACCATCACGACCGACGGGGCGGGCTTATGCTAACAAGTCTCAGGCAATTAGAGTCTTTAAGGAGTATATTCGACAGGAATGCGAACAGTTATCCCCGGAAATCTAGCAGAAAGTCATTGAAAATGCGATAAAAAGGGCACAAATGTGTATCAATACTGGCGGCAGCCACTTGACGGATATCATCTTTTCCACTTAACAGAAAAAATTTGTAAAGCTCCAAAGAAAGATTTCCATCAGTTAAAAAATCACTTTTTTACTAAGCAAAAAAGTAACTGAAAAACAAATGATTAATTTTGCGCCACCTTGTTTTTGTAAGCAAAATTATTTATTTTTCTACGTAAAATTAACTCTATTTTTAGAAAGCTAAAAAAACACCATGTAATTTGTAATATAGTTTAAGCTTTATACAGAAGGCGTTTATTAAGGGAATATCTTATAACAACTTTACATTACAAAGAATCGTTAAGTTTCCAGTAATTAGTTCTATTCATTATTATCACTTCTTTATTGATAATAATTATTAAAATTACCACAAAATGATGATCGTAACTCAGATAATGATCACTCGAATGTGCAAACCAGGTAACGACATACATTTTGTAGTAAGTTGGGGTAGAAAGGTAGGTACTTGTATGTAAATTACCTACTAATGATGTGTTTTTTTTTTTGTCAATTAAGGAGAGATTTATGTAGTTCAATTTCATTGGAATGTAACAATATACAAAACTAAAATAAATTTTCTAAAAAAGAATCTTAGTTCTTACTTTTTTGTAGATAAGTTTTTTTTATTTTAAGTTTGACTAATGGTTCAGTAAAAGTGTGACGTATTCTTGCGTCTTAAAAGTGCTTGTTTGGGATGTAAGTCCATATTAAAATTGTGGATATATGACCCACTCAAGTGGGCCTTAAGTCCAATGCATCCCAAACTGCGATTTGCTCAAAGAAGAAATGTTCTTATTAAATTTGAAATCCATATCACACGTTTTCGACATTAAAAAAAAAATATTTTAAAATTAAAAAGTCACCAAAAACTTGAAAACAAGCCAAACATCGTAAGACAAAAACTATTTTGTATACACCTTAAAAATTCAGTCAACTTTAAATTAGAAATATATTTCAATACATTAATATACAACCCTTAAAGTTTTTCTTTTTTTTCTTTTTAATTTTTTCATAAAAGTTTTAAATTATGTATATCCATAGATTCTCGTCTCATTCAAATATGATTGTACTATATATGATTCCACCCACTATCATTTGTAATTCAATTCGGAAATCACAATTTCAGTGTACTTGCATCAGTGATTGAGTTGCAGCGCAATGCTGGGATACCGTAAATTAACACCGGGACACTACACATGCAGCACAATCTATCTTTGCCTGGTCGATGAGATTGAAATAAAAATAGAACATCCACTCAAGCCAAGCCCCGTGCCAAAAAATAAAAAAAAAAATCTACAACTGTTGGGTGCAGCAAAAAATTTAAATCTAATATTTAGTTGTGAATACAGTGCGGTAAGCTTGATTAGATCCGGTTTAAATAGTGTCTTTATGATTTAGTTTTAACTTGCGACTCAAAGGTACTATAAGGCAAGTTATGCATTCGGAAGAAAAATCGAACTCCAGATTTTGACCAAAGTTGACATTACGATGATAGCGAAGACCAAAAAAGTGGGTCTCGCAATTCTGTCTGTCTGTCTGTCGGTTCGACTACAGCCTAAATGACTCGGCCGATTTTCTTTAAACTTGGTAGTTATGGGTTTTGATTTACCCCCCCCCCCCCTTCACACGTTTTTTTTCTTTTTTTTTTTTAGGACCAAAAATAACGATACCTTCCATAAAATTTTTTTTTTGAAATTTTAAAAATATTTTTTTTCTCAAAAACTGTCCAACAGAATTAAAAAAAAAATGAAAAATTTCATTTTAGTTAAAACTAGGTAATGGTTGAAAAAAAAATTCCAAACAAATTTTTTTTTGGTAGCTCCCCTGGGTCCATTTTTTTTTTTTTGTTTTTGATTTTGTCGAAAATGGTACAGCCGATTTAAATCATTTTTTTTTATGCTAAGGCTCCTTCAAAGTTAAAATATTATTACATATTCAAATTTTCAATTTATTTTTTGGATTTTTAAAAAAAAAATTTTAATTTTTTTGGAAATTCAATATTTCGAAAACCCCAAGATCGATTTTTTTTTTAAACTTTACAAATAAAAGTTTGTTATCACAATCTACAAGATTTGAGAAAAAAATTTTGTTTTATCTAAGACTAACGGTACGTTCCATAAAAATGTTAGATAGATAGATAGATAAATACAAGTTTATTTCCCTTTAAAATCATTATATAATAAATCAGAAAAAAAATTAAATTAATATAACTTAAGGAAATTAATGACATTTTATATTTTTATAATACTAAGGTACTGAAAATAGTGTCAAATGCCACTATAAGCATAAAAACTCAAAAAATTCATAAGGGTGGGGTGACCCAATACAACAACATAGTTCAAATAAGGAATCAGGAAATGTAGTTACTTATAAAGAAAATAATTGTTAACAAATGCTGTTAGATATACACCTAATAAAAGGAAGAAGAGATTGGTTAAAATAATATATTTTTACAGTATTTTTCCAAAAACAAAGAATAAATAATTATTAAACCAAAACATCAGAGAAAACAGATTCAATACCAGAGTGATCAAAATGTTCAAGCCATTCTTTTATACGTTTTACAAACATTCCAGAAGTAGTAAGTGATCTAATAGAAAGGGTAAGTTTATTAAAGAGACGACAAGAAAAGACTGAATAAAAGTTACGAAAAGCGGTGGTGCGAAAGACAGGTACACTCACAAGATTTAAAAAGTTATCACGAAGATTATAACTAGAAACTAATCTAAAATTGAGATTTCCCGATCTCAAAAAGAAAGCCTTTAACACCTTAAAACAATAGAGATGCCTAACCGGAAGCACTTTCAGATTGCAGAAAAGTCCAAAGCTTTTATGTCGGCGATGTTTTCCAGAGATTTTTCTGATGACATATTTCTGGAGAGTAAGTAACATTTGAATTTTGTTTCTATAAGCTCCCCCCCAACAGGCAATTACATATTGAAGTTTAGAATGGAAAATGCCATAGTATATAGTTGTTAGGAATTTAGTAGAACAAACACTTCTAAGGAAGAAAAAATTTCTCAATGTCCAGTTAAAATATTTCCTTAAGGATTCTGTATGACATAAAAAGTTCATCCTAGAGTCAATAAAGAGTCCTAAGTACTTTTTTTTTTTTTTTTTTTTTTTTTTATAATCTACCCGCGCTCAAGGGATTATGATTACCCTTTAAATGTTTCAACACAGCGCGGGCGTGAAGTTAATGAAGAGAAAGAAGGATAGGAAAGATGTGTGGCACGATGTTCTGAGACTGTTGGTGGTTGTCTCAGATATTTTTATCTCCAGGGATGGCGGCTGAGCTAAAGCGGAGAAATGCCGTGTCTTATTTCTATGTCGCTTATAATTCACATTATTTTTTTCGTGTTCATCCTTGTTGGGCATACTAGTTTACCTCAATTACATGTTGTTAGTGTTATGCCTGAACAACATGCAATGAGTAAGCCAGCAACCCATTGATGACAATTTTTAGAAGGTTTTAATGGAATTAAAACGACAGACGACGGCAGGGATCGAACCAGTGATCTTGAGGTTGACAGGCGATCACACAACCATCGTGCCACGGCCACCCCTTGAATTCATTAACATTCTCCACCACAAAACAATTATCGCTGCAACTCAGATTGTCATGGAAAGTAAAAGATGAAGATTTAGATGAACACGATGCGCACGAATTTATCTTAAACTTTGACATTCAGGAGCATGGTATAGAACATCAGTTTCAAACGTGTTTTATGAAGACAAATTGAAAAATATGATTTTTGTTTTGGAACTGATAATCAACCTGTACACAGAGAACCAAGTTCTTAATAAGTTTAAATCCCAATTTATGTCTGCAATTAGGTTTAGTGCACTATTAGAACCATAAGAACAACCTATGTCATCGGCAAATGCGGTAAGTGTACTTTTAAATTTTAAACTAAACAAAGAATTAATATAGATTAGAAATAGAATTGGTCCTAGGACCGACCCCTGAGGCACACTACTATTAAAACAAAATTAAGCTACTTCTAGTATTTTCTATTTTAACTCTCTGCGATCTATTTAGCAGATACGACCTAAACCAATCCAGCATAAAGCCACGAAAACCAGCATTTTCAAGTTTTCTCAACAATATCTCGTGGTTGACCATGTCAAATGCTTTTGTAATGTCCACAAATAAGCCACATGTAAACATATTTCCATCCAAGTTAGAGAAAATTCTTGAACAAAATTCTAAAAGGGCGTCTTCGGTAGATTTTCCTTTTTGAAACCCAAATTGAATTGGGTTAAAGAACTTGGTCTTATTCAAAAATTTAACTACCCTTTCTTTTATAAGTTTTTCAAATACTTTTCCGACAGTGGGAAGAAGTGAGATAGGTCTATAATTTGCCATCTCTTCCACTGACCCTTTTTTGAAGAGAGGTACAACATCCGCACATTTCAATTCATCAGGGAAGACACCAGAAAAAATACTACAATTAAACAAATGTGCTAAGACGTCTACCAAAAAGCAAGCAATTTTCTTAAGGGTAAGGTTAGAAATGCCATCAACTCCACAAGCATTAGAATTTTTGAGACCACCAATCGCTTTCAATATTTCCAAACTAGTAAAAGGACTAAAAACAAAGCTATTTCTACTTATAGTTTCAGGACAATTGAAAAAACATGAACTAGAACAAGCTTAGCACGAATGCTGAATATCCGGGGCTTGTGAGTTACTGGCGACCGAGGAAAAATATTTGTTGAACACTTCAGCAATCTCTTTTCCATCCGTCACTTCAGAAACCCCAGAACGAATAACAAAAGGTTTTTTTGAAGACGAGTTTTTATTGAGGATACTATTTACAACTTGCCATTCACTTTTTAAATTGCCTTTAGCTGTATTTAGTTTAGTGCGGTAGTAATTCTCACGAAAATGGTTTTCGAAAATCGTGTTTTTCTCGAATACGGTTCTGAGAATTTCGCTAAAAATTTTTTCTTTTGATTAATTTTTACGATCTATAATTTAATAAAAAAAATTTGAAATCTAGACATTACTGACCTACCATAGAACGATTTTTTCAAATTTTGAATTTCTCATTATCGGCATAACGGATTTTAATGAAATTTTTTATAAAGAAGATCCTAAAAACTTTAAAAAACATTGCATTTCAAAACATAATTTTTTTTTTAATTTTTAGAAAAAAAAGTCGTTTTTTTTTTTTGGAAAGTTCGATATCTCAAGAACGGCTTAGTATTTTTCTTGAAAATTTAACTTTTATTCGTACAATAATAAAAACTTAAAGTTGGCGTACCAAATTTTTTTCTTAAAAATGTTTTAAACATTTTGTATATAAAAGCTTATTTTTTTAAGGAACCACTACAACGACTTATAATTTTTTTTCTTGCATAAATTCATATTTGCATAGCATTCTGTTTTTATCTCTTACTACTAAAAGAATTTAAAAAATTCATTTTCTCCTTATGAAGAGTTTTCTTTAATAACTTTCGTTTTTAGAATTCGTAGTCTATTACATTTATTATTAGGTACTGTACGAATAAAAATTAAATTTCAAAAATACATAATATATTTATTTTTTTTCAAACATCCAAAAATTATTTTATTTTTAAAAAATTGAAAATGCGATGTACTTCAAAGTTTTTGGAAGCTTCTTATAAAATGAATTTTCATTGAAATCCGTGCTGCCGATACACAGTGGGGCAAAATTGGCCATTTTATGATACTAATTATTTTATAATGCAAAAATGTTGCTATGATGGCTGTTTTTGTTTTCATACCGAAAGTAATAGTTAATCGAGACTTGTTGTACAGTTGGACATTTCAAAAATCTACTAATCTACTACGTGATTGAAGAGTATTTAAGTCAATTAAACAACATCTAATAAGAAGGTAAAATATTATTATTCCAGTTAAACTTTCGAAGAGCATACCTAGTAAATTTTGTTTGTACCTGCTCAATTTGAGCTACGAGTATACTATTTTGGTACATTTGGCACCAAATAACACAAGCATATTCTAACACTGATCTTACCAAAGATATGTAGAAAGGTTTTAAAGTGTATGGACCACGAAAATCCTTAGAATTTCTCCCTATAAAACCTAATAACCTATTACTTTTACATTTACAGATGATGTAATTATAGTATTATTATATATTAAAAATTTAGCTTGGTATCGAAGATAACACCTAAATCTCTCTTTTCTTCTTTTTTGCATTTGGAAATATTTAAGCTGAGACTATTAGTATGACAATAATTTGCAACTTTTTCTAAGTCAGATTAAAGTTTTAGACAATCGGCAGTTGATTTGATTGGTAAAAATACCATTTGCAAAAACAGAAGACATTTAGCATTTTTAATTAACATAGGAAAATCATTTATAAAAAGAAGAAAGAGCAGAGGTCCTATATGACTTCCTTGTGGCATACCATGTGGAAAACTTGCTTAGATAATTGTGAGCCAATATTTACATAATTGATAACGACCTGATAGGTAGTTTTGTATCCATTTAAGAAAGCTAGAATGAAATCCTAATAATTCAAGTTTCTTTAGTGGAACATTATGATAAACTCTATCGATAGCTTTTGAGAAGTTGTTGAAGGAATATTATAAAAGCTTCTTCAAGGACATTAAGAAAAAGCGTATATGAATGCTGTAAATCGAGAAGCTCAAAGATGTTTTAAAAATTAATTTGGTTAAAATGCGAATTCAGGGCAATGTAGTCGGCGTTAGCAAAGTCATATTCCAAATAATCTGAGTTTAGAAAGTTAAGCTTATCTAGATCTAAAGAGTCAAGTTCTATTTCGAATGCTATATTATTCAACCAAACCTTGGAAAAGTTAATGTTTGACTTTTGAGTTGTAATTTACTTACAAACTCTGGGGATGATGTTGCTTCTTTGTCCGTATGGTTGTAAACTTATTTTAGCTGCAAAAACAAGTTCAGGTGTTGGAACTTAGGAACTCTGCAGTGCGGCTTCGTTTTGTCTGCTCAATACTATTAGCGTCCATCGGATGAAGTAAATTTTTTGAACGAAAGTTTTTAACTGAGCCAATTGAGATAATAGGTGCCGGAAAGACAAATGCCGCCTTTTTTCATCTACTGGTAAAAATTCTCGAATAGTTAGGATAAATATAATAGCTTCACAATAACGGCTCGTAGTGACCTAGTGACTTATAAATCTTAACAGTTTCTGTGTGCCTGTTATCGACAGAAATAGAAGGAACATACAATTTTTTTCCGATTACGAACGGTTCATCAGCAGCACTTCTCATGACAATAGATTCTCTGGGAGGATTTACCAATTCCTCGCAAGAGGTAGTACCCCCTAAAATACATTTTTGCAGTGGCTGAGAATCAATCCCAAGACCCTCTGCATGACAGTCCAATGCGTTTACCATTATGCCAAGGCGTGCTACGACAAGAGATACATTGAAGGATTTGTCACTTCCTCCCAAGACTAAAAAAAAATATGTTTTTTTCAGTGTAAGCGATTGGAGATCGAACCCAGACTTATGGTATGAGACTCCAATGCCCTAACCATTATGCCAAGGGAATGAAAAAGATGGTTTGCTAGCGTGGGAGAAAACGTCTTTTGAATTTAACGGCAACAATTTGGACTCGCGGAGTTTTGTATTTTATCTATTTCAAGATATTCAAAGACCCTGTGCCAGTGAGATAGAAAATTTGTCCCAAAGAGCCGTTTTGGTTCCCACGTACAGGAGGACTCATAAAATTGTGTGACAATGTCAAATTTACAGCAAATTGGCTTTTTTCAACACATATAACCTTTATTACCTTTAGGAACCTTTAGAACTTTGACTGTGAATATGAGTTTTGTAGGCTCGTCTGTCATCTGTCCGCTTTTTTCTCATTGGGGTTTTATTTGAAGCATTTGCAGCGCAATTCCCTCCAAGAATTTTCTTTGGAAGTGACACCTTCAGTATGTAAACTACAAACATATGTATGTCACTGACGATGAACCAAACTTAAATTTAATTTTACGAAATTACATGTCATTTTTAAAAGATTTTTTTTTTTTTTTTTTGAAGTCGTCTAACCAAGTGAACCGCATTGTACATAGAAAATTGCATCTAATTCAGATAAATATTTTGATACATTTTTATTTTCTCCTCGTGCCGTAAAGGGAAATTTATTTTTATGCACTAAAGATGGTGTTTATTACTCTGCGACAGACAAAAATATGTTAAGGGATTTTTTTTGCTGATTTGAAGGTATATATATTATATAAATGTAGTTCGAGAAATCAACGCAATTTAATTTGAGTGCGTTTCACTCTAAATGATAAGACTAAACTACGCTGTCAAAAATATTTGTTCGTTGTTGTAACTGACAAAAGGAAAACACTTGATAGAAAAGGTGGTTTTGCACGAACTATTAATTAAGGGAAGTACTATGCGCTACTTCAAACTAAGGAAGGCACTTCTTATGATTTCTCATTTTATTGGGCTTAAACAATGAAAAGTAATGTTTATTGGTTATTTGTGTTGTATTTTCTTAGAAGCACTCAAAAACGTAGCGATTTAATTCACACTCATTCTCAATGAGAACCGACTTGGCTGCTCTCGAATTGATAAGAAAGTTGGCAGACAACCGAGTTAAAATAGACCAAAAAGGGGATTTTAGCAATCGGGGTATCTTGACGAGGGAATAACAAAAGAATTTTAGATAATAATGCCAAAAATGTCAAATCAAGATTTATGCAATTAGCCAAAAATATTAAGTTTTGCACTAGAAAAAAATAGAAATAATTGGGCAGGGGCGCGGGCGGTGCGCGGTGAAAGAAACTCGTGACTAAAATTATTTTTTCTAATTTTTGTCTAGCGTCGGTATTCACATTACAACAATTAATGCTTTAAGGTAGACACCGACCGGTTTATTATAGACTGATGGGCTGGGAGCTAATTGTTTGTTTCTGAAACAATCAATTTTGCATTGACTTACAAGAAATTTCGCCCAGGTGGGCGAAACGCATTTGGACTAAAGGTCGCAAGAACTTTCAATTTGATTTTTAATCAATAGAGTCCACAAAAACAAAAACTATAAACACAATTTTTGTTGTTTTTATATTTTTTGTTTCCCTTCTTCTTAAATTAGCCAGACCACGGGCGTAATTTTCTAGGCGTCTGAATTTAACCAAATTCCCCTAGAAAAATATAATTTACACTGCATTCATGCTGTAAATTGTATGTGTGTTGATAACCATCGACTAATATATCGCGTCTTAGAAGGGTACGACAGCATCTAACTGATGAGCCCAACTGTCGTACCTGGGCGTAAAAGAAATGTCATACTGTGAATGCGCCCCAATTTTTACAAATGGCGTTTAACATCATTGGGGCATATTCATAGATGTTTGCTAAACTCTTGCTATGTTGTTACTAAGCAATTCCAGAATTTAGGCTATTCATAAATAAATTTAATCCTTAGTTTAGGGCTAGACCTGTGGTCTAACTTTAAACATAGGAAATGCTGTGTTGAAGTAGTCATTATCCAAGTCAAATGTCAAATTTAATTGATACAAAAAAGTTCCAGACTCTTAGAGCCCTTTGCATTACAGCATTGCTTTTTTTGTTCATTTAAAAATTATTATAGAATATTTGTTTGAGCTTCTTGTTTGGTTTTTTTAT
This sequence comes from Chrysotoxum bicinctum, assembly GCA_911387755.1. Lineage (NCBI taxonomy): Eukaryota > Metazoa > Arthropoda > Insecta > Diptera > Syrphidae > Chrysotoxum > Chrysotoxum bicinctum. Next base: position 91,964,042 of record OU426989.1, on the reverse strand, counting down.
TTTATAATTTTGTTTTACTTAATTTTTTTCGACGTGCAATATCAAAAAATACCACACAAACGGGTAAAGGAGATGCTTAACCTGGTGTTTTTTAACTCTCAACCATTAAATTTTGTTCAACCTACAATTTTCTGCCGATTCCGAACGGCTAAGAAGCAGCACTTCTCATGATAAGAGATACTCTTGGAGGATTTGTCAATTCCTCGCCAGAGGTAGTACACCACTGAAAAAACCTTTTTTGTAGCGGCTGAGAATCGAACCCCTGCCAGACAGTCCAAGGCGTATTATACGACACAAAATTTCCATTTTCTTTGACCCATCATTATTTGAAGAATAATTGTAGTAGAACACAGCCTTAACCTGGTGTTCTACTAAAAATAGCTGGGAAACTGACTATGAATAGTAGCTGTGTTTATTTAACCTACAAGCCTTAAACTAAGGATCGAGCAATCATAACTTTAGTAATTCTCTATGAATACGCCCCATTGTGTTTTGACATCTATGTTGCATACAGATAGACAATTAGTTCACAAGTAATGGAGCGAAATACACCTGGGAGGTCAATTCATCATCACCTGGGGCCAAATTACCGCATCAGTTTTCGAGTAATACGTGACTGAATTATGTGATTTTGGCATTACCGCTTACCTCATCGATAAATCGATTACACTAATTTGACATTTTCATTCGATCACTGATGGAACTCACTCACTCGGTTACTGAAGCGGTAATTTGGGCCCAGTGTTCGCACTTTACTTCGATCGAAGTAGATTTGCTTTGATTTTGAGAAAAAAATTTAATCTACTTCTCTACTTCTCTTTGAAAAAATTCTGCAACACATTTAAAGACAGTGATGTTCACTCTGTATTACATAATTCAATGTGGTGATTTAATATCTATTTTAAAACTAGTTGAGGCATTTCGTTTTCACAAATGCTCTATCGAAATTTTTAATGATAAATGGAGGTCATTCCACATTTACGATATTAGTAAAATAGAAGAATGTGAATTGCCTAAATTTTGGTATTCTATAATGAATACAAAAAATATAATGGAAGAATTTTTTTTTTTTCAAAAATTTGTCGGAGTACATGCTGAATTTACCTGTTTTACCTAATAGTAGCGCGGCAGCTGAAAGAAAATTTTCAGAAATGAATTTCGTAAAAAACCAGTTATGTATTCGTTTAATGATTACGAAAAAGAGTAAAGATATTTTTGAGACACCTTTTGAATTGATAAATTCATACAAAAATATTTTTTATTATATTTTTTTACAAGTCTGACTTTATTTATATTTATATAATTTATTTAATTTTTTAAGAAGTCTTTAGTCTATATGTAAGGGAGAGTAGGGCCCATTTGAGCATGGGACACATTTGCTAATAAAATTTTACTTTATTACTCTTTTTTAAAAGTAATTTAAAATTTTAACCTGTCAATACCATATCCATAAACGTCATTGACTTTCCTTTATTTTCTCAGTTGTCTCTCGGACTTAGAGGTGAAAGGTCCTTTTGCTAGTGGAAGTGTTTTGTTTTCGTTTTTTAGTTGTAAGAGTTTAAAAAAAATTTTCTGTGCGATTTTAAAACAGGAAAAATTTTTTTTGGAGGAAAAATTATAATTATTATATTATAATTATAATACATTTTATGTCACGGGAACAGTTGGGGCAGATTTGAACAAGCGCGTTGGGGCACTTTTGAACATGTTCAAAAATGCCCCGATTAGTTTTTTTTAACATATTTAAGACATTTAAGAGAAAATTTAATCAACTTCAAGCAATTTGTTATCTGTTTTATAGGGCAAGTATTGGTTTCAGGTAAAAAATGTTTTTGTCATATCGTCCGTCAATCTCTGCGTCTATACGTTCGCTGTCTCATTTTTGAGCTATTGAATACTGAAAATAAGACCTAGTTAAGGCTTTCTAGATAGGTCGAAAAAATCTTTAAATGTTTGTAGCTTAATAATAATATTCTAGTTTAAGCTATTTTTACTCACACAAATTAAGCTTAGGCTTGGAAAACAAGCTAAAACTAAATGGCGCAAAATTTTAAACATTTAAAACCTACTCTAAATCAATTTTAGAATGGGAGTCGACTCTAAATATTGAGTATAAAACGAGAACCGACTTTTTGTTAATTTTAAAGGACATAAACTATACTTTAACGTTAAAGAGCTCGTCTTACTTTAACAGCAGCAAATAGCTAGTTTATCTTTTAAAAGTATACTTTATCCATATTGACAATGGTCATTTCATACCAAAGCAAATGGAAGAAAAAATGTTTACTGATGTTTTATTAGATTTTTTAAAGATGTTCTTTGCAAATAGACTGAAAACTGAATCACTGAATAATATAAATTCGAAACAATCGTACGAAAGTGCTCTACAATTAGAAAATCTGTAGATACAAATGTACATTATGTATGTTATGTATTCACGCGCGCCGCTGGCCGCCGAGACGAGTATATAACTAAATAATTCTGCACCTTGCAACAACAAATTGAGTTTTTATGTTGTGAATTTGCGATTTATACTTTATTTCCATCTAAAATAATGTAAATAACTTATAAACAATCAAAATCTGTACCGATGCATCTGTCAAATTAAGGGTTGTTCAACGCAAATTCGCTTAGGTTCTGTTGTAAAACCCACATCAGTTAGAAGAGTTGTCTAACGTGTTTAAAATTATGCAAAAGCTAGACCAAGTCTCCAAGCTAAACGACTCCGTTAAATAGAGCCGGTTTTATTCCTTAAACGAGAACTGTTTAAAATTTTGCGCCAATGAATTTAGCGTTGGCTATTTTAAAAAAGCTATTACTAGAAAACGTCTTTAACTAGTTAGCTTAAACTAATTCTTATCCGCCAAAAATCCAGCTTTTACTTAAAAAATCCAAGTTTTAGCTTTAGCTTTTTTTTATTCACAAGGCCCAATATTTGATCCGAAGCTCAAAGATGAATTACAGATTGACCAAAATTCATGCTCGAGTATTAGCATTTTATTATTTGGATTAATTTTAAATTTGCAATATTTTTAATTAATCTTTGTGAATTTTTGTTTTAATTCTACAAATACATGAATATGATATAACAAAAGTATTAATTTTGAGTTTTATTGATAAGATCTTATTAAAAAATTAATATAAAAATAAAATTTAAAAGTTCTTTTATTCAGTAAAAAAAAAAATGATATCACTGTTCAAAAGTGCCCCTTCCAAGTTCAAAACTGCCCCATACATGTGGCGCTTTTGAACATAATAACCTATATTGGTTGGATATAAAACTTCATTATAAATATTTCGTAGAATGGACCGAATATTTTTCTAAATTGAACCTCAATACCACTGTTCCATGTGATTAAAATATCAGGCCAATTGCTCGAATATTTTAGGTTTTATCAGTCTGGAAAGCAAAAAGTGTTCAAATATGCCTCACTCTCCCCTATATTTAATTTGTTTCTATTGAAGTCTGAAGTTTGAACTTTTGTTAAGAATTTTGTTTCGAAAAATTTATTTTTTTTTAATTTCCTAAAACTACTTCGAAAATTTTGGATCTATTCAGTTTATATTCAGTATTTACTTCGAAAATTTAAAATCAAAGTCCGAACCCTAATCTTCACTCATAATTCGATTCTCGATGAGTGAAAATGAAATCTCAAATGTCAAATGTTGTTCATATGACAAATTTTGTATAACTGATAAATAGTGGCAGCGAAATACAAACGAGGACCAAAGGCTTCATAGATTTTCTGGAAGAAAGACCAGATTTGTTTTTGCTAATACAAACATTTATATACATAACCAACAAATCAACAGGTACGCAAAAGCTGATACTCGAGACAGAGAATTTCATAGAAGAAGAAGTTGATAGACTATCGCTTTTATCCCTGTAAAACTATCTCATTTATCATTTAGTACGTTTTAGTACTTTTTAGTACATACTTTGACAGTTGTTTATTATTATGCTTTTAAAAATCGCCTGAAGCGTGTTCATGAACTGATAAAATGTAAAAACTCGGTGAAGACTGAGATGATATTTTTTTTTTATCACACTCTTCACTCATAATGAAGCTGTGAAATGATAAATTTTATCACAGCTTCGCTCATATTTCGATTTTCGACGAGTAAAAATGAAACCTCAAATGTCAAATTAAAAGCCAGCTTAGATTATTCGGGTTCTATAATTCAGTGCCATCGTTGTGTATATACAGGGTGGGCCATCAAGTTGTTTCTTTTTAAATCATTAGTTATTTTAATACTGGCAGCTTGAAATCTTCACAGAAAGTCAATATCATACCTCCGCGGAATGAAGTGAGTCTCTTTACGCTTGAACAACGTTGATAAATATTGAAAATTTATTTCCAAAGTGAGTGCTGTGTAGTCCCAACAGTGCGTTTTTTGAAAAGAAGTTTTGGCCGAAATGAAGCTGTACGCCAGTTTGTGCAAAAAAGTTCGTAAGCCTGGTATGCTAGTGGACAACACTAGGATGATGGCACAAAATATGTGGATATTTGCGCTATGGTCCAGAAACCAACTCTCTATGCAACGTCTCCAGCCAGACTGAAGAAATAGCTCTCTGCGTCTCAGTTAATTTAGTCTCAAAATACTTTTTGAAGTTAAAGTTAGGACAGACCAAGATTGTTTTTATTCTTCGTCCATTTCAGCAGTTTTTAAAATGGATGACTCAAATCTCTGTAAAAGCTATAGAGGCATTTCTGTTCTTAGTTCTTTTCAGCTCTTTTCAAACCAAAATCCAAATAGTTTAGATGCAAGTGAGCCACAGGGTTGCGTTTTAAGTCCTGTAATCTTCTCAATCTTTATAAATAATATTGAACATAACATCCCTGATTGCGTTTTTTTGCGATCTATTAATCGAAGTTTTGCTTAAGGCCGATGATCTGGTAATTCTATCTAATAATACAGCCACACTTCATCTTCAAATAAACAAGCTTAAAGTTTTTTTTGTGATATGTAAGACCTCAAAATCGACACAGAGAATTCTAAGATAATGGTTTTTAAATCACAAAATCTAAGCGCTTGAAAAGATCGTATTTGGACCCTCGGTAGCTCCAATATAGAAGTTGTAAAAGAATTTGAATATCTAGGCTGCACACTAACACACAATTTGAATCTTGGCGTTCACATACAAAATAAAATAAGTGTAGCAAAAGCAGCAATAAACTAGATGTGGTCTAATATCTTGATTAACAAACATGTACATAGATACAGCTTCTAAGTCCAGAGAGTTTGATGATGTTTTTGCTACGGCAATAAAGTTTATGGATACAAGCAAATTTCTATAAAAAGTTTAAAGGCCAACGCAGACTATGTAATCAATGTAGCTGCAAGGATCAAACAACAATCTGCAAAACAGGATTCTGTAATTCTCATTAAGGTGTCAGTACACCCCTTTCAGGGACTGGTATCAGTTGGCTTCGGTACACAACTTTGCCTTGACCCTTTCTGTGAATAGCCCAGATCTTTGGAAGTCTACTCTCTACGAGTGCACTTCTATCATCGATGATAAAGTCTTCCAGAGCTATCTCAATAGGGCGAGGGAGTCTGAGGACAACACATTACTTTCAAGATGAACTCACCGTAAACTTTTCAAATTTTTTATTTTCAAAACTCAATATTTCGAAAATCCCATCCTCAATTTTTTTAAACTTGACAATTAAAAGCTTTTTATAACAATCTACAAGATGTGAGAAAAAAAAATTAATTTTACCTAAAAATAACGGTTTTCGAAAATCGCATTTTTTCTCGAAAACTGCGCCTAGGATTTTGATAAACGTTTTTTTCTTTGCATTTTCTTTTCCTTTGCTGAAATTGTTTGGTTTATATAACAGTTAATCTTTTGTTTTTAATAACTTTTATAATACCTATTTTGTATTTTCTCTCACAATGTTAAGAGTGCTTGTATTTATTTCTAAGTTTGTATACTTTATTAAATGAACAATAGGCATTATGTATTATTATTTTATTGGAAGACTTGAAGATCTTCCCATACAAAGTGCAATCGGCCTGCTTCTTTAAACGATTCATTATTCATGTTCACTTTTCTTAAAAACTATCAAACTTACACAAAAAAGAAACTTAGAAAGAAAACTCTTTATAACTAAACAAACTAAAGAGGTGCATGATTGTAAATTTGTGTCTAATTTAATTACAAAACAATTTTTTAGTAACATTTACAAATTTACTTAAAGGTCTAATAGCATTCTCAGACATCTATTTACTAAATTTAATAATCAATGCGGAAATGTTTGCTTGTAAAAGTATTTAACCTTTTTCAAATGAAACGTTCTAATGTGTACATTATGTATGTTTGTATGTAAGTGCATATGAAAAACCAGTAAGTACTTGTTGAAAGTAATCTCTATATCTGTTGGTGACATTTCAAGTTCCCATAAGCAATCATATTACTATTATCTGAAATTATACGACTTTTATCTGGATCTGATGCAATACAATTAACTTAAGGTGCATATTTGAGATTTTATGATAAATGGGAACTATTTTACATGATTTCTAGTAACTGGATGTGTTTCAGGAATTCTAAATCCCAACCATATACAATTGAATAACGTTCTTGAATTCCGAAAATTGTTTTTAAGCTGTATCTGTTTAAAAACTGGAGCGGAAAAAACTCTAGAACTCCATATTATTCCATATAATGTACACACACGATATTAAGTGGAATATCACCATTATTCATCAAAACTTTGAAATTACAAGTCGACTACATCCTAAAAGTGCTCAATATGTCCAATGATTGGCTTAAAAAAAAAAGCAGACTGGATAGAATTGGCACATAAGACTGGTGTTGAATTAGAAATTGGCGAATAGAGTGCATCTGCAACTCTGTATGAGTTAATTAGTCGTGTGGAAGAAAAACGTAGAGACATGCACAGGGAAGAGGCCACAAGTTCCTTACATCGGGTGGTTTAAAGTAGGTTGAATCATGACCTCAACCGAAAGAATTATTTTCGAGATGATTTTACCGCACAATCGCACAATTTATTTAGGTACATTATTAGTATGTAATTTTTAATATTGTCAATCTGACATACGGCAATGCCATGCTTAATTAATTGCTTATATACATAGAATTTATATAAATTGTAAAAATCAAAGGAAATAAAAATCTAAATCTCTTGTGTTCTCTCATCGTGGAGTACTAAACTTTTTGACTAAATGTGACATAAATGACTAAATGTCAAATACATAACTTACATCTTTAATAATATTTTAATGACTAGTACTTTCCCTTCTGCTTGGAAACAAGCGAAGATCTTACCTATTCCCAAAACCCGCGATGGTGATGACTATCGACCCATAGCCATATTACCTTTTCTGTCGAAAGTTTTGGAGAGACTTATAAATCGCCAAATTACAACTTTTTTTACAGACAATAAATTGATTTGTATCAATCAATCAGGCTTCCGACCCAAGCATAGCTGTACTACAGCCTTAATTAACTTCGTTGAAAATATCAGAAATAATTTGGATAACGATAAGGTGACAATATTAACGCTTTTAGACTTTTCAAAGGCATTTGATACCGTTAATCGTTTTATTCTCTGTGAAAAACTTAGAAATTAATTCAATTTTTCATTTCCATCTGTCAAGCTTATTCTTTCCTACTTAACTGGTAGAACTCAGGCAGTTTTTGCTAACAATGTTATGTCAACTTTTCTCCCTTTGCAGAGAGGTGTCCCCCAGGGCTCTATTTTAGGCCCTTTGCTGTTCTCAATGTATATTAATGATCTTCCGTCAAGCCCGCTGAATTCTTCTGTGCACATGTACGCAGATGACATTCAATTATACAATAGTTTTCATCTAGGTATGTTGGAGAATGGTGTGCATGAAGTCAATGAGGACTTAAATAATATTGTTATATGGTCCCGAAAAAACGATCTCTGCTTAAATCCGAAAAAAAAACTAAATGCCTAGTCATCTTCATCTCTAGAACTATATGTGACACATCATATTTTCCTGTAATATATTTGAATAACTGTGCTATCGAGCTCGTTGATTCTGTAAAAAAATCTTGGGCTAACATTTAATAAAACACTTAGTTGGAACACCCATATTAATTTGACGTTAGGTAAATTATATGGAGGTCTTCGATTGCTCTGGGCGTCTCATCATATAACGCCCTTGAAAACTCGGTTAATATTGGCCAAAACCTTGATAGTGCCCCTTATTCTTTTCTGTTGTGAGGTGTTTGGTAATTGTGACTTCGAACACAAACGAAAACTTAACGTTGCTTTCAACAGTATTACGAGGTATGTTTATGGTCTTAGGAGATATAACCACATCTCAAGTTTTTCCAAGTCTATATATGGCATTTCATTCGATAGTCTATTAAAATTACGAACTTTAACCATGCTTCACAATATTATACAATCTCATCAGCCAGAATACATATATAATAAAATTAATTTTACGCGTTCTGAAAGATCATGCGATCTTATTCCAGTGCGATACAAATTCTTGGTATCCGAACGGCTGTTTTATGTGCATTCTATTCGTTTATGGAACTCTCTCCCTAGCTCTGTTAGAATCATAAGCAGCCCGATCTTGTTTGGAAAAATGCTAAGAGAATTCTTCTCCTAGCTCTGAGGTACTTATTTACTTCATGTTATTGATGATGATGTTGATGGTGATTGTGATGATGAATTGTTATATCAAATTTCGAGTTAATTTTTAACTTTCATATATTTTAATTTTTTTTTCTTCATAGATATTGTTTGTTAATTTTTATAATGCATATATATTTCCACTTGGTAAATACAACGCCCATTTTTTTTTTTTTTGTAAAAATAGTATTAAGATTCTGAAATTTGATCTAGATTATAAGATATTGTATCTTACAGAGTATAATTATACAATAAATAAATGAAATTAAGTGAAATGAAAAAATGTAAAAATCATAAAGGGTTTTTCAACAGGGACGCTACAAAAGTAGAGCGACAGGGACATCAAACGACGCCATATTTCTTGCCGTTCTTTTGACATTTCTCTTCAGTAAGGTTTGCCATTTCATGATGGAAAGATATATGTACGAGCCAACAACGAGTCGAAATTATTAAAATTAACTACCGAAATTCGGAGTCAGTGGCCTCAACGTTAAGAGCGCTACGTCCAATTTATGGTCGTCATAATCGTCCTAGCAGATCAACAATTGAGCGTCTAGTGGAAAAATTTTAATCCACAGGCACAGTACAAAATGTTCCCGTGCCAGTGAGACAAAGAAGTGCCCGTAGTGTTGAGAATATTGCTGCCGCTGAGGCTTCAATTGCAGAAAGCCCAAAAATGTGTGTCTCACACGTCGTTCTCAAGCGTTGGGCATCTATGTGACGTCGTTGTGGCGAATTTTGCGAAAAGAAAATTGGGTTCAGCGTCTGGACTTCTGCAAGCGTTCCCGTGGTGGCCATGCAAAAGAAATCGAGTTCCATACATAATGACATCGAACGTACTTTCACAGGAATAAAGAATTTCATTGATATCCAAAACCGTTTTTGTTTTATTTAAAAAAAAACTTTCGTAGCGCTCTTATTGAAAAACCCAATATATTTAATTTTATTCTACTAAGGTTAAACGATATAAAATCGATTTTTGGTCCCAGGCTTTCATGAATACTTAAGAAATGTTTCGAAAATATTATTTGGTGAAATCACGAGCAAGTGTTGCATAAATTATACCCACGTTATTATCAATTTAATGCGTCAACATATTTTTCTATTCGTTCTAACTGTTGTTTACAAAAAAAAAAAACTAAACTCGGTAGAAATTATTTATTTCAATTTTTGGAATTTCAGAAAATTTTCATAATACTCTTTTATTTATAATTTTTTTGACAGCAAATTGTAAAAATTTGTTAAAAATTTCAATGTACCCAACAAATCTTTTGTTATGATCTTGATTTCTAAATATAAAAAAAGTATGGAAATTTACGATTGCTCATAAATTTAACGAGACTGATAAACATAGTTATCAAGATATAAAAGTTAATATTTATAAGCGCTCATAAGACTTATGAGCGAGTCACAACTATTATTATATTATTTCTACTACATATTTCCCATTCTATTTATTGGCATTTTTTTTATTTGTTATTTGTTTCATGATTGTTATCATATTTCAACCCGCACTCAAGAAGTATACTCAGAAAAGCCAACTGGGCATTCAACCGATTACACCCCTTGATGAGGAGAAGATCACGACTTAGCCAACAGACGAAGGTACTCATTTACAAACAACTCTTGTGGCCAGTTATCAGCTATTGTTTTCTAGTTTGGTTCACGATCTCAAATACAGCGATGAAGGAACTCCAAATCTTCGAGAGGAAGATGCTAAGAATCTGCACCGGACTCCACTTCGACCGGCAGCGAGCAAAACATTACAGGAACCAGGATCTCTATAGAGAAGCAAAGATAATACCGCTGGACAAATACCTTCTATGTAAATTTGGCCAAGAAAATCGTTAATCGCCAATCTGACTTCATTCTTATACAGGGTATGCCATAATTAGTGCATAATATTTTAGGGCGTGATTCTTGGGTATATTCTAAGAAAAAAATCGTTCTGCAGTAAGGGCATATATCCAATTTTTATATCATATATCGGGGATTTAAGAAAAGGCTTACTTTGGTGTACCACTGTTTGGGCTACAAAGCACTCATTTCCGTTCAAGCGTAAAGCGACACATTTCGTTCCGCGGAGGTATAATACTGACTTCCTCCAGATTTCGACCGGAAAAGAACTGTCTAGAAACCACTAGATGGCCCACCTTGGACAAGCAGCTCTTGAGACAGCTCATATACAGCTGTATGGTTTTCCATCTTTAAGACAACATCAAACTCAGAAACTGATATAATACATCTAGACAAGTGTCTGATATGTACTCCTGGTATAGAAGCTGGTAAGAAACTCAGGCAGCAAGTCGCATCAGCTTATCAGAAGGATAACCCAACAGCGACTAGCCCAACCTAGGTACCAAAATTACCACTAAACAACAAGGACAATAAAGTGAAACGGTTTTAATTTAATCTTGATAAGTTTAATATAAATATTTTCTATTTTAAGCCAGTCCATAAGTAAATTTTCCATTGTATCTTATTTGTTGTAAGTAAAATTTTATAAAAAGTTCAATTAAAAAAAAATTTGAAAAACTTAAATGGAATCGCTTTGTATTCAACTGAATTGAGATATCTTCCATAATAAGATGAACATTGTTTGTTTGATTAAAAGTTTTTTTAATGAAGAGACACTCTAAATTAAGGTCGAATTTTCTCAAAAAAGACTCATCTCAATTAAATTTGTATCCATAAAATTTTAGAGCCATTTACTATGTAAGTCGATTCTGCAATAAACATTTTCGAATCCCCAAAGTCACAACTCTCTTATGCTACGTCAAGAACTAGTTAACGAAGATCTAATATAAAAAGTACACATAATACCGTTTAAAACCAAATTCGACAAAAGTAGAATAAAGTTCGATAAAAATTTAGCATCCAATGAGTTAGCAACAAGTGTTTTTAGGTAGATATAAAAAAGAAGCTAAGTATGTCCTAATATTTTTCAAGTCTCTAGCTCATCGGGAAGCTACTTAAAAAGAAACTACAAAATTTGTACCAGTTAATTAAAGCGTTCTTAAAAAAAAAAAAAACATATTTTTTCTGACCAATGCAATGTCGTTTCGCCCATACGACAAAAATAAATTGAAAGCAATTGTTTTTTGTTTCAAGTGAATTTTTCTAATAGATTACAGTTCAATATTTACCGTTACAAGTATTTTGACTTAAATGTACATGTCACGTGTTTTATTTTCGCTTTCAAAGTGAAGTGGAATTACAAATGCATCTTCTTCCAAATCAGTAGATCCTGTAAAACGTGCAAGGCTCCGTAAGAGTTTTTCCAATTGTGGGACCAGGACAAAACAAAGGCAGATTAGTGAAGTGTCTAAATTTGATGAATCAATTGCTGACTACATGCGGAATTCATCCTGCAAAAATGAATTTTCCGCTGTCGATATCAATGAAGTTTTATCACTTGTTGCAGAAACCAAGTTGACGAAACATAAATATTTACTATTAAGAGAATTTGTTAATACGAAACTATCCACACCTTTTTTTCCATCTTATACCAATCTTCTACTAGCTAAGAAGGAGTGTTATCCAAAAGACATAAATGTGACAGAAGAAGTAGCTGAAATTGAGCTCCAAAGTCTTCTGATTCACACTGCCTCTCGCATAGCAAAATTACAAAAAATAGTGTCTTGTCAACTTCCTGATGAATCCTTTGATAACCTACTTCTAATTGAAAAGTGATGGTTTGATGGCAGTAGTGGTCATAGTGAGTACACAAACAATCATTTTCTGATGCTTTGACTAAAGATAAACATTTTTTGTTTGTAACCTCATTATGTTCCTTTAAGACTAGTTGATTCTAATAAACAAGTTATTTGGAGTAATCCCCGCCCTTCTTCAACTAGAGATTGTAGGACAATAAGATTTCAATTTAAAAAAGAAACCACGGCCGTCTCCATCGAAGAAGAGAGATACTTCAAAGAAAAAATTGCTTCTTTGAGTTCAACTACCATCAACATAAACGGTCAAAACGTGTTAGTTGTTCATTCTTTGCAATTGAAAATGGTTGATGGAAAGGTGTGTTCAGCTTTCAGTGACACAAGCTCTTCCAGATGTTATATCCGCGATGCTAAACCGTCCGAAATGAACGACATCGATAAATGTTTAGAGAGACCAGTCCATAGTGAAAGATTCGAGTTTGGATTATCTCCCCTCCATGCGTGGATTCGTTTTTTTGAATATTTTATCTACGTTTCATACAGGATTGAGATACAAAAGTTGAAAATAAGAGCTAAAGATGAGAAGGAAAGGTTTTCAGAAAAAAAAAGAAATACATTCAATCTGAATTTAGAAACAAATTAGGATTAATTATAGATCAGCCTAGAACAGGTGGTAGTGGAACATCCAACGATGGGAATACAGCAAGAAAATTTTTCGAAAATAGTGATATTTCTGCAGAGATTACGGGTTTGGATCAGAGTCTAATCGATAAGTGTGCAACCATATTAAAAACCATATCTTCTGGGTATAATATTGATACAGCTAAGGTTAAAGACTTAGCTTTAGTGACAGGAAGATGATTAGTTGCCACTTATCCTTGGTATAAGTTTCTAGCATCTGTTCACAAAATACTTATACATGGGTCAGATGTTGTAGAAAATGCTCCCTTACCTATAGGCGAACTATCTGAAGAGGCGGCTGAGGCTAAGAATAAAGACATAAAATCATTTAGACTTAATCACACTAGGAAAATTTCGCGAATAGCTAATAACCAAGATCTGATAAATCGATTGCGCTTAAGTTCTGACCCATATATAACGAGTTTAAGAAAACTACCAAAAAAAGAAAAACTCAACTTTGTCAAATGATGTTTTAAATTTACTTACTGATACTTAGAAGATTGTATATTTTGTTTTTTAATATTATTTTACTTTGCTTTTGTTTTTCTATTTCTATATAATTTTGAAAATGTAACCATTCTTTATTTAATTAATTATTTATTACATACCTACTCTTTATCTTTAGTTTTTAGAATAAGTATTTAGTCGAAATAAATTTATAAAATGAATTCATCATGAGATAGGTATTCTGTTTTTAAATTTTAATTTATTGAACAAGAAAGTGAAATTTACTAAGAAAACAGAAAGATTGGTTTAAGGACGAACTTTTTTAAATGTAACCGTGTAAGTAGGCGTGTCAGTGGTAGTAATTTCTTACGATGTGTTATATCATATCTGAAAGTTTCATTACAATCGGACATGTGGTTCGAAAGTTATTGAATTGTGACGTCGTCATCATACAACCCAAACCACTGTGTAATGGGAAAGTAAATGGAAAAAATAAACAAACGGAACATCTTTCGGAATGTTACGAGACCGAAACCTGTAGTACTTTTTTTTTAAATGAAAAAAATGAAAATGACATAAGATACGAAAATCTGGTTATAAAATATAATACGACCATTAAGCATAATAATCTACAGTGATCCACAAAAGTCTGCGTACAAGGAAGATATTTTCAAAAAATTGCCGTTATTCACAAATGTAAAATGAACTATTTTCAAAAAAGGTATTTTTCACTAAAAGAAATTTACCACGTTTTTATTTTCCAAAAAAAATTAAAATAAAATATTAATAAAAACAAAATAAACCACTTAAATTCTTCCACAAAAGTCTACGTACAGGTGACTACATCTTACATTACACACTGTTTAAGTAACGGTAAATTTGTTTTTGCATAATATGATTGTTTGTTTATTTTTAATCGTTCTAAACGCGTACTGTAAATAATTTATTGGCTTTTGGTTTTTTTTTTTTTGTTTTTAAAACCAAAAATGGCAAATAAAGAGTTAAGTTTGAGTAAGCGGCAGTTGATTATTAATCTTTACGTTAAACAAGAAAAGTTGTATGGTGAAATATCAAAAATAACCTCAAGAGCTCGGTCAACGATACAGAGAACGGTAGATCGCTTTAGAAACGCACGACAGATTAAATCGAAGACAGGATCCGGCCGACCTTCGAAGCTCTCCGAAAGGGATAAGCGTGTGATCAAGCGAATGGTGGAGCAAGATCACTTTATAACGGCTATAAAGATAAGCACACGGCTCGAAATATTTGTATAACAACAGTACAGTGCATCCAGAACGGTAAGAAGAGCTATTGTTCAATATGGGTTTAAGTCACGCACATCCAGGAAAAAACCATTGGTCAGTAAAATAAACAGAAAGAAACGGCTAGCATTGCAAGAGTATGTTAACAAGCCTCTGAACTTCTGGCGTAAGGTTATACTCGTATTCTCCGACGAAGCAAAATACAACGTTTTTGGTTCTGACGGTCGTTTGAGTGTGTGACAACGACTAAACGATGCTCTTAATCCCAGATGCACAATTAAGACTGTCAAGCACGGTGGTGGAGGTGTTATGGTTTGGGGCTGTATGGAGTCTTCAGGAGTCGGTAAGATGGAAGTAATAGTAGGAACAATGGATCAATATGTATACATCGACATCCTCAAAAGAAATTTAAAAACAAGTGCTGAAATCCTGGGTATATCAAATGACTATTACTTCCAGCCAGATAATGACCCAAAATATACCGCCCATAACACGCGCATATGGCTGGCATATAACACTTCCCACCTGCTACGAACCCCACCACAGAGTCCAGATATTAACCCTATCGAACACTGCTGTGATGAATTTGATAAAAAGATCCGAACCCACGATATCCGCAAAAATGCGCAGTTAAAAGAAGCCTTGTTGCTTGAATGGAGTAAGATCAATAGTTCTTATACAGAAAAACTGCTAGGGTCAATGCAAAATCGTTTGAAAGAAGTTATAAGGCTAAAAGGGTATCCGACCAAATATTAACAGCGAAAGTAATACAAAAAAAATAATTATTTGTCTATATTATAACAAACTTTTTTCAATTTCTGTTACAGCAGTACGCAAACTTTTGTGTAGGAATTTTAGAGGTTTATTTTGTTGTTATTAATTTCTTCTTGTTATGAATAATTCTTTTAATTTTTTTTTTTTTGTTAAAAATAAAAATCTTGTAGTACATTTCTATATCAAAAAATATTTTTTTTGAAACAAATCACTTTAAATTTGTGAATAACAGCAGTTTTTAAAAATATTTCTTACTTATACGCAGACTTTTGTGGATCAATGTATATAATGGACATATACCAAAAGGACTTTAAAAGCAACTTTTAAGACCCACTGTACCTATTTTAATTAATGAGGCAAACGATAAAAAAATAAACAAACACATTCAATGAAATTTATTTTTAACCTTCCACTTTATCACACAGCAGGATGGATAGCTGGCTGAGCCAAACTTAAAGGACAAACATTCCATGGTGTGGGTGGTGGCACATTTGGCACAATAAGCACGGTGTCTTCGCAGGTTCATTCTCAGTTTCAAGGACGATTTTTCTTTGCAAATCGATTTCAACCCAACCGAAAAAGACAGCAACCAAGGAGACGACCCTAGTCCAGTGGTAGTCGACTGGCTTACACGTGCTGTTAAATGGAATTCATCCAAATTCACCAAAAAAAAAAAAAAAAACACCTAGTTGTAGAGCTAGAGACGAAAACGGAGAAGAGAACAAGAACACTACCTACCAACACATCACAATACCAACCAGCTGATTTATGTCATTTGCTTCATCTTAGGTATTTTTGTTCATCATCCTGAAGATTTTGCCATTAAACCTTGTATTTGTGTTTGTCGTAAT
The DNA here is from genome assembly GCA_911387755.1 of Chrysotoxum bicinctum. Lineage (NCBI taxonomy): Eukaryota > Metazoa > Arthropoda > Insecta > Diptera > Syrphidae > Chrysotoxum > Chrysotoxum bicinctum. The sequence continues at coordinate 91,947,714 of OU426989.1, read as the reverse complement.
TTTTAAATCAATCGAAATATAGAATAAACATTTATTAACCTCTGATCAATGCGACAAAATCAGCGATATGGGCATACTCTTGAACATGCCTCCTCTCTTTTATCCACAAACCTACTTATCTAGGCATTTGTTTGCCACTGGCTCTGGCCACTGTTTGTTGCTCATTGTTGTTGTTTTTTATCTTTCTGGTGTTGTTGTTTTGTTACCTATTTCAAGAGCAATTCGCCGAACACACTAGGAATCACTTCTTCTTGGATGATATCGATTTTACCAAAGAACGAAGAACGACTTGCACCAGACTGTGAAATCCTTAAGGTATTTCACGCAACGTCAACACGAATTTCACAAACTGGGATTATTCTTAAGCCAAAGAACTAGCACTACTTGCAACTTTGAATTATAATGCCATTCCCCAACCCAGAAGCACAACAAATTTAATTACAAACAAAATAATCAAAGAACAACTCATTCTGCTGGTTAGATAAATTGCTCCAATGCAATATGATCTAATCACAGAGGAACGAACCCGTACTTAAAATATTTCTCCTTTTTATTGAAATTTTCTTGTAAGAATTAATGTTGTTTTTTTGAAACAAAAAATTAAAAAAAACACAGATTCATGGAAACAAAAAAGAATGCACATCAATTTTGGATTCTGAACTAGGTAGGTTTTAAAAAATAAGAAAACTCACATCTTTTCCAGACAACTTTAGTCGCGGTAACAGCGCGAACTTGAAGTATACCCCAGACTTCATTGACTTAACGTTTAGGACTGCGGCAATGGGGGTCAGCGCAAGATAGAAATTTGCTGGGAATTCAGTCGACTCGGTTAGTGGAATAGATTTTGGTGGATTTTGTGAGGCACACACGAGCACGACGACTGCGAGCACGACGAGACGTAGGCAACATGAACATACCGCGCAGGGCCAAAGATTTTGTGGATGACAGACGAAAACGAAAAATTCTTTACAAAAGAAACGTCATGCTGATAAATGGGATTTCCTTTTTGGGAATGTCAATTGTAATGACGTCAGTAAGTTCATCCGAAGGACATTTTTTCTTATGCGCATAGGTACCGGCATAATTATTTTTCAAACAATATTATTTCTTTAAATAAATCATTACATACGCATTTTAAATAAAATTGACTTTTCTTATTTGATTAAAAATCGTTAGAAAACTGAAATAAATTAAGAACTGCAGGAATTTCAATTCAAAATAAATTAAATGAACGAATTTGGTTATATTCATGACGAGAACCACTTGGGATATTTTTCATTGTGGAACGTAGGAAACTGGGAAATTAATTGATTATTAAAGTATAAATTCATCAAGTACTCGAACCATTTACAGATTCTCAAACTGTTGTGTTTGAAAAGCTTTAATAAAATATTCCATACTACTCAAAATCAAATAGTGGACAATATACAATACACAAATAAGAATAAGGCTTTCATCTAACCTAATTTTGTGTAAATTTGGTTGAATTTATTTATCTCATTTTGAAAGGAGGATTTGTGTGTGAAACGAGATAATAAATACAATTGACATAAGAAATGCGTTAACATCGTTCTGATGCGCTCGCCATTGACGGTGACCGCCTGACCATATTGTTATAATTTAGTTTGCATGTTTTTAAATGGTGCATCCACCAGCAGTATTTTAAAGAATACTATTATAGGTAGCAGACTATGAACATTCTCAGGGAACCTTCTTATTTTTCTGTAAAAAAATGGTAATGGTGTTGACCCAGAATTTCACTCTCTACATCATATCCAAAGTCCTCTAAAATCATTCTCTTGGCTTCTTGAATAATCATTTTCGAACAAATGGAAAGGGGTGAAAGAGGGATAAGTGAAGGATAATCAAAGGGAAATATATATTTTTTGGCTAAAATCTAAACTAAATGTTGGATGAATATATTTTACTATTGTGAATGTTTTTATTATACAAGAAAACTAACTTCCCTTTACTCAATGAGCTAATAACAAACATTGACTTTGACTTACTTTTGAATGGGAGGATTGATGTGATGGTTTCCAATTTCTACTTAAGTATCCTCGAATGTTTCATTGCATCTGTACCAGTAAAAAAATAGAGACACTCGGCCCTAACAACACTCCCCTGGTGCAACCATTAGATTCGTAGTCTACGTAACTTAAGAAATAGAGCACCTAATCCTACTATCCTATCCTACTATCCTACTAATATTATAAATGTGAATGTTACGATGTATGGATGTTTGTTACTTAATAACGCTTGAACAACTGAATGGATCTTGATAAAATTTAACACACAAAAAAGTTATAGTCTGGATTACCGTATAGGCTACTTTTTTTTATTATCAGGGGAGGGGCATTGGGTGGTCAAAACACCCCAAAATTATTTATCTCTACTTCTATCTTCGTATTGCACTGAAATGTAATACATATATATGTAAGTAGTTGCATTGAAATGCCATACTTTGGTGGTGCGGGCCCAAAGGAGGGGCATTGTTTGATTAATTTACTTGAGCAGTAACGATAAAAACACTCAAAAAAGTTTTAAAAAAAAATAAAATAAAAATAAAATTCTCCGAATTAAAAACAAAAATTGACAAATATTTGTGTGTCTTTGAATTTAAACTATTTTAAGGTAAGTTAAACTTTATGTGCTACAGGTTTAACTACATACATTGTTATAGGATAGTTACATACGTATGTGATTTGCTCATTGTTTGTTAGTTTTTTTTTAAAATATCCCTCGCTTGGCTCCATTACCTTTAAGAAAAATACTTGATTGGATTTATTGGTATATTATTTTGTTTTGATCCAGGTACATGCATACGTTAAATAAAAATAATTCGTACGCTTTCAACTTCTCATGTTGAACAGGAGATCAGTTGTGACAGTTCTTGGCTAAGCTAAACGTGTTTATTATTTCAGTGGTAAGTTGTCTTTTTCAAATAGAGCTGTTCAACGATGAGACACAGCAGTAAAATAAACACCCAAAAACAGCATTCCGTACTTCACACAAGATTTCCATTTGCACAAGATCTCCAATGCAAGAAAAACTGAGCGAATCTACAGAAAATTTTAGACACATGATTTATTTTGAAAAACTTCAGTTGGAAAAAAAAATTGTTTGCGGGAGTTCCCGCACGGGTACGCTAGTATCTAATAAATTGGATGATTACAACAGTTATCTATCGTTATATGAAGAGTTACAATCATAATGTAGAATCCTCTATGATTTTTATATTTTAAAAATGCGGTCTTCACTTCTTGTTGACTACTATGAAGTTATTATATGAAACCAGCAACAACCCTCTTGTTATATTTGCAATATGTTTTCTACCTTCTTTAAAATTTCGTTTTGTAATGATGATTTTGAACCTTTCGAGAGTAATTTTACTCATTTGAATAGCTTTTCTCAAAGCTCAATGAGTGATATTGTTATCACAGTTGAGGATGTATTACACCATCTTTCGGGCTTAGACCACGACACGTCCAGTGGACCAGATGGAATTCCGGCCTATATTTTAAAAAATTGTTGCAAACCTCTGGCAAGACCCCTAACGTTTTCATTTGAAAATTCCCTAAAACAGGCTGTTTTCCCTAAAATTTGGAAAAATCCATTCATTATAGCTATTCACAAAAAAGGAAATTGCGGTGATATTTCTAATTATAGACCAATAGCCAAACTTTCTTGCTTACCGAAACTATTGTATTTAAGAGTTTTTATTTCAGCTGCAAACCTTTCCTTCCGAGCGAGCAACATGGGTTTATGAAAAAAAAATCTACTGTTACTAATTTCGTTGAATTCACGTCATTTAGGCCGGTATTCACCGAGCGCTCATAACTTAAGAAGCTCATAAACGTATTCACCAAGCAATATTAGTGAAGATCTACGAGCGCTCTTAAAAGTTAGGAGTGGTCCCGACCACTCCTAACTTACGAGCGCTCTCTTCGAAAATTTGTTCGCTTGTGCGTGTGCCACGCACGCATTTGACTCGAATCCATGTGAGCAATGCCAAGTAGAAGAGTATCCATTTGCTGTCAAGACCAACATTACACAACATTTCACAGTTTGGGTATGCCTGAACAAGAGAGAGTGGCTCTCATTTTCAAACTTCGAAAAAACACTTGCGAGTGGTTGGTGAATACCGCACAGAAATTTCAAGTTAAGAGCCTCGTAAAGTTAAGAGCCGTTTAGGAGCGCTCGGTGAATACGAACCTTAGGCTGGTATTCACCGAGCGCTCTTAAACGGCTCTTAACTTTAAGGTCGGTATTCACCGAGCGTTCATAACTTAAGAAGCTCATAAACCTATTCACCAAGCAATATTAGTGAAGATCTACGAGCGCTCTTAAAAGTTAGGAGTGGTCCCGACCACTCCTAACTTACGAGCGCTCTCTTCGAAAATTTGTTCGCTTGTGCGTGTGCCACGCACGCATTTGACTCGAATCCATGTGAGCAATGCCAAGTAGAAGAGTATCCATTTGCTGTCAAGACCAACATTACACAACATTTCACAGTTTGGGTATGCCTGAACAAGAGAGAGTGGCTCTCATTTTCGAACTTCGAAAAACACTTGCGAGTGGTTGGTGAATACCGCACAGAAATTTCAAGTTAAGAGCCTCGTAAAGTTAAGAGCCGTTTAGGAGCGCTCGGTGAATACGAACCTAAGAGGCTCTTAACTTGAAATTTCTTTGGGGTATTCAGCAACCACTCGCAAGTATTTTTCGAAGTTCGAAAATGAGAGCCACTCTCTCTTGTTCAGGCATACCCAAACTGTGAAATGTTGGTATAGCTTGAACCAATTCAGTTGGCATTTCTACTGCGCAGCGCAGGTCTCTTTAAATTTCTTTGCTCTACTCTTTAATTCTTAAAGAGACAGAAAAATCACTGAAAAAAAGAAAAAAAAGATGTACATGCAGGCGTTGTTGTCAATGACAATGCTGCGATCATACTGAAGGAAGGACTTAGGAGGGTGAGTTTTGTTTATAGCTTCGCTCACAGTAAAATATTAATGAATTTCCAGTGATGGACTTTCTTTGAATAAGATATGATCATGGTTTACTTTTCTTTCATAGCTTGATGTCTAAAAAACTATTTCATCTCTGGTGAGATAAAAGGAAAAGATTTTTTGGTGTAAACTTTACTTCGAAAGAATAAAATTAATAATTTTTGTTTTTATTAGTAGGACAAATTTCAGTGCACCTATAATAAAAAAATAAGTCTATTGCAAAATGCAATTGGGTTAGACAAGAAAAATTACCTGCAAGCTGCGACATAGGATTAATGACAAAAAGTTTAGGGATTATTGTTTATTTCTATGTTTTATGATTTGTGGCTTAGTAACAGAAAGGTTCCGGGGGCGTTGTGTTTATATTTATTTTTTGGCGTTAGTGCATATTTGATATTTTTTTTTTACCTGTGGGGTTGGGATTAATTGTAGATTAGTGTTAATTAGTTAGATTAGTGTTTACGAGTTTGAACAATTTTTAACTACGAGTTTTTAAGAATGAATTTTTGCATCAGAGGGAATTAAGGTATTTAAATGATATTTGCTTTGCTTTGCAATTAAGTTTAAAAAAAACAACCAAGAATAATATATTGAAATACATTTAAAAGAAATTTTAATGGATCCATTAAGAAAAGGAAAACCTATTGGAAGCCAGGCGCGTAAGATAGTTGTTAAGATATATAATGACAAACTGGAAGAAGCAAGGAATTCGTTTCTTGAAAATCCTGTGAGTTACGCAACAACGCAAACAGTGAAAACTACTGGAATTTCTGTACGTTCAATCAGAAGGATTATTAAGGAATACGAAGAGACAGGAGTTGTGCAGTCACTAAATAAAAAAGTGCAGCATACGAAGTGGAAAACTGGACTAGACGAATTTGATATCGCAACTATTCGGCGTATAATGCACAACTTCCACAAGGAGTAAAAAATGATAATATCCTTAAAAATGTTGAGACAACGAGTTCAGGAAGATCTGGAGTTTAACTTAAGTATTACGTCGTACCTTCAAATATAGAGATTCGTTTTTTAGCCGCACAACACGATTATGGAATAACTTACCCGGCACAGTTTCCCCTTGCCATTTCAATTTGAAAACATTCAAAACTAATGTTCATCGACACCGCCTTTCTCTCCCCTGCCAATTTCTCCCTCGTTGTGCTGTGTTTAAAACATTATAAGCGTCTCGTAACATACCCTTGAGCGTGAGTGAATTATAAAAAAAAAAAGAAGAAACGGATTTAGCTACAAAAAACTCAAAACAACCGGAAACTTCTCTGTGAAAGAAATGATATTAAACTCATGCGAGTGAAGTATCTGAGAAAAATCCGGGAATACAGAACAAAAGGATTTGATATCATTTATTTGGACGAAAGCTATATTCATAGCTGACATACAAGGCCACGGGCTTGGACTGATGACAATAGCAATTTCAAAGGGAAAGAGGCTGATAATGGCGCATGCAGGTGGTGAAAAAAGTTTCGTGAAAAACTCCTTACTTTTATTCAAATCTGGAACGAAAACGGGAGACTATCACGATGACATGAACTTCAAAAATTTCTGCAAATGGATCCAAGAACAATTTTTGAATAACTTGGAGGAACCTTCAGTTATTGTAATGGACAATAACTGAAGTGACACAATTTCGGATTCAATTATAAATAATCCAGGTGACGATTCTTCAACCGACTATGAAAGCGACATTAGTTCTTAAAACTAAGTGTATGTAAATGAACATTTATTATTTAAATTATATTATTCTTATTTATATTGTTTTTATTTTATTATTATGTTTTATATTTATTTCTGAAGTACAAATTTATCATAATTTTTTTAAGGTAAAATAAATTCTTAAAAACTCGTAGGTAAAAATTATTCAAACTCGTAAACACTAATCTAATATCTAACTAATTAACACTAATCTACAATTAATCCCAAAACCCCACAGGTCAAAAAATAGTAAATACATTGAAGTTTGACATCTGTCATAAAGTAAGATAGTGAAAGTATTGCGCGATCCTCTTTTAATATAAAATAAAGTTAAAAAAAATAGTCAATTTACACTAAAAAACGGTTGCATTAGTTAATTGATCATTCATTTTGGAGTATACTTGAATTGTTTTATATTCCCCTGCAGTTTTAAGTTATATAAACGAAGTTTTCTTGGCGGCTATCTCATAAGTGCACCGTTAAACTTTTTGCATATGCGGCATAAGCGAGGAATAGAAGACACCTCCCCAGATCATTCAGTTAACACAAAAAAACTTTCCATCGATAAATCAAATAAAATGGCAGTTGTAAATATGACTATCGATCAATTAAAAGCAATGCTGGACGAATGCATTATCCCGAAGCTGGCAGACATTGCTAAAAAAGATGATGTTCTAGCAATTGCTTCCCAAATGCAGTTACTCAAATCACATAACGAACAACTAATGCAAAGAGTAACAGCAATGGAAAACTACTGTCAACTGTTGGAGCGGCAACTTGACGTTCTTACACGCAAAAACTACGAAGATTCTGTTGTGGTACATTTTCCGGCAGAAGGGAAGACCGACAAAGTTGACTTCGCCAAACAAACTTGTAAGGGTCTTCTTCATCTCCAAGAAAATGCAGAGTTGTCAATAAAAAGTGCACAAGAATTTACAAACAACAACACACAAAAATGCACTGTGATTCTAAACTTTCACCCGGGAGGCACTGCGAGTAAGGTTATAGATGCATCGCCAAACCTTAGAGGATCTGGTATTGTGATACATCGTGAACAATCACTGATAACTCGACAAAAAGGAAAATCACTCTACGACATTAAAACACATCTGCTCGCTATAAATCCAAGTGTGAACATTTTTATAAGAGGAGTTAAACTTCACATAAATAATTTCACATTTTCCTTCAACTTTGCACGCGGCCTGCTTTTAAAAAATTCGGAAGAAGTTTCATTTGTCACAAACACATTTGGAGAGGCTGGTTTATGTTTTTTTGACATTCTCAATAATAACAAGGAGGTGACAGCGCCACCAAACAGTCAACATTTTCAACCTGGGCCAAGCGTTCGGCGGAATCAACATCATCAAAAAAGTTAGGAAAGTGTTGCCGTCTGCCAAGTAATTTTTAATCTTAAAATTTTAAGTTATAATGTATCTGGTCTTAAAAACAAATTAGCAATTCCAGATTTTTTTAAGTATATATTGAAATTTGATATAATTATTTTATTAGAAACGTTCCTTGAATGTAGTGACGAACCACAATTTGTAAAGTTTTTTAAAGATTATAATACTAAATTTATCCCCGCCACTCGAAGTAGTATTTTTGGTAGAGCGAGTGGAGGCTTCTTGCTAGCAGTACGGTGTAATTTAAAGAATCTTGTAAGCATAAAATCAGTAGGAAATATGACTGTTTTAATGTTAAATCATAGGCATGAGGAATATTACATTATTCCAACCTATTTAAACTGTACCAATTGGAATAACGATTTTAATAGTCTTCAAATTTTTTTGAATGAAGTTGATTTTCAGAATGTTTTAATATTAGGTGATTTAAATGCAAGAATCGGTGGGTTTCAAAACCCAACTTCTCTGGTAAAAAACACAGCACATGTTTTTGGAAGTTTGAGAGGGTCTTTGGACGTAACTTTTAACAGTTGTGGCAGGCGGTTAATAGAATTGATTGAGGACTTTGGTTTTATGGTTCTAAATGGAATAACAAAAAGCGATTGTAATGGTGAACTAACATTTGTTTCAGGTCAGGGTTGTTCAATAATAGACTACTGCTTAGCAAAAGGTGATTGGCTTAATATTATAGAAGATTTTGAGGTTCAACCAGCAACATACTCAGCACACCTTCCAATCGTGACATCCTTCAAACTTCAAAACTCTAGGTCTTTGTTGAGCAACCCAGTACGAAAATATAAATGGGTTGATAGTCAGGTTGTTGTATACAAGCGTAGACTTGAATCGGAAGTAAATTCTTTTTCTAATCAAGTGGTCTGGTCCTGTGATCAGTTGGCTGTTGAAATAATAGAAATGATCAAGCGGTCAGCCATACTACCAACTAGAAGCAATAAGACTTTTTCTGCGGAGTGGTATGATTGGGAGTGTATGAAACTTCGGAAAAAATCTTTTAATTTACTCAAACTCTTTAGGAAAACCAAGTCTAATTTTTTTAAATCCCTTTACACTGATGCAAATAAAACCTATAAGATAGTATGCAAAAGCAAACATAAAATTTTCATGAATGGGGAAGCGGCAAATTTGTCAAAATGTAAGGACTCAAAGTCATTTTGGTCTAAAGTTAGGTTGTTGGGTGGTTACAAAAACGTTGCAGCAATCGCAATATCTGAGGAATCACTAGCAAATTATTTCAAAGAACTCTTCAGTGCACCAACAAATCAACGAGTTTTCCATTATGCAATTCCCTTGATCTCTATTTCATACCTCGATGCGCCTATTACAACAATTGAATTGCAAACTACTCTTTTGAACATGAAAAACAATAAAGCTGCAGGTCTGGATGGAATTCCAACTGAATTTTATAAAAACTATACACCTTCTTTTCTAAAAATTCTTCTTGTGTTTTTTAATAAACTTCTTGAAAGCGAAGAAATACCTCAGTCATTTCTAAAGTCACAAATCTGTCCAATTTTTAAAAAAGGTGATCCAACCATATCAGCTAATTATAGAGGTATCTCAATTTTACCATGTCTGAGGAAAATATTTACACAAATTCTTTATTGTAGGCTCATGAGGTGGGTAGAAGAGAACAAATTACTAAGCATTTTTCAAGCTGGTTTTCGTCCTGGCCTGTCGACTGTAGATCAAATATTTGCACTCTCTAGTATCGCAAAAAGGTTCATCATCAACAAACAAAAGCTATATGCCTTTTTTATAGATTCTAAGGCGGCCTTTGATACTGTCAACAGGAATTCTTTGCTATATAAACTCTCAACTAAAGGTTTATCGACGAAATTTCTGAGGCTATATAAACTTCTCCTCACCAATACCTGCGCTTCTGTTTCCAATAGTAGCTCTATGTCCGCTTTTTTTAAAACAGAGGCTGGTGTGCCCCAAGGTTGTCCCTTAAGTCCTTTAATGTTCGCTCTGTTCATCGATGATGTTTCCTGTGAGTTTCCTGGTGGAGTTAGGCATGGTGATCTTATAATTAAGGTTCTGCTTTACGCTGACGATCTTGTGGTTCTAACAGATAACCCTATCACCCTTCAGCTACAAATTAATAGATTGACAAGATTTTGTGATACATGGGACCTGAAAATTAACACCTCAAAATCAAAAATTATGGTTTTCGAAAGTACCCGTCGACGGAGAAACCCTCTAGAAGTGTGGTCACTGAATCGACAACCTATAGAGGTGGTTACCCAATATAAGTACTTAGGTGTTCTATTCTCTAGCAATCTAGATTTTCGTCCTCATGTTAAAGAAAAATGCTTGTCGGCAAAAATTGCCTTAAATCTTATGTGGAACAAGATCTTCTGTAATAAGTACATAGACATTTCAGCTAAGTTTAGAGTTTTCGATTCCACAATAAACTTGTGCTTATGTTATGCCAGCCAAGCTTTTGGTTATCAGATCTTTGATGAATTTGAAACGGTGCAACGCTTCTTTTTTAAACGAATTTTTAAACTTCCAATTTCAACACCAACATATGCCATACACGTCGAATCAGGTCTTCCTCCAATTTTTTTAAAAAACCTTAAATCCAATGCCGACTACATAGTTAAGGTAATGCAAAGGTCAAATGATAATCTTCACAAGCAAATCATGGATTTTGCTTTCCGAAGGCAATTATCTCCGTTCAAGGAATGGAATGATATAGCAAATGTTCATGGGTTCAATCTTAATCTTAATTATACACCTCTTTCGCTTTGGCATAGTAGGTTTTATGGATGCATTGCGAAGATCGATGACTCCTTTTATCTGAAATCCTTGAATAGGGCTCAAACATCTCCAAGTAGATTGATCTACAGAGAGCTCAACCACACTCTCTTTTCAAATAATTATTTTCATAGCAAGTTTTCCGTAAGTCAAATAAGCACGTTGTTTAAGGCAAGAACTGAAATGTTAGATTTAAATTACAAACCGCACAGAAGTGACAATTCTAGATGTAACCTCTGTAACCGTAATGAAATAGAAGATATCAATCACTTTTTGGCCGTTTGCCCAATTTTACAAGAACATCGAAGACTTTATTTTTCAAAAAGTTTCCTGAATCTCCATGAAACGAAGCAAATTTTAAACGGAGAATGGGGTTGGAACGAACTTTATAATTTTATTCATCATGCCTTTGGTTACCGCAACAGTTTTTTAGAGTAAATTGATAGCTTATTATGGTTATAAATATACTTATCTATGGATTATGTAATATGTATTTTTTTTATTTAAGGTTAATCTGATTTTATTATATATATATATATATTTTTTTTTTTTTAATCAGTATACATATAATACTTTCTATTTTTGTACACTCGAAATTGTCAAATTTCAGGCAGACGGCAAATATTTTTTGCCATGCTAATGTTCTTTTATTTCTTATTATGTATATATCTCGAGTTTTGATCAAAAATAAAGAATTTATAATAATAATAATAATACATATATCAAATGAACACTAACACCGTAAAATAAAAAAAAACATAACGCCCCCGGAACCTTTCTGTTGCTAAGCCACAAATCATAAAACATAGAAATAAACAATAATCACTAAACTATTTGTCAAAGCAAAGTTGAGTTAGGCACTGTAAGATTTAAGGAAAAATCTTTACTCATTAAATATCTTGCGCACCATTTTTGTTCTCTTAAATCCTCTCTCTGCGCAACCGACCGTTGGCCAACTGATTTGGTTCAAGCTATATTGACTCTTGACAGCAAATGGATACTCTTCTACTTGGCATTGTTCACATGAATTCGAGTCAAATCGTGCGTGGCACACGCACAAGCGAACAAACTTTCGAAGAGAGCGCTCGTAAGTTAGGAGTGGTCGGGACAACTCCTAACTTTTAAGAGCGCTCGTAGATCTTCACTAATATTGCTTGGTGAATAGGTTTATGAGCTTCTTAAGTTATAAGCGCTGGGTGAATGCCGGCCTTAGATACAAATAAAACTATCGAGAATGGTCATCAAGTTGACTGTACTTATACAGATTTCAGTAAGGCCTTCGATAAGTTGTCTCATAGTCTAATTTTATTTAAGCTTTCATCTCTTGGATTCCCTTCTGCTTTCGTTCAATGAATCAGGTATTATTTGAAGGGAAGGACATACTAAGTTCTTTTTAGAAAAATCGTTTCTGATCCAATAAATGCTGACTCTGGTGTTCCACAAGGTAGTCACCTTGGTCCACTTCTCTTCATAGTATCAATCAATGATGTTGCTTCAATTGCAAAATCATGTAGGGTTCTTATCAACGCAGAAGATATTAAATTATTTAAAATCATCAGAAACCAATCCGATTCTGTTTCTCTTCAAAATGACATAAATATGTTTTCTGAATGGTGCTCATATAAAAATCTCTTTCTAAATGCTTTAAAGTGCCTATCAATGTCCTTCTTTAGAAGAAAAAACCCAACATGTTACAATTACAGCTTAAATCAAGCTATTCTAAGTAAGGTAGAAACAACATGCGACCTGGGCGTTAACTTCTCGCAAAATCTAGACTTTTCACTCCACATTGAGAAAATTGTCAGTAAGCAAATTCAATGCTTGGATTTATTAAGCGTTGAAGTAAGGAATTTTCGTGGAGTTTTGTAACATCTTCGTTGTACAACACCTTTGTTCGTCCCCAATCAGAATATGCTAGTTCTGTATGGTTGCCACTTTACACAATACACATTGATCGAATCAAATCTGTTCAACGTAAATATGTACGCTTCGCATTAAATCATCTTAATTGGAGTGACCCAAATCATCTTCCTCCATACAGCAATCGCCTTCTTCTTTTAAACATGAATTCTCTAAAAAAAACGCCGGAAAGTCAGCGATGTTATGTTTTTACACCAGCTCTCAAATGGTTCTATAGAATCACCGGTTCTTCTAGAACAAATTCGTTTTAAAGCTAGAAGCCACAATTCTCGGAGCTTTTTCATATAGACTTTCACCATACCAATTATGGTCTCAATGAACCTTTGACACGTATGAAACATAAGGCTAATGTAAACCATGATGTTTTCGATTTGAGTTACTGAAAGCTTACACTAAAGCACAGGTTGTATGGGCGTACTCTTTAAGTATCCAAAACTCACGCATTATAAGTTTTGTATAAAAATAGTTGTTTAATTCCTAATAATTTATTGTTTCTAAAGCAAGTAGTATTTGACTTGTAGTTATTTTTGTAACTACAGATAGTAAATTAATATTTATTATTTATTTGTTTGTCATATTTGTTCGTTTTTCAGTAGAGCGTTAGGCTATATGTATATTTATTTACTAACAACTAACACCACGCTAAATGATGACTGTGACAAGCTGATGTTTACCAGTATCTAAAGGTGACAAAATCCGAAGAGATAAGAAATATTGTTACAAATGCTTGCATTAAGCAGTACTGATGGCGTGTTAAACTTTTATACTATTGAAATAAATCAGTCAAGTAGAAGACACAGCACTATTTAATAGGACTTGTTGAATCATTGAGTCAACTTGTTGAAAATTGAACCATATGCTCCTAGACAACACGTAGTTCCATCAGGACGGCCGGCGCGGAAAACCCTGATAAATCTCGGAAACCAGATAATTTAATTTCTACAGAAACGAGCTGTCAAAATTTGTATGTGAAAAACTTTCTGTAGATCTGATAAATTTATCTCACGAATACAAGGTTTGCACCCAAAACCAACAAAATGTTTTAACGAACGTAAACCAGGGGCGAACGCAGGTGGGGGTTTAAGGGATTCAAACCACACGTTTTTTTCCTTTTTTTAAGACCAAAAATAACGGTACCTGCCATACGATTTTTTTCGAAATTTTATAAATATTTTTTTCTCAACATAATTTAAAAAAAAAAAATCATAAAATTTCATTTAGTTAAAACTAGGTAGTAGTTGAAAAATTTTTTACAAAAAATGGTTATTCTTAGAAGCCCCTTGGAACCAATTTTTTGGTTTTTGATTTACTAGAAAACAGTAAAACCGATGTTAATCATTATGAAGCCCCTCCAAGGTTTAAATATTATTGCGTATACAAATTTTAAACGTTTTCTTTTAGGATTCTTAAATTTTTTTTTTGGAAACTCAATATTTCGAAAACCCCAAGCTCGATTTTCTAAATATGATAAATAAAAGTATCTTAGTATAATCTACAAGATCTGAGGAAAAAAATTTGTTTTACCTAAAAAATAAAGGTACCCACCATGCAAATGTTAAAAAATGGTTTTCGAAAATCGTATTTTTGTCAAAAATGGCTCCGAGAATTTTTATTTATTTTTTTTTGTTTCGATTAATCTTTACTTTTAGAGAAGCTTCTAAAACGTTTAAAAAAACATTGCATTTTAAGACCTAAAAAAAATATTTTTTGAATTTTTGAAATAAAAAATCTATTTTTTTTTGAAAATTCGATATCTCAAATACGGCTCAATATTTTTTTATGTAAATTAAAATTTTTATTCGAACAATAATGAAAAGTTTAAATATGCGTACCCAAATTTTTTCTTAAATATGTTTTGAAAATTATGTATGCAAAAACTTATTTTTTTTAAGAAACCACTAAAACGAATTACAGTTTTGTTATTGCATAAACTTATATTTGCTCAAAAAACATGGCATCCCTGTGTTTAGCTCCAACTATTAAAGAAGTTTTAGTCATTTAAAAATGAATTTTATGCTTTTTCTCTAATAACATTAATTTTTGAAATTCTTAGGCCGCTATTCACCGAGCGGTCATAACTTAAGAAGCTCATAAACCTATTCACCAAGCAATATTAGTGAAGATCTACGAGCGCTCTTAAAAGCGCTCTTTAGTTACGAGCGCTCTCTTCGAAAGTTTGTTCGCTTGTGCGTGTGCCACGCACGCATTTGACTCGAATCCATGTGAGCAATGCCAAGTAGAAGAGTATCCATTTGCTGTCAAGACAAGACCAACATTCCACAACATTTTACAGTTTGGGTATGCATGAACAAGAGAGAGTGGCTCTCATTTTCGAACTTCGAAAAACACTTGCGAGTGGTTGGTGAATACCCCACAGAAATTTCAAGTTAAGAGACTCGTAAAGTTAAGAGCCGTTAGGAGCGCTCGGTGAATACGAGCCTTAGTCTTTTATATAAGAGCAAGTTCGTGCGACGAAGTCGTGCATTTTATTCTATGTGTTTTCGTATTTTAACGCAACTGTCTTAATTTGAATTGATGATTAACAAATAGACACGAAGCGAACATTATGTATAGGGCAGAAAACGGAGCAAGTTTGAGTTATTGATGGCTCCAAGGTGAGTGTGTTAAATTACGAGTACAGCAATAGAAAAATCTCACTCATTTCGTTTGTGTGAAAGTTGCAGTAACAGATGAGTAGCACATAGCACCCTCTGAGAGCGTTTTGGTTATATGTAATTATGTAGTATAGTTAACGTAGGTAACAATTGAATGTTGCTGGTGTTCTTATGTTTTCGTATAACTCTTCTTTCTTTCTTCGTGTTACATTAATGACATTATACGAACCAAATAATGGCCTCCATCACAGGGCCCGTAGTAAAAATCTATGTCTAACAATTAATTCCGGAATAAAAATGACCAAATGGGAAGCACCAAAAACGCCCTCGTAGTGAAAATTTTTCAACTTTTGGTAACATTATTCAAATTTGCCAAATAGGTATCCGTTGCAACATCTTTATGATGTTTTGTTTTTGCGATTAGCTGTATGAAATTGTTCCGATAGGTCCTATCCCTAAGAGCAAATATTGTTTAGTTAGATATAACATATTTATGTTAATTATAATTTGCAATTTTGTCTGTACATCGTCAAAGAAAATAGCGAAGGGAATGGGACTGAGAACACAGCCTCCCGTTTCTCACTTCCATTCCAAAAAAAACACCTAAAAATGAAAACAACAAATCTATTTAACTGAGCATGCGATACCTATGGAACTGTAATAAAACAGTTATCTCTTTCAAACAAGCTAAATACGAAAAAAGGACGAAATTAATTTTCAACTTGAATTATTTATAATTATTTTATTTAACTCTTAATTATTATCGTCGCCACATTAGGCAAATAATAGTTTCTTATCTATACATCCCTTAGTTCTAATTAAGTGTACTTTTACTTAAATTTTAACCTAAAAAGTGTTTTATTTTATTTAAACGGTACTTTAAATTAGGAGAGTCTTTTCGTTAAAATATAAAATGTTATAGTTATTTTATTTTAATTAATTATTATTTATAACTTAATATAAGTACGAACTGTTCAATTTGAAAGATATCTCATATAAAAACAATTAATTAATAGAAACAAGCTGGACCGATTTCAATTCGGAATTGCTGGTCTTGTTCACCTACATCACGCACCGCAATGTCGACAATAGGTAACCTCTGTGATTTGTCGGTTGTATATGTGATAATGGATTTGGCCCATTTGTCAGATCGGTCCTGGAATAAAAGGTTATTTTCAAAAGTTCATTTGTAAAATATAAGGGCTGAACTTACCTTGCAATCGTCGATTTCAGTTTCATAACGCATTCTTTGGGGTCCCTTCGGTGTCAGCTCTGCGTCATTCCAAGATAATAATTTTAATCCATTCCTGAATGAAAACAAATATAGAAACCCGTTCGTTCTAATCAATAAGTTTCTAGCAACTTACCTATATGTATTCTTCTCTTCGTGGAAGAAGGCCACAGTCTTTTTACAATGGAATGTAATACTCTGAGAAGCATGTGCTGATAGGAGCTGAATGAAGCCCAATTGGTTTGAGTCAACTTTGTAAGAAATTTTAAGGCCACCTTCAATTTCACCAAGCCAAACCTCACGATCTCCACCAGTGTAAGAAATAGTAGCAGTTTCTTTTGGTTGTGGCAATATGCAGGTGGCACGCTTCTCAGCATCACAATATACAAATATTGCATCTCGAGCATCGCCATCATTGGGGTCAATCCAATAGTTGCCGGATGTGTAGCTTGGATATGCTGCAAATAGGTCTCTGCAGCTCCTTGCAGGAGCAGTTTTTTGTCCAGTGGGTTTGACGATTCGCTCAAAAGATGCTTTTACGTGTTCGTACGCCTTTAGTATTATGGCTTGACGTTCTTCATCCGAAATGCCCTCCGAAAGAATGTTAAATGGTTGATCTCCCATGGAATCGGGACCTTTTGTAGTTCCTTGTTGAAGAAGAGCAGCTAGTGCTGCTGCATCATATCCTAGTGATTCGCCTGGAGGTCCAGGAGGACCGGGTGGGCCAGGTGGACCCAAAGGACCAGGCTTACCTTCATTTCCAGGGAACCCTCTGTTACCAGGTGGACCAGATGTTCCTTGAATTCCTGCATTTCCATCTCTACCAGGTAATCCTCTTGGACCAGGCTCTCCTGGTTTCCCTGGTAGTCCTTCCATACCTGGATTTCCCATGTCTCCTTTAATGCCTGGGCTTCCAATTTGTCCTTGTAATCCGGAAAATCCTCTATGACCTTTTATACCTTTTGGACCAAAGTCTCCCATTTCACCTTTTATTCCTTCAGTGCCAGGTGGACCGGGCTTGCCTCTTGGTCCAATTTGCCCTTCAGGACCTGGCAAGCCTGTTTCACCCTTAAGTCCTCTTTCTCCCGTTGGTCCTATTTGTCCAATTTGACCCGGTGGGCCGGGTAAACCAGGATTTCCGGGGGAACCCTGACTACCAGTCAAACCCTGCGGCCCCTTGTCCCCTGTCCGTCCAGCTATACCAGGTGGGCCCTGTTTGCCCTGTGGCCCTTCTGGTCCGGATTCTCCGGACGGTCCAGGTTGTCCTTGGGGTCCTATTTGTCCCTGTGGGCCGATTTCACCATCCTTTCCTGGCTTTCCTGCATCGCCTCTCTCTCCCTGTGGACCACGTTTCCCTTGTTGTCCAATACTACCTTGTGGGCCTGGCAATCCAGGAAGACCTCGATCACCATGGTTACCTGGAGGTCCTGGATTTCCTGGTGGACCTATTGGGCCTTCATTTCCTGCCTCACCCTTTGCGCCCTCAATTCCTGGAAGTCCTTGAAGTCCCTGTAAGCCAGGTGCACCCGTTCTTCCATGCTCACCAGGGCTTCCTTTCATTCCTGGAAAGCCTGGAGCTCCTGGTAAACCTTGACTGCCTGGTTGACCCTAAACAAAATATTAAACAAAATTGTATGCTGTGTAAAGATCAACAAAAGTGACAAAATGCTTATATTTCACGATAGATATAATGTAAATATTTTCTTCCTTATTTGGAATAGCACATGGCCCAAGCGTACAGAAAAACTTATTTCCGTATGGCGGAAGAAGAGGTTTAATTTGAAAATAAACTTACCGCTAGTCCGGGATCTCCTGGACGCCCTGGTGGTCCAATCATGCCTATTTCACCTCTTAGTCCTGGTTCACCTCGAGCTCCCTTTCCACCAGTCAAGCCATCTCTTCCTGGTAGGCCTGGCTCACCAACAGACCCCTGTGGTCCTACGTTTCCTTGCTCACCTTTAATTCCCATTACTCCTCTGTCTCCTTTTGCACCTGGAAGTCCTGCCATTCCTGGTGAGCCAGGAAAGCCTGGAAGTCCTTGCTGTCCCATTTGTCCACGTTCTCCTGGTGATCCAGTAGCACCTTGCTCTCCTGTTGATCCTGCTTGTCCAGGCTGACCTCTTTCACCTGCTTCACCTGGAGCTCCAGGTGGCCCAACAATTCCTTGCGGACCTCTGTCACCAACCCGACCAGCTGGCCCCTCGAGACCAACGGGACCAAAACTTCCACGTTCTCCCTTCTCACCACTTGGTCCTGGTTGGCCCCGAAGACCTGGCAGACCTATCATTCCTGGTGCGCCTTGATGTCCTTTCATTCCAATAGGACCAGCGATTCCCTTAATTTAAAATACAGGGATTAAATACACATAAAACAGCTGAAATAATAGCATTATCTTACGGGTTGTCCATCATTTCCCATTGCACCTTGCTCTCCACGCTCGCCTGGAGTTCCTGGCTGACCAACAGGCCCCCTTTCCCCTGGGTATCCTCTTTCACCTCTTAATCCAGCTGGTCCAACTGCTCCTTGCTGACCTGGTTGACCTGTTTGTCCATCTTTACCAGCGGTTCCTGGGTTTCCGGGTACTCCAGGAAGTCCCTAAAGTAAATTAAATTAAAAGGTTTTTAATGTTAAAACCGAGAATACACAGTGTCAATGAAAGTTAAATACCGAAAAATGTATTGTGTAAGATTTCACATCTTTACATTTAAAATTGTCTTAAACACCATTTATCTTTCATTTAATGTTAAGTGAATATAATAGTCAACGTTTCATAAATTTATTATACCTGGAAACCTCTTGGTCCCGGCGCACCAGCCTCACCACGTAAGCCGTCTTGACCTTGTGGGCCAGGTGGACCTTGGGCCCCAGGAATGCCATCTTTACCAATATCTCCCTTCGGCCCAGTTAGACCCACCTGACCTGGTTCACCATCCTTACCACGCTCTCCAGGAAAACCTTTATCTCCTGGAATACCCATTGGGCCTGGTAGCCCTTGAAGACCTTGAGATCCTTGTTCTCCGGGTTTTCCATCTGCCCCGGGTATACCACGTTCTCCCATTGGCCCTGGTCTACCTTCAGGTCCTACCCTTCCTGGGAGACCTCTAAGTCCTTGCACCCCTGGTAATCCAGGCTGCCCAACATCTCCAGAACTTCCTTTGATACCAATAGGCCCTTGTATACCTCGCTCTCCGGATTGACCTTTCGGACCAATAGGTCCATCTGGGCCAGGTAGTCCTGGAGTTCCCACAGCTCCTCTTTCACCTGATGGTCCTGGTGGACCAGCTGGTCCTCGCATGCCCCGTTTTCCTCGCTTGCCTTCTGGTCCGTCAGTACCAGGTAAACCACGTGGTCCAGCCTGCCCAAGGTCTCCCTTATTTCCAGATTCTCCCTTATAGCCACGCTCACCCGGTATACCTGGTGCACCCTTCATTCCTGGTTCCCCAGGATTTCCAGATAAACCTTGTGGCCCTCTTGTTCCTGGAAAGCCTTGAGGGCCAGCATTTCCTGGTGACCCAGAAGCACCTTTTTCTCCCGGAAGGCCATCTTTTCCCGATGGTCCTTGCACACCAGGCTCTCCAGCGTTTCCTGGGCGTCCAGCTTCTCCACGAGGTCCTTGAAGTCCTTGAGATCCTTTAGGCCCCTCGTGTCCCATGTCACCTTTAGCACCAGGACTTCCTGGAAATCCGGGTGGTCCTGGTTTTCCAATTACTCCTGGAAGGCCAGCAGCTCCAGGTATGCCATCTAGTCCTCTTGCTCCTGGGGGCCCAGGTGGACCTTCACGACCTCTTTCTCCACGCGGACCGGCTGGACCCTAAAAACGAAAAAGAAAAAGTTGAAGACAGTTTTCTACGATTCAAATTTTTTAAAGAATAAGCTTACAATCGGTCCAACAGGGCCTACAGCACCCATTTGTCCAGTACTTCCTTTCTCACCAAGAGCGCCTTGTTCACCTTTTGAACCATCTAAGCCCGGAAAACCACGATGACCTTTTATTCCTGGCATTCCAGGCATACCAGGAAGTCCACGGGGTCCTGGAGTTCCAGCTGGTCCTATAGAGCCAGCCTCTCCATCTTCACCTGGTGTTCCATCTTTGCCTGGTGTTCCTGGTAGTCCCCTTGGACCAACTTGACCAGCAACTCCTTGAACTCCTGGCTCCCCCGGATCTCCTCGAACACCTTGAAATCCCTGAGGGCCTAAGGGACCAACTAATCCTGGTGGACCTCTTGGTCCCACTGACCCTACTGAAGATTGAAGATATTGAAACTGCTCTGGAAGAAATGCAGGTCCACTTGGCCCCTTATCGCTGCTTGACAGGACATCAGCCAACTGCTGAGTGTAGTAACTTAAATCAGGTGCTGGTCCTGGAGGTCCGGGATTTCCTGGAATACCTGGCGTTCCTGGAACACCTTGCATTCCAGCCTCACCAGAATTACCTCTAGCACCAGGATAGCCAGGATCACCTCTGGCACCAGTTCCAGAAGATATTTCATATCCTCCATAATTTGTCCGATAAGTAGAAGTTGGTGTTCTCTGGGTTGTTGTTGTCGTCGTTGTTGTGGTTGTTGATGAATTTGGTGGTATCGGCAGAAAAGAAATTGGCGTTGTTGAGACGTCTTCACCATTTACCCTAACTTCAACATCTGGAGCCGCTCTGCAAGCTTGTTCATCACATATAACCGATCCCTCAAAACATCTGCAAGCAGCACATCTATTTTGTCCAGTTCGAAACTGGTCGTTTTCTCGATACCAATTTCCTTCATAGAAGCATGAAAAGGCTCCTTAAAGAAATATACATAAGTAAAATGGAAAGAATAAGTTTCATTTCATTAATGCACCTACCTATTATGTTTTCGCTTGCGACTGACTTAGCTGTCGTTTCTGAAATTACTGAAAACAAAAAAAAAACATTTATTTGCTTTACTAAAAGGATTAGTTATACGAGTCCAAATTACCAGTTGGTCCTGCTACTTCTTCAGATCCTGAAACAAAAAAAAAGAAGTCCTTAAAATAGAAGTACCGTTTCAAAATGAAAAAATATAAATCGCATAATAAAAATGTTTAAGCCAAAATCTAGCAAAAGTAGAATAGGTTTATTAAAAGGTTTGAGTCGTGGATATTAAAGGGTTTCAAAGTGTAATGTTGTTAAAAGAAATGGTTGGAACTATACGAGTTATAAATGAGCTTAGTTACATTAGGCAGAGCGATTTTCTGCAAATTCAGTTTCAAAAAATAAAAATACCGAAATATGTCCTACCAAGTTTTAGGCAATGCCAATTAATATAAATATCGAGAAATACCGAAAGACCATGATCCGTGATTATGTTGCATGATATTTTGACTGCCAAGTCTCTCCACCTACTGCTCTCATAAAGCTTGTGTAAGGTTTCAAACCTGTGCAGCTATGTATATCCACACTATACTGATCTTCCAATACCAAATAACATTACTTATAAATATTCCTTTGACTCTTATTTTAAGCATTGGAACTTTGCATCTGTCATGCAGCTCATTTCCATTGACAGATTCCCTATTGTCTTATGTTATATGTATAACAGAGTCGAGATAGGCGCAATCTCTTAGTGCATCAAAATTATAGCTCGCCATTTCACATCGCCTCCGCGTGAATTAACCATGTTCGGAAATCGCTGGTGCAAAATTTCCATTATGGCACGGGCTGTGTGGCAAGTAGCTCAGTCCTGTTGAAACCACATGTGTCCATATCATCTATTTTGGGCCTAAAGAAATTAGTTATCATCGACGAGTAGCGCATTGCAATTTGGTCGATCTCGTGTGGATTGTGATCGTCCCCAATTCAACAAACTGGCTTGTTGACGAAACCATTCATCGGGTTTGAAATCTATACAAAATCAAATTTGGTGTCTTACAGTTCACTTTTACCGTTATCGATTTAAGTTTTGTCTAAGTTAAATTGATGCGAATTTCCGTGTTCCAGATTTCGATTTTCTGGTGATTTAAATTCGATCAGATCTTGTTGTGTGAACTTATTACTTATTGTGAAATTTTCAACAAAAAAAAGTATGAAAAATATACTTTTCTATTATAGAATAGCGTTGGAACTACATTTCCGTCCCATAGATGCATTCTATGACTCCAGGAATATTAAATTTTCTCAGAAAGTAACGTTTGGATTTTCATGCCTCTTCATTGTTCATTTCAAGTTGAAGTCAACTTGAACGAGTTTTATTCTTCAAATCAAATGACACAATGACACAGTACTTTGTAATGCCCCTGCCAGCAATTTATCACTCATTACAATATTTTATAGAAATGCGTTTATCAAAATTTACACACAACATTTTAATAGCGGTCAAAAAACTTCACAAACAAAATAGTTTTGTATTTGCCAACTAAGAAGTGACAGATGACAGCTGTTTTCAATTTCACTTTCGAAAGGATTTCGAAATTATCAAAGCAGGTGAAATGTGGAACAATGAAAAAAATTTACTCGATTTGGAAATTCGTTTCATTTGGACATCACTAGGTTAATGGAACCTGGCTGTATTGCGACCGTAAAATGATCGAGCCGAGAGGGATTTTGCTCGAACAGAAGACCCACTTTCATAAAACAATTTCATCATTTCCACATCTTGTGAAACTCTATAACTCTCCTTGTTGATTTCGCAAAACGGACTAAATAAATGATAGCCAATTTGACAGCTTTACACAGCGTAAGCAATTTGGCCGTAATCAGCTGTCAAAGTATAGAAATCCCTATTGGAAACATTGTAGTTCCACAAACAAACAAAAAATTGCAAAATCTACATGCATTGTTCAACTACTACACAAAAAGCAGAATTTGTTTGATTTGGCCCTCAATGTTTATTAGAAATCTTAAAAAAAATCGATTGCAATGAGCTAAGGCCCCAAGATATATAAGATATAATTTCACACATTTCACTTTTTCTATTAACTGCTATACAACAAAGAACAATAAAAACTAATAAAATCCTGATCACACTAAACTGATATATAAGTATAATTATAACTTTTTATCTTCTCTCTTTCAATAGGGGGTTCACGTTCTGTTCTGTTTGACAAATATACTTCTCATTAAAATTCTTACCAAGGCGGACGAACTCAGAGCATAAATGAATTATTAGATGAGCAAATTTACTACCATTTTTATATTTTGAAGTCTGCAGAAAACTTACATAAATTAATCTAATAAAATCCACCTGAATTACCGCTATTGCATACATATATGATTCATTTTGAAATATTTTCTTTTCGAGAACTTTATTGAAAATGGAATTTGCTTGTATCTTGACAAGCATGCTTTCACATTCTCAAATATGCTTGTCAAACCAGCAAAATATCAAAATATTTTGATATCATCAAGTATGTTTGATAAAGCGTTCACATTTTCAAATTCGAGTCAATCAAACCGCATTTGTCAAGCATATTTGAGAATGTGAACTCCCCTAATGACTAAACTGCTATACTGAAGGAATTTGTTATAAAGTATGTTTGTTTCCTCAATCGAATTCTTTCAAAGAGAATTTCAGAAGATTTCATCAAAATGCTGTCATAATCCACTAAAAAGCTAAAAATGTATGGATAACGCAGTTGGTTTTGATGACATATTGGACTGTTTGCTCGAAATCTAGATTTTTAATCGGTTGGCAAAACCTTAATGGTTGTAAGTGTTGTTTCTTGAGATCTTCAATCATTAATGGTTGTCTCGTTGTATGGTTGCTTTACTAAAAGTCTTCCCCTTTTATAACCATTATCAGTAATAAAACCTACTCAAATGAAATATCAAAATTCGTCTTAAGAATTTCCACGCGCATTAATAATCTTCTACATTTCTCACGGAATTTATTGACAAGCAAGATTCACCAAACTTCTGTATGAAATTGGGATGAAAAGTAATTCTCTTTTGGGGGATTAGTAGTGCAAAAGGAGTGTATTAAAGAGTGTAACTATTATATAAAAATTATAGATATGCTTAAAATTAAATGAAAAATCATTTCATCGACTCTCCCTGCCTGTTACTATACAGCATCCAGCTATCCAAGTTTTCAATCAACTCATGTGGTCTTTAGTCATAGCACCATAAATACTCTATGAAGCAAAAATAATAATTAGACGCACAGCAACTTTACGATTGCGTTACTGACCTACCCTTAAATTTCTGAGCAACCTCGATGACGATCACATCATCATCATGTTTCCAGATTTTATTGCTATTGCTTGAATGTATACGAGTAGGGCAATCAACTAACTAGTTAAATGAATCAATAATTATTTTGCATGTTTGAATAAATAAAGAAAAAACGCTTTAATTGTGCAGCCGGCATTGTTTATTTAAATAAAGATAGATAGTGGCGACAATTTTCTCACTTCATAAATTTCAATTTTATTAAATAGAAAATATGATTCTATGCGAGAAAATGTATGGAAATATTTTAATTACAAATTACAAACTGCAACAAATCTATGAGGCAATTTTGTCGATAATATTGTCAATAGATTCAATTGAAAAGTGAACCATTTTCGGAACATAGGGTGTTTATGGAATTATCAAGAATGAGAACTAATAAACGTTTTGAAATTTTTTTTTTTTAACATTTTTTTACGGAACATTTTACACTGCAATAACCCTTCAAAGTGGAGGAAATGGGCTTAAGAATTATTTTATCTACAATTCTGTGTTTGACTTTATTTAAAGTTCCCTTTATATTTTTAACCAGACTGTTATTAAAACACTGCGCCCAATCGATCCATACCGAACTATACAGCCTCATTTATTTTGTAAAAAGAGCAATCTTCTAGCATACACTGATGTTGAAATAAAAATACCAACCGAAAGCTTTACCATCATTCAAAATGTACCTTTAAGGTTCTATCTGAAATTAATCTAGGACTGTCTCTTTTAGGAAATTATTTGTCGAACAGATTTTTGTTGGTTATGGAACACCGTGAAAATCCTACAGGTTTTAGGTTAGGACAGTTTAACACGGCTCTGTCAGGAGGAGGGCCGACAAACTAAGATCATGAGTTGGGTCTTTTGTGATATCACATTTGATCTTGGAGACTTTTTCCTAATCGTTAAATCAGCTGGAGTGAACGAGATTGTCTATATCTATAATTGCAAGATCACTTAGATAATTGTACTAGAAATCCCCCAAATGGAGTCTAAGTCTTTGGGATAAGGCAGGACGTGTACAGAGAAGGTGAGAGATCGATCGAGATAATGCAGAAATTGTTATAATAAATTCCAAGCCGTGTTTTGCGTGCTTGCCTATAAAAGAGTGTCCTGTTATAACACCTATTACAGGGCCTTTGTGGGATTTGGAGAACTTCAGATCCATCTTATCCTTAGACGAATACTGCAAAATTCTAAATAATATATTCATGCATGACCTGGTTCTACAGAATGACCATACCACATGAGAATCGAGAATCTTATCAGAGTCATAAAATTATTGTATTGACGTATAAATGTCCCATATAGAGTATTGCTTCCAAAAAATTATGTACTTTGACACAACCAACTCTACTGATGGCTTAGAGGTGAAGTTTGGTGTTGGTTCAGGAATCTTCTCTGTGACTTTGGTTATATCTAGGTCGTTAAGGCTACCCAACTTTGCTAGTGTTTTTCAAGCTGAATTTCTGGTTATCAGGAAAGCATGCAAACCAGAACCAGAATACGGCTATTATCACAGACAGTCACGCGGCTGTTAAAGCCATTAATTCTAGTACATCTCCCACCAAATTGGTCCAGAAATACCACAATGCCACTCTTCAAAAGGATCAGCCCTTCATAACTCACTTGAGGAAAGGATCAACATTCCACTCGAAGTAATGAGGGGCAAAATTCTCTCAATTTTTCTTAGCGAATCAAACCGTAGGTGGAGCAGTTTAACTAACTGCATTACATCTTGAAAGATTTTGTCCACTTATAATAAATCCCGAAATAAAATTCCAAAGCAAGATATAGCCAAGATCGTAGCTACCTGCAGCGGCCAATAGGATATCAAAACTCAATAGGAGATCAAAACTCACTGTAATAGCTATGTGGACCAGCGGGAAAAGGGAACAGTCCTCCATTTCCTCTACAAAGGCCCCGCTCTGTCCAGTTTCAGCACCATTCAAGCTGCAATCGAAAACAGGCAGTTATTTCTTATGATCAGCCGATTGTTTTCGATTCGATTTTATCAAATAAGGAACTCCCTATACTCGATTACATCGAGTAGACTCGATTGTATCAAGTTACGCGCTGGCACCCCAGTGTTGATGGTGTATGATGAGTATGGTGGTCCAGCTGAGTGAGTGCTAAAAAATCCGGATGATTATTCAAAAGTAAACACACAATAAAAGTCTTTAAAACCTAATAGATCCTTTAATATTTTAGAACTTAATCCAAACTGGATGTCTCCGTGAAAATTTCCACAATTTCACATATCAATTCCAACCATAGGTTTATTGTTTATAAGTGTTATGATATCAAAATGGCGAACTTCAGAGCCGATTGGGCCACAGGGCTAGACTGCCAGAGGTCGCCACCTACTTACGTAGCTTTACAGCGCTTTAAAATTCACAGACCAAAACTATGTAAAAAGTATTTGTACATGTTGTCAAAGGGGGACGGAATCTAGGCCGCAGATGATTTTGTTTTTAACTCAATCAAATGAATCATTATAAAATGAAATAAAACCCTAAAGACTAATTTCATCTTTGATCCCAATTTTATTTCATTTTGTCAAATCAATCGAGTTTAACAGTTTTTCTTCTTACGTACGTTCAAAGCTAGAAAAATGAGCTCGGTATAAATTCATATCCTCACTTAGCAGTTGTCAAAGCCTTCTTATCAAGGTAACAAAATCTGCCGTTCATGAAACAGTTTTTTCTTTTGATTCAAATGACTTTTTTTTCAAATATATCAGATTTTTTATATAATATGTACATATAATAACTTGCACTTTGAAAACTTATTTATTTCTGCAAATTATCTTCAAGCAAACAAAAATAACATTCAAATGTGTTAAATCTTCTTACCATTCAGATCATCATCGTCATAATTATAATCATCATCGCCACCAAAAAGACCATCGAATTCGTCAGTTTTTGGAAGATCCGCCTGTGATTTTGCCTCCTCCGCTTGTGGCTTATTTAGAAAATGTTTGTTTGAGGATTTTTGTCTTTTTAAACCACGTACTTTATTTCTAGGTTTTTTTGGTTTGGTTCCATCACTAGCACTATCAGCAATTGTAATAAGAACACTGATTGCTAACACAGCACATAGAACTATTGATGTCCTCTTCATCTTAAGTCTTAAGTCTTTTTTTTTTTTATTTTTTATGTTGAAATACTATTTCTTTTTAAAAATACATTTTAACTCTTTTCTATAAAAAGTTAGAGTTTAACATTAGAATATCATAGAGATAGTTGAAATAAAAAAATGTCCTTAAATGTTTGTTTTTCTTGAAAACCCAGTTAATATACATAAAATTAATTCTTTATTTATATTACGCTAAAATCAAGAACGTAGTGAGGACGCTCGAGTCGCTGTAACTTAGATCAAAAACGTCCTCGTTGTCGGAACATTTCTATTTTTAAGACTGGATTTGTGTCAGATTTATCATAACCATTTTGTTATACAAAGAATTGTGAATTAATAATTTTTGTGTTCGAAATTTTGTAAATGGGATACTACAGATCGAAAAAAATACAGGAATGGAATACAGTTTTCTGCTGATTCCGAATCCAAACGGCTAAGGTGAGAAGCACTTTTCATGAAAAGAGATACTCTTGGAGGGTTTTTTCATTTAATTGCAAAAAATATTTTTGCAGTAGTTGCGGATCGAACCCAGACGTTTTGCATAACGAAAAGAAATGATCCATTAAAATAGGATTATTACCAATTTTCGTTCCATCCTTTTACTGTAATTTAGTTCCCTTATGGGAATGAGAGATTGGAGATTTTTGCTTATTAACAAACTGGCTAGATATATATGTAGCAAACTAAGCTCTGATTCCTTACTTTTTGCACAAAAAGTTGCGATCTGAGAGATAAGGAAGAGTCAGGATGAAATCTACATACATATGTAAGGTATGAAAAAGTACGTGAACGCAATTCTCTGAGAAGTGTCAAAACTGAGGAAAAGTACTGAAACCCAATTTAACACATATTTATATTGTTTCCCATTTCCTACTTTCTCTGACCTATGAGAACATAAAATCACGTTACACATACAGGGCATATTTCTTATCTCGTTTGAGAACTTTTTTTTTGTTGAAAAAACTGGGAATATTTGAGTATTAGCTTTGAACTGAAATTCACAAAAAATGTTCAACAAATTACAAAAATTTTCAGTAAAGAAACGGATCTAATAATTCGTTTTATAATACTAAGTTTTCATCAAGAGATAATCCTGGATTAAAATGGATTTACCATAAATCCAGGATTATCTCTTGGTGAAAACGTAATATAACCCACATAGCTCAGACAAGTTCACGTTTCTGAGATCCCTGAAATTTTATTTTATCTGACTGAGCAGGACTAGAAACTTAAACAAGATTTCTTTGAAAAAGTCAAATAGACAAAAATTAAAATAATAAAAACGAATTCAAACAAATATTTTAATCTCAGCTTGGTCAGAGCAATAATAAAGTATCTTGCTGAGAAATTGCATTCAGAATGTGAAGATCACAGAAACTTTGGACTCTGAGATATAAAAATATATGTACACAAGAAACATTAGCGCAAAATTAAAGTCGAATTAGTACGATGTTAAAACTATTTTAGTATGATACTTATGTAGATAAAATGACGATTTTGAAAATTTTAATTGAGCTTAGCATAATACTTTCTCTAACATTTTATAAATGTTAAAATCATCTAGTAGCTGTTTTATGTTTCTAGTATCGTGCTAATTTCACGACATTTTGACATTACAAACGTCAAAAAGGGTCCCTTTGCTTTGATTTATGCACCAACTGATATGGTTTTAGGTGTGTTCAGAAGCAAATTATTAAAAAATAGCCTTAGCTCGATACTGATTACAAAATGTTAAAAATTTAAAATGAGTTAGTAAGCTACTTCTAAGTTAGAAAATTGTTAAGTGGTATCATACTAATTCCTGTATGATACCACTTAACTGTTTTGCACCATTTTTTGTTTGATCGCAAGGTCGGATGAAATTCTGTCAAGTTTTTATGATTGTGAATGTTTTTGGATTTTGGATTTAGCAGGTGCTTTCCAACAAATAGCTTTGTCTAAGAATTCACAAAAATTTATGACGGTAATTACAGATAAGGGACTTCTTCGTTACACGCAGTTGTTTTATGGTGTCAAATCAGCACCAAGCTACAGCAGATAGCATGCTCCGCGGTATGTTGTTTTTAAGAAAAATGATTGGGTTTGGTATCGGGTAACAAATAATAACACAGTTAGATGGGTCGGCTACAATTTAAAAAAAAAAGTCAAAA
Organism: Chrysotoxum bicinctum; assembly: GCA_911387755.1. Classification (NCBI taxonomy): domain Eukaryota; kingdom Metazoa; phylum Arthropoda; class Insecta; order Diptera; family Syrphidae; genus Chrysotoxum; species Chrysotoxum bicinctum. The sequence continues at coordinate 91,917,596 of OU426989.1, read as the reverse complement.
TCGGTTTATATGTATTGCAAAAATTGATAACTATAGTTTTCATAAATGTCACAGTCAAAAATTACGAAAACGTGTTAGCAGAGTTGTACATTTTGATACTACAAAAAAAATACATTATGAAAATGAAAAAAATTGAAACAGAAAAAGTTGTATCTCCTGAAAGCGAAGACTTGCTGGAATAGAGGAAAAGGAAAAGTGATAATAGTAATTCAGGGGATGAGCTTGTTTATATTCTTCCTTAAAGAGTTTCAAAACCGCCATACATACAACTCACAGAAAAGGTAAACAATGCACCTGGTTCTTCTAGTTGCTAATTTTTCAACGACCAACCATAACATGAAACTTGTGAAGGACGTTATCTCTTCTGTATTAAAAAGTCGCTAGTGACACAATTAAGAAACCAATCTCTCTTTAGCCCGCATTAAAAAATTACATAACCGAATTGGATTGACAAAATTGTATAGGTATATATTATTTTAAATTCTACAACCCAATATATGAACGTACTAATTCACGCATTCGTGCACGCATCTTGCAAGAGGTCATCTCTTTGACTCTTCAAATTTGATTAAATATCGAATGTGCCTTTAATTTAATTTTATTCTTATCGTTGAACCGATTTTAACAGCTCAATTTATATTTGAGTTAGAAAAAGAAATATTTTTGATTGTGGTGCCAAGAAATTAATTTTAGTTTTTTGTCAGCCAAAGGTCTAATATATAATGTTTCCTGTTGTATTATCACTTAGTCGAACAAAAAATCTGCTCAGTATCAAGTTTTTGAATAGTTTGCCAAGAAGGACGTTAAATACTTTATGAAAATTTTAAGGTTTTGTGTAGGTCCATATTTTTATGTAATTTATTGATGATTGAAGAGTTTAATTGATATTGTAAACGAATTTTAGTCATCAAAGTTTGCACTCTGAATGGTATAAGAAGGGATTCCCCAACCGGAAGGAAATCACAATCGAAGCTATTGAATCAAATTTTAACCGACATGTTTGGATGTTTGAAGTCCTGTTACATATTCCTCCAATGTTTGTCCTAAAAATTTCCGACTATTTAAGGATATCTAATAAAAATTTTCTTCGCACATGACCGTTAACGAGTGCTCGTTTTTTTTAAATCAAAGATTTCATTAATAACCATACCAAATAAGGAAAAATATATTTTTATTTAAACGCACGCTTAGGGACAAAACGGACTCAATTTTTTTTTTCGAAAAAAAAAAATCAATATTATCTTATCACTTTTCACTTTCGCAATCTTCTCATAAAGAAATACGTATTTTCAAAAAAAAAATACAACCGAAAAACTTTTTCGAACTAATCGCCTTGGGGAGGAAGCCCCATCTCGAGTACCAGATTCCAAAATTAAACTAACTTCGTCCCAACAGAGAACCGTCTTTTTATAAGCTCCGTTTCACAAACATTTCAGAAATTCTATTCGATTTTTTTTTTGTTTTTCAATTTTTTTTTATTGGTGATCTTCTAATATGCGTTTGCCAACAGTTGATAAGGAATTAAAAGTAATAGAAAAGCATAGACACATAGGAAAAACATTGAAATATTAATGGTTTCAAGCTGCCGCGCGCACTATGCCGGCCCAGTCGGGCAATTGGACCATCGATACCCTTTTCTTTTTTTAGCAACTTGAACACAGTTTTTAATTGATAAGACAGTCGTTTGACATTATAGAGGAGCGAAGCATTTGGTATGGATATTTTAGGAATCTGTGAATGGTTTTGTGTGTCGTTGGAATAGTGTCATTGGAGATGTGGAAAATTAGATTGAAGCTGGACAATGCATGTGCAACTTAATGTCATTTGCATACGTGTTGTTATATTGATGCTTACATATGTATGAACAAACTCGTAAGTGACGTGTTTAGAATTAGCATTGAATGGACTATATGCGTTTTAATTAATCTGATTATTTGAATCTTCAAAGGTTGCTGCAGGCATTGGTCATCAGTCTGTTAACTCCAGAACAGCTGAGTGAGCTGATATCAATAACTGGTAATCTTAGGTTTAAAAATCAAAACAGTATCACAAGTTGTCAATTGAAATTTTGAGTTTTATTATAAATGAGGTAAATAATAAGTATTTGAAGTTACTACTACATTTTTTGAAATTAAGAACATTGCTCATTAAGAGCATCATTCATACAAGGTGGTGCAAAATTAATTATCGGGGCGATCTTTCTGGCCGCATGCCAAATCGCCAAAACGGAAGATTACGTGAAACGCTTCCTTCACAATATCTACTGTAGTTCATGCTGTGTGTTCTTTTGCACAATCTTGTTGCAACCACATGTTCACCAAGCACCAATCTACCAATTCCGGCAGTAAGAAGTGTTTATAGTGGCCCTGTAGCGTTCGCCAGTATCATTGACCGTATTGCCGATGGCTTCATCAAAAAAATACAGACCAATCATTCCTCCCGCGTGAACTCGGCACCACACAGTGGCTTCGAGTGGATGTAATGGCTTATCGTGCATCACACGCGGATTTTCAATGCCCCAGAAAAAAGATATTGCTTACTGACGTAACCGCTTAAGTAGAAATGCACCTCATCGCTCATGATGATTTTCGACACAAAATCGTTTGTAAACTGCAGCTGTCTTGTTTACAAATGTCAAATATGATTGACGTACAACGCCATTTGCAAAAATTATAACATCCTCCTATAGGGTGATAAATTTTGTACATGCTTTACGTATCGCAGCTCTAATTTGGATAGTAACAGGACATCTAACGAATTCCATGCGTTGTTCTACTTTAACCAAATAATTGTTTCTCATTTGCCTCACAGTGAAATCGTTGTTTCAATATACACAATTCTTAGTGGCTGCACTATTCTGGTCAAACAAACGCGCGAAGGAAGTTATGTCGAAATTGTTCTGTGATATACAGAAATTGACTCAGCTATAGCTTGTTTACGAGCCTACTTTAATTCGCTACGTTACAGTTAAATACATCAGCCACTCTAGACTTGTTTCTTACCTCTGACCCTGGATAAATACGGATAAGTGTATTATCACCCCTATACATATCAGACCATTGTGTCTTATCTGCGAACTTTTCGTGTCAACAAAACCCAGATTACCTTGTGTGAAACGACCACATATTTGCCGTCGCCAAAAGCGCTGCTAAGTGTTTAGCTTTCCATCGTTAGTGCAAGAAATTTTTCAACCCTGGCTTTAAAAATGATAGGTGATAAAAGTATAACAGAAACATTTGAATCCCTCGAGCACCAAAGCAATATTTCTTGCCTTTCATTACAATATTATCTATTTTTATAAACAGTGTTCTATTAAAATAGCCAATTGAGTTTTCTTCCACCAGAATTCATCCTGTATGAGCAAAATGATGTTCCGGTTGCTGAGAATTTCGGTAAATGTCGGTCGAAAAACTACGATCTGAATCTAAAGAGTTCGGAAACTTGTATACAAACTGTAATCATCGCTCGCTACTTTCAAAAATATCTTGAAATCCAGCATATACCAGACATTGTCTGAAATCAATAAAATTCACAATATTCATCAATAAATATAACAAAAATCAACGGACCAAGATGACTGCCTTGAGAAACACTTGATGTGTACTTAATTGGCCTGGGGCCACATTAATCAAGTTTTATTTTTTGAATCCAACCGGTTAAGAAGAGGTAATTCCACCGACGTAAGCTTAAATGAATGCCGAATACTTCAAGCTTACGAAGTAATATGTTGTGGCAAACTGAATTGAAAGCCTGGCTGAAATCCTAAGGTATAAGTAGCATCGACTTGATTTCGTTTTTCAATAGTATCCACAACAAAGGAAGATAAATGTTCTAAATTATATATAGATGAACTTCCCAAGACAAATCCAGGTTGGGCATTACTCACATATGTATAATTATGTTCTTTCACCAGAAAATCAAGCTTATTTTTTTACTGAACTATCTAAAAGCTTAGGAATTGCTGATAACTTACATATTCCTCTATAATTTTCAACATTGTTTTTTGAGCCCGATTTAAAAATTGGGATCAAAAAAGAAGATTTCTATTCGCCCAAAAATATTCCGGATGACATCGACTGATTGAAAATAATTAACAGAGATAGGCAAAGCTGAGTTGCACATCTTTTTATGATAAGGAATACACCATCATCACCATGTTAGCATTTGGTTTAAGACCTTGTAAGCCTTTTCAAACATCAAACAAATCTAATTGTATTGACCCTATATCAACCTTCGGAAGATTTCCATAAGGGATGACAAGGCTTACCTGCGAGTTAGACACACTAGACAGTAGATTCTTCACCTTTGAAATACATAGAACTGGGAACTCCAAGCGATTTCCGTGTTGAATTAATAAAGAACTAGAATTGTTTCGGGTCATTTTTTAAGTTAAATTCAACATTCATTACATAATTTCTGTGCGAGAATCATATAATAAAACGGCAAACATGTTTTTTGTGGTACACTTTCCTCCAAAAGTATTTAACCGATTTCGATAAATTTTATATGGTTGGAAAGCCACAGTTAGAGCCTGTTTAGATTGGGAAGATTGAGTACGGACTCACGGCAATTTGATGGCAAGAAAAGTGCGGGGTGAGAGGTCTCGTGAGGCATGAAGAAAACATAAAAACTGGACTCGTGAGTACTGTTTCATAACCGAAACGTTTCGTTTTATTTCATTTTGTCCATTTCAATTTGTCAATTTTCAAGAAAACAATAGCTGTTTGTCTATAAAAGTATTTAATTTTGTTCGTGTGAATTTTTTAAGGAAAAAAATGACGAATTGGACAAAAGAGCAAACAAGTTTCCTGATAAATATTTATTAATGACGATAAAAAAATGTTTCGATTCAAATAATTCCACGTAAAAACCATCGTGAGGCGCCTCAAAGTTTTTTTTTAATGTAAACACGATGGTACTCACCAGTCCGTACTCAATCTTCCCAATCTAAACAGGCTCTTACGGAGATGTGCAGAATATACTTGAGACACGCATTTACACACTGTGGGTCATTTTTGTTTTTGCACTGTCGAACACTTTGCATATTACATAAAATAAAATTTAATTTAATAAATTTGCTTGAAAACACTACCAAATATATAAATAATAAATAATAAATAAATTGGCACTCGAATTTCGAGAGTTGGGTCGGCTAGTTTAAATAAATTTCTTTCGAAGTTTACAAAATTATATTTTGTCATCCAAGCTCTTTGATTTTTTAAAATTTGCATAAAATTTATTTCTTAGATTTTTTATTATAATACGTCATTAGAATAATAATTTCAATTTTACCACTGAGCTAACGCCAAATGGAAATTGTAACATATTCGAGAAATACAAAAATACAAAGATAGAACCATAACTCTATAAATTTACCAGTCAGGAATGTCGTCTAACCCCGCCACCATAATAATGGTCTTGCACGCAAACGGGCTTCAAAACCACAAGGTGATGTTGCATCGTTTAAAAGCAGTCCAGGGAATAAAAATCTAATCAAATTTATTTAAATTGTTGCCTTGCTATTGTGAATGATTTCAATTTCCTTTTTATTTATTGTTATATATGGCGCTTTAGTCGCAATAGAGAATATGTTTTCTTTCAAGTTCATTTTGTTTGCTCTAGCTTTTTTCAAATTGCAATTAATTTGCATTTTCAATTTTATTGCATTCAAAAAGTATAAGCAATAGGTTATCCATATTAGACTTAACAGTTAAATTTTATTTTTGCTTTTCGCAAAAAAAGACCAAACAATTTTGTCATTAAATAAAAACAATCGTTGATCGTAAAAAAATAAATTGTTATTTAAATAAGGAGACTGTTTTTTTTTTTCAATTGTTTCCTTACTCCTCAACTATTTTCTGATTAACTAAAGTGAAAACTTAAGACTGAAAAAAAAGTAAGTACAAAATAAAGAAGAAATAATTTTTATCTATTCAGAAAAAAACCAGACAATTTTTACAGTTATTTCTATAATTCGGCCATGAACCCTCTTTTTTGTGTGTGTGTGTGTAAGTGAGTTGTGTTATTTTCTCTTAACCATTTCTTGTGCAAACGAAACCCAACTGTAAATTTAGCTTGTCAATGTGTAAAGTGTACAGTTGCCGTTGCCGTAAAGATGTTGTTTTATTTTTGTTGAATATTGATAAAAGTTTTTATTTCATTTCTATTCCTTTTTAGAGTGAGTAATTAGGAGAGAAAAGGCAATTATATCGAGATGCAGCGTCCCTTTACTTCTGGAAGTCGGCAAGCTCCTGATCCCTTCGATCAGTATTTGGAAGAGAACAACTTCTACCGCAAACATACAGCCAGAGATGCATCTTGTCTGTTTAGAACCATTTCGGAGCAAGTGTATGACACCCAGCAATACCATCTTACTATTCGGAAGAAATGCGTTAGTTATATGAGAAAACATCGATCCTATTTTGAATCAGTGAGTTGAAATTTGAGATATACATTTTGACAAGAAATTAAAGAGCTTTTTTTTTGCAGCAAGTTGAAAAAGATCTCGACGAGTATATTGATGATATGTCGAAGCCAAAAACTTATGGAACATTGATTGAACTGCAGGCAGTCTCATTTGTTTTCAAGTAAGTACATTCGAATTGGTTAATTGTCCTTATCTAACAAATATTCATATTTAAAAGAAATTTAATTATTTGGGTCTAATAATGCTCATACAACAGATCGCAAATTTTATATTTTCAATTAATTGAATTCTTGACTTTGTGTCTAGTTATACTGTAATAAGCAAGAAAATCTATAGCACACTTAGAACAAATTGTAACTACATAAGGGTGTACACTACAGTGTGTACTCACTCTAAAAACTTCCACTTAGAATATATTAAAAATCCCCCAAAATTATTTCAGGACAAATCTTATACGGCCGTCCGACACCGATTTCAAAATGTTTTATGTAGAATTATTTTGTTCCACGTGTATATCACGACGACAAGAGATAGAGAAAATACTAAAAAAAAGTTGGGAATTGGTTTTGTCCTACCTGCATTTGGGTTAAAGAAAAGCTATGTACATACATATGTATTTGGGATACTGATCGCAAACAAAATTATTTTAGTATTGGCTTGTGTCAACTGAATTATAGTGTCCAAAGATTTTCTGAGCTGGGAGATTTCTTAACCCTCTACCGCATACGAACCCAAATATGGCTTTTTACTTTTATGTCCGTTTTTCGCTTTCTTTTCACAAAAAAAAATCTACATAATACAATAATCTTCTATGAATTTCTGAGAATACATAACGGTAATTTTTGTGCAAGTGCGACAAACAGCAAGGAAGATATTCCTGCTTGTAAGTCAGTGGATTGCTTGTTGTCGTTGAAAACAAATGCGAGAAAATTGTTCTGATTTTATTATTATTATTATAATTTATTAACATGATAATTAAAATTAAAATGCTAATATAAGGACGAGCACAAGCTGCTATGACTTTCGGCTCTGAGATGAAATGGTTTGTGTGTATCAAAATGAATAAATTGACATTTACATATGTTTATGTAGTAAATAATAATTAGTTATAAATAATAATAATAAGTAAAAAAATAATTAGTTATAAATTATAATTACATTTTCATGTGAGAAAGGAAAGTTAGATGTCTAGTTTATATTTTTTTATAAATGAATAAACACTAGTTATATTTTCATGACTAGGGCTTTTTAAGGCTTGAAAGATGGATGTTGTAAGGTAAGTTAAGTGGCCATAAAAATTAATTTGTGATTGGATATTTTTTTCTCTTTGAGCAGTAAAACTGCGCAAGCCATATTTGGCTTCGTATGCAGCAAGGGGTTGAGAATCAACACATTTGGCTTGTATTATTATTTAAATCATTTTTTTGTTTTTTAATAAAAGATGTCTTAAAAATCCTAAAGAAACTATTTTAAAAGTATTTTATTTTTTCTCTTTAAACAATAATTCAAGCAGTAGAGGGTTAATTGTCATAGTCTACGCGAAAGAAGTGTTAACACTTAAACATTGCTGCACCAAATTTATTTACTTTTTAAATGTTAAAAAAATTAATAAATTTATTTATTTATTCTTTCAACTTTTATATTTAATGCCTGTCTTACTTTAAACTACTTTCCAAGTCAGTGGAAAAATGCAAAAGTAATTGTTATACATATTAGCAAAAAATAATAAAGAAATCTACATATTTGATAAAGCATATAAAGATGTGGTTAAAACTAAAATAAATTAATCTACTAATTTTACAGAAATAAATAGTCATCTGATTTTCAAATTATTTTTGTTTCGGCTTTTAATTTCAGAAAAAAAAAACATTTTCAAATTCAATAAATTAGTTGGTAATTTCAAATCTATCCAAGTCATTTAGAAAAACAGCGGTAAAAAAAAATAGTAGTACATTCAAAATCCACCTCTAAACATTACAAAAGAGAAAGTTAATAGACAATTTTTACCATAAGTGATGGTCGAGTGTTTGAACCTTAAATTAATATTTATTTGCATATCCCTTGTTAGAAATAAAAGCAGCATAACTACGTTCCATCAAATTAATAAGATTTTCACATATTTCCACATGGACCACCAAGGTTGCCATATTTCCCAAAGGGCTGTGTTAGTAGTTGGCTTACAACTAGCAACATTCTTCTTGACATCGCAGTAAAGATTCTCTATAGTGTTAAAGTCTGAGGACTTCGCAGGCCACTCCATGATATTAACCATCGTTTCTTAAAACCACTGCTTCGCAAGTTTACTGGTATGTTTTGGGTAGTTGTCTTGTTGAAACCCTTATTTCAGTGGCATTTCATCTTCACCATATGGGAACATAACTTCCTCCATGATCTTCACATAAAGACGCTGATCCACAATGCCTTTAATCTAGTATATTGGACCAAAACCATAGAAGGAAAAACATGCCTAAACCAATTTGCTGGATCATCCATGTTTTATTGTCTTGGCTGTGAATCTTGGATTATATTCTATGTTTAGAGGCCTTCTTATATATTGACGAGATCCTTTTCCACCATATAACACAACCTTGGACTCGTCTGATAATAGAACATTTCTACTCAAAAACATAAAAATTCAGAGACTTACCAATGATTTTATTTACACTACTATTATTTTGACCGCAACTGTATGTAACAGAATTTCAAATTTTGCCAAAACAACAATTTGGTTTCCGGTACAAATTTGTAATTTAAAAAAATTACATATAAAAAAAACTCATTTTTTTACAAATTTGTTAAGAAAATGCTTGTAATCACAATTTTGTAAGATGGTGCAATAGGCCCCAGGACACAGTACAAATCAACAAGTTGTTAGAATAAAAGACCATATAAAACAAAGCTGCACTTCTAAAATGTCTACAGGGGTGATTTTATTGGACATCGAAAAGGCGTTTAACACTGTGTGGCATGAAGGCTTTTTACATAAAATGAAAATGTTTTCGTTTCCTCTATTTTTGATTGAAATGATCCAAAGTTTCTTGAAAAGCAGATAATTTTCTATATTTATGGGAAATTAAAATTCAGATTACCTGAAAATTCCCTTTGGAGTGGTCCAAGGATCAGTGTTGGGTCCCACTCTCTTCAATATTTTTGGGCAGATTTTAAGATGCCGTGTAACAACACACTTTGCAGACGATACTGCAATATACTGTTCCTGTAGCGATTATGTCTTCCCTGCAAAAGTCACTTAAAGATATCGAAAACTTCTTTAAGAAGTAGAAAATTAAAGCCACTGCAAATAAATTTCAAGCCGTATTCTTCACGTTGCACATCTAGCTAGTAGTTAACATCAGGGATAATTTTTGTAGCCTAAAGGAATAATGAAATATTTGGAAAGCACTTAAAAGTAGTTTGTCTGCCCTTCAAAATTCAATTAATATCATCTGAATGAATATACGTTTTTTAAAGACCGTTCTAAGTTTATTTGAATAAAAAAAATGTCATATTATGGACTTCTTGCACTTTAGATAAGAATAGTTCGTAGCTTCGAAATCGTATTAAAAACAACGAAAACTTGGAAAAAGTAATGTTTGACTTTTGACTAAAACAAGTGTTGTTGATTGAAAATTCATATGATTATGAATAAAGTTTAAAAAATATTTTATGAATATTAGAATAGTTTGACGTTAATAAAAAGGAATAATTGAATGATACTTTCAACGAAAATGGTATCATGGTCAGCGGACAGGGAATCGAAAACGTTTGATTGATAGTATAACTCAGTTTTGAAAAAAATGTCAGTTACAATCCTATTGTTCTAAGGTCGCGAAGTTACTATTTTTTCAGTATGGTCCAAGAAATTTCGTATAGGAACTTGGGAACCAATTTCAGTGGCTTGTACTTTCTGTGAGTAGCAATTTTGTTTCTATTTTAAAACATTTATTTAAAAACTCCTTATGAAATTGTTCTGATGTTGAGAAAATTTAGCTCGCACCATCTGACCGGATGCTCAAAAGATCAGTTGAGCTGCAAAAAACAAGTTAGGTGTTGGAACATTAATTCGTAACCCTGCAGTGCGCTTTCCTTTTGTCTGCTAAATACTCTTGGCAAAATCAAGTCCAGGGAGTCCAGCGGATGAAGTGCATTTTTTAAACGAAAAATTTTGATTGAATCAACTTTTTTCAGAAGAAAAAAGGCGTTTTTTCATTCGGTTTGAACGATCATCGTTTTGTTATGAACTGGTATTTCACTAGTGTTTTGAAGCTAATTTTAAATTGATGTGACTTGGGCTGTACAAACTTTTATTTTTTTTATCAATGATTAAACTTCTAAGAACGTTTTTTTAGCTTGAGAAATAAATTTTAAACAGTTTTTTTCTTGAGCATTGAAAATGTTTGGTCAAGAAGTTGCAAAGAGTAAAATGAAAAATAATTTTCAAAACGTTAAAGGCCAAGTAAAATAACGGGTTATTTACTTAAGTATAGATGTTAATTTATAGTCCGACCGCTGTTTTAAGCATCAGAATTGTGAATAAAATAGATAGCATATTTTATTAGCAGTCTAAATTTTGCACTCTTGAATAGCGCAACGCTTGAATATCATGGCATAATAGAAAACTCAATTTCAAAGCTAATAGGTATAAATTTTCTATGGAATGGAATGGAACATTTTTGATTGATTTTCGGGTTGCTCTAGCAATATACATACTCGTATTTCTTAAACTAAAAATACTGTTAACTGGTAATTTTAAATCCAACTTAATCTATTATATAATTTTAAAAATAGAGCTACAAACTCTAAAAAAGCAGTGGTGAGATTGTGTTGAAAAGATGGACTATAACTTGCAAATTTGAGATGAGAAGTTTTTTGATAAAAAAAAAATACCGAAAAAATTTAAAAACGACTTTATAATAAGAATTACCTATCGTTGAATAATATTCATCGATTTTTTAAATAAATATATAAAAAAACAATAATTTTTCTACTCTACGTTTTAGAAAATCGTAAAAAAATATTTGGGGCAGAAGTCAAACTTTTTGGGATTTTATTGGTATAATATTCCTCAAGCTTGCCCTACTTTCAGAACTGCTTGACTTTTGCCCCAATAGAAGATATGGATTAAAACGTAAAAGAAAGCCCATAATAAAATTTCTTCTTTTCATGTCTGTGTTCTGTGACATTTTTTTAAACTTTTTGTCTTTGTTCTAATTTTATGGATGAAACTAAGCCTGAAGTCGCAAATTATGTAAACAAATTATATTGCGAGCCCTTTGAAAATACATACATTGCAGGCCAAAAGTTTGTAAAATTTATGAGAAACATATTTAAAACCAAAATAATGATTATATATATTTTAATTTTCTTGTTAACAAATAGGAATTTATTACAATTCTAGCTATACGTATTTGAATAGTTTCATATGGTATATTGTTCCACCAATCCTGTAATGTATTTCAAAACGCAGATACCTATGAAGGGCATTGATCCCGGACCCTCCTATCCAACTCTTCTCACACAATAACTCTAGGGTTTATATCCGGTGATTGCAGCGGCCTGTGATGCCTTGCAAAATTTGTTCGTCTTTTTCTGTTTGAGGTATTCTTGGCAAAGTCTGGACTTGTGTTTGGAGTGGTTGTCCTGTTAAATACGATCCCTTCTCCAATCAATCTTTTCTATCCATATATCTCATACGCTTCCTGGTTAATTTTTTTCAATAAATCGAGTCAATCCTCCCACTCCATTTGAATAGAAACATCCCCAGTAGAAACCTTAGTAGCATATTTTGCCTGCGCCAAACAAAAGCCCATCGCTTTTTACCAAATTCCTCGAACTTGGATTCAGCGCTCCATTAATCTCTGTTAAAATCTTCTTCCGTCCAGTCTCAATACTTTTTTGGCCAATTTTAACCGTTTCATGTTTTGTGGTCGAAGAAAAAAGTTTTCGAAAAGCAACTCATCGAAATAGTCCAGCATCTCATAGCCTTCGTTTGAAGGCTGTCAAGGACAGCGGCTAAGTCCGTGTTATATTTATTAAGGCAAGTATTTCCGGTGCTGTTTTCGCCTATTTCGTTTACTTGTTGTTACAATTAGCGGATGCTCGATTTTAGTTGTAGATCTAGGCCGTCTTGCTGCAATTTGCCTTCTTTGGTAAGAGTGATGATTGCAGAACGTTTGTCAATTGTGGTTTCCGTAACTTTTCCCATTGTGAACTAGTTTTTTACTCAATATCTCAAATGAATGCTAAGAATTTCAAAGGGTTGCTTTTATATAAATAAAACTTACAATACAGGTCTTCAATTTTTAGGTTTTGAAAACCTTTTGTGTACGGAGTCATAAAAAGTGCTGAATGAACAACCAAAACTCATACAAATTTATAATTATGAAAAAAAAACCAAAATACTTTTCAACAATTAATATAATCGGTTCTCCACATTTGTAAACAAAATGCTCTTTCCAAAAAATCTGGATTAAAAATCCATCTTTTACGTTGCGTATTGTTAAAGTAAAACTGCCTACCCACCGTACCTCTTATGACTCCAACGAACCTATTACTCGCATGCTTCGGAGGATTAATTGTACCATTAACTGTTTCGAATTCAACCTCGATTCACCTGCCTGAAACTCCGTCTTAATCATCCTTCCAATTCAATCCAACCCTAGATTTTAGAGCTATATTTAAGTTAGATTAAGGATTAGCTTGTTTTAAGCCTAATAAATGGGGGTAATGCCCCCACCAAAATTAAAACAGTTAGGTAAAAACCAATCTTTTATTCATAAAATCAACCCCCCAGTTATAATATCCTTGCATCAATAAAACACAAATTAACTCTTTCTTTGTTTTTTTTTTTTATTTTACGGTTATTATAAGTGATACGACTAGTTCAATTTGTATTATACTTTTCATGATACTTTTGTATCGTTGAATGGTGCAGCGGAACTCCTTTCAAAACTTGAGAGTTTGAATCAACAATTTTGACTGCAATAAAATCACCAGAAACTATTGGCTTTTTGATTTCATCTCCCAAAGGGCTCACAGGCAGATCACAATCCTTGATGATGACCTTTATATTTGCATCATTTCGTCCAAACCATTCACTGTTGGAGCGTTTGCTTTTCGCTTCAATCAAAATCAATTGATTTTGGCCGATCATGCGGGAATGCAACTCAGCCGATCCCTTTCGGTAAGCATTCATCATTCTCTGCACGCGTTCAATTTTAATTTCTTGTGCAACATCATCAACAAATTTTCGGTGTGCGTTGGTTTTTTCTCGCATACTATAGGCGAACACATATGCTACGTTGTATTTAATTTGTTCTATCAAAGTGATGGTATCCTCGAACTCGGCATCAGTTTCTCCACAGAACCCACAAATGAAGTCACTGGATAGCGCTACATTGGGCAGTGTTGATCGTATGTGCTTTACAAGGTCAATATAAGCTTCACGTGTGTATCCGCGGCGCATTCGCTCCAGAACATACGAATTTCCAGACTGTGCGGGCAAGTGAATATTTTCACAAACGTTTGGGTATTTCTTAATCGCCTCGAGAACGCTGTCAGGGAAATCTTTTGGATGTGGCGATGTGAATCGAATGCGCAGATCAGGCACGGCCTCCGCCACTTGCTGTAGCAATTCTCCAAAACGCAATCCACCCAGTTTTGGTTTATAAACAGTTTTGAATCCGGGAACTAGGTTTTGTTGTTCATCTAAAGCGGAAGATTGGGAAACATATCGGTAACTGTTAACATTTTGCCCCAGCAGGGTTACTTCCTTAATGCCATTTCGTTCGAGTTTCTTGATTTCTTCAAGAATTGAGTTCAGAGGTCTTGATCTCTCACGACCTCTCGTAAACGGTACAATGCAATAGGTGCACATGTTATCACAACCACGCATAATCGAGACAAATGAAGTTGGCGCTTCGGTGTTGAGTCTCACTGGCATAATATCCGCATAGGTCTCATCTGCTGACAGAATGACATTGACAGCCGACTGGCCATAATGACTGGTTAAAGACAAGAGTCTCGGAAGATCCTTATAGCTATCGGGGCCGGCAACAACATCTACCCATTGCTCTTTTTCCAACAATTTAGTTTTCAATCGTTCGGCCATACAGCCCAGAACAGCTATTTGTAGAGGAGCTTCCTTTTTGGATCTCTTTGACTTCAATGCATTAAGGTGTTTTAATCTATTCCAAATCTTCTGCTCTGCACCATCGCGAATAGCACATGTGATGAGTAAAATTACATCGGCATCTTTGGGATCTTCGCACTTTCGGTATTCATTTTCTTTAAGAATAGCCCAAACTATCTCAGTGTCGTTGACATTCATTTGGCAGCCATAAACCTCGAAAAACACATTGCGGTTACGACCGGAGAAGTCCGACTTTTGTAAATAGGCTGGAATATCGGGATTAATTTGGGCCGCTAAATTCGATTTCAGAGACAAGTCGCGGTTGACGATGAGAAATTCTCGCAGATCGGGAACATCAGGTGGTAGTTTCTTTGGTGTTGCATTACTTTTTGTTTTGGTGGAGTAGAAAACTTCATTGCAAATTCTATGCAGACTATATCTACATAATCTTGTCACACTATTTGGTTTGAAAAATTGCATTTTGAAGAAAAACTTGGCAGCACCACATGGGTTGTGGAAGAAGTAGAAAGTCAAATAGACGTGAAAAACCTGAGTAAGAAAGGAGAGATACTCACAAGTTTCTTTCTACTTAAAGTACTTATTTTGACACTTCTTCGCTTGGAAATAAAACTAAACCGCGGCCGACTTTCAATCCTTCGTCTAACTGGAAATTTTGTCGTATTTTATTTTATTAAATAAATCTTATTAAAAAGAATGTTTCCAATGTGTGCTCTCTGCAACATTGCAAAAATTGTATTCCGTAACATTTTGACAGCGGTCTTTGTTGTTATTTTGTGAAATGTATGTTTCTCTCTTTTGCATGGGTTACTTACCGAGATAGCGTGAAAAAGTAAGATATAATATGTTGAGAAAATAAATGTATTGTTGGTAAGAGACAACAATAATATGATTGCTTAAGAATTTAGCCAGATAATATATTCACTAGAAATTCACAATAGATTGTTTTTTTTTTTTAATTTAAAAAATTCTGCAAATAGCCGTTAATAGCCCTTATCAAAATATTTTACGCATTTTAGGGCATTTTTTTGTAGGTAATTTTTTTGTAGGGTATTTTTTTATCTCTATCGCATGCATACTCAAGCATCGATTTTTCAGGAGAGACAAAAAACTTATTATCAAATCAATGAGAGGGAATGAGAGACGTGTTGTTAATTATGCGCGTGGCTCTGCAATTATAGTTTTTAGGTTCACAGGATATTTTTCATTAGATCCGGAATTTTTTTCACAATATAATTGCATCATTACCTAAAAATCGGTTTTTTCTGGGTTACGAGGTATTCGATCTACAGCGACGCACAGAGGAGTATTCGACCTCAAAATCCGGTCAAAAATATTTTTTTTGTTTTTCTTATTGGAATTGGCCTAAAATATTATTTTATAACTTATGATGCATTAAAAAGTTACACTGAAAAAAATTTTCGGGTTAGATAAAAATAAAATTTTTTAATTAAGTATTTTTTTTTTAATTTTATTTAATTCATTTTAATTATTTATACATGAAATTTTTTCGTTTGTTGCTTTACTTAAAGATCATTTGAATGTAATTTGGTTATATATCTAAATTAAACATAATTTTTTAAACAACAAAGGGCAAATTGACTAAAAATACCTCAAGACTAGAAACCCCATTAAAAAAAATGTGACAAGATGGGTGACATTTTTTTATGTACATGAGATGACAAAAATGTACAGTTAAATATAAAAGAAAAAGTTTTGCCCGATCGTACCCGGAACTATAACAAAAACACTTTTTTTTCCACCGAAAATTACATAAATTTTCATGTTTTTCTATGCATTCTTGTCATCTCAATTTTTAATACTTTATCAATAAAATATATGGAAATTTCTGTATTAAAATAAAGTACATACCTTGACCTTAGACATCCATTAGAAATTTTTCACAATTATCACAAATCACAATAAAAAAAACAGACTTCAGTGTTAATGATTAGAAAACAAAATAAGCTTATGTGGCGTGAGCTTATAAAATTGACTAGATTTAGACTAAGATCTTGAGGATTAGGGGGTCAACAGTTATTATTTGCAACCGGTTTTAGTTAGCATGGGTATTGAAGAATGCAAAAAGCAAAAATTTACGGGTCGAATGCGATTTTTTTTTTTTTACTTATGACCGGATTTTGGGGTCGAATACTCCTCTGTGCGACGATATGTTTAATCACTTTTTTTGGCCAAAGAGATTTACCTATTAATAAAATAATTTTTAACGATAGTTTTCAAATTCCTTTGATTTCATTTACTTGCAAAAATAGAATTATGAGAACCTATAACATTAAATGACTATTTTTTGCCAGTTTTTGATCAAATGCAATTAGTAGTTATCGAAGTTGTATGAATAATGGTTCTGTTTAAAATTTAAAATTATTAAAAGGACGGTCGGTTTACATTCCAAATTTAGTTTTTTTTTTTACTTGCCATATAGGGCAATTTCTGCATTTGGAAAAAAAAATAGAACTCGCGATTTTTATCAAACTTGACATTACGATGATAGAGAACACGAAAAAAATAGGTCCGGAAATTCCGTCTGTCTGTTCGTATGTCTGTATGTCTGTACCTCGGTACTTGAGGATCTTCGGTGATTCCCTAGAGTAGAAATTTTTTACCTCCAAAACTAACGATACACCCCATACCCTCGTAATTCAAAATCTTATTTATCTCGAAAACAGCTCTAACGATTTTGATAACAAAAATAAGGTGTGCTATTATGAGCATGGACTACATTTAGGCTAACAAACATTTTAGGAAAAAACGTTATTAACGGTACTTGTTATTAAACAGTTTTTTTAGATTTTCGACTTTCTCCTTACGATTTTAACCAACATTTTTTTAACAGGAGCTCCCTTAAATTTAAAATAATATTCTTTATAAAAATATTTAAAAAAAATATGTTTTTTTTTTTTAAATCCATATTTATTATTTCCTTAAATCTATATTACTAAATAGTAAATACTTAAAATTGGCATCCCAAATTTTTTTCTTCAGAAACTTTATAGAAATTTGTTATATAAATAAATTACTTTAATAATAAAACGATTATTTAACTTTGTTTGCATAAATTCATACTTTTCTAGAAATCAGACGGCAATTTTATCTCATTAAATCCATGTTGTATATTTATTTATACATAATTTTTATATTCCAAAGTACTTTTACATATGAGCAAGTACTTACGATTCAGTCGTGCATTTTATTGTATATAAACTGTGACAAAATTCAGGCAAAAATTATTGTTGACTGTTTAGTTTTTGGGGTTTAAGTTGTTATTGTAAACAAAATTTTAGTTTTGAACTAGAAAAATTAAGGTTTAAACCGTTCCTACTAGAGATGCCGCGAATAGTGACTCGGCCGAATACCGAATATTCGGCCACACTCGTCGGCCGAATACTGAATATTCGGCATCCGAACATTCGGCCAACGAAACGATGTGTTGTGTATCTACTCGTATCTGCTACGTGACTTTTGACGAGGAACAACAGTTTCTGGGAATGTTTTGAGGAAGTTGCTATAGACAAAATGATAAAGATGTTGAGAAAACAGTCATTGAAAACAAAATAGATTTTTTTTTAAGAACTTTTCACCAAGATCGGATGGCAAACCCTTACAAGTGGTGGTCAGCAAATACAGACCTGTTTCCCAATTTGACAACATCTGCTGAAATCTACCTCTCGTCTCCTGGTACTAGTGTACCAGGGTAAATTGCAGAAGCTGTAATTGATTTTGAATATAGACGTTACACAAAACGTATGCTAACAACGAATTCTGAAAAAGCTGTTTTTATTCACCACAACTTACAATTAGTAGATTTTAAATACTAAAATAAAAAATTTTAATAAAATTACAACATTTTTTGTAAGATAATAAATCTTATTTTATTCTCCATTTAATATTTGGTATTCGGCCGAATGTTGTGAACTATTCGGCCGAATACCGAATATCAAAAAAATAGGCCGAATGCCGAATAGTGGCCGAATATTCGCGGCGTCTCTAGTTCCTACCATTTTAATAAAAAAAAAGTTTTATTATTCGCATTTCAGCTGTTTAAAAATAAGGATTCTTTTGTTCAAATTATTCTTTATCTTGTGGTAAATATTCGTAATAGTCATAATTAGGTTTTTATGGACAGCACAATTATGAATTTCGGGAAAAACTGAACGTCATTTTCTCTATATTATTTTAACAATGGATAGGTGTAATTCTTCTTTATTCTATTTATGGAAAAGTTACCAGAAATAAAATCGCAAAACTAATATACCTATACAACAGTGGCGTGGCGTGGATAATTTTAAATGGGAACCCGTTATAAAATTTTGTCACCTGTAAAAATGAAAAAAAAAAATCTTAGAACCTTAAAACCAACATTTCTAGTAGGGATATGGTATCTACAAATGCATTCCACATTGACTTAGCGAAAAATGTGTAGCTATATTTTTTATACTTCAAGACATTAATATTTCAATCAACAATGAGCTTGAAACATAATAAAAAAGGACCTCCTTTTAGACACCACCCCTTTCGTCGGACATAAATGCGGCACCTTCCTTGGAATTTTCTATTAACTTTTCCTTGCAATCAAGTGTCAAGAATATTAAATATATGATGGGACAACTCATCTGCATTAAGACTCGCCCTAACGTCAAAAAATACAAGATATGTTTCTTGTATTCCATTCTCTGACAAGAACCGAAATATGGCACTCAGTTGTCCCCTATGACTCAAATCTGATGTTTCGTCGATCATAATCGACACGAACCGCGCTTCTATGATTTCTGTTTTAATTTCAGATTTAATAACAGCCGCGGTACTATGTATCAAGTAATTTTGAATATCGTTGCCCTACAACACTACTCTAAATAGGGTTCCATTAAAGTGTCATAGGTAGATACTTATATCTTGATTTTCTTTACACATAAGAAATCAATTTCTGTGTGAAGATTTTGATCCCTCGCAAGATTTTGCGTTCCTAAACACCCAACAAAAATTTATTTTTCTTTGACAGGGATCAAAACCTTTAAATCCATATTTAAAGAAGGATTTACATGTATACATGAAAAACGCACACCAAAAAAAAATTTCGATCTGGGATCGAAATCCCTGGTGTGTAAAGGAAAAAAGGATAAAATATAAACTATCAACTATCCTTACTAAAATTATTTGGTTTCTCCGATAGGTAATGTTAAACAGCAATCTACATTTATCAAAGACATTTCCAAGACAAAATCTAGAACTGCACTAAAATTAAGAAGCTAAATTTTTTGTATCACTATAGTGGGTAATAAAAGGAATTAAATCTTCACCTTAACATCTAACTTTTCACTATTTTTAATTAAGTTCAAATTGGCTTTTCAAAACACTAGATTTATTTGAAGTTATTGAACCTGTGCAACACAGTCTTTTATTGAATGCCAATTGAATCTAAATTTAAATTCCTATTAAAAAAAAAGCAAATGCATTTTATTTGTCCAGAGTAGCGATATGCTAAATTTACACTGCTGACAAATTGCCATATATTCTACCATGATTTATTTCATAATTCAACATTATCACAGTAAATTTGCAAAAACATCAGTCGTGCATTTAACATTAGCATGCAAATCAACATCAAATTCAAAATCAAGAATCAACAATACCCACATGCCATATTTATATTTATATGACATACGAGTATTAAAGAAAAAAAAAACAAATAAGTCGAAGAACACCGTCTTATTTCTTACAAAAGGTTAAAAAGAGGCGAGCACCTGAACTCCTGCAATGTATTATCTTCCTACTGAAATGCAATGCTAATTGCTAAAGGGAGAATAAAATACAAATAATTCCAACTCCTACAGGTATACATCGAAAATTTTATAAGACGGAATGTAGCGTCTTATTTTTTGAATATGTTGGACGAAGAGGATCCGAAAAACAATGCTTGGGGAAGAAAGGGATATAACACAAATAAATAAGACGGTGATTGAAAAGTATACGTCAGAGTATTTTTGTGACTCTCTTGATTAATGTTGGTTGTGGATTGTGGAATGTGTTTGGATAAAGTAAAGTATAAGATACAAACGAGAGGCAGAAAGGATAACTTAAAGTTATTCGATGTTTATTTGGTAGATTGTGTTATTTGTGGATTTTTTAAAAGGGAAGACGATAGGAATCGTGTTATATGGACGCCACGCCACTGCTATACAATAAAAAAACTTTTTATACAAACCAATTGCCAAGATACCTAGGAAGAAAAATTTTTTTTTTTTTGAAAACACCTTGTGTTAATTATAGTTAGGTTGATTTTATTAAACATTCAAGCATGGCATTGACGTCTGCCAGGTTGACAATAAATATAATTTTCTTAAAATCAGGAACAAAGCAAATTAATCTCGATTTCCTTTAATATTAAAAATCAATTTCTGTGTGAAGATTTTTATTCCTCGCCAGAGGAACGCTAACCTTTGCAACAAAAAGTCGATATTTTATTCACAGGGATAAAAGAGCGTTGAGTGTTTATTTAAAAATCTTGATTGATTATCCCTTTTTGATACGCCAGTGCCACTTTACAATAATTATAGAATTTTAAGACATCAATTTCATTTAAAAGAGAAATTATATCTTCCTCGGTTAGAAACTTACATCCCAAGAAAGATGTCCTCGTTTCCACCACCAAAATAGGACATTTTCAATAAAATGCAGCACATGCTCTCTTCTTTATCGATTGCATAGACTGCATAAAATTGGCAAGTCGTCACGATGTGGAATATAATTAAGGTGTAAGAGCTCACCCCTTAGCTTGACCATCATAGATATTTGATCCACGCTGTTCTCGAGTCGGAAATAGTTTAACTGTCCGAAATTATAACAAAGTCGGTTATACATGGTTCTGAGAATTTCTAGCATCTTCTATATATCGATACCTTCCCGTAAGAATGTATTAAGCGACTTTTTTAAAATTGTTCAGGAAACGAAAAAAACGTCTCATTAAGTTATTTTTTTGTGTATTTTATTGGACGAAACAAATTTAGAGAGCGATTTTTATTGTAAAAATTTTAAAAATATCGCTTAATACATTCTTACGGGAAGGTATCGATATTTTTCCCTATATTTGTCATCCACCATTGAGATTAAATTGTGTAACGTTTCCATTCACTTATATTTTCTACGCCCAGGTTAAGTTGAATTTCACACCACTGCGCCAGCTTCATCCACTCAGCTTTTCTGTCGAATAAATTGAAAAGCAACTTTCCTTGGCAACTTATCTATTGTTTGACATGCTAAGCACTTTTATAGTGTAATCCACGTTCAGCTTAAATGCACGTATGAAAATCGGTGAAATTTCTGTTTCTAACAACAATATAGTTTCAATTATTAAAGGGAAGACGAAATATTCTCTGTATGTATGTAGAACCTTAAAAGTTTTTCCGCGGTGTTTTACATTTTGAAACCCCATACTTGGGCTGCGTAGAGCAAAATTGACTCCGAAACTGCCTCAAATACACGAAATTTGCTTGAGAAGCAATTTTTCCACGTAGCACCAATTCCATTCTTCGCCATCACAAGTTTCTCATTAAGATGTTTCTCCGTAATTAAATTCTTTGTAAAATAAACACCAAGATATTTATACTCCTTTACTACTTCGATATTTTCACCATTATACACCCACCTTTCGTTAGTGTAATTTCCTCCACCTCTTTTAAAAATCATTACCTTTGATTTGTCTAAATCACCTATTAGGTTCCACGTTTTACAGTATCTAGAGAGCTTATTTATCATTAACTGTAGAGATTCTGGTGAGTGAGTGAGTGAAAACAAAAATAATGTTGTCTGCAAGAAAGAGTATCTTGATTAGGTTTCCTGCATATTCAGTACCTCTAGTCAGACATTGAGTGAAGTCTTCAATATAAAGTCCAAATAGTAGAGGGCTAAACGAGCTCCTCCGTCTAACTTTAGTTTGAAAATATTCAGGCACCTCCATTCCAGACGGCTGCCTTGGTATTACTAGAAGTTTTTGCAGAACTCTACCAAAGAGCTTATACGCTGACTTAAAATCCACAGAAAACCTATAATTTCTTTCCTTTTTCTGAGGACATAAATTTGGTACTTTATAGAGTATCCTTACAGTGAATTATATTTTAAAAACAAAATTGTATTAAAAACCAATTAGCTGCATCAAAATCTTATGTTAATAGTCTATTTTCGTATGAAAGGATTTAAACGATTTGGAAGTGATTCTCATCTTATCTGTTCGGGCTCGCCAGAAAATTGTAAAATTGTAGGTCCCCTCCATTTTTGCCAACAACATGCACAGATAAATGGTGGAGAGTTTTAATATTTATTATTTATGATTGCCGTCGGCTGAATCAGCTACTGGTTTACCACATTATTTAACACATTTACACCCACATCAGTGTCATTCGAACTAACTGCTTCTGCCATGAGGGGACGAAATTTGTTGAGAAATTAGTTCTTAGTCGTGTATCAATGATACTTAAAATATATTTTTTTTTAATGTTTTCAAAATATACTACATAGTGTGTAACTAATTTCGTTTTTACTATACATATTTCTTCTTTTTTTTCCATAGACGAAATGTACTTCTCTTTGAACCATATACACTTGGTAGTCATTTTAGCTACCGTCCAGAGTTTAGTGATGTATTCCGGGTGTTCTATACTCCCGAGAGACATTTCGATTCGGTATTTACCAGCGATTACATTAAAGATGTTGCTATTTGTCAATGTAAATATATAATTGCAATGCAAAACATATGCACTTATTAATACTATTAATTTAATCAAATAGCGATATGCTACGAAATTCTCTACAAAGATCTGTTTAAGCTTCCCGACGTAACATTCGCTGTCGAGCAAATGTTGCATTCCAATTCTCTTGAAACATCATCCTATAGTACCGAGTGCAATGAAGATGGCTATTGTACCAAAATCATCATAGAAGATGGACGTACCTTTGAGTTTGATTTGCCAGAGGATACTTATTGTATATTGGAAAACCATAGGCTCTGTCATTTTCACAATCCTAATTTTCCACAATTCTCCGAGGAGCTGCAACGCGAGCTTAAGGAAACAAAGAAGGAAGACAACGAACATAAATTTCTTAGCAAAACTGTTGATTCACTTTTGACTGATAAGTATATTTCGTGTGTAAGACAATTACTGTTGGAAGGTAAGTCGTTTTCGAATAAAATATTTTAAATATCTTATATTTTAACATTTAATTTATTAATTATATTTATTAGGTATAACTCCATTTCCGTATAAGGTAGCAAAAGCTCTCGATCCAAATATGTATAGAAACATAGAATTTGATTCGTGGAATGAAGCTCGCAAGGAATTAAAGCTTCAGAACTGGTACAATGGCGATTCAAATTTTAAGGTAAGTGTTTTGTTTTGTATGGGTTTTTGGTGTTTGGTTTAGTTATATAAGACAAATACAATTTATGGATTGAGGTGTAAAAAAAATGATTGATTTTCAAAATGTGCATTTCGAATATACTCTGGGACCTAATATTAGATAACAGGATAATCACATTTTTTGTAAGGATTCGATAAGAGAAAAAAAAGTATGCATTTGAGTTTGTAGATGATTCTTTGATTTACTTGACAATGATAGAGCAATACAAACCTTTTCATGTGTAAAATATAGAAGAAACTTCACTTGCAATTCATAAAAAAACATGACTTTCACAAAATCAAACATCTGAAGCTCATTACACCTGATGGGATCAAAAAAGTTCAAGTTGAAAACAAAGACAGCAATGAATTTATAAATGAAACTTTAATGGTGGTAGTGTTCGACTAAGATCATATTTGGACAAAAACAAGCCAATTCAACTCTTTATTGACATAATCGAACAAATCAAAGTTTTTAAATAAAATATTTGACGGTAATACTTATGGTATTGCTGTAACTCGTCAAAGTACAATACTGTGCCTTTCATTCAAAACTAATTTCTTATACTTTCGGGGAACTGTTAAATTCCTCACGATTTGTTCCTACAGTCTTAATACAAATTGATTTTTAAATATTAGATGTATTAATACGTCTCTAAAATAGTAAAAGTTTTATAACTTACTTGAGTTTGAGTCTGATAGTTCCATTTGAATAACTTGACATTCCTTTTGTAAGGGTACGATTTAAGAAGATTATACACAGGGCGAGGGTAAGAAGATGTGAGGAAGTATTTAAGAGGAGATAGCGATGCAAATGGCTTCTAAAATGCGAGGAATAAATAGAGCCAGGTAACACATTTCATAGAACATCGTGTCGTGCGGCTTAAAAAGGAATATCTCTTCTAGATAGTACAGCGCAGCGCTTTTGACAATGTCAAATATGTTATCTTTCCACAGAAAGTGATTTGCAATGAAAGAAACGAGAACTGAAGGCTAGTTTCTTCGACGCTTGGGCCGCTTCATATAACCGTTTTTGATAAGAGATGTTGTCGTCAAACCACTCTTCATATTATGTTTATTTTGTAGTTATTTATTTTTCATTTAGCAATCACATCAGTTGATCACCAACATCAACAACAAATCACGATTTCTCGATATTTCTTGGTTTATTTTCTGGGCAGCAGGTAAGAAAACATTGCAAGAAAGAACAGTTTAAAGTGATGCTAGATTTTTGCGTTTGTGAACGTTTGACGTAAAAGATTGCACATCATTCCTGCTGTGACGTCCCCATCAAAACACATTATTATTATTATTATTATTATTTATTACAATATAAAGTAAATCTACATTATAATATAAGCAATTAACAGCACTAGCTACCAGAGGCTTTAGGCTGAAAATTAAAAGGTTATTTGAGATATGTGTTTTGGGATACAGAATCACAAATGCATGGGGGCCGCCAGAGTCCGGGAAACCAGCGAATGGAGTACAATCGGGGGCATCCCAGTCCCCGACAGCCTCCCGCATATGGATTTACAATTTTTATTTAGATAATGCAATCAAGTTTGAGTATAAGTAATAATTTATAGACATTTTTAATGTTTTCGATTGTTGTTGCAGACAGAAGGTCGTTTAATTTTTTATTAAAAAGTGATGAACAAACATAATTAACTGTGGAGCATTCGGATGTAAGATGTTTTATGGATAGAATTTGATTGGATTGGCAGAGATGACAGATAGGGGGCTTTCTTTTTTGAGAAGATGTCCATGCGTTGATTGCGTGTGTCCGAGGCGTAGACGAAGAAAGCATTTGTTCATAGTGGTTGTCGTTTCTGTCGGATATATGGCTGGCTCACCGTTTGGGTTTATGGAGGAAAAGTGGTGAACGTAAGTTTTCCAATTGTCAATTCTTATATTGTCCCAGTAAGTGTTAATCACGTTGAGGAAATCTTTTTTTGTCGGGGAGATAGAAAGTACGTTGGATTGTTCTGCAGCTGTTTTGGAAGCTCTATCTGCCAATTCGTTCCCTTCGATCCCTGAGTGTCCTGGGACCCATAGTAGCACAATTTTGTGTTTGTTCTTAAGAAGATTGTTACGGATATTGGTAATGGTTGAGGAGCAGTTTTCAATTCTGTTGATTGCCTTGAGTGTAGAAAGGCTATCCGAGCAAATCACAATGTTATTCGGTATTGTATTTGCTATTTCCGTAGCTTTCAGTATAGCGTATGCCTCAGTGGAAAAAATAGAAAAGTAGTTAGGTAGTCTTGTACTATATAGAATATTTCCAGCTTCCGAAACGATTGCAAGTCCAGTTCCAGTGTCTGATTTGGATCCATCCGTATAAATGAAATCCCATGAATTATGTCGGTATTCGTCAGTTATTTCGAAGAACATTTGTGTGTAGATTTCTTTACATGTAGAATCCTTTTTGAATTTAGCTAAAGTGGTATTTACGATATCAGTTGGAAACTCCCATGGAGGTATATTACCAGGATTGAGAGTACATATTGTTGGAGAAATACCAATGTTGCTGGATTCGTTCAGAGTGTTGTAAATGGCCGAGGGGCATTTTGGTGTTTTTTTTCTGTTTAAGATTTTCTTTGCATCTTCAATTATTGGGGATCTGTAAGACTGACATATCTTAGGTGCGAGTCGTGCTGTTAAAAGATCTCTGCGGCGATCTATGGATGGGAGGCCTGCTTCAGTGAGGATGTTCTTTATTGGAGTGGTTGCAAATGCTTTCAAGCTCGTCCTAATTGCTGAGTGGTAAATTGGTTTGATGATATTGAGTGTAGATAGAATTATGCTACGAGTTATAAGAATTAATGAATTAATATGTATAAAGCTATTTTTTGACGATAAGAATCTTATTATATTAAGCCTGGTAGCTAGTTTATTCTTAATAGATAAACAGTGATCCTTAAAACTATACTTATTATCAAAAATAATGCCTAAAATAGTTAATGAGTTTACATTTTGAATTTTGAATGATAATAAATAGATGTCAAAAGTGGCACAGTTTCTTTTTTTACATATATGTAGGTGTTTGCTTTTATCGGGTGAGATAATAGACCCTGATTGGGCGCACCATTGATTAAGATCGACTAAAATGTTACGGAAGTTTACACTAGTTTGATTGTTGTCATTGCATTTTGATAATAAAATCAAATCGTCCGCATACAGACAATGATCAATTTTTTTATATTTAGCTATGATCTCACTTATGTCGTTGTAGGCAATTATAAATAGGGTAACTGAAAGGGGTGAACCTTGAGGAATCCCGTTAAATAGTTTGAAAATATTTGAATAATAGTTATTAGTTTTTACTCTGAATTGCCTATTTGAAAGAAAAGATTTTATGAATGAAAGCATTTTAGAGCCAATTTTCCAATGTGCAAGCTTATTTAAAATAACATGCATGCCGATCCTATCAAAAGCTTTTTCAAAGTCGAGTGATAGTACGGAGACATGATTTTTGCATGATAACGCAGAGCTAATATACTCGTCAATATGTAATAGTGAGTCTGTGGTGCTACGTCCATGTTTAAATGCGACTTGGTTTAGATTTAAATAATTATTTTTTTTCCATAAACCAGAGAAGTCTTTTAGATATAATTTTCTCCAAAAGTTTGGCAGTACAGGGAAGTAAGGAGATTGGTCTGTATCCTGTAGGGTCATTCGGTTTTTTTGACGGTTTCAGGATTGGAATTGTACTAGCCACTTTCCATGTCTGTGGTATAGTTCCCTTTTCGAAGATACAATTGTATAAAGCCAAAATTCTTTTTTTGAGCAAATATGGGGTATTTTTTAACATTGGGTATGAGATGCGATCATACCCTGGGGTTTTGCCTTTCAGAGAGGTTAAGCAGCTTTCCAATTCGATTAAGCTTATTTGTTTCTCTATGTATTTAGCCGATGTACTTAGAATTTCTACATTGTGGTGGGTATTGTTAGCTAGAACTTTGGAGTTAAGGAAGGTTGTTGGGAAGTTGGAATCATTAGAGTATGTGGACCAGGTTTTGCCAAAGTATTCACAGATTTCAGATGGGTTATACAGTGTACCCGATTCGGTTAGTAAATTATTAATTGTATATTGTGTATAATTTCCTGATAAGGTTTTTATATCAGCCCACATTTTTTTGCTTGAAGAGTTAGGGTTGATATTTGACGTAAATTTTTGGAAGCATTCTTTTTTTGCTGTTTTACTGTTTCTGCGGAATAAGGCATTTGCTTTACGGTAATTTACTAGGTTGGTATTATTCGGGTGTTTTTTGAAAATTTTCCAAAGGTTTTGTTTGTTATTGCGGAGAGTTGATAGCTCAGAGGACCACCATGGTGTTATCTTCTTATGGAGTATATTTTTAGTTTGAGGAATTGCTATGTTGGCAGCAGAGCGTAAAGTTTTGGAAATTAAAGCAGCTTCCTTATTTATGTTAGAAGAAACACTGTAATTGTCTAAAGTTTTTAGAATGGTACTTTGATATAATTCCCAGTTGGCACGGTCAGTTTGGAATTTACATGTGGGTTTTTTTGAAAAGGTTAGATACCCTAAATCTATTCTTGTCACAATTGGGAGATGGTCACTACCGTGCAAATTGTCTAAAATTTCCCATGAGGTTGAAGGAAGCAGTTGAGGTGAGATAGCTGACAAGTCAACATGTGTCCATGTTTTATGTGTCGAGAAATGGGTTGGGCTTCCGTCATTTAAAACGGCAAGATTTGCATTTAAAAGAAAATTTTCGAATTCCCTACCTCTTGGGTTGGTTATGGGTGAACCCCATAAAGTATTCCAACAATTGATATCGCCAGTTAACAGAATCGGTGTTTGTATATTATTAAGAATGTTTGATAAATCATTAGAGGTAAATATTTGTGAAGGGTGAATGTACAATGAAATCACAGTAATTTTAATGTTTAGGTTGATTTCTATGGCAACTGTGGATAAGTTTGAGTTAATAGGTAAATATGTGTGTGGGATAGACTTGTGTATCAATAATCCTGTACCTTGTTTCGCATAATTGTTGGCTGCGAAGTTGTGGAAATATGATGTGTATTGTTTTGGGGGGAAGGGAGAGATATTGGCTTGTAGATGAGTTTCTTGTAGAGTTATAATGGATGGATTGAGGTCATTAATTAACAATTGTAATTCGTGACAATTGTTGAAATAGCCTTTCATGTTCCATTGTAGGACTTTTAAATACGTTTTATGTGTGAGAGGAGGCTTTGTTCCAATATACGCTTTGTTATATTGGGGCAAGCCAGAGTTGGTGTTATGGTTTGTGGTGTAAGGGTGGTTTGGACTCCGCTGACCAGAGGACGAAGCACACGGGACATTTAAATGTCCCGTATGACCCATCCCATGGGCAGCGGAGTCGTTTTTGTTTGAGAACGTTTTATTGTTAACTATTGTCATCATCTTGTTCCATAGAATGTATATAGTAGTTATTGTTTTTGATTAGAGACTGGGTGTATTGTGATAAAGGTGAATTGAGATTAAATTCGGCTGAGTCTGTGTTGCGAGGAGGAATGTTTGGTGGAATTTGAGTTGATATGGTGTGATTTACTAGAATGTGTGGGTTTATTTGTTGATGTAAGGTTGATGTGCCTGAGAGGCTTTTTTGTTGATGTGTTGATTTTGGAGGAGTGATCGGAAGGGAAGTTGAATTTAAAAGTACATTGGATGACTGGATTTTTGAAGAATCTATTTTGTTGATTGATGATGCGGGTTGTTTTTTTGTGTGATTTGGTTGTTCAGTTTGAACTTGAGCTGGGGGATGTGTTGGAGGAGAATTAATTTTGTTTGTAACTGCATTATTGTTTGTTGAGGTGGGTATGGCTTGATGAACAATATTTGCAAACGTTTGCGTAAGGGGGAGTTCAGGATTCAATTCCTTGTATGCTTGTTTGGCTTCGAATATCGTACATTTTCTAATTGTCTTAATTTTTAATATTTCTTTAGCTTTTATGAAACTTTTACATATTTTTGATGATGCGGGGTGTTCCTCAGAGCAGTTAGCACAGAAGTCATATCATTTTTACCAGTTAAAGTTTCTGAAGAAATTATTGAGACCTGCTCAGTTGGCTTTTTCATACTGCCAAATTTTTCTTAACGCATCACAAGAAGCGATAAAGCACTTACATACATATGTGTATTACCCAAGGTATGAAACAAGTCTAGATTGTTTGTATTTAAAAAAAAAAAATAGTCTAATATTAAGTCGCATGTTCTTGTTGAAAATACCAGCAGCACAATGACGTTGCATAGGATTGATGGAGGCTATTCGGGCCATTACGTCAAATTAACTTTTTTTTTTGTCAGAAACAACCGCTTCGTAAGTTTACTAGAATGTGTTAGGTCATTATCAGTGGTATTTCATACTCAGGAAATGACAACATTATCTCTTCCATGATCTTAACATAAACATACTGAGCCATGATAGTTTGAATACGATGTATGGGACCAAGACCATAAAATGAAAACCATGTCCAAACCATTTTGCTGGATCCTCTATGTTCCAATAATGATCTTGGCTGTGAAACGTGGATGATACTCCGTATTTGGTGGCCGTCTTACATATTGGCGAGATGTTATGCCACCATGTAAAACCATCTTAAACTCATCTGACCACACAATATTTCTCCACTTTGATCCATGTGAGAAAACGTACCTTTCGGTGGACTGTGGGCTGCTTGATCATACTCTCGTAAACGTCTACTAACCGTTTCTATTTCAAATGCTGGTGTAAAGGGATTAATTTTGGAATGCCTGACGACTCGTTTTAACAACTTTGAAAATCCATTGTTTGAAGAAAAATTAAGCTTTGGGAAAATTTTACATTCTAGAGTAAGCATAGGAAAATAATAAAACAGTTGAAAATTGAAGATTCTTCAAAACAAATCAGTCAGTGGATTCTCTTCTAACCAGCTGTGTTTTATTTTGCTCTTCAATTATAAATTATTAATATGAATTCTAAATGTCATAAGTGTCTTAAAGTCATTCCCGACGAATGTTTTCTTTCGTGTGATTTGTGTGGCAATAAATTACATTTGGAATGCTGTGCATTAACCAAAAAAGACTTAAAAACAATAAAATCTTGTGCAGGTTTGTTCTTTAAATGTAAAATTTGCATGCAAATTCCATTGCAATTATGTATTGAGAAAATGAGAGATCTCTCAACGCATTTCTTAAAAAGTTCTCAGAGCGCAGTTGGCAAAAGTGCTAATACACATGCGATTTCAACTAAATTGGATTCAAGTCGTCATATTCGCGATACCACTCGTGCTCAGAGAAACATCAATGTTGATGAAAGTGGCAAACGGTTTTCGGTTAAAGCTGGAAAAAAGTCGTCTCTTGCGGTATCTTCCACACCACAAGATCGGAATGCAAAAAACTGTCTTTCTCCGGCTCAGCCATGTCTCACACCTACGCTGCCAAAATCAAGAAACGCCAACAAAACCATTTCGACTTCTCTTTCTACCCCCCCTGTAATTGAAATCATCGACCATCATAGTAACGGATCCAGCGAGGCACACAGTCCAATAACAACTGATGCTGGTGTTTCTCTTGATGTTATTGATGACCCAAAAGAAAGTAAGGAAAATGAAAAAGAAGAAAACGATAATGTTGCCGTCAAAAATGTAAATGATGCTAGTGCTGATGTTGCTGCTCTGGCTGCAAATGATGTTGATGTTGCTGTTGAGTATGTTATTCATGATGCTGTCGCTGATAACAAAATTCAAAATAAATTTTCGGGAAATTCTAAACTGAATGTGGTGTTTGGTAATGATCCGGATGCTGTTTCATTGCTCCCATCTGTTCCTAGACTCCGATTCATTCACGTCTCACGGCTTATAAAAACTGTCACCGAAGATGATGTAAGAAATTTTGTTGCACAAAAACTTAAATTGCCAGCAACAAGTATAGTTTGCTCTAAGCTTGTAAAAAAAGATGCCGATGTTTCATTACTCCACTTTATTAATTTCAAAATTGGACTTCCCGTCAGTTTTTATAACGATGTTCTGCAAAAATCATTTTGGCCAATAGGAGTTCAAGTCAAAGCATTTATAACTCGTCCAAAAAACGAGTCGGACCCAATTCTGAGAACAGTGGACAAATAGATAGATTAAATTCTATCTGTGACGATTGTTTCTCTATGTATTATCATAATGCTGGAGGTATGAGAACGAAGTCTCATGAATTCATTATTGCTGCTACTGACTGTTCATATGATGCTATTGCTCTTACCGAAACATGGTTAAACAAGAACTTTCTAACCAGTGAATATTTCAACACAAACTTCAATGTATTTCGCAAAGATCGTTCTTGTGAACAATCTAGGCTAGTAAGAGGTGGTGGTGTTTTATTTGCTATAAAATCTGAATATACAAGTAAGGAAATTATTTTATCTAATGTTTCGGGAAATATTGAACAAATTTGTGTATGCGTAGATATACCTATTCGACCATCTTTTAATATAATTCATGTTTACTTTTTTGTGTCTTACATACCACCTTTATCAAATTTTGAAATTTATGAAGCTCATGTTAAAAATATAACCAATATTTTCGATACTATCGACGAAAATTGTTATTTTGTTGTTGTTGGAGATTTTAATCTGCCAAATGTTAAATGGTTGTTTTCAAATGAAGAAAAAAGAATGTTTCCTTGTAATATTACCAAAGATTTTGAACTAAGTTTAATTGATAGCATTACATCTTTGAATATGTATCAAATTAATAATATTTTGAATTCTATTGATCGTATTTTGGATTTGGTTTTTGTCGATAGTGGTCTAGAAGCTTATTTAAATGAAGCAAGTTTTAAATTACTAGAAAATAGCATACATCACAAATCGCTTGAAATTAAATTTAACTTATCTGTTTTAAATGAATTTAAGTCGCTTTGTAATAATGTACCAAAATATGATTTCAAAAATGCTAATTATAGTGCAATGAATAGTTATTTAGAATGTATTGATTGGCAACCTATCTTTAATTGTTCAAATGTGCAGATAGCTTTTACTATGTTACAGAACATCTTGGAATCTATGATTTCGGATTGCGTACCTAAGAAACTATTTAAAAATTCGAAAAAGCCTCCTTGGTTCAATAAGAGCCTATCTAGGCTAAGAAATGTAATGATTAAATTCCAAAAAAAGAGCAAGGTTTGTGTCTCCTTTCATAATCATTTTAAGCAAATAAGAAAAGAATATGAATTTCTGAGGAAATTTACTTATAAGCAATACATGTGTTCTCTAGAATCTAATATTAAAACAAATCCAAAATGTTTTTGGTCTTTTTTGAATGCGAAAAGAAAATCGCTTGGGATTCCATCCAACATCGCTTACAATGGCATCTCCTCCGATAACATTAATGTTATCTGCAATAGTTTTGCATCGTTTTTCCAATCCAATTTTATCGATTTCAATTTAAAGTGTGATAATTTCGTTGACTATAAATCTTCCATCGATGTTGGTAATTTATATTTATCAGAATGTGACTTACTAACTTATTTATCCTCTCTTGAAAATAATTTTTCGGTTGCGCCGGACAATATACCATCAGCTCTTTTAAAAAATTGCAGATTCAACCTTGTAGCGCCGCTCTGCTTTATCTTTAACATGTCCTTAGACCAAGGTGTATTTTTAGATGAGTGGAAATATTCGTTCATCACTCCATTACATAAATCTGGATCAAAGGGCTTAGTAGAAAACTATAGACCCATTGCTAAGCTTCAGCTGATCCCTAAAGTCTTTGAAGCAATAGTTAAAAATAAATTGTATAATTTAGTGCAAAACCATATATCAGATTTTCAACATGGATTTATGAGTGGTAGATCGACAGCGACGAATTTGAGTATTTTTACTAACTATTGTCTAAATAACATGGAAAAGCACCTACAAATTGACACTATCTATACTGACTTATCCAAAGCTTTTGATCGTGTTCAACATAATGTTTTAATAAGAAAACTTGAAAGGTTTGGTTTTCACTCCTCTCTTCTGAGTTGGATAAGGAGTTACTTAGTTGGTAGAAAACAAATTGTCAAAATTGGTAACGTTTTGTCAAAAGAAATATTAAATCATTCAGGTGTTCCTCAAGGCAGCCATCTTGGCCCATTACTATTCATTATTTTTATAAATGATTTGCCAAATCTACTTTCATTTTCAAAATGTCTTTTGTATGCTGATGATTTTAAAATTTTTAGTTGCATTGAATCTTTATCTGATGCAGGTAAAGTTCAAGCGGATTTAGATCAAATTCATCAATGGAGCAATTTAAACGGACTTAATTTCAATGTTAACAAA
Organism: Chrysotoxum bicinctum; assembly: GCA_911387755.1. Classification (NCBI taxonomy): domain Eukaryota; kingdom Metazoa; phylum Arthropoda; class Insecta; order Diptera; family Syrphidae; genus Chrysotoxum; species Chrysotoxum bicinctum. The sequence continues at coordinate 91,883,309 of OU426989.1, read as the reverse complement.
TGTAGTGTTGTAACATTTACAAAAATTCGAAATCCCTTGCATTTCGAATACAAGCTTGGTAATGATTCTCTACAGAGATGTGAAAATCAGAAAGATCTTGGAGTAGTATTTGACTCTAAAATTAATTTTTCTCTCCATATAGACCATATAATTTCAAGAGCCAATGCTATGTTAGGATTTGTTATTCGAAACTCTAAATGTTTTGAAGATCCGTATACACTTAAAACCCTTTACATCAGTATTGTTAGACCGTTGTTGGAATACTGCAGTGTTATATGGAATCCTTACACACAGTCAAATATAGAACGGATTGAAAAAGTTCAAAAAAAATTCACTAGGTTTGCGTTACGAAAGATTTATGGAAATTTAAACGTTCCATGTTATGAAAGCAGAAGCATTCTTATTGACCTTAAACCTCTCGTGTCAAGAAGAAAGTTAAATTCGATTCTTTTTGCTTACGATGTAATTAATTCTAACATAAATTGCCCGGTTTTGTTATCTATGTTCAGTATATACGTTCCTACCCGCTGTTTACGACCAAGAAATGGTGATTTTTTTCATGTTCCATTCCATAGTACAAGTTACGCTAAGCACAATCCAATTACCAATGCCTGTTTAAATTTTAATGAAGTTGATTTTGCCATTGATTTTAATATTAATAGAAATGAAATTAAGAAAAATATATTAAATTTATTGTAATTATTACTATATTATTTATTTATTAAATGTGTAAGATTGTCAATACTTAATTTAAGCTCTTTTGTAATCTTTATAAAGTTTGTTAACTTGAAAGATGGTAAATAAATAAATAAATAAATCCATGTTTTATATTTATAAAATGTATCTTAAAACTCATTCTTTGTATGTGATTGATTTACAGTAATACCCGTAATGTGGATAATTGTTCCGTGAAAAATATTAACATATCGCGTTTTTCCTTAGATCCACAGTTTTATAACTTTCTGTTGGTGCAGGGAACCCTAAGGCAAGGCATATTCTTTTAGTTTAACATTTTGTTATCTCATACGGCAGAATCGTTTCATCTTTAATTCTCAGATCTTTTGAGCAATTTGTTGGTACTGTTTCCTAGAACATGACAAAAACATTGACGTTATAAACAAATTTTAACACTGTACTGCTAAGCCGCGATATTTGTCAATAATTGGTCCGAAAAAACTGCATATTTTGTATTAACTTTTTTCATCCACCAGATATGAAAGGTTTATGAGTGTTTTACTGTAAAAAAATTATAGTATGTTTTTGTAAATATATAATTCATAATTCTGTTCGTAAACGTGTGGATATAAAAATGTATGTCGTCCTCACTGTCTTTTTTGCATGTATAGTTGATCAAATATGAAAAACGAAGATTGCGCCGAATCTTGCAGGTTGGTGCCAAGTGCCATGTTAAATTGCAAAAATCTGAAAATGATCTCTATACTTGCCACATCCAGGAAATTGCCATGGAAAAAGGATATTGTGTGGTTTTTGTTGAACAACTAGGCGAAAAGAGACTTGTAAGTTAAATAATATAATTATAATAAACTTATTTATATTATGTTAAGATGTTAAATTAATTTAATTTAAGGTCCCATATGAATCGTTGAAACCATTGCCAGCTGATCAATTTAAACCATGGTCGCTACCATACCATTTACAACGTCACATTCAAAAGTGCAACACTTATCGTTACTCTCGACAGTTCAACTATCGCTTCAAAGTTGACCAACAATTTACCTCTCAGTACTGCTTGTCGAATTTGAAGTCATCTGATAACTTCTATGACGATCCTAAGTTAAAGCAGCAGGACTGTATATATAAGTTGAATCAATTTACGCACCTAGAGAATTTTCAAACCCAGACAATGGAATATTGTACAATGCCATTAACGGTAGAACATTCGCGTGATAATATGACTGATAGCAAATTGTCGCATAGGAATGAATCGTCAAGAGCCCAGTCACGTTGTTCAGACATTCCAAAGACAGAATGTGCAGTCGATAGTGGCGGTGTAGTTTTTGAAAACAATCCAGACCAACAAGAATCATCACCAGATGGGCCACCGGCATATGAAACTGGAGCGTACACTGATGAATATTACAGTTATGGTTTTGATCCGAGTATCATTCAAACTGGGCCGCAGGCTTTGATTCCAAATGGTGGAGCTCCGTTGTACTACATGTATAATGCTGGATATCCTCCTGCTGGCGGAATGTATATGCCGGCACCACCACCACCCCAAATGATTGCTACAGCACAAAGCCATGTCGGTTATTGTCCACAATATTACCAAGTGCCAGCAAGTGGTGGTAGTGGAAGCTACAATTGCACACCATCGATTCATCGACGTGGACAGTCAAACACCACACCATTGAGCGGACGTATCAATTTCGATGTGAAGAAATCAGTTAAAGCAAATGGATCGGATTTGCCAGTCGATGTGGCCACTTTGAGATATTTCTTCAATTTGGGTTTGGAATATCATCAGACACTTTACAAAAATGCAGGTAAGAAAGTGTTGTTTTAACTAAGGAAATGAATTAATTATTTCGTAATAGATTTCTCGATTGATTCCAAGGAGGGAATTGTTAAGATATCGCCTGAGATGCAGCTCGCAAAACTTGATGAAAACGGAAACGATATCGGTGTAAGAAAATTAAATGTTTGAATTATTTCACAAATGATGGTGTTATAATCAAATTTGTTTCTTTAAATACATTTTAGGTTAAACCCGATCAGAACAATAATACCAATTCGTCCAAAAACCACAACAACCCTAACAATTATTCTGGACAAAATAAACAGAACAATGGTCAGCGTCGATTCCCCTCGCGATATTTCAACAACAAGGAACGCAATAATTATAGATCGACTCCACAAAATAATCGTTACCATCAAAACGATTATAGCAATTCTGGTGGTGGGAACAAGGGACATAAACCGAATCAAAATCATACATCGGGAGGAAACAATAATTCAACACCGAATTCACGGAACGGTCCCTTGCCTAATAACATCCCACGGCCTGGAAGTGCGGGAAATGTAATATCGGCACCTGAGCTTGTAGGTCAAGCTTCGCCCATGATTAGTTTCGGGACAGTAGATAACTGTGACCTGATGCAGGTGAGAAATAAAAACTTAATTCAATATTTCATCAACAATCGGAAAATTATTGTTACTTAGACACCTACAACCTATAACTCTAATGGACAGATTGTAACATCGTATGTTGGTCCATATGTGCAAGATTTTGAACAACAGCAGCCACCACATTCAGCCCCACAATCATCGGGGCTTTATATGCCTATGCCAGTTGGACCATCTCCGTATGGAATTTATACAACAGGTCCAACAATTGGAACTACACCTGTTGCTATGCATTCAGCTGCTGGATATCCTTATTTGAGTGGCCCACCTCCTACTGGCATATCAATCCATTCGCCAGGACATACAGGTGTTCCGCAAAATCAAATGGCACCAACTTTTTACGCCACTACGAGTGCAGAATCTGGTGGACCTACTTTGGTTGATGCCGCCGTAGATCCAAATCATTATCCCTGTGTTGGATATCCACCACCAGTACAATTTTATTATTCCCCAACTAATGGAGTGCCACCTTCCAACAACCAACATGGAGGATCCCCTGGCCATGGACCACCGGTGAGATATATTCATATTTATTATTTATCATTAAAACTTGTTAAAAACATGTCTTAAATGATGTTTTCTAAAAATTCACAAAGATTTAAAGGACACAAGCCAATATAAGTAAAAGAAGATTAAAAGAAAATTAAACACTGTTGTGCACAGTAGGGTAAGATACCGAACATTTTTTGATGTGTACACAGTGGAAATGGATTACACAGATAGGTTGTAGATTATCTTTATTTCATAAAAAGTATTATTTCATAAAATTATGTGCCGAATTATGATGGTGGAACACTATCACCACTTGATTGGCGACAAAACAGATTTGCCCAATGCTGGATCTGAATCTAAATCCAATTATTTAATATCTTCAAACAGATCACACATTTCCTCCGTAATAGGTGTTATAACAGGACACTGTTTGATAGACAAGAACGGAAAGCGTTCTAACGATTTCTGCAGAAGCTGCATGGACGAAAAGGAGGAGAAACCGATTCCTCACCTTCTCTGTACATGTCTTGCTTTATTCCAAAGACTTGGACTCCATCGGGCAGATTTCTACTGCAATGATCTTATTGATCTGGCAAATTTAGATATAAGCAATATCGTTCGCTTAATAAGGAGCTCCAATTGGTTTAACGATTAGGTAGAAAGTTTCCAAGATTCAATATGGTATCACCAACTCATGGTCTAAGTTTGTCGGCTCTCCTGCTGACAGCGACGTAAACCTAACCCAACCTGCCGGATAAGAAATTCATAAAATAAAAACATGAGATAAATAGAAGATGTAAGCTATAAATTACTTATTTTGATCTATTGAGGCAGCTCTCATTTCTTATGGGTGAATTTCGAGTGAATTCTTCAACTTTACATTGTTAATGTTAAAATTAATACTGGACAGAAGGTGCAAAGCGTCTATATTTCCATTCATTAATTTTTCAAAGGCAAAACCTAAATAAGACCGTTTGCTTTTAAAGCAAGACATGTGAATAAGTTTTAGTCTATCATAAGGTGGGAAGAAACATTTATTTTCTTCTGAGCGCAAAATTCAAGGAATCTTTTTTGCACCTGTTCTAGCCTGGCTTTAGGTCGTAATGCGGTGAACATAGTTTATTTGCAAATTCAAGAATGGGTCGAACATGGTCATTGAATAGAAAATTATCTTGACTCTCTTTATCAACCCAATAACTGGCTTTACATAAGTTAAAGAGTTGTATAAATTGAAGTTTGCGATCAAATAATACACAAAAAATGGACACGTCACTTTCAAGTGTTAATGATGCACCGTTAAATAAATATTTGGAAGTTATAACAGAAAGCTTACTCGTACAACTAATATTTTTATATTAATCGATATTGAGAAACAAACAATTAGAAAACGCCAAGTTACGAGTTAAGGTCACACAGCAACTCTTCACAATCGCGAGTCTTTGAAATAGTTTTAAAGACGGTGACAGACGGTAAGTCATAAATATTTATAATAAAAAGCATTGGTGTTCATCTCTTTTACCTTTCTTATGTAAAGTGGTTAGCAGAGAATTTTCGTATTTCTATTAATTTAAAAGTTTCTGTAACTTTGTTCCTAAAAGGCCAATGTCAAATTCATTAATTTTTGAGAAATTGAAAGTTTCATCCCATACCGCCCGTTATTTACCACCTACTTAAAGTAGCATTAGAATGGGCTAACGGACAAGTTGGTCTTTATTACCGCAAGAGAACATATAGTGCTAAATCTAGGACAAAAAAATAGTCATTGGTCCTTTTAGGACCAAGGTACAGATCATTGAAGATAAATGTTACAAAAGCCCAAGGTTTTGGGCATTTTCGACAAATTTATCACAATTGGTATCTTGTTTTAAAGTATGACAGTTGTTAATTTCACAGTTGAAAGTCCCTTGAAAGAACTCAGCAAATAGTTGTGTTATAACTCTAGGCTCATAACTTGAATTGTCGATTAAAGAAATAGCTTCAAATCCGTCAAAGATGCGCTCCATGTTCACGCTAACTTTTCCCATTTTTAATGTTTGCAGCTTTATTCAAACAGTAAATAAAAATAATAATCAAATTCCAACAAGTAATTGTTAAAATCATACAAAACTAGTTCTACAATTAATAACACATCCATCGAACACTTGCAAAATTATTTTACAAAGAACTGCATTGAGAAAGAAACGGTTCTAAATTATTTAAAGTTTGAAGTTAACGGTTATTTAAAGTTACATTATTTAAAAGGTTGTGTTTCCTCTGTTAAGCCTTGAACTTGCTCTACTGGAATGGTATTCCAAGCCGTTATAAAGTCCTTCCAAGTTTGATCTGCAGCTCTGACAATGTTTTCAGGAATATTAGATTTTACTATGTGACAAAGATTTTTTTTTACACATTAAGGTCAGAACTTTGTAAGGGCCATTTTAAAACTTCTTGACGCACTTCTGCCAAATACTTTTTAATGTTCCAGGTTGTGTGTATCGGCGATATATCCCGATATATCTTGAACCTGCAGTTAGTGTTTCATGTTATCGGAGCACCTTACAAGTGGACCCACTCCACTTTTTGATGTGCAACCCCATATCATTATCTTGCCTCCTTTGGAATGTCATGTGGGTTGAGTGATGAGTTGTTTGGCCTTCATTTAAGGGTTGGAATAATAAAACTTACGCCCATGTCTACCGTCCAAGGAATAAGCTGCTTCATCTGTCCAAAGAACGCTTTGCCGAAACCCTGGTGTAGCATAACTGGCTAATTTGTGGGTGTTAACTGTGGCTTTTTTCTGGATAACGTAGGCATTTGTTCTGCCACGAGAGTTACTCTTGAAGGAGCGAACAACTGCCATTTTTAAAGTTACACTTTTTCTGCCTCTAGCAATTTAATTTTGTACACTTCCACATTTATTAAACTTAGAAGTTATATTATAAATTGTTTTCCGAAAGTAGCCATATTTTTTTTTAGAGAGTTCCACTGACGAAACACCCCTGAAGTTCTGCAATAATGGCCGCTCTTTTTTTAAGGGTAAGCTCAATAGTTTTTGTCATCTCGTCCAAGCAACAAACAACTTTTCTCTGGTATAGACCTAGCAAAACTGATCGCAATATTTAGACACTCAAAGTATTATTTAACTAAAGAAATTGAGAACCGTTACTTTCCCAATGCAGTATTATTTGCACTTGTGTAAAATAATTTTGCCTGTGTTGGATGGATGTGTAAATAATTGTGCCACTTAGTTTTGTATGAATTTAACAGTTACTTGTTGGAATTTGATTGTTTATTAAGCAAACGTTAAAAATGTGAAAAGTAAATAAACAATTTAAGGTTATTTCAAAAGTTCTCCAGCTTTATAGGTTGGTTAATGTGCGAGCAATGCAATGCATAAATAATTTTGCCAGTGAATGTATGTGAATTAAAGAAATAATATGGAGGGAAGTGTGGGTTAGATAAAAATAAACTAAATTAGAAAACAACGGCTCGTGGAGAGCCTAAACCTGATGTCTGAAAACTATCAACCATTTCAGTTTACATGCTGTCAATAGGAATGGAGGGAACTTACAATTTTCTACCGAGTACGAACGGCTAAGATGAGAAGCACTTTTCTTAACAAGAGATACTCGTAATCTTGTAATAGGCAGTGCCCCCGTGAAAAACATTTCAGTGTGCATTATTAATTAATGTTAAATTTATTTGTGTTTATCTAGGAGATATTCAGCCTTATCACAGGCCCCGTCGTAATAGATACGTAGTACGAACCCCGAAAAAATGTACCATCGCTCCCGTCGTACTAAAAAAAACTTGCTACGAAATTCGGAGTTCGTGAATAATGGTATCACTAGCCCCGAAAGTTGGGCAGTTTTTTCTACGAACAGATATTTTGATCGGAGCTCAACTTAAAACGAAACACAAATATAATTAAGCGAACGAAGATAAATGACATGCAAATAAAATATATAAAAACAATTTTTATTATTGTTTTCATGTGAATTTGTTTATATTTTTACTTGCGATATATGTACATAGGTACTATAGCATTTGGAAAAAAAATCGAACTCGAGATTTTGATCAAAGTTGACATTACGATGATAGCGAAGACGAATAAAGTGGGTCCGGCAATTCCGTCTGTCTGTCTGTATGTCTGTCTGTCTGTATGTCTGTACCTCGATCTAGAGCCTAAGCCACTGGACCTATTTTCTTCAAACTCGGTAGTTACGGGTCTTCGGTGATTCCCTAGAGGAGAAATTGAAATTTTTTTTTTTAGGTCTAAAACTAACGATACCCCCCATACACCCGTAAGGCAAAATCTTATTTATCTCGAAAACGGCTCTAACGATTTTGATAAAAAAAATTAGGTGTGATATTATGGACATGGACTACGTTTTGGTAAGAAAAAAATTTGGGGCAAAATGTTATTAACGGTACCTGTCATAGAACCGTTTTTTTGATTTTCGACTTTCTCATTAACGGCTCTAACGATTTTAACCAAAAATTTTCAACAGGAGTCCCCCTAAGTTTAAAATAATATTGTATATAAAAATATTCGAAAAATTATTTGTTGGCTTTTTTTCAAAAAAAAAAATTTTTGAAAAATCAATATCTTCAAAACCTATGAACGATTATTTTTTGAAATTATTTCCTAAAATCAATATTAATAAATATCTACTTAAAATTCGCATCCCACATTTTTTTCTTGAAAAATTTTAAAGAAATTTGTTATATAAAAAATTTATTTATTTAATAATAAAACGATTTTTTAAAGTTTGTATGCATAAATTCATACTTTTCTAGAAATCAGACGGCAATTTCATTTTAAATTCATGTTTTATATTTATAAAATGTATCTTAAATTCCAGTCGTGCATTTTATTTATTTTTTGAAGGGCAAATAAAGTAAATACAAATAAATATTGGTATCCTTCCGTAATGAATCTCATTTTTAGTGTTTGTCTTTTTGGCGTATTTTCTACATTTATTAAAAAGATTGCAACGGCAATGGTATTTATTTTTAACGACCAACGAAATTAAAATCAAATCAAAAGATGAACAACGGAAATTTATTTATTTTTTCACATTTTGACGCAAATCAACTGATTTTGAAACTCCGAAATTCGGAAAATGTTTTTTGATTCCGTTCGGGGCCTATGATGTAAATTTATTCGTATTCGTAGCGTAACAAAATTTTCGGGGATTTGTTACGAGGGACTCTGTGATAGGGGTGATTATATCGGCTCAAGGGATTTTTTTTCTATAAACCGATTCTCACGAAGATTCAACACAATCGTTACTATATTCTTTTTTTGTAATACATTTACAAATTAAGTTTTTTTTTTTTCTTTGAAGGGATATTGGTGCATCCCACCACCTATGCAAACCCATCCTTCGCCACAACCACAGACTGTAACCATGTTGTCTTCCTGCAACCAAACTACAGGTAATCGACGCGACATACAATCCAAACCTCAACATTCGTCTGGAGATCAGTAAAATACACATTCCAATTATGTATATTCTATACAATGTAACCCACATACATTTAGTAACTTTTTTTTAAACATTTAAACCATTTTTTTTTCATTAATTTATCCTCATCAAAACGCAAAATTATAATCAACAATTTCAATTTATAAGTCTTTGTTTTTTATATTAGTTCCATCATTTGTTTCAATAATAATCATTAATATCTTCATATACATACATACAATTTAAAGACCCAAAACTATTTTATTGTACTTTTAAAAGTCTATCCCAAAAAAGTTGTGCCTACTTTAAAATGTTTCACATTTTTTGTTTATAGATTCTTAATTCGACAATGGAAATAGTTATGCGACTTTGAATTGTTTGTATATCCTTATTCAACAATAAAATTTTTAGAAAGTATTTTTAAAATATACATTTTTAAAACCTGATATTCGTTAATTGCCTTACACTGGTTGTAAAGTGTTATCGAATTCTCTCTTTTTCGAGATGTTTTTATAAAAACAGATAACTTTCATTCGTATATATTTTCAAATATTTAAACAAAATATTTTTACTAATTAAATTTTTTTTCAACAAAAACAATACTTAACATTAAGTTCACCATAACTAATTTATATACAATATTATTAACACATTATTATTAACTTAGGTTAGTTTTAATATATTTAACTTTTATTGAACATTGTTTTAATTATATAAAAAAAAATAAAAAAAATGTTTGTTAAAAACAAAAAAAAATATAAATAAAATTTAGCTTTTAAGACAACCATGCTGTTTGCTTCCTCCTTGCTCCAAAACGAAGGTTGTCCATTATTTCCGTCATTAACTCAAGTATATTCCTTACTATGAATGGATCGTTTCTTCTTTTTCTTTTTAATTCAAGATGTTTGGTGAAGTTTGTTTTGGTTAATGCAATGCTAGAGGAAGTCGTAAGCTGAAAATAAATAAACAATGCAAAATATTTGTGTATGCTTCAAATATTTAATTAAATTATTAATCGTAAAGTGCATTAAACAATTTAATTTGAAGAATTATTGGCTTCCTTAGCCTTAAGTTTATACGTCAACGCAAAGTGAAATCAAAATCCAAATGAAACATCAATACCGTGTTACTAGGATTGCATGTGTACCTACATATATTTTTGACGTTTTGACACGGATTTTTTCTGTTTTTACATGTAATCATTTTTTTTATTGATGGATGTCGTTTAAGAAATATGTTATTATTTTGTGAATTTGTCTGTCCTCTTATAAGCATTCACAAATTTATTTTACCAAATAGCAACTCAATTCAATTCAAGCTAAACTTAATCTAAACGCTAAAAGCTTAAACTCAAACACAAAAAGGTGAAACCTAAAGGAAAATAGATTTAATCCAAATTTAAATTAATTTAAACTATTACAAAATTTATTTAAACAATTAAATAATTTTATCTAAAATACAAACTCATTTCACTTCTATGAGTAATCTTGCGAATAGTAAGCAATCTTCCATGAAATTGTCAAATTTTGTCAACTTAGGTCACACTCGATGATAAATCAACAAAAATCACAACAACTCGCAAGCTAAATTGAAAAATCAAAACTCCTTTGACTAATGTTAAATTCTCTTGAACTGCTGACTGAGAAGCCCGAAACGATAATAATAAAATAGACCGAATCCGAGTCTTCTACATAAATCTCTGGTATCATATCCGGATCATACTTTTTTTTAAGTTTTAATAGACTGACATTTATGTTGATGGATTGAGAGAAATTCAGATTCGAGCAGATACCTATAAAATAACAATAAACTAGGACCCATTTCGGCTCGTGGATAGACTAAACCTAGTGACTTACAACTCTTAGCAGTTCCTGTATTCCTGTAAGCACGAATGGATGGGGCCTACAATTTTCTGCCGATTCCGAACCGATAATGAGCAGCACTTTTCGTGGCAAGAGATACTCTTGAAGAATTTGGCATATCCTCGCAAGAAGCAGTACAACCCTGAAAAACATTTTTCAAGTGGCAGGGAATCGAACCCAAGACCCTCTGCAAGAAAGTCCAACGGACACTAATTCGCCTAGTTTTGAGAAGGACTATCGCCCTTATTACGGTTATCAAAGATCAATACGATATTTGATATTTATCAATAAAATTGATGAATTGGTATTATCGTTGTCAAAAATCAAAATTTTTGATGAATTGTAAATGCTCTTCAGATTTAAGATCTATTCGTACAAAACTTTAGACTTTCCAAAGAAGCCTTCCTTAATATTATTTATGGATATAAACGACAAATTAAAACCACTGAAAAGACAACAATCCATCCCGAACATAGTTAAACTTGCACAAGGAAGCTACCAGTTGAGCATTGGGAACGACTTCCACATTGTGGTATGGTACAACCCACAGTTTCGGTCGTTTTGAAAGAAGTTTTATTTGTTTTGGGCTCTCTTCCATCAGCTCGACCAATCTGGAGAGCTGTTTTTTGTTGCTTACAATTTAACTCTTAAGTAAAGAAAACAATAGAAAGAAAATAGCAATGTTTATTAAGCATACAAACTACTTACGCTTTTAATAGAAATCACAGAAGATAAAAATGTTAATACAGATTGGCGACAAATTATTTAGAAAATGTAAATGTAATGAATCAAAAATTAATCAATTGGAGTTCATAACACCGGTCTATCAATGAATTGATATTCCAATTTATTGATCTTTGACGACCGTAATAAGGGTGTTGAACCGTCATCCATCTAAGTACTAACCACACACAACGATGCTTGATTTCACATATCAATAGCGATGCTATTATCAAAGCCTAAGCCGTTGACTAAATGCCTCTAACTGACAGCGTCGATAGGAAAGTTCATAAATGATAAGGTAATTTTAGGAATCGACAATGTAGTTCATCCGGCGAATTTCATAATTCCGTTTTACAGCAGATGCGAAAGGTCAACGAGTTAACTCACCGGGAGTAAAATTCTGCGAATTCTGTAATCGACATGAATATCTCCAACGTTCTGGCATTTCACTTATTGTGAATTCGAGGAACAAAAGTGAATTTCAATATTCTGGGGTGGAATCGCGTAAGGTGATAATTGACTGTCGTTTTGTTGATTGTCGTTTTTTTTTATCAAATTTCGGTTGGTCTGTGTAAAGTGATCATACAAAATTTTTAGTTTTTTGGCATCACTTAAATTCTTTAAAGAATGAAATGTCATTTTGGTCCCCTCTGCTCAATTTTTTCTTACAATATTGTCTGCAAATTTTTGGATATTTTTATCAAAATATGTAAGTATATTCCTGGATATGAAATAATAGTTTTGAGCGTCCTTTTTTAAAATAATTTTGTTTTTTTCTAAGATCTCATGCAACAAAGAAACAAATCGCTATGCTTTCAAAGTTCGTGCAAGAATACCCGGAGCTGGCAAAATTTTATAATGGTTCCTCAAACACTGGACGGACAATCCAAACGCAACAATAGGAACAATTAGCTAAACATTACATTTCAATTATTTTCTTTATATTTTTTTTTAATATTTACTTTTATTTTCTTACGCAGTTGAAACCAACAATGTCAATTGAAAATGACAAAAAGTATGAAAACACCTTTGAGTATATATAATATGGAGGGCTCGTTCCTATCCCTAATGCATTGTAGTACTTGAAGTTGTGATAGGGGTCGCTGTCTCACTTTCTGTAAGTTAAGGATACAGCCGTATCCTCCGATTTACCTTCTCCTCGCATATAGTTCTCCGTCACATGTGATATGAAGCACTCGGCAATAACTTTGTCTTACACAAATTTAAATTTGAGTAGCGCCCCCTATGATAGTCACGTATTTGGAATAGAAACGAGCCCTCCATATTATATATACTCAAAGGAAAACACCTTAATAGCTGTCAATTAAAATCATCGATAGTTGTTTTGATAATCACCTTAGAGCAAAAGTATCGATTTTGATTTTCAACTATCACCTTACGCATTTATTCATTTCGAATGTGAAATATTGGTGTTCTATATTCCACCTTAAATGATCAATGTGAATTGAGTTTTCGGAGATGGAAATTTGTTTTCTACATTTCGAATATAGGCGTTTTTCTTTTTTTAGCTCCGAGCGGGGCACTGAACTGTCAAAAAAAGAACTATGTTACTTTTTTTAACCCAGAGCGCCCTAAGCGCTCAACTTGCATTTCTTTTTTTAGCTCAGAGCTCGAACGGGGCTCGCTCGATAATAAATGACCGAACAAAAAGCTGAGCGCGGCTAATTTCATTAAAATTTTTTGGAAGGGATGATCGTAAAAGAGCAAAAGAAATAAAAAATCAAAACAATGGAAATGGCGGGCGAAGCTGGTTGCTCTCCCAGTGAAGGTAAGGAAAAATAGATATAATTATAAGCAGAGTATAATATTTTTTTTTTCGAAGGGGTGAAGTGGACGAAACAGATGACGTTGTTCTTGATAGAATCTTTAAAAAGATTAAAAAATGTCTGGGTTCACACGAAAATGTTGCTTAAAAGTTTTGTCGCTAAATCGGGGTACAACTTCCTCGGCATAATTTTCGTTTTTTTGGATTCTTCGCGAGTTTTGCTCAAAGTTTTCCTCATCATCAAAATCTAAAAAAAAATTGAACGCTTCCCTAAAATAATTGCTTTTTCCGTTTTCATTAATCAGAAATTAATTAAACACAAGTTTTCAAGAATATGATAACACAAATTTCACAAACAAAGCTGAGAATTTTGACAGTTTATTTGAAAAATGATACAATGACAATTCAGTGCTTAGATGTGTTTCTTAAATAGCTCAGAGCGCTCAGGTCACGCTCGGTTCGGAGCGAGCTCTAAGTGCTCAGGCCTCGCTCTGTGCCCTGCTCGGGGCTAAAAAAGAAAAACGCTTTATATGGAGCTTTAGGGTGAATTTTTAATTCACTTAGTTTTGTTTGGTGAAACTTTTCATTTGCGCGACAATTGACAAACATGTAAATAAAAGGTTTTATTAAAATAAATTGTTGTTTACAGGGGAATACACAAGAACTCAGGACAAGAAAAAGTTTTGTTGCAATTTATGAAATAAGTTTAGGAAGAAGGTTATGCGTTAAGGGAATTAAAGTAGATTTTGAAGGGGTTTTTGTATGGTTACATACATGCAGTTTGCCTGCGAAGCTTCATATATTTATGAATTTTTGAATATTACAACAACAACTTGAATGAACTACCACCAAGGGGGTTCTTATTTGGCTGGAGTTATAGCTATTTCACGGTTGCCAAGCCGATCATCAGACTCCTTAATTAGTGGTGCTTAGCCTTTATACTATCAAGTTTAATCGAAAAACTTTTTGCCTTGACTGAGATTTGAACCCAGACCTAGCGTCGTCAGAAGCCAATGCCCTACGCATCACGCTACCGAGACCACATGATCAGGTCCATCCCAATTTAGGTTTTTATCGTTTATCAATTATCACTTGAGGACTAGCGTTTTTATTAGTCATTCAAGTTTGTTGTTGTAAATTCGGTTTCTTTCGATTTCTCCGAACTCTGTTTATAAGCCAACAATTCGTTGTACATTATAAGGAGGGAGATTTTAATGAAAGATTTGACTCTGGTCAGTTTCAAATGTATTGAAGGGGTTTTTGTATGGTTACATACATGCAGTTTGCCTGCGAAGCTTCATATATTTATGAATTTTTGAATATTACAACAACAACTTGAATGAACTACCACCAAGGGGGTTCTTATTTGGCTGGAGTTATAGCTATTTCACGGTTGCCAAGCCGATCATCAGACTCCTTAATTAGTGGTGCTTAGCCTTTATACTATCAAGTTTAATCGAAAAACTTTTTGCCTTGACTGAGATTTGAACCCAGACCTAGCGTCGTCAGAAGCCAATGCCCTACGCATCACGCTACCGAGACCACATGATCAGGTCCATCCCAATTTAGGTTTTTATCGTTTATCAATTATCACTTGAGGACTAGCGTTTTTATTAGTCATTCAAGTTTGTTGTTGTAAATTCGGTTTCTTTCGATTTCTCCGAACTCTGTTTATAAGCCAACAATTCGTTGTACATTATAAGGAGGGAGATTTTAATGAAAGATTTGACTCTGGTCAGTTTCAAATGTATTGAAGGGGTTTTTGTATGGTTACATACATGCAGTTTGCCTGCGAAGCTTCATATATTTATGAATTTTTGAATATTACAACAACAACTTGAATGAACTACCACCAAGGGGGTTCTTATTTGGCTGGAGTTATAGCTATTTCACGGTTGCCAAGCCGATCATCAGACTCCTTAATTAGTGGTGCTTAGCCTTTATACTATCAAGTTTAATCGAAAAACTTTTTGCCTTGACTGAGATTTGAACCCAGACCTAGCGTCGTCAGAAGCCAATGCCCTACGCATCACGCTACCGAGACCACATGATCAGGTCCATCACAATTTAGGTTTTTATCGTTTATCAATTATCACTTGAGGACTAGCGTTTTTATTAGTCATTCAAGTTTGTTGTTGTAAATTCGGTTTCTTTCGATTTCTCCGAACTCTGTTTATAAGCCAACAATTCGTTGTACATTATAAGGAGGGAGATTTTAATGAAAGATTTGACTCTGGTCAGTTTCAAATGTATTGAAGGGGTTTTTGTATGGTTACATACATGCAGTTTGCCTGCGAAGCTTCATATATTTATGAATTTTTGAATATTACAACAACAACTTGAATGAACTACCACCAAGGGGGTTCTTATTTGGCTGGAGTTATAGCTATTTCACGGTTGCCAAGCCGATCATCAGACTCCTTAATTAGTGGTGCTTAGCCTTTATACTATCAAGTTTAATCGAAAAACTTTTTGCCTTGACTGAGATTTGAACCCAGACCTAGCGTCGTCAGAAGCCAATGCCCTACGCATCACGCTACCGAGACCACATGATCAGGTCCATCCCAATTTAGGTTTTTATCGTTTATCAATTATCACTTGAGGACTAGCGTTTTTATTAGTCATTCAAGTTTGTTGTTGTAAATTCGGTTTCTTTCGATTTCTCCGAACTCTGTTTATAAGCCAACAATTCGTTGTACATTATAAGGAGGGAGATTTTAATGAAAGATTTGACTCTGGTCAGTTTCAAATGTATTGAAGGGGTTTTTGTATGGTTACATACATGCAGTTTGCCTGCGAAGCTTCATATATTTATGAATTTTTGAATATTACAACAACAACTTGAATGAACTACCACCAAGGGGGTTCTTATTTGGCTGGAGTTATAGCTATTTCACGGTTGCCAAGCCGATCATCAGACTCCTTAATTAGTGGTGCTTAGCCTTTATACTATCAAGTTTAATCGAAAAACTTTTTGCCTTGACTGAGATTTGAACCCAGACCTAGCGTCGTCAGAAGCCAATGCCCTACGCATCACGCTACCGAGACCACATGATCAGGTCCATCCCAATTTAGGTTTTTATCGTTTATCAAGTTTATCCTCAAGTGATAATTGATAAACGATAAAAACCTAAATTGGGATGGACCTGATCATGTGGTTTTTTTTTTTTTTTTTTTTAATTCATTTTTATTCAATTCAAACTTATAACTATCTTAATGCTAGACAAAAATTCATAAAACTAGCCTACTTATCAATAACTTACAACTAACTTACTGGCCCCATGCGGGCACTCTAAGTTAAACTATATACTTATAACTACTGCCTTTCGGCCTAAAAAAACTATTTGGAATTCAATAACTATATCTATTTTTTTTTTTTGTTTTCTCGAGAAAATTTAAAAAACTCGGATTCTTTATCATTTTAACTTTTTTATATAAAACTTACAAACTAAAATTAAACTAATTAAAACTACCTAAAACCACTTAAACTACTTAAAATAAACTAAAACTAAAATAAAACTACCTATAACCACTTAAACTACTTAAAATAAACTAAAACTACTTAAAAACTAGAACAACCACAGCGGAGTTTTTTTTTTTTTTTTTTTTTTTTTTTTTTTTTGTACATTTGAAGAATGTAGATTTTTTCTTTTTTTTTTTTTTTTTTTTTTGTACATTTGAAGAATGTAGGTTTTTTTTTTTTTTTTTTTTTTTTTTTTTTTTTTGCCACTGTGCCTATTCTTTTTAAAACTAAACCTGTGACGAAAAAACAGGTATGCAAGCCGGCCACGGCTCTAACACCCCACCCCGACTAGTCATTATCAAATACCGATTGAAGCCACCAAAACTGGTTCTCCTGCTTCACCCTATCAGTTCTGTCCCGTTGGGACACAGCCCTACTGAACCGTAGGAGCTCTTCTCCGTCTTGTGCCAGGACGTCCCGAGTGTAAAGGAGCCGCCGGTCCACGGTTCTTCGTCTGACGTGGTAGATTAGCGGTATTGCCAATCTATCCTGTATCAGACCGCATCTATCTAAATAGAGGAATGCCTCTGGAGGAATGAAGCCACTCAAGCGTACATTTTCAAAATATTCGTCATTTGGGTAGAACGCCCCGAAAATCAAATTATTGGTCGAAGTCATAGCCCTCGCAATGTGACCCCGAATTAGTTTTATCACGAAATTGTCAACTCTGTTGATCCGAGCCCCGTTGTATAGAGCCCCGTTCGGATAATAGTGAACATAAGAAGATTCGGGTGTCCGATGCAAACCAGTACAGCGTCGAAGACACTGCCGCTCGAACACCCGAATTCTCTCCATCTGAGATGGAGCAACGTTGAACCACACTGGACAACCATAAACGATCATCGGCCGTATGAGGGCCATGTAGCAAATGACCTTCACTCTGGGGTCAAGCCGACTGCTGTAAAACAGTCGTTTCGTCAGACCGAAGGCTCCTCTGGCCCTGGCCAGCGCAGCATCTATATGTCTGTCGAAATACAGATACTGATCCAACCAGATACCGAGGTACTTCACTACACTTTTGCTCGTTAACCGCTGCCCGTGAGGATCAACGATGACCATCTTGCGCCAATTCTTGCGCGTATCCCGCGGGGCTCTAGCCAACGGAGTCCGGAACAAAATTGTTTCCGATTTCTGGACATTTATTTTCAGTTTCCAGTCATCGCAATATCGCTGAATCTTCTCAAAGTCACGCTGCAAGAGAATTCTAATAACCTCAACCTTTCGGGCCGTTCTGTACGCAATTAGATCGTCGGCATACGCTATTGAATTCGGAAGGCTACCTATCAGATCGCTGGTTGATCATGTGGTCTCGGTAGCGTGATGCGTAGGGCATTGGCTTCTGACGACGCTAGGTCTGGGTTCAAATCTCAGTCAAGGCAAAAAGTTTTTCGATTAAACTTGATAGTATAAAGGCTAAGCACCACTAATTAAGGAGTCTGATGATCGGCTTGGCAACCGTGAAATAGCTATAACTCCAGCCAAATAAGAACCCCCTTGGTGGTAGTCCATTCAAGTTGTTGTTGTAATATTCAAAAATTCATAAAGTAGATTTTGTTAAGGGATTTATTTCAAAATTCAACTATTTCCATGTTAAGTCATTTCAACTTACACTGCTTCTGAAAGATCTAAAATTTTGACTTTACCACGTTAATCTTTTCTACGAACTATCTCTCTCTTTGATTTTCGTCCCTTCTACCACTTATTAATAATGATAGTGAATCTAGTTTTGTTTTGCACATACAACAATGTTTGAATAAATGATGCAAATTTTCTTTCAGATGATTTTGACTTTTCGAAAATAAATTCGGAGTGAATGGAAAAGAAATGAATTCACTCGGAATGCAGAACATGCTGTTTTATTTAAAGTGAAATGGAATTTGTTTTCAATTTACTTTCACTCGGAATGGGTGTAAATTCTTAATAGCTATACAATATACACTTTTATCATTGTTATTTTTGGTATTATATTAATAATTTATTTTCCGATATTTTATCAATATTAATCGTGTACACACACACACGGTTAATCGGTCAGTACTAAACCCGCAATATCTACACTTTCTATCTACATATGCGGATACTATTTATTGTTACTGGCAATAACGATCTAGTATTATATATTCATTAATCAAACATCCCCCTTCGCCCCATTATATCATCAATGAAATTGTCTTGTTATGAGCAAAATATTACAGAGCTGAAGCTACCCGTTACAAAATTCCAAGTTCCAGTTTTGACTGAGAACTTTGAAGAAGTCATCAACAAAAACCTGAAGGCCGTTCGCTTGGCCCTCAAATCAAATAAAACCTCTTCTGGGCAAGGACAAAAGAACAGAATATGTTATTTAAAAATATTAATTGTAAGGGTAAACCAAACTAACCATGCAATTTGTGCAATATCGGAACCGAAAAACAATTCCTTCGACAACGCATTCAAATCAAAGATCTGGGGTGGAATCGTGTAAGGTGATAGTTGACTATCAATTCGTTGATTGTCGTTTTTGACTATAGCTGTCTCTATCATATCAATTAAGAATTATAGAGAGAGCGATTGTCAAAACGACAATCAACAAATTGATAATCAACTATCACCTTACGCGATTCCACCCCTGTATTCAAATCTAATAATCGTGTGAAGACAGCCCTGGCGACTCACACAATCGAAAACGGTCGTTCTCCAGATTTTGAAGGTATCAAAATCCTGCAGACCGAATAAAATGTATCGAATATATATCCTCATTGCAAATAATGAGTAATAACAACAACATGAACAGAAAAAGTATGTTTCCTGCTTAGAATAAGCTTCATTAGTGTTCTTTTCTTCTTTCTTTTTTTTTTTGTGATTTAACAATCATTTATATTTTATGTTTAAAAAACAGATAGCCTTAAACAAGTGAGTGTACATTTTATTGTTTATATTGTTATTGTACTATTCAGTTAATAGATGTCGGGAAAGCCAGTGTACCCTAGTTGTTTCATTGGCAGAATTACATTGACCAAAACATCCGACTGAAAAGTTTTAAATCCATTGGCCAATAAATCATATTAAATAATATACCACCTCCACTGGTCATGTACGGTGCTTAACATCGCAACCACAATACAATCAATAATAGGTTTTTTCATATATAAGTCACTTAGGGACATGGACATGGATGTTTATGCCTTCATAACATTTTTTCAAGATATGTAGACATCTTTAAGTTCACAAACATTAACTACTTTTTTGTAATAAAAAACAACAAAAATAAAATAATCGGCCCTAGCGAGGTATCCGTTCGGAGAGGAAAATTGTCCGCAACGCATACTTTGTCGGAGGTTCAAATTGCTTTCGAGGTATCCTATCGGAAAGAAAAATAATAAACAAATGCGTTGGGGCAATTTGTTCCGCGAAGAATTTGTGTCGGACGAAATCGGAAAAACAATAGCATTGAACTGTCAGAAATTTCAAAAATAAAGCACTTGATCGCACTTCAATGCAATTCGCCGCGTACGTTAAAGTAATGTCGGAGAAAAATTCCGAACAGCTGTTCGGAAGAATACCTCGAAGCAAAAATCCTCCGAATCGTACAAAATCGGAGAATTTTCCGCTCCGAACGGATACCTCGCTAGGACCGAATGCAAACAAAGTAGTTGATCCTTTTAGCACACCGCATTACATTGACCGACAATACGTATGAAAAAAAAAATATCGAAACATTTTTGTTAAAAAATAAAACTAGAATTCATAGGTCTTTCCTCATCAATCACTAACGTTTCATTTCCATTAAGGCTTAAAATTAACCGCAATCGACACTGACCCAGTTTTAAAAAAGTTTAACATTGCATAAATTAAAACAAAACAAATTAACACAATTTTATCCGATTTCGTTATTTGTAGCTATGCCACTTATTCACATTTTTATTAAACTTACATCTATAAAGAATATAACACCAATTAAAATAATAACTGAAAATATTGTTTGAATTTTCATGTTAGTAAATTATGTTGAGTTGAATTTCGAAAGTTAAGCCTGAATAAATTCCTGACTAGACTGAAATACAAAAACAAATAAACTTTATACGATTGATCTGGATCCCTTGCTTAAGTACGATTTAGCTGACCTTTGAGAAATAATAAATCGACCTAGTTCTCAGGCAATTGTATGTCATGCATTGCGTGGATTAAAACATTATGCACTCATGTTTCCAATTTCGAAGAAACACAATGTCTATAGCTTAACTAACAGGTGCTAACAAATGAATAGTCGCCGTACACAAATGGTTTTCACAATACTTCAAAGCTTTATAGTCAGGGGTATTCAAATTTATTCTTAGGGAACTGGATTTTTTGTATCATGTCTTTTTAGAGGCTTCATTGAATACTTTAAATATCATTTTATTTGATCTAGTTTTTGATTTAGTTCAATTAAAATGAAGTGTAATATTAAATAACGAAAAAATAGCAATATCAGGAATACAATAGTCCTTTTAGGGCCGTTTTCTTCACTATAGCTCAACTTGAAGCAAACTCTCAAGTTGATCAACTTGAGAGTTGGCTTCAACTCGAGAGTTGAAACGCAAGTTGAAATTTCTTTTTCTTCACAATTTTTTTCTCAACTCCCGAGTTGAAAATCTAAAGTTGATCAACTTCTGATTTGAGAAATATCCCTGGGATATTTGTTAAAATATATATAAGCTGTCACTTTTAAAATTAAATTTTAATTTATTCAGTCAATCTAATTGAATTTTTGTGTGATATTTGTGATGAATGATTTTCTCCTCGATCTACATAAGGATAAAAATAAGTTGTTACCAATCGCGAACGGATGTTTGTCATGGATGTTGCCGTTTCCACAAAGATACATGGTAAATTTGTGGCAGCTTAATCAGCAAATCTGGTAATTTCTGGAGCAGGTTCTATAATTTTCCATCAATTGCTTTGTTGTGAATAACACCGCAAGCGATGATGATGAGTTTTGCCGTCTCTTTTTTGCACATAATGTCGGAAGCCAACACGGGAAATCTGCTTTTCCAAACGCCATAATGAACGCTCAACTCAATTGCGAGTGCCTATCTGCAATTCTTTGTACAAATGCTCATCAGCGTTTGTTACAATGGTGATAAAGTGACCAAATTTACCTATAAAAATCGTCTTTTCGATGGCGAAAAAGCCTCGTACTGCTTCAAGAATTTCCTCGTGCGGCGATATTCACTGCTCGACGAAGTTGAAGTCCAATTTTCTCAAAAATAATTGCTGCGGAAAATTATGACAATATTTTTTTTTGTTATGAAAACTCAAGCAAACAAACTTTTGAAGCGAAATGCATGTATTTTATTAAAAAAAAAACAATGTTTCATGTCAACTCTCAAGTTTGCTCTCTCAACTTCTAGTATTTTCGGAAGTTGATAAAACCAGAAGTTGATCAACTCGAGAGTTGAGAATCGAAAGTTGAAACTATCAACTTTGAGTGAAGAAAAACAAAATTACAAGTTGAGAATAAAAATCCTAAAGTTGAGGTCAACTTCTAGTGAAGAAAATGGCCCTTAAATGAAACCACCCACAGAATTGGCTAGTAAATTTCATCTCGCAAATGAGATTTTTTCGATAATATATGTATACTTTGCCATTTGGCGTCAAATCAATATTCAATGTAATCGGCATAGCTGGGCATTAACTCGTTAATCCGTTAATCGTTAATTAACGAAGTTAACATTTTGATTAACGAATTAACTTTTAAGTTAACTTTTAAAAATGTTAACGGACACGTTAAATCCGTTAATCCACGTTAAGTCCGTTAATCGTTAATCCAATGCCTACTATTTACCGCGCGGCGCCAAAAACAGGTTCAGACAAGTATGAGATAAGTGCCGTGCGGCGCGTGCCGCGGGTGAAACAAAAACAGCTAGGTACGTATTATATTTTGACGGCGCGTGCGAGTGAGAAAACTGCGAAGAGATTCATTTCGTTTGATCATTTCATTATGCCGGTCGTCCACTATGTGCGCGATAAGTTCAACCAACTTCGTTCAACTTTTTTTTCCACTCTTTTGTTGGATAAACGATTTTACAACTTCTTACACTAGTGCAGCAACTTACGTAATTCACGTTGAGCAACTAAAGTTGAACAAAATGCGTTTGGAACCCCGTACACATAATTAACCAACTTTCCCATATGTTGAGTAATCCCGCACACCTAGTTGATCAACTCTTAAAACTTATTCAAGTTGTGAAAAAGGAAGAAAAAACAGCCAAGACGATTCTGGGTAGATGATTTTTTCTTAAGTCGCGAAAAAAATTGTTTTTTAAATGAAATATATGAGAAATTCAAATCGATTGATCCCACCGCGCTCGTGAAATCCCAAAGAAAATTAAAAAGTTGATCAACGCGTTGAACAAATAATGTGCAACACATTATCTTGAAAATGTTGCTCAACGTGTTGATCGAACATTTTCAAGGAGCAACACGAGCTCGTACACTACCCGTACACTGGTTGCGCAATTCGTTGAGCAACGGCCAACAACTAGATCCAACCCGTTGGTTGAACAGAATTGAAGCACCGTACATTAGAGTTGAATGCGTTGAATTCGAAATTTGTGCATTGATCGCCAAGTGGACGACCGGCATTACTTAGCGCCGGTGCTCAGAGTAAAAAAATATAAAAAATGCACTTTTTATCACATGTTAACGGATTAACGATTAACGTTAACTTGCGTTAATTCTTCCGAAATTTAACGCTTTAACGTTTAACGAAGCTAACTTTTTTAGTAGCGGATTAACGATTAACGAAGTTAACTGTTTGATTAACGGTGCCCAGCTATGGTAATCGGACAATGCTCGGCGTTTTATAACGCAGAAGTTGCAATCCAAAAAAAATGCAAACTTCCTGCATATCACCCATGTTCTGTATTCCGAGTGAAAGTGAATTGAAAACGAATTTCAATTTCACTTAAAATGAAAAGGCATGTTCTACATTCCGAGTGAATTCAATTCACTCCGAATTTATTTGTGAAATGTCAAAATCAGCTGAAAGACAATTTGCATCATTTATTAAAACATTGTTTCTTGTGCATATCGATAGATTCACTATTATTATTAATAAGTGGTAGAAGGGACGAAAATCAATGGTAGAGAGTTTGTGGAAAAGTTTTACGTAGTAAAGCCATAATTTTAGATCTTCCAGAAGCAGCGTAAGTAAAAAATGGGGAATGAATTAACATGGTCATATTTGAATTGTTTGTAGTTTCAAAAGAAGCTTCAGACTAAGCGAAGAGACATTTGTTTATATTTTTGAAATAAATCCCTTAATAAAATCGACTTCAATTACCTTAACACAAAATTTCTTCCTTCTTATTTCATAAATTGCAACACAACTTTTTATTGTCGGGAGCTCTTTTGTATTTTCTTGTAAACAACAATTTATCAATCAATCAAATCAAAATCATTCAATCAAAATTTCAAATCTTTATTTACACGTTTATCAATTTCACCAAATAAAACTAAGTGAATTGAATTCACCGTAAAAAGCTATGTATTCGAAATGTAGAACACGAATTTTCATCTCCGAAAACTCAATTCACAAACTTCATTTCGGGTGGAATTCAGAACACCAACATTTCACATTCGGAATGAACAAATCACAAAAGTCATTTTATGCGGAATGCAGAACATCAAAATTCACTTTTGTTGCTCCAATTCACAATAAGTGAAATGCAGAACATGGGTGATAGAAAGTCTTCAATTTATTTGAATTTTGATAAGCCATATGGCAAAACAAATTAAATTTTTTTTTTATTATTTTGAGAAATTAGTATTGCGAATCATCTTCAAAAAGAAGAAAAAAGTTTACTTTGAAAAGTAGCTATCGAACTGCATCATTATTTACCCTCTTTTCCGAAGTACATAATTTGTCGGGAAACATCACACGGACAAATATAATGATTTGTTTATGAAAAGGCGAAATACAAATTTAACCAAACAAATTCTTAATGCGAGTTTATTTGCCATAATGTCAAATCTGTCCATGTAAACTGGGTCCGGATCCATTAAGGGTATGTGCCTCATTTACTCTTGGTCACGCTGCTTCCTATCACCTACACTAACAATTCTAGCATCGGCCATTGCTTGGTCTTAAAACCGGAAGTTCGATCTTCCTTGTCGCCTCGAATCTGGGTGCTAGGATTCGAAGACTCTTGGAGCATTGTCGTTCATTAGCTTAGCTCGATGTTGCCGAGCCAATGAAGTCAACGTGTTTTTACTTCTTGAACTACAATCACATCTTGGTGCAGGGGCCCAAATATGTCGTCGCCTGAGTTCTATCTTGTTCAAAAGACCATTTTTGGCGAAATTCAGTTAGAAATGCAGTTTTTATAAATCGAACATGCTCTTTCGAATGGCGTACTCCATTTTGTTATATCTCTTAGTTTTTAAGTTATGAAGAACTATTTTGTTCAATAAACCACTTTATTAAATATTTTGAGTGTCTTTTTTATTCAATTAACCACTGCTTTTTGTTTTTGTATGAAATTGAACAATTTTATATTAACTTTAAAAAAAAACTACCATGTATTTCTTTGTTGTTCAATATCCATATCTAATCGTAATCTTCAAACGCTTTTGAGGTATTTTGAGAAACCCTTTTATCTTTAGACAGTTTTTGAATACAATATTTGTCGCTAACAGTATGATGAATCCAGCTCATCCAGGATCTGATATTTCAGAATTCTATGATTCACAAATAGCTCCTTCATCTGAAAGAAGTCATTTCGGTACCTTCATCGGAAAATGTAGTACCAGCAGAAGGTTTCGTTTAATCTAAACAAACTACATGCCTTACACCAAGAGAAGCCCTAGATCGAGTAAAACAAAAATCGAAAACCATTTTGGTGGAAACAAAATATACAAAAACGGATGCGTCAAGGTGGTAAGTAATATTCAAATGACATCCGCTTGCGATTTTTTTTATGACGAACGTGTGAAAATATTTGATTCATTTTGGACCTTAAAAGATTCTGAAAAAGGACATTTTTATTCCAAATTTGTGATAAGATGGGAGCCAAAGTAGTGAAAGAGATTAGCTAAAGTACTTTCAAGAAAAAAGTTTACTTTCAATGTAGACAAATACAATATCGACAATTTGATCTTCTTTCAATACATTGCAAATAAAATCATAATGGCACAAAATAAGAAACCAATTACAATAAAACTCAGTGGCGCAAAATTTTAAACAGCCTATTATTAAGGTATGATAATTCTTAACAATTTGCTAACTTTAAAGTAGTTTACTAACTCATTCTTAATTTTTACAATTTTCTAACAAGTATCGTACTAAGGCAATTTTCTTAATAAATTTCTTCTGAACACACCTAAAACAATGAAAGTTCGTACAAAAAACTAAGTAAACAGACCTTGTGTGGCGTTTGTAAATAGCACGATACTAAAAAAATAATATAGGCATTCGACGATTTTAACTTAAATAAAATGGTAGAGAAAGTATGATGCTACGTAGCCCTGCCATAAGTTCTGTCCCTAACAAAACACGTTTTATTCAAAAAATAAAAAAGCGATAAAAATTCTTTTTACGTCATTTATTAATAAATAAGAAATTATTCAAAATTCGGTGAGACTTACAGCAAGCCTTCTCCTCCTTGACGTTAGGGACAGAACTTATGGCAGGACTACGTATATTCGATTACAATTAGCAAATTCTGGTATAATACTAAAACAGCTTTAGCATCGTACTAATTCAATTAAAATTTTGCGCCAGTATGTTTAAAACAATTACAAAATTTAAATTAAAAATTGTATGTAAAATTAATAATCTATTTATTTGAAAAAGGAGGGTAAAAAAGTGAATTCAAACAAAATGTTTTTCCGTTAATGAATTTCATTTTAAAAAGATATTTATTTGAGTTGATTTCGTTTTATAATTAATGAAAAATAATAAAAACACATATGTATTTATAACAAATTTTGAATTTCATTAGCTACCGAGCAGCAGCAATATTTTTTTCTGATTACCCATTATGTTATAGTGCTTAACTCAAGGAATGAGTTAGAATTTTTGTTCTATTTTTATAGTATTTTCGTAGTTTCTATGATTTAATTATCAAGTGCTTCTATTTTGTTCAATATTTAGCTTTTTTGTTCAATATCCATCAATTTAATCAACTTGTTTACAGCCCATACAACGTTGTTCAATATCCAAAATGACATCCTACTTGATTTTATTTTTTTATTATTTCAGGATTTAATAAAACATAGATTTATAAATCATTTTGCAAACAAAAATTATTGAGTTTAATGGAGAAAAAAACGCCACAGTATTTCCTTTCGAATTTAAGCAAAAATTTTGCTTCTGAAGTTAAAAAATCGTTTTCCCAACATTTTTCAAAATGGACTTTGAACAAGATAGAACTCAGGTGACGATGTAACATAAACACAAACATAATTATATTACTGACTAATTTGAAATCTTCAATAAAATTAATTTATATGTAACTTGTATTTACTTTGTCCATTTCCTTTACACGCTAGGGATTTCGATCCCGGATCGATTTTTTTTTGTTTAGTGTGCGTATTTCAAGTATGGATTTGAAGATTTTGATCCCTGTCAAGAAAAGCGATTTTTTCGGTGTGAAGGAACGCAAAATCTGGAGAGGGATCAAAGGATCAAAATCTTCACACAGAAATTGATTTCTTATGTGTAAAGGAAATCGACATTACATTCTGAAACAAAAAATTCTGCTCGTCAACACATTTGATGTAGAATGATTATTTGTGAAGCTTTGTTTTGACAATAACTTTCGAGGTAGTTAATTAGTAGGTATAGTTTCCAAATTATCTGAAAGTACACAAAAACATAATTGGCACTACTCGAGCTTTTTGATTATCGCATATTAAAACTTTCTAGAGTTCTGAGGGTCAATTCTCTATCTGTGAAACTGTGAAGTGATAAAAAATTTATCATTTCAGTTTTCACAGCCATTTTTCATTTCTACATTTTATAAACTTAAATAATGCGATTCTGGAACTCACTCTGTTAAATGTTTGTCAAAACATGTACTAAACAGTACTAAAATTAGAAATGCTCTCATTTTTGATACAAGATACTCATTTTTGAGTATAATTTTGTTTGTTATTTTCATATTTTATCAGGGGGGTCATTCCGTAATTTTCTAAACGATAATCGTCAAGACGATAATCGTCGATGATATCGTCCATGATTTGCTTCATGTAACTCGACTACTATCGTCTCATCAATCGATCACAGTTGTAGAGATTTGTATGCATTTCAGAAACTCTCAAACTGTAGTCAATCTGTCAATTCAATAGAAAACAATACAAAATGTCAATTTACAGTGGAAACTCAATCACTCAACTACAGTCACCTACAAAATTCAAAATTAATGTAAGACGATACCTATTTAGCTATCGTCCAAACGCTATCGTTTTGACGATAGCGTTTTGACGATTATCGACTTACGTGAATCAAAAAGAGACAACGCTATCGTCTGACGATAATCGAGTTACGGAATGACCCCCCCAGGGCTCTTCACAAAACCGTTTGAGTGTAAAAACAAATTTAATATTTGAAAATATTTTCACATTTTATTAATTTTTTTTTCATAAATTGCGAATAAGATAGTGTGTGAAGTTGTGAAAAAAACTTATCACTTCACAGTTTCACAGATAGAGAATTGACACCCTGATTTCCCGAATTCGAACATTTTTATTATAGAATCGAAGTACATATGTATGTTCTTCATCTTTTTCTTTTGAAATAGCCCATTATCAGCTCTTCTTTTCTGTTTGTGTACAAGAATCGAAAGTAAGTCGAATTGTAATAATTTGTATTTTGAGATTCGTACTTTATCAATGGAAAGTTCATTTATCTTTCGAAAATTAAGCATATTTTCACTTTCGAATCGTTCGAAAGAAATGTCATATCATTCTCGTTCAATTCTTTCTGGCGAATACATTCATAAAACATGTAAGTTTAGCATAATGTTAGTAGTAATGGAAGCATAAAATGGATTTGATGCATCCATTATCCTTCTCCTGTACAACTCCTCCTCAACAAATGCCATTTTGATTTTTAACGTCTCGCTTGAATTTATCATTTTTTTTTATGAAACAATTATTTACAAATGATAATTCAAAATTCAAGTGTGACCAGATATGTGTACATTAAATAGGCTTTGAAGTTGCCTTCTGTTTATCAATTTGGAATACAATTTAGTTTACATGAAAATTCAAAGTATTTTATTATACAGAGAAGTTGTACCGTTATTTTACTTCCTTTTGATATCAATAAACTTACCATACTGTTTTCTAAATTTTACCAAATTTAAAAATGTAAATTTTTATTGATATTTTTCAAATTTAAACCTTATCGGGCCGTTAGCATTACTTTACTTTATTTTTCTTAAAGCCTAGTATACCATACAGTACTTTTTGAAGAAAAAAAATGAGTGGTAAAAAAAAAATATTTTTCTCATGAAAAAATGTCTGTAAATTTTTTCCGTCAAAACAATGGGATGCACATTGTTTTGCGTGAAAAAAAAAACGTGGTGAGTATAAATTTTTTTTTCGATTTTGGTTTACAGTTTGGTGAAATGAAAAAAGTTTTTTTTCGGGAAAAAACTCTCCCATAAGAAATACATTGTTTTTTTTTTTTAGAAGAACTGTATACTAGGCTTAAATGATAAAGTATTATTTTTAGACCATATTTTTTTTTTAAATAAAAATCAAAAAAAACAGTTTGGTCATACTAAAACAGAAAGAAATGTCAGTAAAATTCAAACAGCTGATTTTGAAAATGAATTTTATTGAAGTTCATTTTATGCAAATTGGGGTTGGCCGTGGCGCGATGGTTGTGTGCTTGCCTGTCAACCTCATGATCACAGGTTCGATCCCTGCCGTCGTATATGTCGTCTTTAATTCCATTAAAACCTTCTAAAAATTGTCATCAATGGGTTGCTGGCAAAGATGGCAGAAATGCATGTTTTTTGAAAAACTACATTTACTACGTCTGCTACATAAAGTAGGTAGTAAATGTAGTTAAATGTAGTTAACGTAGTTAATGTAGTTAACTGTCAAAATTGGCAAATTCATTTTAAATTCTCATAATTTTAGAAGTGTATCTGGGGTGACATTCTGTATGGCAAAAGCGAACGAACGTTTTCGTACGTGCGAACGGTTTGCTTCGTATTTGCTTTCGTTTTTGAAAAACGAACGATCGCTTTCGTTTCTTTTTTTACAGAATCTGGCCCCTGACTTTCTTTAGTGCAGCTGTGAGAATTGTGATTTAAAAAAAAGATTAAAATATATTAGAAAAAAAAAATTAAATAAAATATGGCTACATAAGGAGGAGGAAAGAGTGTTCTCTCAATGGTCATTTATACACACTAAAGACCGAAATAGACTAAGCCAAGAACATACAAGAAATCTTATCGATATTTATTATTCCTTAAAAATGATAGATAAAAATAAAACAGAGGAATATTAAATTTGTACGTGTTTTACTTAAATTGCGAATTTCATATTCAACTCATTATTTGCTCCTTGTTCTTTTTTCTCTGATTTGACTTTTATTAAGTATTGTGATTTTAATTGCCATTTAGGCTAGTAAATCGTTTGTTTTCATTTATCTATTTTTTTTTTATAAAATTTAATGTTTTTCTTTTAATGTAATTCGTGTAACAAATGTAGGTAGCAAATGAAACAAATCAAGCGTGTAGTTTACTTGATAAACTACGTGTAGTAAATTGATTACCTGATGTAATATACTCTGCCATCTCTGGTTGCTGGTTTACTCATTACATGTTGTTTAGGCATAACACTAACAACATGTGATTGAGTTAAACTAGTATGCCCAACAAGGATGAATACAAATAAAATAATGCGAATTATAAGGGACATTGAAATAAGACACGGCATTTCTCCGCTTTAGTTCAGCCACCATCCCTGGAGATAAAAAAAAATCAGAGACAACCACCTTCAGTCTCAGAACATCGTGCCACACATCCTTCCTATCCTTCTTTCTCTTCCGTAACTTCACGCCCGCGCTGTGTTAAAACATATAAAGGGTAATCATACATAATCCCTTGAGCGTGAGTAGATTATATACATATATAAAAAAAAAAAAAAAAATCATTCGACAATGAACATTTTTCGCTCGAATGTTCATTCGAATGAAAAGATCTATCGAATTACTCGTAGCTATTCTTTCGACTCTCAAAATAAGCATAGTGGAGTTAAGTCCGTTCACTTTAAGCAACTAATTTCGGCTGATTTTCATCGCCGCCATGCATGGTTCTATTAGCTGTTTTAAATGTTGTGCCATTGATTTTAAATGTGGTTTGAAAAGTCTTATTTACTAACTCGTTTTAGCGATGGAGTAAAGTTACTAAGGCCCTTATTGCGAGTGTCGTTTCCTTATCGATAAACGACTTTTATCGATAGTCGAAAGTCGAAAATCTTTTTTGGTATTGTGGATCTCTACTGTGAACGAAATTTTTCGACTGGACAATCGATCTTTATCGTTTGCATTTTACTGTTCGACTGACCAACGAATATAATTTTTTAGGCAAAAATGTATTTTTTTTTATTTTATTAACTTATTATTTCCATTATAATAATTATTTTAACCACAGGGCAAAAGTATTGTATGATCCATGGGCAAAGAATCTTAATGCAGTGGCAAGTTTTATTATGTTTGGTATTGCCGTATTTCTTTTAGTTGGTTTGAGATGATTTTCAATAATTGAACAAATGGTGGCTTTGACAAGCGGAAGTATTTCAAAAATTTGCAATGTAGTATGTTAATATGGTAAAAGAAAATTTATTTTTACTCATTAACGGACATATTTTCTTCAAGCTGCAGAGGATTGGAAACATCTCTAAGTTGTCTCCTATTCCTGGCAATCATTATGTGGTCGTCGTTGGTTGTTTCATAATCTTTATTATCGAAAAAGAACTCGAAGGAAATCATTTCTTGTTTATTTAAATGAAATTTATTGCATTTATTATTGTTTGTATTTTAATTTTACACAAGTTCATCACTTACATTTAATTTATTTCACAATTTTCTCGTCCTAATACAAAAATTCAAATTAAAACCATATGGCAGTGCTAGTATACCAAAACAATAAAAGTACCTACATACGTGTATAAGAATATACCTATTTATCCCCACACCGACGCAATTCACAAAAAACACATTATAGTCGCGTATTAATCACATACAAATTAAATTCTCTACCACAAAGAATATTGACACTTGCGGAATGAGTATCGTCATATCTTGTTGATATTTGATTGCTGTCACTTTTGAACTTGATGGATTCGTAAAGTTCTTAATATAGCGAGTTTTATTGGAAAATATTTTATCTAGCATAATAAAACTTCCCTCGAAATACAACAAATCTCGTGTCGATAAAAGTGGCTTTGTTGTTGGTTACCTAGGGAAATTTAACTATGTAATTATAGCAGATCTTATTTAATAAACGAAACACATAACTATAATTTGGTAATATTTTAATATGAAACACCCTGTACGCAATTGAGTGTAATTGCAAATTCATTTACTTAGTTTTTTAATGTAATTATTTTATGTATGTAATACAACTCATAACTGAAACATGAGATCGAATCATAGAACAGTATGCCCTTTAATGTTATATATGTAAAATAGTACATACTGCTTACTGTCCCATGGTATCAAGTATCAATAGTTGTTAAGTTAAGAAATAAGTTTAGTTTGTAATAAAGCGTTGAAACGAATACTTCTTTTCTTTTGCATTTTTTATGTTCTCGGCGTCCTACAGCTTCAGAAGTGGGATAAATTTAATTAGTGTACATTCGACTGTACAACTATTTATGATTACAAATTCAAAGTTTTATGTTTTATGTTTAATTTTTCTGTAACGAGAGTAAAGTCTCAAATAAGAATACCTACGTTTAAAAAATGGATTCACGAGTTTCTAAATTTTTACAATTGGCTTCGGTTCAGGAGCTAAAAGATAAATTGACTGTAATGGGTTTTCCTTCAAATGGATTGAAAGCTGCGTTGAAAGTCCGCGTTGAAGACGCAGTTCGACAATTTAATGATGAACAAATAAACGAGTTTTTCCCTGCAAACAATGATGACAGCAGCACTGAAGAAAGCGAAGTTAATGTTCCTGAAAATGATGTGGACCAACAACAATTGGAAGATTTGCGGAGGAAAATTGCGAGAAAAGAAGAGATTCTAGCACTGCAAAAACGATTGGCGGAACTCAATAATCCAAGTGAGTCATATTCTAATTCTTGCTCATTCAGGGACATAGAAGATTCTTTACAAACATTCTCTGGCGATGATAATTTTCCTATCTCCAAATGGATTCAAAATTTTGAGCACTCCAAGGAAATTTATAATCTTGAAGAGTCAAAATACCATTCGTACGAACTTGAAACGTTGGCAATAGTATACGCTCTCAGAAGATTCAGAGTCTATTTAGCTGGCATTAATTTTAAAATACTTACTGACTGCAAGTCTTTGACTCTTACTCTCAACAAAAAACTTCTTAACCCAAGAATCTCTCGCTGGGCCTTAGAGCTACAGCATTACAACTATACAATAGAACATAGAGATGGTAATCGAATGGGCCACGTTGACGCACTCAGTAGGTGCCATAATATTTTAGCAGTTGAATCTGAATCTTTTGAACATGCATTAGCTGCATCTCAACAAAAAGACAAAATAGTGAGGGAATTGGTTCAAATGCTTGAAAAAAGGGAAAGTCAGTTGTATGAACTTATTAATGGCCTAGTGTATCGAAAAATAAATGGTCAAGTTTTCTTTTACATTCCATCTCAAATGGAAAAAAATGTAATTCAGACGCATCACGATGGTCTTTGCCATGCAGGTGCGGAAAAATGCTATGACTTTATAAGAAAAACTTATTGGTTTCCCTTTATGAAAGCCAAAATAAAAAATTATATTCAGAGTTGCCTAAAATGTATTCATTTCTCACCTCAAAGCGGTAAGAAAGAAGGTGTCTTACACAACATCCCTAAAGGCGTCAAGCCATTCGAAACAATTCATATTGACCACTATGGTCCTCTGCCTTCTTGTGTTCATAATTTAAAAAAACATGTATTTTTGGTTATTGACGGTTTTTCAAAATTTACAAAGCTCTTTGCAGTCAAAACAACAAACACCAAAGAGGTTATTAAGTTCTTAGAATCCTATTTTTTGTCATACAGCCGACCAGCACGAATAGTTTCGGACAGAGGAAGTTGTTTCACTTCGTACGATTTTGCAAACTTTTGCATTAACAATAACATACAGCATATAAAAATAGCAACAAGTTCACCACAATCTAATGGACAGGTTGAAAGGATTAATAGGACGTTAACATCTATGCTTGCTAAGGAAAGCGAAATAGATCCTGCTGAGTGGACAAAACATTTGAGTAAAGTAGAGTTTGCTTTAAATAATACCAACAACAAAAGCACAGGTTTCTCTCCTAGTATGTTATTGTTTGGGGTTGCTCAGAAAGGTGAAGTAAATGACAGAATTCACGAGTATCTTACTGAAAATATCATTAAAGAAAAATCAGAAAACTTGGTATCCTTAAGGCAGAAAGCAGGTGAAAGCATTGTTCGTAGTCAGACGAAGAACAAGATATATTTTGATAAGAGGCACAAGAAACCATATCCGTATCAATTGGGTGATCTAGTAATGATAAAAAATACTGATAATACGCCTGGCACTAACAAAAAATTGATTGCTAAGTATAAAGGACCGTACGAAATAGTTAAATTGCTTCCTAATTAAAGATTTTTAATAAAAGATCTAGAAAATTTTCAAATTTCGCGGATCCCATACGAAGGAGTAGCTTCTATAGAAAATATGAAAATTTATTCTATACCAGAATAATTATGTGAATATCATTACGCGTATCAACGTTTCTTCTTAGTGTATTATAAAAGCGTTATCTAAAAAACAAAAATGTTTTTAATTTTAACTTTCGTTAATGATTTAATTTCAAATGAAAATGTATGTTCTGTTTTAAATTCGAATCAAACCTTATGTTATTAATGTTCTTTTTGTCAATTCTCTTGCATTTATCTGTAAATCGAGGGCGATTTATTGTCAGGATGGTCGAGCTATAGCAGATCTTATTTAATAAACGAAAAACATAACTATAATTTGGTAATATTTTAATATGAAACACCCTGTACGCAATTGAGTGTAATTGCAAATTCATTTACTTAGTTTTGTAATGTAATTATTTTATGTATGTAATACAACTCATAACTGAAACATGAGATCGAATCATAGAACAGTATGCCCTTTAATGTTATATATGTAAAATAGTACATACTGCTTACTGTCCCATGGTATCAAGTATCAATAGTTGTTAAGTTAAGAAATAAGTTTAGTTTGTAATAAAGCGTTGAAACGAATACTTCTTTTCTTTTGCATTTTTTATGTTCTCGGCGTCCTACATAATGCATAAATTTGGCTCTTCCATTTCCCAATAAAACACACTTGTATTTGACTAGAACGACTTTGTGTTCTACCTCTGCTTTATGCTGCTCTTATTATACTGCTTGAACACAACAAACTTATCGCGTCAATCCGTCAACTTTGTCAATTTGCTGTATTGGTGTTTTAATTAAAAATGTTTTCTTGTGATTCTTCTATTGATCAAACTATTTGATCCCTAAGTAAAGGAATTTTTTTCCACATACACCATCACTGAAACATGCCCAAATGTCAAAATATAGGATTCATTAACAATAAGCACATTCGTTATTCACAGTAACTATTGTATCTGTCGATTGAGATACACAATACCAAAAAGAGAATTTGTCGTTGCTTTCGACTTTTGTCGGGTCGAAAGTTGAACGACACTCGCAATAAGGGCCTAAGTTACTTCGACTTTACAGTGGCTCAAATCCTGAAAACCTTATTTATAATGAAAATGCACGAAAAATAGCGGTGGAATAAGCTAAAACTGGTTCATACGAGGTTTAAGGCCGTTTTAGTATCATTTTGAGATGACATCTTGTGAAATTTACAAAAAGGAGTATAAGCAATTTTTTTTTCGTTTCTTACTAAGACAAAAATTAATAAATTATTTATATTTTCCAAAAGCTCTGACAGTTGTATGGTATTGGGAACGCAATGTGGTCGATACATTCATTTATTGGATTTGAACTTTATACAATCCAATTTTAAATGCATCCAATTTCCAATATGCATACAATGATAATAAAATGAATAATAATGGAAATCAGCTGGGGTTTGCCTTACGTGTATAATAACCAGAGTTTTAGATTGGTGACTTTTTTTCCCAGTATATTTGACATAAGGAATGCGTAGCTAAAACGGCTAAGAAAATGTATTATAAATAAGGATTTGTTTGACGTGGCGTAAACCAGAAGTAAGTGATTCGGCTCGGTTTAACTATTCCGAGGTTGAACCCAGTATTAGTGAAAAATAATTAATAAGGCTGAAGGAATTTATATTCCTCAATGTGTTTTCTTGAATAAAATACGAGGAAAATAATTTTATTATGAGTATGATCGTTGGGCAATTTCTAAAGGCCGCGAGGACCGAAGTCAAAAAAGGGGCCATTTGGCCCCTAATGAGTAATTGGGGATTGATCGAATCCGAATTGATATTTCGATCCAGAGGCCCTACTCTGTATTTCGTTTCGAAAGTGCTTTTCGTCCAGCTTTTGATTTTGTACTCTGTAAAACATTCGAAAAAAATAGTACTTAATACTTTTCCCTTTTAGGGATTAGTTTTTTTTTCGAGTGTTGAAATTATTTATCATGAGATCTGTCAAATAAAGAAATCAAAACAAATTACAAACAAGGATGATAAGAACAAATTGTGGTTTTTAAAGAAAGAGTTTAACATAAAACCAAAGGAAATGGTTGCTCTTTGGATGGATGATTAATGAATAACAAATTTAACGAAAAGTTGTGCTGGACAAATTAAAGTGTGATAAAAGGTATAATGTTATTGGTGGCAAAGATTCATTTCACTATTTTATTGTTTATGTATTATTTTAGTTTTGTACAGAACTTTCGCCTATCGAAGAACGCTTTTTTGTACGTTAAAAATGCAATGTAAGATGAACAGCCTTATTTTGACATTCGATTTCATTAGAAAGTATGTCGAATTCGAATAATTTGTATTTTGAGATTCGAACGATTCGAAAGTTCACCTTATCAATGGAAAGTTCATTTATCTTTCGAAAACTAAGCAAATTTTCACTTTTGAATCGTTCGAAAGAAATGTCATTTCATTCTCGTAAAATTTTTTCTGGCGA
Source organism: Chrysotoxum bicinctum (assembly GCA_911387755.1). NCBI lineage: Eukaryota > Metazoa > Arthropoda > Insecta > Diptera > Syrphidae > Chrysotoxum > Chrysotoxum bicinctum. The sequence goes on along the minus strand of OU426989.1, from coordinate 91,846,011 downwards.
ATAGATTTATCAAACATGTAAGTTTAGTATTTTTGTTGAAAGATACATAAAATAAATTACTTTTTGAATTATTTGTTGGTGTTTTTGATGAAGGTCGCAATCACATTCCAATTGGACAAACCTGCAGCAGAAAGAAGTTCTGATCAGATTCATGGAAGAAAATCCTGATAAAGCCAAGGGATTTTCAACAAACCGGGTTGACACCGATCGTTTTTGGAGAGATGTTGCGGAGAAGCTGAATAGCTATGGACCTCCTTCTAAAGACGGTGCTACTTGGAAAAAGGTGTATAAATAAAATGTTTACAACAAAATTTTAAAATAACAATGTTTGGGTTAAAGGTTTGGGCCGATTTTAAATCCAATACGAAAAAGAAACTGGTGGAAAATGAAGTCAAAAGAAAACAGTCGGGCTTCAACGACAAAAATTTAGTTGCACTAACCGAATTGGAGCAAGCAATAGTTAGAGTCACTTCGCTTAACCAGTCCGTTGCAGGTATAAGTGCTAGGGTGTTTGGGATAACCCAGGAGGAGGAGTCTGCGACGTCGGCGGTCACAACATCTAAGGATGCGTCCATGACTTCATACCATGAAGAATACTTGGACACAGATGCTGTAAATGAAAGCACAGAGGAGCAGTCTGCACAACAAGAGTCTACAGAGATCCGATGACATACAAAAAAAAAATGTATGAAGAGAATCGTCGGCATAATCTCGCCGTGGAAAAAATAATGCGCGAGAAGTTGGAGCTGAAAAAAAAGGTCTTAGAAGTGCAACTTGACCAGGTGATTTCTAAACTAGCCGAAACTTAATTTAAGGGAACTATCCTAGAAAACTGAAAAAGTGCTATGTACAACAAGTTCCTTCCTCAACTTGTGATATAATTAAGTGTTTTTTTTCTTTTTAATGAATTTTTTTATTTTTTTACAAACAGATACAATTGAAATAAATGAGACTGATTAAAATAATCCAGTGATTCTATCACGAGCGTTTCGAGCTTCATGAATGTATGTATTTTCACTTTCAGCATCCACGTCACCGGTTGTATTTTCTGTGCGTTCTTGAATTTGGAAATTTTCCAAATTATCGGAAACTTTATAGTGAATGCAGATGTTGTGCAAAGCTGCACAAACGTTCACTATTTGAGCTGCCTTTTCCGCCGAATAATGCATTTGCCTAGCTTTAAGACAACACCTGAATCTATTCTTCAGTAAGCCGATAGTCCTCTCAATAATATTACGTGCCTTGGAATGTTGAATATTGTACTTGCTTTCAGGACTTCCGGTAATTGGTGTCCGATACGGTGTCATTAACCACGGCTCAAGGGGATATCCTGCGTCACCTGAATATAAATATATAGTTACATATGTGTTTCCAAAAATGTATAGTGTTTCTCACCTAGCAGCCACGAATTTCTTTGTCCTTCAGTATGCTGTAGCAGAAGATAGTTTCGCACAGAAGATACTTTCCACGCTAAAGAATCGTGAGTGGCACCAGCGTGAGAGGCATCTATATATCTAATCTGCATTTTTTGGTCGCAGATCTATCATAATTAAATGTACGTGCATATTTGTTATGTTACTTAAATAATATACACAAATTAATTCAAATACTTACAATTAATACATTTAAGCTATAGAATCCCTTTATGTTGTAAAATAAATGTCTTATTTCTGGAGGAGGGGTCTTAATGGCAACGTGCGAACCATCTACACATCCGATTACACCCGGAAAACCAAATTTTTGGTAAAAATGTCCTTTAATTTCTTCCTTTTCTTGGTCGTTGGATTTAAAATTTATCCATTTGGGGCAAAGTGTTGTCTCTAATACAGAGATCACTTTTGTAATGCTTTTTGACACAGATGATTGCGATAATTTAATGGTCGCATCCTTTCCTACCCCAAATTGATAACCACCTTCCGCGAAAAATCGCAGTGTGGCAGCTAACATTATGATGGGAGGAATAGACAAAGATGTCCCCCTTTGAATTTCCAACTCGTCCAGCACGTATTTGAACGCACCAGACATGTGTAAATTAAATAGGCTTTGAAGTTACCTTCTGAATACCTGTTTTCTTTTGCTTATCACTTTAGAACACAATGAAAATTTAAACATAAATCAAGCATTTTATTATTCAGGGAAATTTTACCCTTATTTAACATCTTTTTAATATCAATAAACTTACCATACTGTTTTCTAAATGCTCCAAAATTTGAAAATGGCAGTTTTTATCGATGTATTCAAATTCAAACTTTGCCGGGCCGTTAGCATCACTTATCTTTACTTTATTTTTCTTAAATAATAAAGTTTTATTTTTAGACCATATTTTTTTTTTTGAAATAAAAATTTATCAAAAAAAAAACAGCTTGGTCATACTAAATCAGATAGAAATGTCAGTAAATTTCAAACAGCTGATTTCGAAAATGAATTGAATTGAGGTTCATTTTATGCAATCATTCGACAATGAACATTTTTCGTTCGAATGTCAAAATATGGAAAGTTCATTCGAATGAAAGTATCTATTCTATAGAATTAGCTATTCGTTCGAATGTCAAAATAAGGCTGGAACTCTCTGTTCTTTAAGATCAACTGCATGTCAACCCATCTTGAAAATAGCTGTGAATTTAAAGTTTTTTGGGCAGGGGGCTATCCCCCTCTGGTCGGAGATTCCCTGTTATTAAATGTATTTGCTTAAATTATTATTATTATAACTAAGATTATAATATTATTATTATAATTAAGGTTTACATGATCTAGTGAGATCAGATGGATTCGGGTCAGATATACAAGGAGCTAAATCCTAATTCAGTTGCGATTAAATTGTCCTTATAAACGTAGTAAATATAGATCCTGATCTCTAGTGGTTTTTCTTTTTTTACTCTGAGCTGAGCAGAGCTTGAGCATGTCAAGTACACTCTGAGCAGAATTTGATCACAGCTTTCCGATTTGTTTATGAAACACACTGGCGCACTGAACTGTCAAAATCTTTAGAATTTGACAAGCTGTCTTAACCCCTGTTTTTAGCCTCATTTGGTTTTATTTTATGAGACTTATCAAAAATAAGGTCATCGACCTAGCTCACTTAACAAATCGCCATTTTTATTTGTTTGTTTGTTTTTTTTTTTTTTTCGCTGTCTGTCTGTAATATCAAACGAAAAAATGTGAAGTTAGCCGCGCTCAGCTTTTTCCTCCATCTGCTCGGTCATTTTATACTGAGCTCATAAAGCGCGCTTTGAGCTAGCTCTGATTGAAAAAAGAAACTCAACCTGAGCGCTCTGATATGTCTGAGCTAAAAAAGAAAAACAAATATTTTTTTGACAACTCAGTTCCCTGCTTTCTTTCAAATGTTTCATGATCCAAAAATTGGTTTTTACTCTGAGGGATAGATGGCTTTGCATATGGTTTCAACAAATTCTTCAAAAATACAGAAAATTTCTGTCACACTGTTCTTTATCATTTTAGTTTCATGATCAATGATAACTATTATTTTCATGATATGCTGGAAAACTAGTGGATACTAAGCTATCTTAGATAGCCTAGCCATGTGAAACCTAAACGCGGCCATTGTTTGTGATCTTGAAAAGGTTTTGTCATAATCTACTACTTTAAAAAATCTAAAATAAATTGTATGGGAAACTTTATTGATTTTAATTAAGTTTATGAAATTTATTTTAACTTTGGTGTGGTGTAAAAAGGCATCTATTGGAAGAAAAACAAAAACAAAAATTATATGTATATAAAATATGAGGGAAAATATCACTAAGGTAATACAAATATTCATGCTTGTGTTTAAATTTTATTTCAAAGTCAATGACAAGAAGTTTTATTCGTATTTCTCACGAATTGAAGTCAATTTTCTTCATATTTGCACAATTATGTTTCAGAAAATACCTAATATATGTATAAAGATTCTGAATAGGTTGGATACTTCCAAATTGTTTGGTAATACTCGTACCAAAGAGTTAGAATATTGCTTTTTTTTTCTCCCAAATACGCGCAAACATTCATAATAACAACGAAACTTTCGCTGTTCACAACGTTCGTAGGTTCTTGGGCACGCCGCTTTTGAAATCGCATCGACTTCATCGGATAAGTATAGGTACTCTCATTTATTACCATGTGAATTAGTTATACCAGGAGTAGTTTCGATTTTCGTCTTGTTCCTCTTCCTTTGAAACTGTGATCTTTATAAAACATAAACCCAGTGCCTTTCAATAATTTGATTTTTTTTTTCAAAATTCTTAACGTGACCTTAGCTTACCGGTACAACTTCTAAATCCGATTTTCGAATTTTTAAATGTTTACTAAAAAATTAGAAAGCATAACATTGTTTCATAATTTATAACGTTAACTTCTAGACTATGATTAGTTTAACTTGATTTTGTGTGTAAAATTTTATTCGCCAGTTTGAAAAAAAAAAATTGTATAATTGCATATCAGCATTTAAAGACTATAAATTAAATCCAATAAACGTTTTCAATGTCGTTACATGTTTGAAACGCTTTTCTAAAATAAGAATTCAGTGACTCAACGTTATTGCTTGAGTATGAATTATTTAAAAATTTGTTATGCGGAAGCAAACGAACATTATGTGCTCTTTGATTTGAACAATAAACATAATTTGCATGATGGACATCGATAAGCATTTTCCGGAAGATATTATATTACATCGTGATTATTATACGATGGTCATATTCATTATATTATTATAGTATAATACTAATACCGCATTTGCACCAGTCGTAAATTGCCATAATTTGATCTAAAAAACTGACAAAGTGACATACTCGTACATCTACACGAAGTCAAACAATTGCGGACGTCGTTTTCGGTCAAGTAATGATCGATGACGTCACCGGCCCACACCCGAGTGGTCGGGACCACTCCTAACTTTTAAGAGCGCTCGTAGATCTTCACTAATATTGCTTGGTGAATAGGTTTATGAGCTTCTTAAGTTATGAGCGCTCGGTGAATACCGGCCTTAATGTCGTTTTTATTTGGCAATCCGGAATCTCTCTCTGATCCGGAATCCCAGCTGAACACTTTTTTTGATTCTGAAGTTTTTTGTGATTGTATGTAAGTATGTGAAGTGAATCATTAAATGTGGACAATAATAAGAATCAAGAATAAACATATGTATATTGAAAGATACACTTCGTACAATTATGCGCGAAACAGATTAAACCAGCATCGTCAACAGCAAACAGCACGCTGACCAGCAAACATTTCTCAAACACATTGCCACCAGCAACGTCATTTCATCTGTTTGACATTTCATATCGAAAATATGTTTTTCATTGTGGTGCCACTGAATATTGCAGTGGAAAAGTTGACAACACTGCACCAGCAACAGCAAATTTAGGACTTTGGCCTAACGACGCTGTTGGTGTTGCTGTTGCTGTTCTTATGTGTGTTGAACAATTGAAATACATTGGCTCTAAATTAATGGCGGCCGCTGTTGCTGTTGACGGTGCTGTTGCTTGTTCACAGCTGTTGAGTTTGACATTTAACTATATGAATGTGTGAGTGCTTCTGGTTTCGATTCTGATTTCAAATCCAGAAGCAAATTTCTCTTCTTTTCAGAATCAGAACTGTCATTTTCTCCCAAGTGAACACTTTCAGAAGAGCCCGGAAGGCTTCCGGATTGCCAAATAAAAACGACATAAGTGCACATGAGACACTAACTGCGAATTGCGAATGGTCGCGAAATTTGACATTTCGTTCACATGAGTAATTTTTTTGGACAGTGCGAATGGTCAAAAAAAAAAAAAACAAAAGTAAATAAATTAGAGTAAAATGAGTGCTAAGCAAAATTATTTTAGGAAAAGGTGGCTCTATTAGTTTCTCATCAAAGGCTTTGATAAATAAAGTGCTATTAGAAAAAAATTTTATTATTTTAAATTATTTTACCGTTTTTTCTATAGATTCACTCATTTTTTTAATTTTCCGTCTAGCAACGAGCAATACAACACAACACAATTGCGATGTTTGACATTTGAGATTAGAGTCGAACAAATTTTTTAGTCGCCGGTTTGTGGAATGGATTCACTAGTTGTGGATTGCAAATTTACATTTGACAGTTCGCAGAAGATACGTTTTGTTGGTCGTGTAAAAAATATGAAAATACAAAATATTTCAATTTATAATTATTTTATGCAGTGTTTTCCTTTTAAATAGTTGATTCGATCATTAATTCACTTCGTCGTAAAGTTAAGACAAAACAAACATTGATATTAGCTGTGAAAATTGCTTAAAAAGATTTATTCGCATTCGCAGGTCGCAGCTCATGTGCAAAGCACTTAATAATTGGTGGGAATTGACACTGAAGATGTGGAGATGTTTTTTTTTTTTTTTGCTGAAATAGGGGCCCGCTTTCAACTTTCACTACGTGTTGCTCAAAGCTGTTACTTGCCATGGTGATTTGTCTTTAGTCTATACAAAATAAAAACACAAGATAATCAAAACAACATGGCCACCATAAATATGCAAAACCTACCCTGTAACCGTTGGAAAATGGTAGAACTAAACGTCACTTGAATTTGTCAGTGATAGGAATATAAAAAAAAAAAAGTTAGTTTGTCTCTAGTGTAAGTGCGACATAAAGGGACTTCTACAGTCCGAAAAAACATCAGTTGCCTGATTAGGGAATACGAAGCGAATCGTTTTGGATGTCAAAATTGAGGTCCGTTATAAATGTTTTGGCTTCCGCCTCTTTCGTTTGATATACGCTTTATTTTCTACATCGACAATATATTTTGAGCTCATTTAACTCAGATTTGAAGAGTATTGTTAAATGGAGAATTAATAATCTTCAGTCGTTAGATCGGAATCTACCGTCTTTGCCATCATACATGAATGGAACTTGCATCGAAGAAACAGAAAAACTTTCGATTCTTGGTATGTGCATTACTGAACAACTTTTATGGAACGACCACAAATCAGATATTGCTAAAAATGCTGCGAAATGGCTTGGTTATTTTTTCCCCTTCTGATCTGACAGCTTCATATTTATAAAGCATACATACGCCAAAAACTAAAGTATATCTCTTATATTTGTTCAGACGCTTCCAAAACATGACTGCACCTACTGGATAGAATCCAGAATTGAGCTTTAAAACTGATAGGAGACAGATCGCTTACCGAATCATTTGATTCGTTGGATCACCGTCGAAATGTCTCCCTAATTAGATTAAATGTAAAAACTCAACAAGTTTTTTGATACTTATTGCCAGTCCCACATAAACTAGCACAATGTTTCATTACAACGGAAAAACTACACTAGGCAATCAATAGCTTCACACCAGATAAATCAGCATGAGCAGACGGCATAATACTAGCCGAACTCCAAAAGTCTAGCGAGATTATTCTGGTAATTCAAGAGATGCTCTTTAATAGCTGTCCAAATTTCTGTGCTATAGAGAGAAGTTAGAGTTGTATTTATACTCAAAGCGGGCAAATGTTTCCATGTCATGTAGAACCAAAAGATCTCGGACCTATTAGTCTATCAACATTCCTTTTCAAAACTATTGAGCGACTTCTGTCTACAGCTCAGCCGCGTACTTCAATGGGAAATCGGTGGAAACAGCTCTTCATACACTGATAATAACCATCCATGGTTGCCTTCTTATAAAACGGGTGGTGCAAATACAAGTCTGTTTTTAAAAATGCAATAAAATGAACAAAATTAAATGTTTTCCATGTATTATAGCTTTATTAGTAAGAGCAAATATTCCTATTAATTATGGAACATAACGTCGATCAAGTGGCTGCCCTGGCTGGCTTTGTAGTAGCGCCTTCTGTCAATCAAATTCCAATTTACCAAGACCTTGTTAATGGTTTCGGGCTCACGGATTGCTTCCATGATATTGGTGCTTATTTTGACATTCTCTTTCGTTAGAAAGTGAGTCGAATTCGTTGAAACTTAATTTTGAGACTCGGCGATTAGAATGTTAATCGAACAAATCGAAAGTTCACCCAATCCATAGAAAGTTCATCCATTTGCGAAAGCTAATTCAATTTTGAGATTCGAAAGAATAGAATTAAATGTCATTTTTGTGTCGTTTGAATTTTTCTGTCGAGTAAGCAACAAAACATGTATGTTTTTAATTATTTCATGGAAAATAAATTTCTTTTATTAATTTTTTCTGTTGTTTTATGTTTAAAGGTCGCATTCCAACTGCACAAACCGCGAACAAAAGGAAAAGTTAATCAAAATAGTGGAAGAAAATCCGAAAGTAGCAAAGGGTTTTTTTTTACCACCCGCGTTGATACGGAAAGCATCCACTATCCTTCTCCTCTGCACTTCTTCAACACCATCTTCACTTATAAACAACACAAATGCCATATTTGTATTTATTATTTTATGGTTTTATCAAAGAAATTTAAATTTTTAAACAATAAACAAAACAATTACAACTAAACAAAGATTTCACTTTTTGGTTTTGACATTTCACAAACACTTCTCTTTTGTTTTCGATATGTTAGTGTGACCAAGCGTATACCCAAAAAAAAATAAAAATTTAGAACGCGTCATGATCAACTTATTTTTTCAAGAATAGTTTCAAAACAGCTGAGTTGACACAAAAAATGTAATGAATATGTAGTTCTTTATGGTTAAACTTAACTTTATAATGAAAAAGTGTATTATTTATTTTGTTTCTTGATCCTTTATCCAACATCTATAAAATGTTAAGAAACAAAAAAATGTAAAACGGTCATACTAATTCAAATAGAAATATAGTAAATGTCAAACGGCTGACAATGAAAATGAATCTTTTTTGAAGCTCATTTTATGCTATCTTTCGCAAATGAATGTTATTCGTTCGAATCTCAAAATTAAGAAAGTTCATTCGAAGGAATAGAATCATTCTAACGAATAGACTATTCATGAGAATGTCAAAATAAGCATGATTAGTCTTAAGTTTGTTGGCATAACATCGGCCTTTCACGGTTCCCCACAAAAAAAGTCCAAAGGGGTCAAATCGTAGCTCCGATGGATCGATTACGGAATGAGTTGTGTGGCATGACGCGCCATCCCGCATGCAAGTTCATCCGAATCCATGTCTTCTATTTCGGTAAAAAAAAATCGGTTAACATGGCTCTGTAACCTCCACCGTTGACCGAAACGTTGTTCCCAGCTTCATTTTCGGAGAAAAATGGTCCAATGATGCCACCACTCGACAATCCGCACCAAACTGTCACTCTGTGGATGGCCTTCTGGACAATAACGTGCGGGTTTTCCGAGCCCCAGATGTGGCAATTTTGTTTGTTAACATAGCCGCCGAGATCAAAATGCGCTTCGTCAAAAAAGATGATTTTTCGCCCAAAATCGTTGTCTAATTCAAGCTGCTCTGAGGCCCAAACTACGAAGCGATAACGAAGGCTGGTCGTGCGCCTTCAATTGCTGAGTCAATTGGACCTTGTAAGTGAATAAACCGAGATTTTTCAGTAAAGGGACGTCTTCGCTAGGCGGTTTCTTTTTTGGAACTTGGTAGGGAATGAGCTGCTGAGATATATATAGTAGCGGAGGGTAACAGAGTGATTGCCTATGCGGATGACATTTCTATTGCTGTATCAGGAAAGCATCCTACGTTCTAAAAGATCTTCTACAATATGCCTTAAAGAAGCTAACAAACTGGACCAATCGGTGTGAACTGTGTGTTAACCCTCACAAAACAGATTTTGTTATCTTCTCTAGGAAATATACATTTCCCCAGACCCCACTTCCATTAAAGATATACCACTAACATTCTCCGAAAAAGCAAAATACTTGGGTCTTATTTTAGATAAGAAGTTAATTTGGAAACCTAACATTCAAAAAAGGGTTAAAAGCACACAGTGGAACTCTTCTCATCCAAAAAAGCCATTTGGAATAAATGGGCGCTCTGACCCGGCATTTCTCACTGGCTATACACCTCGGTGATCAGACCGATTCTAACGTAGGTACGACGATGTGGGAGTATGGTGGACAATTCTAGACAAAAACACTTATTGTTTAATACTAAGCAAGGACCAACTATCAGCTTGTCTGTGAATTAATCTATCTCTACCAGCTCAATAACAGCCTGATCGTCTCTGATCCAGATGGCACAGTAGTTAAACTTTCACCTGCTGGATGCCGGGCCACAGATTGTCATTATAAGGTATTCCTTATGCTGAAGCAAAATGCTAAACAGAGAACAAACCTTATAAGTGGAACGATATCACCACTTTTTTGGCGATAAAACAGATTTGGCCAATGCTAGATCTGAAGCGCTTCTAAGGCTTAATATTTTTACGCACATCGCACATACATATCCTCCGTAATGCGTCTTGGAATGTATTCTAACGCTTTCTGCAGAAGCTTCATCCCTCCCCTTAAACAATTCAACCGTAATACTCGCACTTCTAGGAATGCCCATCAGTTTACCCTTGAGCCCAACTTGGGGCGTACTGTGAAGTACAGAGATTCGTTCTTCAACCGTACTACGCCAATGTGGAATTCCTTACCACGCTCTGTCTTTCCCAGTCATTGCAATGTTCAAGAATTCAAAACCAATGTACAACGACATCTCCTTTGTAACCCCTTCCATTTTTTCCTAATGCTCACACTGTGTCTCTGATATATTAAGGGTATACAAAAAACCTTTGAGTGTGTGCTATTTAAAATTAGCGGTACTATCAGACCTATTATGATTATCAATTTGATAGTCGATAATTTCTATCAATTAGTTGATAATTTGGTATTATGGGTATCAACTGGTAATTTTAGACCGATTGTGAATATCTACTTATCAAAAAGTTCATTGTGAATGAGTTTTGTTTATTTTGTTCGACGCTTCGCGTTTGAAATATTTATTTGTTGTTTATCGGCCACGAAAAGGTAAATTATTTGTGCTTAAATGTAAGTTGTTCTTATAAAAAACTCATCATAACTCCTCAAAAAACAATTCTATCGAAGTCAACATTGTTTTTAACTTTGTTCGCTTTTAAAAATTCCGAATAAATTTGTATGTTTACGTTTCAATCAAGAATTTGTGGTTGATAAGAAAATTCATGTCTATCTATTTTGTTGATATCCGTAATACGATGTCTATCAAAAAAATCATTCACAGTAATGATAAAATCCAATGAAATTCACAGTTGATAAAAAATGTTGGTAGTTGATAGTCATAATACCAACTCATTCAATTTGTTGATTGTTGATCTAGTTGATAGCTATAATAGGGCACTATAACTAATTTTTAAAACATTGTGTTATAAAAAAAAGGTGAAAATATATTTTATTTAAGGAATTTCGTTTTTATAAATACAATTTTTTTCCAAAATATTTTCATGGTGTTTCTTCTATTTGCAAACACACTCATATTCTTAGTAACATCCCTGTGGTTGAACTTGAGCACTGTATTGCAATTGTGATGGGTCGGATTGCATAGAAGTCAACTGTTGTTGGTGGTTATGCGAATCTGCTTCTGCGTGAGCAGACGCTTGTGCGTGAGAATGAGATTGAGATTGACCTTGGAAGGAAAATTGAGCTGGTCCAGTGGCGAATTGCACTGGTCCGGAAGCGAACTGAGCTGGTCCGGAAACGAACTGAGCTTGTCCTTGGAATTGAGCTGGTCCTTGGTAATAAGTCTGTCCTTGCTGGAATTGATTATATCCAACACCAGCAGGTCCTTGTGAGGCCTTCTCGTTGACGAAATATTTCTCTGCTGGGGGCTTAACAACGTTGACGTAGACTGGCTCGACCTTGACTGGGCGTGGGTGTTGCTTGACGAATACCTTACGCATAATTACTGGTGGTGGCTTATGAAGGACAACTGGAGCTGGCTTGACAACAATTGGTGGATGATTGACTAGAACCTTGGTTGGGGGACGCTTGACAATAATTGGAGCAGGACGATGGATTAGGATTTCGCCCTTGTTCGAGTGGTAAGACTGAGAGACTTGGGTGTTTTGAGCCCTAGGATCTACAGCAGCATAATTGTACTGAGCAGCTGATGGATGATAGGCTGCACCATTGTAAGATTCCGAAATTGATCCCCCCATTGATCCAGCAATAGTCCCAGAAACTTGTCCGACAAGTGCACCTGGTCCAGAAACTAATTGACCATTATTGCTGAACAGCGAATTCTGACTATTGGAGGCCGAACTCGAACTTGCACTTGCTGAAGCACTTGAACTCGATTGGGAATCCAACAATTGTTGGTCAAGATGTCCAATATTTCCGTACTGCTGTTGCAAAAATTGTTGCTGGCAGTTAACAGCCTAAGATGAAAATAATATTTTTGGTACAATGACTCATAAGACATGAATGTTACATTTGAGAAAAACAGCCAATTAATGGCTTTTTCATTTAATATAAATGTAGATACTCACCACAAATGCAATCACGACTTGAAACAGTAAACTAAACTTATTCATTCTACCTTTGAGACACCTATGAAACTGCAAATGTTTGTCAACGACAAGTTGTTTAAATATGTTGCATCTTGAAAAGGCCCACCAGTTAAATACGTGACATTTGCAGAAATTTTCAACTATAGACTATTGTCTTGCGTTTGGTGGAAAAGCTAAGATATTGGTATTCGCTAAATGATTAAATTTGCGTGCTCTTGCCGAAAGAAAAAAGAAAAGCCAAAACTAAACGTGGTCTGGAAGTAGGTATATCTAATAATCAAAATCTTATAAAAAGTTAATAAAAAAACAAAAAAGAATTGTCTGCACTGGTCATTCGGAAGAATGCTTTCATTTTTATAAGAATCGGATATGTAGCTACAAATAATAAAAAAATATGCGAATGTTTATGTGTGTTTTTATACAGATTATGTTAAAAAGTTTTCAATGTATCATTAGATTTATGTACAATATTACTTTTTCCTCAGGAAATGAACATTAGGAGAATGTAGAAGCTTGCAAAATTTTGATTTACATAAGTGTTGAATTTGTCAATAAATTGTCATATTGATATTGATACTCCTAAAAAAAGAACGTAAGCTAACTTTTATATGTACGAAAGAAGGTTTGTTGCTTAAATTCAGCTAAAAGAAGGCAGCTAAAGTACTAATATTCTGAATTGAATCAAACCGACTGGGATCATGAAGATCAGCAACAATGAGTATAAAAACCGAACCGAATACCTATGCAAAGGACATCGAATCTACAAAAATGATCATGGAAGAAATTTAAAAAAAATATGGAAAAACTTGTTTTTGATGTTGGTTTTTCTCCAAAATCGATATTATCACGAAAACCGCTTTTTGAGTTTGATGTGAAGGATCGATAAATGTTCTCAGAATCCTGGGCCCGTATTACGAATTAAGATTATCGTTTAAGATCCCTCGTTATCGTTAAGTTGTGATTACGTTTTACGATACTCGTTTTTTTTAAAACGATAAACGTTTTCTCTTACGACTGCTTTTGGCACTCGTATTTCTTTGTTTTGAAACATGTACTATTTTTGACAGAAATATTGAAAGAATGAAGTTGGATGCGCTTAAAAAAATAGATTTTTTTTTTTATTTTATCAGGCAATATTTTGATGCATCCATTATCGTAAACCATAATCGGTCCATGTGTTGACTATCGTTTTCTAGGGTATCGTTTTTTTGTCTTTCGTTTCGTAATCTGTAATATGCGCCCTGTATGAATTTTTTTCAGTCTGTATTTCGAAGCAACAAAACTAGGGTCTAAACCTCGAATGAAACAGCTTTTGTTAATTCTGTTAAGCTCTTAATCAATATATTTCTTAGTTTTCATTTCTTATAGTGTATTTCATATAATGTAGTTTACAATATTTTGTTCTCTTAAGATAAATAACAAAGTATTTCGTACAATACAATATTCCCCAGTACGCAACCTGGGGAACAAAATAGTCTGAAACTCTGAAGAGAACCTTGTCCAGCGCTATCCTTGAAGAGGAATACGAAGGAACTAAACGGTTGGAGTCTTTATCTGAAACCACATGTTCCTAGCACGTAAACTAAGCGGTCAGAAGTGGAGAACCTTGTCAAATGAGCTACATGAAAAGGAGCTTAAAGGAACTAAACGGTCGGTAATCCTTACAGGAAACCCTTGTCCCTACACGCACACTTAAAGAACAAAACGGTTAGAACTGTTAGAACTCTCGGAGGAGAACCTGTCCAGTGAGCTACTTGAAAGGGAGCTCTGAGGAACAAAACGGTCGCGAGGATCCTTATCGGAGTTCCTATGTCCCTAGCACGCAATCGTGGGAATAAAATGGTTGAAACTCTTGGAAGAGCTACTTGAAGAGGAACCCAAAGAAACTAAACAAGCGGGTATTCTTATAGAAAGCCCTTGTAACCTAGCACGCAATATAGAGAACAATTTGTAACGGTTTGTTACAATATGTGCGCACGGGGTTATTACTATTTCCACATTCGTATAATGCAGCTCAAAAAAGAATCTCTGAACTTTACAGTGGGTCCGAAGTTGGGCTCAAGAGTTTTTTTTTTCAAATTCATTTTTTTAACATTAATCTTATGACTATCTAAGAGCTACATAGACAAAAATTCATAAAAACTGGCCTACTTATTAAAGAACTTACCTACAACTAACTTCCTGGCCATATGTGGGCACTCTATAATAAATATTATTTTAATATTTGAATTCTAATGTCTCTACGGATAAAAACTATATTAATACCAAAAATCTCATAAACTTTCGGTTTTTATTTTTGACCGAGAAGAAATTTAAAAAAAAACTTATCTTTTTTTTGTAAATGTATGTATACATAAAACTTAAAACTACACTACTCAGACTCTTGTGTTCTGTGTAATCCAATTCAACGTGTAAGGCACTGCCCCTCAAACACCCGAATCTTTTCCGATTGAGATGGGGCAACGTTGAACCACACTGGGTATACCAATAGGCAATCATCAGCCGGATGAGGCCCATGTAGCAAATCACCTTCACCCCGCTATCCAGCCGACTGCTGTTAATCAATCGTTTCGTCAGGGCAAAAGCACCTCTAGCCCTGCCAAGAACAACATTTATGTGTCTGTCGAAATACAAATACTGATCCAACCAGATGCCAAGGTGCTTTAGTAAACTTTGGACAGTGGCTGTCCATTGTCCATGCGGCCCTACGATCACTTGCTTGCACTTGTTCTTTCCCGTATTCCTTGAGGGAACGGAGTCCTAAACAGAATAGTTTCAGATTTCTGAAAGTTGATTTTCAACTACCAGTCATCGCAATATCGCTCAATCTAGTTGAAGTCAAGCTGCAAAAGAATTCTGATGACCTCAGCTTTTGGATTTGTTCTGTACGCTATTATGCATACGCAATGAGTTAGACAACCTATCAAATCGCTAATTTTCATCAATGATCTTTTGTCTGAAACTTCTTATCCATTAAATTGTTTTGCTGACGACGCGACAGTACTCTACGTTTCTCATATTCGTTTCCAGAATCACGACCTTGCCCTTTAGATGTGGATTTAGAACAGCAGCGTATAATAAGCTCATTAAATTCTGATCTCGATAGCGTTATCAAATGGGAAACAATAAACCGCGTAGAATTTAACACTTCAAGAACTCAATGCTGTCTTTTGTCGTTAAAGCGGAACCCACGCCCATGTCCCTATCCAAGAGAGACACTTGCATTGTGGAAACCGAACAGCTCTTAGTCCTCGGTTTATTCATCATAGACCACTTTGTGAGGAGTGGCCACATATCAACGTCGCCAAAAACGTTGCTAAATGTTCATGTTTCCTTTTGATATGGATAGAATCTGTAAGTCCAGTATTCCAACTTCTCAAGAAATTGAAGCTTCTTATACGTTTTCCTTACTTTTAAATATTTTAACCGTATAATCGAAGTCGATAACGATTTTCTTGAATATTTGTGGACTGAAACCACGACTTAAATTATTTATTCAAAATAATTTTTCAAGGCCTCTAGTTCACCAAAAATTGACGTTTTACTCGGATGATCTCACTTGAAAAGAAAAATTTTGCTGAAGAATGCTGCTAATAAAACTAAGATTGTTGAAACTTCAGTATAGAGTGTGTTGTTTTATGCCCAACAGATGGCGTTGTGTCGATATATCAAAGTTATCGGTTAAGAACATTCGAAGATTAAAGACAAACGAACATTTATGTTTTGTTATTTATCATGAACTTGTGGAATATCTAAATAGTTTTAGTAATATTGCATGTCATTTTTTTTTTTTGGTGAAGATTTTAAAATGCGGTCTCACAAAATAATTATTAAAAGATGAAATGAACTTTATTCAAAGGAATGTAACAGTGCATAAGTTTTGAGAGTTAGTGTTTCATAAGTTTAAAAAAAATGCCTAAATGGGAAACTGCGTGCAGTATTTGAGAAAAGATCTACTAACATAAATATTATATAAAAATTCTTTGCAAATTTTTTCCAATAGGTATATTCTTCTCAATGTGTTCTCCACAATTATGCATCAATTATAAGTGATATTTCCATCAGTATTGGCTGCTTAAATCTAAGCTACAAGGATTAGTATTCCACCAATTGTGTTGAAAAATTGTGCTGCTGTTCTTTCAGGGCCATTAAATCTACTGTTCAATGTTTCTCTTAAGAAGTAGTGTCCTTTTCTTAATGTTTGGAAAATTTCCCTTGCTATTGTGGCTCCAAACAAGATGATGTAATTACCGCCCTATGTAACTTTACTACGATTCCCAAGATTTTGGTAAAATCGCATATGAAAAACTAACCCTTATTCTCAAAGAAACTGTTTCGCCATCTCAACATGGATTTATAGCTAGAAGATCCACTAAGAGAAACCTAGAATTTTTTTTGTTACCAAATCATTATAAATCTCGAAAAAGGTATTCAAACTGAGCTTATTTTTTTTTACGGACTTTTCGAAAGCGTTAGAGTCAACAAATTTATATTAATAAAAAAGATGGAATCCATCGGTTTGCATTCAAGTATTTTTAAATGGTTTTGCATTCTATCTAAACGCTAGAACACAGTTTGTTCACATTAAAAATTTATTTTATGAAGTAATTCATGTAACATCTGGTGTTCCTCAAGGCCGCCATTTAAGGCCCCTTCTGTTCCTGTTGCTCATAAATGACTTACCAACTCTTATCAACATTCTGCATTGCCTAATGTTTGCGAATGATATCAAAACTTTCCCTGCTATCAATTTGTTAGATGATTGTCATTGTATTTTAACTGATTGGTGCATTGTCAACCACCTCTTTTGCCAATCTTAATCTTTCTTCTGTGGTCTTAGACCAATTGATTTTGAAATCCGTAATTTGGAATCCATTTTATAAAACTCAGTGTTTTTCACATCATGATCTCATACACTTGATTTTTGAATGTAAACCTAAAAACTTTGACAATTCCTTCAGTTTTTGTAATTTAAAAATATCGATCAAATTAATTTAGAGCTAAATTGAATGGTTTCGGTTCCATCAGTTAATGAACAATTATCTTTTATTGAAGATAACATTCGCAATCTAAATCAGAATTAAGAAGTGAACCGGCGTGAAAATACGCGAAGCAAAACTTCGTTTCTATGCTCCGAGACCTGGTCCCTCTCAGACCAAACATAAGCTCTGGAAAAACTTGAAAACCATTGGTATCGGTAGCAATAAAAACATTCATCTCAATAACATTGATCCCAATGAACTCAATAGAATCTTTACCTCTCTTCCTCCTAATATCCCAAATCTCCCGAAAAAGGCCACACTGTCTTATGATAGCCTTCAAAATTCGATCCTTATAATAGTTTTAGTTTTAAAGCTGTTGATAAAGCCGGCGTCTTAGAAAGCTGTGTTTTGTTCAGAATGAGTTTCGGCCGATTGCTATCTAACCATTCTTTTCCAAGGTGCTTGAGAAACTTTTGAATTTCCATATACAAGAATTTCTGAAGCATAACAATCTACCCAAAACACAGCTGCACTACTGCTCTGATAAATGTTGTTAAAGACTTAAGTCAAGCTGTAGACAAGAACAATGTCACTTTTCTTGTTTTGATAGATTTCTCGGAGGCAATTGATACAGTGAATTATCATGTTTTAGGTAAAAAGTTTTTTACGGTCTTCCCTGAATCTGGTTTCGTCTTACCTGAATAAGAGATGTCAAGTAGTTGTGTCAAATGACTCTGTATCGGAGTTTGTTTCACTAAACAGAGGTGTCCCGCAGGGCTCAATATTAGGTCCTCTTTTCTTTACAATGTTTATAAATGATCTCCCTTTGAGTGCTTTGGACTGTTCTGTTGACATTTATGCCAATGATGTTCAAGTTCGAAAAAGCTTTCTTTTAGGTCTCAAGGAAAATGCAGCACACGAAGTTAATGAAGACCTTAAAAGAATTCTATGCTGGTCTCGATCTAATCCCTTATGTTTTAATCCCTTTAAGTCTCAGTGTTTAGATTTTTCAAGAATGTGTATTAATACCCCGCATTTTTCTAACTTATATCTTTATGACTCTAAAAAAATATACTATACAAATCCTTCATTGGAAGAACTGCGAATGTAGAATCTCGGAGCCATTTGAACTAGGTCCCAATTCTGGTGTGACTTACTTCATTGGAAGACAGTTTGCAGCATTTGCCTCACAGCTTGTGATACACCATTATATTGCATGACAAATTCAAAAATTGACCTCTTGTTGGACAAGGAAAAGCTGGGCCTACCAAACATTTAGTGGTCTTGGTTTTATTAAAGAAAACAGTATACCTTTAACATTTTTCTATAATTTTCACGATAAGCTGAAAAATAGAACAACTGTTGATGATTTTCCTGTGGACGATAGTGGGGCTGAACTGGGGAGATATACGAGTAGTTATGGACAATTCCCCTTTCTGAATAGCTAACCAACCAACATTCCATTATTTGTATATTCAAAATTTTAATCGCATTCAAATTTTAACCTACTCGTATTACAACAGAACTCATAACTCAAGCAAACACACCTTTAAACCTAACCACTGCAAATAAATTTCTTCAATACCTTGTTAGTGAATAGACTGATGGGTTGTTGGCTTATTAACTAGTTTTATTTGCAACGCATTCGACTTTTATTTTGTTTACAATATTTTTATACTCTTTCTTCAAACGTTTGCAAAAATGTTTAATTTTTTAATAGCTTGCGCCGCAAGGGGCGTTTGGTACTACTGCTGTCTTGCCTGGTTTGTAGACCTTGACGTAAACTGGGTTAAGACTAAGTGGGGCAGGCTGCCTGGTGATGATCTCATTTTGATAAATAATGCTTGGTGGCTGTCTGTAGATGACTGGAGGTGCTCTGACTTCTGCAGCTGGGCCACTGCTGATTTGAATGGTTGGCGAGCCTGGCTGTGTGACAACCATTGGGGGCAATTGCTGAGTAGCGTATACTCGATTGCCGTAACGTCCTTGAACTGGTACGTGCATGGATTGAAGAACAGCTTGAGATGAAAGATTTGGTGGTACAACTTGAACAGCTCCTTGACGGATTCTGGAAGCTAAGTTGGTTTCAGCCAAAGATTCTTGAATAGCATCCTGATTAGCATAAGGGTTTAATGCTGGCAGAGGTGATGCAGCTCCTGGTACTCCAAGTCCAGATAGAACATTAACTCCAGCAATTGCAGGTAGTCCAACATTAGATGGGCCAGCCTGCAGAGCGTTCAAGTATGATTGCAGCTGCTGCGAATTTACGCTAGAAATACCAGCATTTGATTGCTCCTGGAATGAGCTGGATTGCGCTTGTGCCTGGGCTTGAGCCTGTGCATGGCTGTCAGAGCTGGTGAGGCTGTTTAGATTAGAAAAACCATTAAGTTGGTTCATTTGCCCCAACACGAAAGGCTGTTGACCATTCTGCAACAAGGTTTGGCAAAGCGAAAGCTAAAATAAAACGTGTAAACGGATGTTAAAGAACATTTCCCATATTATTTGTGCATGCTTTAAATAACTTACCGGTGCTATAGCTGCAACTACTGCAATTAAAAACTTGAACTTCATGTTGTTTGAAAACTTAAGTTGATGCTAATGATTTCTTCCCTTATCATCAACTTGTTTATATATCAATTTGGATTTAATGCTTGATCGTAGTAATACGTGATTTAATCGCACATTCCTATCTGCATTGTCTTGGGTTTATTTGTGAAAATAGAAGAAAGAAACTAAGAAGTGATAAAGTCACAACTTTACAAAAAAAAAAAAAAAAAAAAAAACATGAATAAGTTGATGATGATCGTTTGTTTTTGATGGCTTGAGTATATCACAAATGTTCTGTACATATAGTATGTTGAAAGTATAAAAAATAAACTCACCTAACGTGGGCTTAGTTGGGTTCTGCGAAATCTCATAAAATTTATGAATTGAGGTCATCGTATGTGCCAAAAATCGGGTTCTAAGATTTTGCTCTTCTTTATTTCTAGATTAAATTTATTTTTGAAGCTTTGAAAATTTGTTTTCAATTTTTTATTCAAATTGTACGTAATTCTATTTTGCGTTAAGTTGGATTCTAGTGAATTTTGAATACTCCAATCCACTTTGTATTCGCCAACAGTGGCCGCCATCTTGAAGTTTATCTTGAACTAGCAAAAGATTTGGTGAATATTTTAACGAACTTGGTCAATTTTTACCAACTTTTATCAAGCTTTCAGCAGTTACATCAGTATACAAAAGCCCATCTCGAAATTCCGCAATTTGAATCGCTTCTGTTGTTATATCGTAATTTTTTGGACTGGACTCTAGGAGTCGAAACTTTTTGTTTGATATACACTTACGGCAAATCTACCCATGGCGAACCAAAAGATCTCAAACCTATAAGTACATATATCATCATTCCTTCTCAAAACTTTTGAGCAACAGATTGGTGTCCATTGAAGAACAAGCATTGGCACTAGACTCCTGTCAACGCAGCACGCATAATGTAAAAGGAATTTGGTGAAAACGGCTCTTCATACACTGGTAAGAATCATCGAATACTCCCTCCATCATAAAGAGTATACTAGAGTTGCCTTCCTTCATACACATACAGGGCGCGTTTGCACTGTAATCTCGAAACGTGGTAGTATGGTGGTCAACTCGAGACAAAAACACTAATTGTTTAATACTAGGCAATGGCCAACGGTCAGTCTGTCTTTGCATTGGCAGACCACTTCGCACGACGAGCTATTTGTTCAAAAGCCTCCTCGCAGTGGATCAATAATGAGATTGGACACACCATCCATCAGATTCAATTTTATAAAATCTTTCAGGTAACCATTTCTCCTAGAGAAATCTGGGAGGACATGGCATTCCTCGAAGATGATTCAATCCATTTTTAAACCGATGGATCAAAAACTAATGAATAAATTTAAGTCTCTCTTTTCGCCATTTCAATCACTGCAGCGTGTTCCAGATGGAACTTTTGGTGATTAAAAAACTTCAAAGATATCCGCATCTTCTCGGACATCCAAGGAGCCATTAAATTAATTAACACTCAAAAAATGTATTAGTAAAATGGCTACGAATGATATTCGTAAAGAAAATATTCGTGCATTGTACGAATATTCGTAAGATGTACGAAGTATTTGTACAGTGGTATATCTACGAATGCATTCGTAAAATTTTACTAATAACTGTCGTACTATCCACGAATCTATTCGTTTAATACACTAATTTAAAATAAAAATAAAATAAAATGTAAAAAAAACATCTTCACAGGAATGGCAGTACTGCAGTTGAATTTTTGTTTTATGCAAAAAGTACGTATACGCCAGAGTGCCCAATCAATCAGTTGAAAATATAATGTTTAACTAACCGGAATTCGTTTCGAAAATTCATTTTTAAATCAATTGGATTAACTGAAGAGATATTTCTTAATTTTTTTTATATTTTGCTCGCGCTGAAGAGATTATGATTAACCTTAAAATGTTTGAGCAGAGCCCGAGAGTTAGGAAAGTTGGACGAAATTTAAAACCAGACCGATGCACGTTGGTTTTGATCGTCTGAACATCACAATTGGGAGGAAATATTGGCCAGGGTAAAGCATTCCATATTCGTGTAGTGCGGCTAAAGAAATAATCTATCAATTAAACAGTAAGTCCGAAGTAAGAGTAAACTGATGGGCATTCCTTAAAGCGCGATTACTACGGCTTAATTTTTTAAGGGGAGGAATGCAACTGGCTATTTCAATAGAACACTGTTTATAAAAAATAACAGTTAAATAATCAACAAACATTGCTTCGGGGCTCGAGAGATTATAGTTCTATGAACTATCATTTTTAATTTCCCATAGGGAGTTATTGTAATCGGTCCGATTTGTCAAATGGGAATTTTTGACATTTCTCGACGTTTCAAGGTCCCTAGAGGCTATATCAATCATTTTTAGAGAGATGTCTGTGTGTGTGTGTGTACGTACGTTCGTACGTTCGTACGTTCGTACGTTCGTACGTTCGTACGTTCGTACGTTCGTACGTCCGTACGTTCTTGTACCATTTTTCGTCGTCGATATCTCAAGAACGAGTTAAGATATCGACTTCAAATAAATTTTGTTTAATAGGTAATAACTTCAAAAGAGGCTGAAAGGGCGTTTATTAAAATTCAGTAAGTAGTTTTTTCACTATAACGGTTTAAAAAAAAAGTAAAAATTTTGGTTAGTTTCAAATATCTCACGAAAAATTAATGCTATTGATTTAAAATAAAATTTAATATACTCATTATAAAGTCGTACCGATTTGGTATGAATTTGGAAAAAAATGAACATACCGTTATTTTTTTAAATAAAAAAAACTGAAAAAAAAAATTTCATAACCCAGATATTCTAAGAACGGAAAACAATTTGAAACTCAAATAATTTTATTTTACGAAAAATAATGTATTTGACAACTGGTGAAAATTTCAAAAAAAATCAGTTTACAGTTTTTTTTACAAAAAATAAAAAACTATATAAAATTCTATTGAAAATTGGTAAAAATTGTTTTTCGACTCAAATTTCTCGAGAACTAGTAGTGATATTGACTTCTAATTTAGTTTATTTTATACATAGTATAATTTTGTACAATTGGTAAAATGTTGACAAATATTGAATTAATAGTTTTTTTTTAAATAAAAAAACTATTAAAAATTCTAGTGAAAACTAGTTAAAATTGTATTTCAAGTCGAATTTCTTGGGAATGAACACCGATGGTGCCTTCTAAAGTATGTTGTTTTATACATCGATACCTTCCCCTAAGAATGTATACTAAGCGACATTTCTAAAATTGTTCAGGAACGAAAAAAACGAAGAAAGTTCTAGTTGAATCATAGTGTGCTAAGAGACAATTTTGGTTAAACTAAGTGACATCTAACAAAATTTTTTGTTGCTCACAATCAACATCAACAATCTCAATTTCAAATCTCTTTAAATAATTAAAATGCTTTGCAATCTTAAAATAATGTTTGTTTGAATTTAACAGCTAAAGTTTAATTCGCTGAAAATTTGGTTATTTGAAAAAAACTAAATATAAAGTTTTCAAGACCACAAATGGGAAGTTATCAGTGTGGGTCGCACCCAGCCTCTTTTTAAAGCTGTTATGGATTCTATCCAGTATACTCAAGTGTGTCCTTTTGAGCTTTGGACGAATATATGCCTCTTATACTTAGCAGCGATTTTGGCGACGTGGAATATGTAGTCATTCCATACAAGGTAGCCTGGGATGCAGATACCGAGAATCGAAAGCTTTTCGGCTTACTTAATGCAAGTGCCGCTCATGGATAGCGATATGGAGGGTGTGTTCCGCTTCAACGACAGGGGAAAAAGCATTGAATTTTTGAAGCATTCAATTCTACGCGATTTATGGTTCTGCATTTGACAATGCTGATCTTATCATACGCTGCAGTTCTAAATACACATTCGAAGGAATTAAAAATATTTATAAGGAAACAATGTAATGCAAAAACTGATCTCTAGTTTTGTCTTACTCTATAAAATAAGTTTTGGTTTCTTGTAAAAAAATTGAGCCTTGTCCATCATTGAAATGTTGATGAACTGGATTCCATCATTGAGTCTGTTGTGTCGGTGTTGATTGCATTTTCACCTGTGCATCCAAGTGTACATTGCATCCTTCAAAATTTGTTCACGACATACACGACTTTTATCATATGAAAAATGAAATGCAAAATACAATGTATGTCTTTCCCCTTTAAACTGATTGAACGGCCATGTTGATCATAGTGATACGTGACGTGAAATTAAATTATCTGAATAGTAAATAACTTGTGAAACGTTTAATTCATTCCGATTTTTTTAATCTATTTATATATGTATACAAAAATTACGTATACTTACAAAAAAAAAATAACATTATGTCTGATTATTTTTTTATTGATATTGTCGATTTGGACACTTAAATGGAAATAAGGTACAAGTCAACGAGACTAAACACAAACTCTAATCTGTTCATAATATCTATTAACTTAATGATCATTTCAGAAAAGACGTTAGACCCACAATTCTGTTTTTTTGTCTGTCTGTCTATTTGGATGTCTGTACCTTGACCTAAAGCCTAAGGCGCTTAAGCGATCCTCCGATTTTCTTCAAACTTGGTACTTAAGGGTCTTCCATGAAATATTTGTTTAGCTTCAAAACTAACGGTGCCTGTTATACAGCCGTTACTAAAAATCATTTTTATTTCAAAAACGACACCAACGATTTTGATAAAAACAATAATGTGTACTATTGTAGGCATGGTCTACATTTTGGTTCAAAAAAAAAAATGAAAAAAAAAGTTATTAAGGGTACCTGTCGTAGAAAAGTTTTTTTTCTAATTTCGAATTTCTCATTAATGTATACAAAATTTGGTCAAAATAGCTATACCTTGAAATAAAAAAAAAATATTGCTTATAAAAGTTTTTAACAATATTTTTTGGATTGAAAAATTAATTGAAAATTCAGTATCTTGGAAACAAGTGTTCGATCGTTTTTTTTTAATTAATCATTTACATTACAATACATATTACACTACTCCGCCGTAGAGAAATCTAGGAAGTAGAGACACTGAAAGCACTGGCAACTGAGACCATCGGCTTAGACATTACAACAGAGAGAGACACACAGAAAGAAAGAACAACAGAAGAAACATTAATTTTTTGGGGGCAACGGCTGATTTTAACTGAATACTTTTTTTTAATGGATTCTCTTTTGTTTTTGAGCTTTTATATAAATTTTAGTGAAGAGAGCAAACAAGTTGTCGAGTGGTTAACATATTTTTTGTTCATGAATTAAATAAATAAATACGGGTGTCCGGTAATTCCTGTGCCATACTTTGGGATGTGATTTTTGGTCATATTCTAAGAAAAAAATTGTTCAACAGTAAAGTCCGATTTTCAACTTTAACATCACTTTTTGACGATTTTAAAAAAAGGCTAACTTTGGTGTACCCTGACCCATGTTAAGGACAATTTCTCTATCAGAACTAATAGTAGGGACCTCATTTTTTAGTAGAAGCACTAACCTTTAAAACAACTTTGAAATTGAGCTGATATGTTTTTAGGGTTGCCAGATATTCAATTTTAAATGGTATTCAATTTTTCTTGCCCGAGCAAAATTTTTACTTTGAGGTCAATTTTTAAATACGTAATAAACAAAACAATAGTAAAAAAACTCATTAATATGTGCACCCAAAACCCCATACATTTTATGATACTTAGAAAAATCTAAAACAGGTAAAAAACCGAATTTTTGTTTTTTTTACCTACTTTTATTGCAGCACTTGTCAATTGGAGTGGTTTTCTAAGAATTGATAGTTCTTAGGTAAGTTTTGAGACCGTGCACTCATCAAAAGGGTTAAAAGTGTTTTTATGCCTACTTGACTTGCTGTCAAAACCCTAATTACCTTACCTCTTCTCAGATTATCATTTTTCAGATTATCAAGATAAGTCACAATTACAGTTGGATAAGAGCGCTTTTTGAAATGTCTTCATTTACGAGAATTCGCAGACATTTTATTCGTGTATGGGTTGTGCGATGGAACTTTATCCTAACAGACGACTTCCTTCTCGAAATGTTTTTGGAAATACCTTTCGAAGGTTTCGAGAAACTGGATCAGTTTCAACCGCAAGACCTAACGCGGGAGCTGCAAGCACAAGAAGAGTTTCGGTCGATGAAAGAATACTGGCAGCTGTTGATCCGTATGACCATACACCTGTGCAAAATCTCCGATGATTTTGGAAAGTGACTCGAATTTTGTAACTGGTTGCTAGAGAGAAGCTTGGATGACAACCAGTTTATAAACAGAATTCTTTGGACAGACGAATCTCAATTCAGAAGAGATGGTATTAAGAATTTCCATAATCTCCATACATGGGCTTCGAGCTATCCACATTCAAGACGGAAAAGATCATTTCAGCACAGATTTAGTGTCAATCTGTGGGCAGGTGTACAAATTGGAAAGAAATTAATCGGGCCTTTCAAATTACCACCCCGACTTAATTCTACTAACTATCTGGAGTTTTTACAAAATAATCTACAAGACCTATTTGAGGATGTTCCACTGCTTCAACTAGCTTTATCATATTTCCTCCGGCTGGATGAAGCTTAAACAGAACAAAGCCCCGGGAGCCGATGGCATACCAGCCGAATTATTCCATCACGGCGGGCCAGCCTTACGTCAAGCAATTCATGATATTATAGTACACGTATGGGAGCAGGAAGAAATGCCAGAAGACTGGCGAAAAGGTTTAATATGCCCCATACATAAGAAGGGAGATGTCACAACGTGCAGCAATTATAGAGGTATCACGTTGTTGAGTACCGCCTATAAGATACTCTCCTCTATCCTACAAGACCGGATAACCCCATACGCTAAAACCGTTATCGGACAATATCAGTGTGGTTTCATTCCAGGCAAATCAACAACTGGGGCCCTACTATGTATCTCGATTCTACAATAAAAATGTTCGAATTCGCAAAACTGCAACTCTGTAATTCTTTAAGAATGTTTTAATGTGCGATAGTCGAACAGCTCGAGTAGTGCCAACTGTGTTTTAGTGTACTTTACTACTTTCGCATAATAGGGGAACCACCTATCTCGAAAGTTAATGTCAGAACAAAGCGAAATCGCAAATAATCATTCTACAACAAATGTGTTTGCGAGCGGTTCGAGTGAAGAATTTTTTTTTTTCAGAATGTAAGTAAATAGAACTTATAAATTAATTTTATTCAATATTTCAAAGAATTAAGTAATATGTTTATGTTTTCTTCGTAGGGAATCATCTAAAATTGCAAACACGAAGGCGTCACAGTTTGAGATTCTGGTGCAGTACATGGAAAAGCATCCAGATTTGTCCAAGGGATATTTAAGAACACTCTGAGCTCCATTATATTAGATTTATCTCTAATCCGCCTTCGTTCAATTTGTTGAATTCGTTCCGGATTTTCATCTAAACCTAACCAAATCGCGACACTGTCCATATTTATTTATTTTATTTATTGTTTCACTATAAATTCAGTTTCCACAGCAAATATTGTCTATTTTTTTTTGTCAAAAATATTCGAATCTCGTTCGAAAATCGCAAATTTGTTGGCAAATAGCTTGGCACTACCGGCATTCTATTCTATTTTCATGCGTAGTACCATTTGAAAGTAGAATCGCAAATTAGTTTCGAATAGAATCAAAAGTAGAATCGAGATACATAGTAGGGCCCCTGATCAGATATTTACCCTTAGGCAGGCGATGGAAAAATGTCTAGAATTTAACATCCCAACATACCATCTGTTTATAGACTTTAAGGCCGCCTATGATAGCATAGCCAGGGTAGAACTTTACAAAGCCATGAGAGAATTCGGCATCCCAAATAAATTGACACGACTATGTAGGTTGACCATGACCAACGTAACAAGCCAAGTAAAAATAGCCGGATTGCTATCCAGACCAATCAACATCTTTAATGGACTCCGACAAGGGGACGGTTTGGCCTGCCTCCTCTTCAACCTGGCGTTGGAGAAAGCAATCCGTGACTCTGGCACGGCAACAAGAGGGACCATCGTCAACAGGTCCAGCCAGTTACTGGCTTACGCAGACGACATCGACATCATCGGAAGAACCGAACAAGCTGTACACGATTCCTTCATCCAGATCGAGCAGGCGGCACAAAATCTGGGGCTGCACATTAGTGAAGGTAAAACAAAGTACATGGTGGCGTCGAATGCGAGAGGAACAGTTGGTCAAACAATCAAGGTTGCGGAGCACGAATTTGAAGTGGTGCAATCCTTTACATACCTTGGGTCAATAGTAGCAGCCGATAACAATATAGAAGAAGAAATACGCGGGCGGCTTCTCAAATCCAACAGAGCCTACTATAGTCTGTCAAAGCTCTTCAAATCCAGAAATCTCACCATAACTTCAAAACTACTGCTGTACAGGACCATGGTCCTGCCAGTACTCACATATGGTTCCGAGACTTGGGTGCTTAGCAAAAGGCACTCCGACCTCTTAGCTGCGTTCGAGAGAAAAGTCTTAAGGAGAATTGTTGGCCCCGTATGTGAGGAAGGACGATTCCGGAGACGGTACAATCATGAACTGTACGCAATCTACCTTGAAGCAGATATCGTGACAAAAATTAAGCTCGGTAGACTCCGGTGGGCAGGGCACCTAGCTCGCATGAGCGAAGAGGAACCTGCTCGGAAAGTTCTTTGTGGTACATTCTATGGTAGACGACAGCGTGGTAGACCATGGTTGCGCTGGAGAGATGGCGTAGGCCAGGACGCCCGAAGCCTTGGGGTGCGCAACTGGATGGCGTCGGCTAGAGACCGGGATAGGTGGAGAGACTTGTTGAAAGAGGCCAGGACCGGAACCCGGTTGTCGAGCCGATGATGATGTGGATGAAGAATACGGTGATCGATGGATAGGCTGAAATGGACCAATTCACTGGCCAGCAAGATCTCCCGATCTCACTGTACTGGATTTTTTTTGTATGGGGACGAATGAAAGAAATCATTTACTCATCTGAAATAAGAACTTTAATTGAATTAGAACAACGTATTTCGGAAGGATCACTAAAAGTAAGGCAAGAGTTATCGAGATTAAACATTCAAAATTAAATCCTTATCCAAAAACGGGCACTAGCATGCATTCAAAACGCAGCACTTATTATGACTGTGTTTGTGTGTACATAAAATAAAAAATTACTTAAAACTTCACAAATTATTATTGTTTTATTCGAACCCTTTACACCTCAGGTCAAAAAATCATTTTTTTAATTTTACCTGTCTTAGATTTTCTCAAGTATCATAAAATGTATGGGTTTTTGGGTGCATTTATTAATAAGTTTTTTTTATTCATCAGGTAAAAATAAGAAAACTTTATGTTTATTACGCATTTTTTGAAAATAATTGACCTCAAAGTCAAAATTTTGTTCGGGCAATAAAAATTGAACACCATTTAAAATTGAATATCTGGCAACCCTAAAAACATATCAGCTCAATTTAAACGTAGTCTTAAAGGTTAGTATTTCTACTAAAAAAGAGTCCAAAATGAGGTCCTTACCATTTGTACTGACAGAGAAATTGACCTTAACATGGATCAGGATACACGAAAGTTAGCCTTTTTTTTTCAATCGTCAAAAAGTGATGCCAAAGTTGAAAATCGGACTTTACTGTAGAACAATTTTTTTCTCAGAATATGACCAAGAATCACATCCCAAAGTATTTCACACGAATTACTGGACACCCTGTATTGTGCCCCCTATTAAAAATGGATGAGCTTGCTCATCTTATAGTTCTTTCTTCAAATCTATTGTTCTTAGGAATATTAGTATTTGGGCACCTTCTTAGAGAATAGGTCACTCCATTCCACCTAGTATTGTCTCAGATGGTTTTTCCTTTGGTGCATGAGTGGAAAACCTTCTTCCTAGTATGTGGTCCGGTGTTTCCTCATGCATGTTACAAACCAAGTTAGGATAAGTTAGGATACCTGTTATTATTTTTAGTTTATTTCTGCTTAAATAGGTGCAGTTTTCGAAACGTTGCTGGTTGTAATTCCCCAGTAGTAGTTTCGCCTGCCTTAGCTTTGCGAGTTTTTTTCCAGTTCTTGGATCTGCTTGCTTCCTCTTCTTTTTTAATTTTGTTTTTGATGATATTTTCTTCTATTCCACAATAGGGCTTAGGCCCTATGCGCCTATTTTTGCTTAGGAGTTACCCTGTTCTGTTTGCCAAGTTCATTAAGCCTGCTTTTGCACTCCCACAACGACTTAGAGCTGATGGTATATGAGCTTAGTGCCTTGAGTGCCGCCTGACTATCTGACATGATGACAATGTTCTTGTTACGATAGTTCTCTTAGATATTTCGATCCACGCATTTCCCTATGTCGTTTACCTACGCTTGAAAGATGCTGGTGGACTGCCTCATCATTATTTAAAATTTGTTTCTTAAGCCCAAAGATTCCTGCACCAGTCCCTTCGCTTGTTCTCAATCCATAAGTTTACCACTTCTTGGTATTTGTTTCGGGGCTGTAGTATTTTTCCTCTCCTACCCAATCTTTGTTTTTGCTTAGCTCTTTAAAAAAGTTTTTCTCGAAATTATATTTTTTGAGCTGATTGAGTCTTTTTCCCTAAGACGAATAATTTTGTCTGTCCCAGTTCCTTCCTTTGAGAATCTCATGATACCTCCCATTGACCTCGTGTAGAGGGAATGAAAAATTTGAAAGAAATTTCTTATATAAAAAATTGCTTTAATAATAAAACGATTTTTGAGATTTTCTTGCATAAATTCATACTTTTCTGAGAATCAGACAGCAATTTCATGCATTTGAACATTCTTATCTCATTAAATCCATGTTTTATATTTATAAAATGTATTTTAAATTCCAAAGTACTTTTTACATAAGAGCAAGTTCGTGCGATCCAGTCATGCATTTTATTTCTTCTAACTTTGTACTAAAAGGTCTTAGTTAGTCTCCTAGAGTGCAAATTGAATTATTTTAGCTAAATAACGGTTCTTATTATACGACCATTATTTTATTATAATTATTTGTAATAACGAGTGATTTTTTTAAGAGCTATCGGAAATTAAAAAAAAAAAAAACACATAAAACTCAGAAAAATGCATGAAATCTTTATTTGAATCGATAGTACAGTCGATATAATTTAATGTTTGAAGATTATTTCATGCAAATGTTGGCCACGGCATGGCAGCGCCTCAAATGGTCCATCTGCTTAGTACAATTTTGGTATACTCTTTCTAACATTTCGGCCGGTATATCACGAATAAATGCTTCAATTTTGGCTTCCAGTGCGTCAATCGAAGCGGGCTTTTCGCTATAGACATAAGCCTTAACATAGCCACACAAAAAATAGTCTAGAGGCGTTAAATCGCACGATCTAGGTGGCCAATTGACCGGCCCCAAACGTGAAATAAATTGTTCACCGAACTCGCCTCTCAATTGGTCCATTGTTATGCGTGCTGTGTGGAATGTGGTACCGTCTTGTTGAAAACACATGTCATGCAAGTCAAGCTCCCATTTTACGCAAAAAAAAGTTTGTTATCATCGCATGGTATCATCACAATAGTACCGTTGCGTTTCGCATCATCTTTAAAGAAATATGGCCCAATGATTCCGCCAGTCCATAATCCGCCCCAAACATTGACTTTTTCTGGATGCATTGCAATGCTTTTGACTGCTCTTCACTCCAAATACAGCAGTTTTGCTTGTTCACGTATCCATTCAACCAGAAATGAGCTTTGTCGCTGAACACAATTTTTCGATGAAAAAAGTGGATCTTCAGCCAACTTTTCAAGAGCCCATTCGGCTTTGTGGTAGGCTTCAATTCTTGCACGACTGCGAACGGCGCGGCGTCGAATCTATAATTAACGGTCATCACTAACACTGGCCGATACAGCTGCGATATTTTCCTCAGTTCGCACTCTACGTAAGCGTGTTGGTGGTTTAATGTCCAACAATGTAAATTTGGTGCGAAATTTAGTCACAATAGTCCGAATAGCCGCCTCAGTAATTCGATTAAACTGACCATAAAATGGAAGACGCGCGCGATGAACTTTCTTAAAAGAGCGCGCATTTTGATAATAAAATTCAATACTTTGCAAGCGTTGTTTGTTTGTAAGACGATTCATGATTAAATTATAGACCAAACTGAAGATGTTTGACAGTGACACAAAACACGAAACGTGCGTGAGCTGTCAAAACCAGTGTTGCAAAAAAAAAAAATCACCCATTATTAAAAAAAATATGTTGGTATGGTCTAGATTTTCGTTGAAAGTATTATGTATTTTTATCTATTATTAAAAGTGATTTCCTTAAATGTACATTTTTAAATATTTAAAATTGATATACTAAATTTTAATTAGAAAAATGTTAAAGAAATTTTGTATATAATAACTGTATTGTTAATAAAACTGTTCTTACGATTTTTTCAATTTTGTTTTAATATGTATTTGTCCCAGAATTAAGACGGACTTTTTATTTTCAGCTCAAAATATTTTAAGAGTGATTTTAACATTTTTTTCTAATAACATCAGTTTTTTTTAAAGTCCAGTGTACTTGATCATTAGACCAAGTACGTGCTATCCATTCGTCGTGCATTTTATTTTTATTCAAGCACGAATTGCTAACGATTAAATTCTGTCCTAACAACTTTATTTTTCTTCACTATGGTTTTCGCTTCATCTGAGACTGGAACACCCTGCATTTATTTGTCTCCGATGTATGATAGAAAATGATCCTTACGAAAAAAACGACATGAACGTAAGAGACATCTTTGAGTGAAAAATTCTTTTTGTCTGAACGATACTCCACTTGAAACTGAATCATCGCTCTTAGGCTAGTCGCGCACTGGCAACTGTGATCGAAATCAAATAGTTTAATCACCAGTTGAAAGAGAACTGCGCACTGGCAACTCTTTACTCACGCTCACACTTTTTTCTCCCTTGCGCTTATAGAAAACAGCTCAACTGTTGCGAAGGCAATCGTTTAGTTTGTGTCCAAACACAAACTTTTCAGTTGCTAGAATCGAGTTGATCTAAGTGCGCGGTGTCCCATATAAGCCCATATGTTTCATTTAAGCAACCAAACAGTTGCGAAACTAAAAATTGAATGTGGGCGCCTGGCCTTAAGGCGGCTTCTCGATTTTACCGTCTCCCAAGGTCAATTTAACTGTACCCAGACTCTACTACTTATTTTCTGAATTTTTATCTATCCATCTCGCTTTCAAATATTAAAGCCAACAACAAAATTTTAAAATTATTTTCACTTTATTATCACAGGTAAAAAAAAAATAAATAAATATTATCAATTTTCACGTGGTAGTTTTTTTCTCACCACGATATTCATGTTTGCCATCACGCACATCATCAAACGATGAGCCTTGTTTAGGTTCGAAAGTCCGGTCAAGTTGTTCGGCGTTTAAAGATTGCCGGCCGATATCAGAAGACGTAGGCTTGTCGTAAGACATCATTCTATTGTTGTGAAAGCCAGAATGCTGAACTCCTTCATATGAACCCTGTTTCCTTAGCTTATCTAATGATTGAGAGTCGTGTGAAGAACTTACTTCTTCATACGCATGTTGCCTCATTTTTGGATAGGCAGCTTGAATTTTCTCAAATGTAGCTTGGACCTTTTTGAAAGGAGACTGAATCGTTTTGAATGGCAGATTTTTCATCTCATTTGAAGGCTGAATTGGATCGGTAGAGGGCTGCACATTATCGGATGTAGGTTTGATGGTTTCAGTTGAAGGCTGCACCTTATCGGTTGATGGCGATATCTTATCGATTGAAGGCTGCATTATTTTTTCATTTGAAGGCTCAGTTAATTTATCTTTCGAATCCGGTTCATTCAACTGCTTTTCAAAGGAAGACTGTTCAGGGGAAGACTCGAGAGGTTTCTCCAATGAAGGCTGCAGCAAAGTCTCCATCTTATTTTCTTGTGCAGGCTGCCAAATCTGCTCGAGTGATGGCGCAGGTATGTTGTTCTGGTACGATGGCTGGAAAGGTTTCATCATAATCTTCTCATATGAAGGCTGCATTGTTTTCTCAAAAGCAAGGTTTGGCAATTGCTGATATACCATTTTGGGATCATATGCTGAATATTGTTGGTTTTGGGGCCAAATATCCTGGTTACTCTGGTAGAAGCTAGGAAGCAGGCTGTTTGGGTTATTTTGGTAGACTAGAGATGGAGTGTTCGGCATCATCGGTGGCGAGATTGCTTGATTAAGACTATTAGGTCTTACACTTCCAAATTCTGGTAGGGTTACCACCACTGGGCTTCTATACATATTTTTGTTTGCTATTCCTCTTTCCAGTGCCTCAATTTCACCCGGCGACAGAAGTTGCACTTTCATAAAATTATCTAGTGTACGATTCTGCTGCCCTTCAAGTTGTGGAGTATGCAATACGTAAGTGGATCTTTTGGCATTTGCACTATCTTTGATCTCGGGGAAATGTTTGGACAATATGTTGCCAGTGTTTAAAATATCCGATTGTTGCAGATCAAAATGGACAGCATCTTTGAAATCAGAGCCAAAGTGATGACTCCAGAATTCGTCGGAAAGTTCAAATTTGTCACTATTTTTATTGATTGACGGATACGACAAGACCTGTATTCGAAACAAAAATGTGTTTATATGTGTGTATATTCAATATATATATAGATGTAGAAACTTACACTTGTAAATGGTAGAAACAAGAAAATGCAAAGTCGGATCATAATGTTTTTAGGTATTAAATGACATTGTAGACTGAATCATTGTTTGGCTGCGCTTAAATATAAGTTTAGAGACTTTCCAATTCTTATTATTATATTGTCTGTTGAATAAAATTGATGTGACTTCACTATTTTACGTGACGTTGAGAAAAAAATCTGAAAAACGCATGCTGCACGATATTTCTTTTACTTGCAAATGCAGTCAAGGTAATCAAGTTCGATTGTGTTTGGGCCCAAAAAAGGTCGTTTCTTAATTAAAATAAAAATGAAAAGAATTTTGTGTGACTCAATGGGATGTAACAAAATAATGAAATAATATATTGAGTTCATTTGAATTGCCTAATCAGCGGAAATATTATCGAATTTAATATACAGTGCGGTTCTATTGGATAGACGCTTTTCTTTTTATTGTTTTAATAGGCAAACAACTATTGCATTAAGGGAATATTTTTGAATTGAATTGAATTTATTGAGTTCTTATTCTCATAACAATTTTTTTAAAACTTATATCTATGATAAATAAATACATATATAAGTACTTTGTACAATAATTTAAAAGAATAGTTTGTAGCATTTAAATTTATATAAAATTGAGATAATGCCACATTATCAAAAATTGATTCTATTGTGGGGTGAATACAAAAATAAACGTTAGATAAAAAGAAAGTTAAACAATAATAATATTCATTTAACAAGGGATGGACGATATATCGATAACTGATATCAGTAACCGGTTATTCGTTCGTAACTGTTATAACCGGTTACTCAATATCAAAGTTACCAGTTATTGAAATAACTTCTTAGTTCTTTAGTTGTCGTAAGAATTAAAGTTTCCAGTTATTAAAATAACCGGTAGTAACTACTTTTTTAAAGCAAGTAGTTATTAAAATTGTTGATGTTGAATACAACCATAACAGATAAGGGTAACTAGTTCTTAGAAAAACTCATTTTATTGAAAGAATGAATGAAAAAATCTGAAAATATTTGCTTTTTATTTCTTACTCTGAAAAATATGATTTCTGGCAATCGGTTGACATTTGTAAAGAAATATTCTCTTCACGTCAAAATATAATTTGCTCTCAACTGTCAAATTCCATCAAAGGATGGCTACGATGACGATGGATTAAAAAACCTCTAAAAAACACGAAAAATTTAGAATTTTATTTTCTGCTCCGGAAAAATGCTTTTTTTGGGCAATTGGTTGACATTAATAAGGAAATATTCTCCTCATGTCAAAATATAGTTCGTCCGCTACCTGTCAAGCCATCAACTGTCAAATTCTATCAAAGGATGGCTACGATGACGATGGATTAAAAAACCTCTAAAAAACACGAAAAATTTAGAATTTTATTTTTTGTTCCGGAAAAATGCTTTTTTTGGGCAATTGGTTGACATTTGTAAGGAAATATTCTCCTCGTGTCAAAATATAGTTCGTCCGCTATCTGTCAAGCCATCAACTGTCAAATTCCATCAAAGGATGGCTACGATGACGATGGATTAAAAAACCTCTAAAAAACACGAACAATTTAGAATTTTATTTTCTGCTCCGGAAAAATGCTTTTTTTGGGAAATTCGTTGACATTTGTAAAGAAATATTCTCCTCACGCCAAAATATAGTTTGTCTGCTATCTGTCGAGCCATCAACTGCCAAATTCCATCAAAGGATGGCTACGATGACGATGGATTGAAAAACCCTTAGAAAATCGAAAAAAAAAATGTACTACGGAAGAGATATTGATATCATACAAATTGCAAGCCCTTAAGTTCCATAATAACTGGGAATATAAAATATTTAATAAACCTAGATAACTCTTTCGTTTTGTAACCAGTTCTTATATTACCCAAGAACTCTACTTTAACCAGTTATTATATTAACCGGGAGATATTTTCTTTTACCAACAACTGGAAACAGTAACTGGGAACAGGAACTGGAAACAGGAACTGCGCAACTGCGAAGACAGAACAGTTTCTGTAATACTCATAAGTTATTTTAGTAACTGGGTCTGGGGTATTGGGGAGAATTTTTGTTACCAGTTCTTTATGTTTGACTGGTTTGAGAGTAGGTATAAGTTATTGTACTTAGTAGGTATTCAAGTACGAGTATTCTTTCAATTTGTATAGATTGAATTCAGAAGTTAAGAAATATGAAAAGATACAACGGTGACAACTTTTGATACTATTTTGTTCCGTGTTTTGTATGGAAGTTTGTTATATAAAGTTTCATAGTTCGTTGTCCTTTGTCTTATATGTTGTACTTATATGATAATTAACCTGAAAAATAGAATAGTGCGTCTAACTATTTATATAAAATTAGGTACTATAAAGTAAAGATAGGTAGATATATTTTTATTTCGTTATAATTTTACATTAATGATATTTGATACAATACACATATCTTTCAACTTAAATATTATTTTGTAAGGGTTTCTTAAAATTTCAATTTATTTTAAGTTAAATAAGTATTACATTCGGAGGAAACATACGACAAAACCTCTAAAGTAATGTGAGGTGACATTGTATTTTTATTTCGTGTTATTTCTCTATTAGTTTTTTTAGTAAAACAAACTGCACAGTTCACACATTGAAGGTAGGTAATTATTTGTCTATCATCATAGCTTATTTTTTTGTTGAAAAAGTTGTATTATTTTTGGTTACAATTTTATTGTGTGAAACGTTCCACACTATGCATTGCCGGCTTTCTCGACCCGAGATTTAAGCTGGTTGGCTTCGTTGATTGGATTGTTATGCGGCAGAAACAACTAGGTAAAGGGTAGTTGACCTTGTTGCCGCATGATGAATGAAGACAGGCCTAGCACAGTGAGCGAAATGATAAAGCATAGAGAAGACGAATTCGATGTAGAGGATGCTGAGACATCGATTTGTGGTGCCTTTGCAGCAGACTGGAAAGGTTAGGTCTAAAGCCCTAGTTGAGGAGCAAAGATATTTAGACCAGGAACTTTTGAAAAGGAAACATTGGGTTATGTCCGCAGGCATCTTCGGTGCCTTGTGAGAGGCTATTCTCAAAAGTAAGCCTTATTTTATCTGATGTAAGATAAAATTAAGAAAAAATGTTATGAATTTTTTGTTGATTTTAATGTTTTTAAGTTAAGTTCTATTTATAATAATAAGTTTTGAGTTCATAGTTCCTTTATGTAGATATCAATTTTATAAAAATATTTTGTTTGCTTTAACTTTACCTAATATTTTAGAATTAATAATTTTATTTGTGTTTCAAAATTGAAGTAGTACTAACTGATGTTCCTAGTTAATATATTGCATTTTTAAATGATTAAATTAATCAATTAAAAAAACAAATAATTTGTCTTTATTATTCAGAATAACCGATACCCAATAACTGATAAGAATAACTGTTATCACGAAATAACTGGAACTGTTATAACAGTTATTCAAAAATAACTGATAAGGCCATCACTATAACATTACTTTCATCAATATTGAAGCTTAAAAGAAATATAAATACAAAAAAAACTCAGTAGAGATCTTAGTAGTAATTAAAAATTAATCGAACAGAGATTCGATGTCATAAGTATTAAAGTTGAAAAGCCATGATTTTAAGGATTTAAAAAAAAGTGGAAAATTTCTAATGTTACGTAGTTCCATTGGGATTCGGTTGTATAATTTGCGAAAAACGATTGTGTATGAGTTTCTAAAAAGAGTAGTCCGGAAAGGTAATGTTGGAACAGTGGTAGCATTTCTTCTCAAGTTATAAAAGTCTGTTATAGGGCTTTCGAAATAACCACCTCTCATAAAAAATATTTTTATTCAGTTCTCAGCAAAAAAAAAATAAACAAAAAAATTTGCTGATGAACTTTTGATGGTCATTTTTTAATGCTTAATGCATTTGTTTGATTCACTTGAATAGAACTTGTCTTTGAGCCACAAAAATAAACTGTATACATTTTTACTGTCAATGTGAAAACTGTCACAATTTAACTGTTTTGTACAACTGTCATTATATTTAAAGTTAGGTACATTAAAAACTTAACTTTCTAGCGAGTCCAAAAATGTTTCAACAATCAAAAGGTGTTTTTCCCAAACCTTTCTTTTTATTGCACCAAAAATCTCTTAAAATTTTTCATACTGCTTGCCTCCTTCATAAATATGACTCATCTCCGAAGCTTTTCTATATACATATAATTATAATGGTAAGTTCCGGAATTGTGGTGGGGAAGACATTAATTTCGGTTTTGCACTCAATGAAATAGCCCTAACCCCATTATTTCTTATATTTTGGAATGACAAAGTTTCAAAAAGAATTTCTCTTCTCATAGATATTGGAAAAAGGTAATATTCACCACCATATTTTTTAGTTTTTTCGGGTAGAAACACCTATTTTTCGCCAGATTAAAACACACCCAAAAAAACATGCTTAAGCCCTACAAAATTGCAAGTAATGTTTTTTGTTTTAATTGTAAGAGCTGAGCTCTTGGAAAGACTTGGAAAACGTAATTTTCTAACACTGATGCAAATCTTAGCTTTTCTGCTTCTCATGAGGTCTTTAATGAATTGTGGGCCTTCCTTTGAAGATACTTTTATAACTGGCAGTATTTTGTATGTAATTTTGAAGTATTGTGTTTCAACTTTTTTTCCTATCAGTACTACGAATTGAAAGTCTTTTTGATTTGTTTTTAATTTTCACAATTTATTTACCA
The DNA here is from genome assembly GCA_911387755.1 of Chrysotoxum bicinctum. Taxonomy (NCBI): domain Eukaryota; kingdom Metazoa; phylum Arthropoda; class Insecta; order Diptera; family Syrphidae; genus Chrysotoxum; species Chrysotoxum bicinctum. The sequence goes on along the minus strand of OU426989.1, from coordinate 91,806,749 downwards.
TTAACACATTTTTTTATAACTCATAACTGATATACATAATGTTATATTATGCTTAAACAAACTAATCAAATAAGTCTTGACAAATCAAACTGATGACAAATGAAGTGAAAAAATGCTTTGTTTTAACATATCTGAATTTCAGATTTTGGGTCTGTCCAAATGATTCACACTGTAAATAATTGCTGGTAATTCAAAGTTAAGAAGAGATATGTTTCTGCAGTCGTTCTGTTTTAAGTTCCGATATAAATACTCGTACATGGGTACTACATGGTCAGTTTTGCATTCCTTAAAAAATGTTAACTAAGATTTTGATCAAACTTAACATTATGATGATAGATGATAGGGATGAACAAAGTTGCTCGAGCAATGTGCACTGCAGGCTTAAAGTCAACTGACTTCATTCATGCCTGGGGGTTGATTTTATGAATTAAAGATTTTGTTTCTTACTTAATTTTTTTACCTTAGGATGAAAAAGTTCGATTTTTAATCCAGAAGTGTGTGGGAGTGGACGAAAAAAGGATTTTAACAGAGTTTCATGGAGCAATGAATACAAGTAAGCAACGCTGAGTAAGCATGGCGGTGGGTCTGTGATGGCTTGAGGATGTTTCTTTTCAAGTGGAGTGGGAGATTTGACTCGAGTTATTAGAAAGATTATAGCACAACGACTGGATCGCACGTACTTGCACTTATGTTAGAGAACTTTGGAATTCAAAAATTGATTATAAATACAAAAACCACGGTTCTTATCAGAGAAAATATTCAAATGCATTAATTTGCCTTCTGATTTCTAGAAGAGTATGAATTTATGCCAATAATGTTTGAGAAATCGTTTAATTATTAAATTTAATTTTTATTTAAGAAATTTTTTTAAATTTTTATAAAAAAAAATTGGGATGTCAATTTTATGTATGTATTTAATAAAATACATTTTAGGAAAAAAATCGTTCACTTGTTTTCAAGATATGAATTTAAAAAAAAAATTATAAATTTTTGTATCCAAAAAATATTTCTTCGAAATTTTGTATATACAATATTATTTTAAATTCGAAGAAGCTCCTGTAAAAATGTTGGTCAAAATCGTTAGTGTCATTAATTTTTAGATAATGATAATGAGAAATTCAAAATTTTAAAAAATCGTTCTATGGTAGGTACAGTCAGTAATATCTTGTTGTCTTATTAAATTATAGATCTTAGAAATTAATCCAAAGAAAAAAAAAATTAAGCAAAATTCTCAGAACCGTTTTCGAGAAAAATACGATTTTCGAAAACCATTTTTTAATATTTGTATGGAGGGTACCGTTATTTTTAGGAAAAATAATATTTTTTTCCAATATCTTGTAGATTATCTTAATAAACTTCTTTTTATCAATATTGAGTTTTCAAAAAAAAAAAATGAAAATTTTTTTAATAATCCCAAAAAAAATTTCTTGAAAATTTGAAAACACAATAATATTGAAACTGCTGGGGAGCCTTTACATGAAAAAAATGATCAAAATCAGTCGTACCGTTTTTGAGAAAATCAAAAACAAAAAAAATGGTTCCAAGGGGGTACCTACCAAAAATAACCATTTTTTGGAAAATTTTTTTCAACCATTATCTAGGTTTGACTAAATGAAATTTTATGAATTTTTTTTAAAAATCTGTGGGACATTTTTTGAGAAAAAAAAAATATTTATAAAATTTCGAAAAAAAATCGTATGGCAGGTACCGTTATTTTTGGTCTTAAAAAAAAACATCCGGGGGAAAAAAATAAGTTTAAAGAAAATCGGCCGAGCCGTTTAGCTGCAGTCGAACAGACAGACAGACAGAATTGCGAGACCCACTTTTTTGGTCTTCGCTATCATCGTAATGTCAACTTTGATCAAAATCTCGGATTCGATTTTTTTTACGAATGCATAACTTGCCTTATAGTACCTTTAAGTTGCAAATAAAAATGGTGTAACTCTACTTGAAATTCGTTCAAAAGAAAATGTCACAAATCTCCAACAAATCGAGTAAAAGCATTCAAAGAAGTGTTTTCAAGATATGCTCAAAATCATCCAGTTGACATTATAAATCGTATTAAAAATTTTGTAGAAAATTTTAGTCGATGTTAAAACTTGTTTTTAGTATGATACAAGGTTAAAACGCTCATTTTTGAAATTTTAATCGAATTTAGCATCATATACTTTCTCAAAAATTTTGCTAAAATTAAAGTCATCGATAGACCTTTTATATATTTCACGTTTGTAAAGTGATAAATGTCAAATGTCAAAAGGGTCTGTTTAATAATTTTGTTGCACGAACTGTCATTGTTTTATGTGTGTTCAGAGAAGCAATTTATCAAAATAATAAAATGCATTACTCGGTCGCACGAGCTTGCTCTTATGTAATGAACTAAAAATTTAAAAAATGAATGAATTAGAGAAAACTGTTCATAAGTATAAAATTCATTATTTAAACTCTTTTAGCAGTAAGAGATAAAAACATAATGCCATGTGATTTCTTAAGCAAATATATTCAATTTATTTATCAACTGTACATGGAAGATTAATCTTGGATCAAGTACAGGTTTATGGTGGTGCATTTATAAATAGTTAATACATTATAAAATAAGTATTACTTACTCAAAACTCTAGGCGCCCGTTCTCGAAAAATATATGATTTTCGAAAACCATTTTTTAACATTTGTATGGTGGGTAGCGTTATTTTTAGATAAAATAAATTTTGTTTTCTCACATCTTGTAGATTGTACTACAAAATTGTCAAGTTTCAAGAAAATCGTTCATTGAATTTGAAATTTAAAAATCAAAAAAAAATATATGTTTGAAGATCTGAATACGCAATACTATTTAAACTTTTAGGGTCCTTTAGCACAAAGAAATTATCAAAATCGGTTGTAGCGTTTTTTAGAAAATCAAAAACAAAATAAAATGCACGACTGGATCGCACGAACTTGCTCTTATGTAAAAGTACTTTGGAATTTTAAATACATTTTATAAATATAAAACATGGATTTAATGAGATAAAAATGTTCCAATGCATGGAATTGCCATCTGATTTCCGGAAAAGTATGAATTTATGCAAATAAAGCTTAAAGATCGATTTATTATTAAAGTATTTTTTTATATAACAAATTTCTTTAAGTTTTTCGAGAACAAAATTTTGGATGCCAATTTTAAGTATTTAGTAGTAGAGATTTTAGAAATAATTTCAAAAAATAATCGTTCGCACGTTTTAAAGATACTGTTTTTTCAAAAAAACTTGGAAATTTTTTTCAAAAATCCCAAAAAAAAAATTTCGAATATTTTTATATATAATATTATTTTAAACTTAAGGGGGCTCCTGCTGAAAATGTTTGGTTAAAATCGTTACAGCCGTTGATGAGAAAGTCAAAAAATCAAAAAACCGATCTATGACAGATACCGTTAATAACATTTTGCCCCAAATTTTTGTTTGGCCAAAACGTAGCCCATGTCCATAATATCACACTTAATTTTTTTTATCAAAATCGTTAGAGCCGTTTTTGAGATAAATAAGATTATGCATAACGGGTGTAGTGAGGGTACCGTTAGTTTTGGAGCTAAAAAAAAAATTCAAATTTTCCTCTAGGGAATGACCGAAGACCCTTAACTACCGGGATTGAAGAACATAGGTCTAGTGGTTTAGGCTGTAGGGAGAGGTACAGACATACAGACACACTGAAAAATGTTTTTTATGTACTAAATTTTCCTTAAAATTAAAAAAAAAAAAATTGATATGCAAATTGCTAGTATTTGATAAAATACATTTTATAACGTAATTTAAAAATTTATTTGTGTATCTGTTTTCAAGATATTGAATTAAAAAAAAAAAATTTATTATTTTTTTAAAAATTCAAAAACTATTTTTTCGAAAAAACCTTTAGATTATATTTTTTGAAGTGCACAGGAGCTTTTGCATAAAAATTTTGGTTAAAATCATTAGAGAAATTCGAAAATCAATAAAACCGTTCTATGACAGCTACCGTTAATAACATTTCCCTCAAAATTTGTTTGTACCAAAATGTAGTCCATGTCTATAATATTACACCTAATTTTTTTTATCAAAATCGTTTGAGCCGTTTTGAGATATATAAGATTATGCTTTACGGGTGTATTGGGGGTACCGTTAGTTTTAGAGCTAAAAATGAAATTTCAATTTCTCATCTAGGGAATCACCGAAGACCCTTAAGTACCGAGTTTTAAGAAAATAGGTCCAGTGGCTTAGGCTCTAGATTAAGGTACAGACATACGGACATACAGACAGACAGACTCACTTTATTCGTCTTCGCTATCATCGTAATGTCATCATCATCATCATCGGCTCGACAACTGGTTTCCGGTCCTCGCCTCTTTCAACAAGTCTCTCCACCTATCCCGGTCTCTAGCCGACGACGCCGCCATCCAGTTGCGCACACCAAGGCTTCGGCACCCTGGTCTACGCCATCTCTCCAGCGCAAGCATGGTCTACCACGCTGTCGTCTACCATAGAATATACCACAAAGAACTTTCCGAGCAGGTTCCTCTTCGCTCATGCGAGCTAGGTGCCCTGCCCACCGGAGTCTACCGAGCTTAATTTTTGTCACGATATCTGCTTCTAGGTAGATTGCGTACAGTTCATGATTGTACCGTCTCCGGAATCGTCCTTCCTCACATATGGGGCCAACAATTCTCCTTAAGACTTTTCTCTCGAACGCAGCTAAGAAGTCGGAGTGCCTTTTGCTAAGCACCCAAGTCTCGGATCCATAGTAGGATCTGTTGGATTTGAGAAGCCGCCCGCGTATTTCTTCTTCTATATTGTTATCGGCTGCTACTATTGACCCAAGGTATTTAAAGGATTGCACCATTTCAAATTCGTGCTCCGCAACCTTGATTGTTTGACCAACTGTTCCTCTCGCATTCGTAATGTCAACTTTGATCAAAATCTCCAATTCATTTTTTTTTTCCAAATGCAGAACTTGCCCTATAGTACATACATATATCGCAATTAAAAATGGGTCTAATTAATAAACATTTTTCTAAAATTTGTTTTCAACTTGGTAGAATAATTTTTCAATTTTTCCCCGACTTGTTGTGTTTTTTTTTTTCTTCTGCCGTAAACATTTCTCAAAAACTTTTGCACAGATTTTTTTTTTTTTTTTGAAAACCACATGCTAGATTTTTTTGAATCTTGATAATTAACAGTTTCTTAATAATATCCTAAAGATTTCGGAACAAAATTTAAATTGTATCTTAAAGTAATACTTACATATTATCTAGAATTTTTAGCTTTCTCATTATCAGCTTACAGAATTTATATGAAATTTTTCTACACAGAAGCTTCGTTAAGTTTTAAAAAAAAAATCATATTAAAAATGAAAAAAAAATATTTTATTTTTAATTTTTGAAAAGAATTCCATTTTTTCTGAAAATTTGGTATCAAAAAGCGGGTCATTATTTTTTTTATATTAAATTTTTATTTGTACTATAGTAAAAACTCAAAATTGGCGTATTTAAAATTTTTCTTTAAAATTTAATACATAAAAACTTTTTTTTATGATTTAATTATTAATCCTGCATATTTGATTTTGGCGTTCTGTTTTTAGCTCCAACTACTTAAACAAATCTTGTAATTAAAAAAAAATTGTTTTGTGCTTCTGACCATTATTTTCTAAATACATCAATTTTTAAAATTCTAAATCTCCTAAACATAAGAATAAGTTCGTCGCGCATTCTATTTTTATAAAGCAGAATTTATATTAATTCACGAGTTCTATAGTTATATAAATGTTTTTCAAAAGCATTTTATGGAAGTCGAATAAATCAAAAGGTTTTAGTAAGTTTTCACCTCAACAAAATTCATTCATCCTTTTGAATAGCACATCAAATGACATCTTCCTCATATCAATATGGATTTCATTTAGACGAAATTAGTCGAATCGAGCCACGACTTGCAAGCCGAGTCCAAATTCAAATTAATTGAGATCACAGAGATCTCAAATTTTGTTGACCCTGAAATATCGGGTTCTTAACTTATTTCAAAAAATATAAGTAATAAAAAACTTCGACATTTGGACTTACAAGAGAGCGAGAGAGGAATTTCACTAAAAAAAAAAAAAAAACACAACAAAACTCAAGACACTCAAGTCTTTCTCGTAGAAGAATATGATTTATTGAAAATTGTATTTAAACAAAAAAAAAAAAATGTGTTTACAATAGTATTTTGTGAAATTCGATTTCCTCCCTGCTCTCTCTTTCAATCATTTGGTTTGACACCCCCGCAGCCAACACAATATTTATGTGAGGTCACTATAAAACAAAAAAAAAAGAGGGGTTTATAAATAATTTGATTTTATTCAACAACAATTAAATCTAATATAAATTAACTAATCTAAAAAATTAATAACTATAAATTAATAAGTCTCAAGAAATTTCTTCTGCGTTTGTTTGTCGAAATTTATTCAGGCGATCTTTATCGACTGTCACTACGGGAATGAATTTGATAGAAGTTCCCGTCTCGCGAGAATATCGATTTAGATCTTGTAAACTATGCATGGGAACGTCCTCACTGGGTGCACCAAACCACTTATTGAGACGACCCCGAATTAATTTGTCAAGGAATTGCATTGTCTCGTCACGTGTAACATCTTGAGGCAACGTCAGCGATCCTTCAGCATGCTGGGTGGCATCAATGAAGTCGGGATGTCTGTAAACAATATCTCGAATGATCTTATCCATTTGCGGGTCATGGGATGGAACATGCCCGGCTGGGGCACCCACAGTTGGTGTGGGAATCATAGTTTGGTCATTGGCAGCAATTGATGGGGGGTTCACCACATCAATGAAAGCGTGATGCTTAATGGCCGAATCAAACATTCTCTGGGCTTCTGCATCTAGCATTTGTTGGTCGCTTGTATTCTCAATAGGAGCTTCTAATGCTTTGGCTGTTTCGGTTGTTGGCTTTTCTGTATCTTCCATGGAAGCAACATGAGTAGATCTGTTTACCACCTCGTCGTCGTCACTCTGTTCTGGTGTCACAAGCTTAAAACTGCCATTCTTCACTTTGTACTTGTGACCTAGTCTGTCGTATACGTACTCGACATTCGTGTCAGTCAATGGTTGTGGCTGATACCAAACGGGGTTACCTGGATTTTGTGCAAGCTTCGTATTGGAAATGTATGGCGGAGGCAATAACCCAGAGTAGCCTGAATTTGGATTCGGATTTTGAAATGGATTTACGCTTCGTTTGAAATAATTTTCTCCGGCCGATTGTGGACTCATATCGAAATGCTGATTTGGCGATTCTGTTGTGTTCTCATTCAAGTCTGTCTGTGGTTGTTGTTCTGTTGGTTGGTCATTTTCTTTATTGGTGGTTTCTGTGGGCAGCGCAGAATTAATTTTTTTTAATTGGTCATGCAAGTCTTTGTTAATGCAATTTTTGCAGCCGATATTGCACTTGCCACGCTTAAAATTCGGCATCATAGTTTCGGGCATGTATTGAATGATTTCTGGGATGGTCAAGTCCATTTGGGAGTTTTCCCTTTGCAAAAGATCATATTCACCCTTAATGTCACGTTTAACCAGCTTTGATTTATTAGTTTTACGTGCAACTCGAGTTGTTTTCAGGGATTTTACATAGTCTCGTATTTCGTCCATGTATTTTTGCTTAAGTGAAGAGACTTCACGTTTGGACCGCCCACGATATATATGGTTGGATTGAATGTCCTTCAATACGTACCTACATTTTGGCTTAAGTGGTGGACAGCTTCCACACGCACAAGAACTAAGGGCTGAAAGAGGGAGTGAGAAGGCAGGTGGAAGTGGAGCTGGGGGAGCTGCAGAGCATGGAGCAGATATCAGCTCATAAGTCACTTTAGCTGGTAGAGGAGCTTTGAGAGCTAGCACTCCACTAAAATCGTCAACTAAAATAAAGTTCGGTTATTGATTTGGATTTAATTAAACTTTAAATCTTACCTAGAGGTGCAGGAGCAGCTGGGGGTGGAGCTAAGAGTAGGGTTGGTGGAGGCAGGGCGACTGGGAGTGGTTCTGGTGCGGGAACTGGTACTCCACATACCCCACATGCAGGTGCAGGCAGTACAGCCGGTTCGTCACAATCTTCAAGAAAGGACGGTTTTATTTAGAAGAGTTCAGGAAAATAATTCGGAAATCTCTTACCTGGATTTACTAATGCAGGTTTGAGCAGAGGGACAAACAAGTTCGGGTTACAAACCGGTGGCGGCGCAACTGGTACAGGTGCTTCCACAACCATGTCCAATGAGTATGAAAGCTTTGCTGCTGTCAGAGCTGGAGGTGGTATTTCGATTTTATATCCATGAGTGGCACACGGCACTTCAACCGGAGGTGGTGCAACTGGAAATTTCACTACTAAAGGAACGCTCTTAGCGCACGAACATCCGTCGAATATTGGTCGACTTTGGAGTAGGTTAATCTATGTATGTGTGTTTTAATAAATAAAAACTTTTAATAAAATAAAAATGAAATAAACAAACCTTCACTAAAATTAATACAAAAAAAATTTTATCCAATCGCATCATAGTGCTTTTGGACTAGAAAAATTCACTTAGCAAATGCTCAAGATCGTGCTGTTGCTCTCTTTTATATAACAAAAATCTTTGAATATCATTTAAACGTTCTTGAAGCTGACCTAGCGATTATCACCCATCATATTTGTGTTTGAGCTTGAATTCTGTTATATGACGTGATTGTGATGATTTTTTGAGTGTTTCCAAGAAATATTGTACGTTTTATTAGTAAACCGCTTTAATTACTAAAAGAATCCAAAACAAATGTGTCATATAACGTAGATTTGAGATTTAAATATTGTAACATTTTCAATGGTGTGAGAATGTGATGTTTAGCAATTGTAAAAAAATTTATTTTACTTTAACAGATGACTTAAATAATAACCTCACTGAATATAAGAAGCCTGCATTTAGTAGTTATACGGCAGACCAATAAAAATTTTTAGAAATGGAAGATTGGTAGAAGAAGATATCTTGTACCATTATTTATATATTGCTTCGCTAAACGCCAGAATGCAACAGGGTGATGGGTTAGAAGCCAACTTATAACTCACAACGATTTTATTTCATTGATACAAAACAAGATACAATATCTTATGAGATATTGCTAAGCTTACTTACTTAATTTAGATGGTGTTTACAGTCCAGGGTGGACCACGGCCTCAACTAACAAGCCCCTCCAGCCAGCTTGGTCTCTTGCTCGTGAAGCTCGTTGTTGACTCTTCTCCTCCATACTCTATCGATAGATACTGCACCGAAAATCACCCGAATTATCTTTCTTTCAAAAGCACCCAAGCAGATTCTTATCCGCTTTTAACAAGGTTCAGGAGGTTGCATGATAACCCGCCTCCTTGCATAGAACCTTTCTCAACATCAATGGGTTTGATGGTGTTCTTACCGACTTTGACGGAGTAGCGAGAATTCTTCATCGTCATCCTGCACAAGCGGACAAATTTGGCAGAGATGCCGATATGCGACATGGCTCTGAATTCGTACGCTTTCATATGCGACCTAAAAATCGCTAAAGAGGTGTAGTATATATATGTGTATATCATATCATTCGTATTCTTAAGATCGTAGAATTCCTCCTTGGTTGAGTCATCTTTTTTCTTCTGTGGTGGGCACAAATCAATGTGATGTTTTTAAATTTGCCTTATATTTCGGAAGTACAAGACTTCTTGCCTAAGTCTTCCCCTAATTACAAAACCACAACCAAATAGCCTCTGACCCTGCTCCTTGCAGCACTCATCGAAGTAAATGTCACACGATTTCATCCTTCATATGCCTTCTCCATCATATCGCACTTTCTGGATGGCTGTTACATCAGCCCTTAGTCTATCCAGATTCTAAACCAATCGTTCGGCTGCACGTGGTCTGTTTAAGGTCCGGACATTCCATGTGCAGATCCGAAATTCATTGTCCTCGTTTCGTTTGCTGAGGTCGTCAACATTAAAATCATTTATATCCAATGCTTGTTGATGTTTCGGAACCGTTTTTGTTTTCCGTGGTAGGGAAGTCACCCCGACGCACAGCCCCCTAACCTGGAGGGCAAGAACCTTATTAAAACTCCAAAGCTGGGGAGCCAGATAAACCCCTCCTTATAAACCTGAGCTGCGAAAAAATCGTAATAGCCCATATAAGTTCACTAAGTAGTTCAACCTGAATGGAACTGCCTTCGCATTTGCCTAGTATGAGTTCCGACGTTTTGTCATAAGTATTGCAGAATCTGCATGTGAGGCAGTTTTCTAGACCAACAATACTCAAGTGTCTTCTTAGTTTACGCAGTGGCTCGTAAGGAGACCCGTTACTATTCGTAGATTGTTCCTGTTTAAGCTGATGCAGTGCATGAGACGATCTTGGTCTTAGTTTCCAAGGAGTCCTTCTCTATTTTTATTTCGTTTTCAAGACTGTTTTTTCCTATTCCACAGTAGGCATATGGCTCCATTAAAAGAATCCTTGTGCCTATTTTTTCTAGGCCTCCTTATTTCCCTGGACAACTACATGTCCAGGTACCCAATAAAGTGAGCACTTATTATTCTTGCCAAGTTCGTTTAGCCTGCCTACACATTCCCACACCAACTTAGACGTGATGGGGTATGAGCAGTAGCGTAGCGTAGGTGGGGCGGTGGGGGCAGTCCGCCCTGGGCGGCAGGCCTAGGGGGGCGGAAAAATGTCGCCGGTTTCATGACAGATCGGTTGACAAGTCAACAAACAGTAATGATGTACATTTGAAATTTTCCACCCTATTTGTGGTTCGTCGTTGACCGCTCTCGGCTGATTTTCGTGAATTTGTAGACGGTCAGTAGGGCCGTAAGAGTGCATTCCGTATTGTCGCGCGACTCGCGAAACTAAAACAAAACGTTCCGAAGCTCTCACGAAACTGAAAGGGAGTGTTCCGAAACATATGATATGCATATGCGAGATATGATAAGATAACTAGGATTCGACGGAAACATTTTTCTAGTCTCAGCCAGCTCAATGTTTTTGCTCCCTCCCGCATCACAGAAAGTTATTTCGATTGTGTTGTTTATAGTTTAAATACTGTTGAATCTTCTAAAACTAAACACTTAGTACTTCACTCAATGTTTGAACTAGTTTTTGGAAATGAAAAGAGTTTAGGAAGCGGCACGGAATACCGCAAGAAAAAGGCTAAGAAAGAAGCAGACGCGAAGACGCGAAATATTTCAGTTCTAGTTCTGGTTCAAAAGCTACGTTAATGTCTTCGGCGGCATCCAACAGCAGCGGAAGTGATTCCAAAGTAAGTAAGATTCCTCCATCTACAATCGTGAGTGGCCTAGAATTGTCCTTCGGCCAATATTCATGGGAATGCATAACTTATTTTACAGGCAGAAGAAGAAGACGTGCCTGCGGTCGAAGTTGGAAGTCGTTCTGGTCCCACCATAGAGCAGGGTCAAGACGAAGTCGACTCACCAGAAGTAACTCAAGCATCTAGTCACAAGCCTGCAGAAGAAGTGAACCTCGTCTTGCCAAAGACATGAAGCTGTAAAGACGCTTAAAAATAAGTATGTGGAAGTTCTTGAGATACTGGAAGAATTGACGGACCGGGAGCCAGTCTTCTTCTGACAGTCATGCATCAGTCATTCAACGTTTTAAAAGCTCTCCTGGTGGAGAGCAGAGACCGTTTCGTCTAAGCCGCAATCGACATTTCTAAGACTCTTTGGAAAAAACTCGGAATCGAATTCAAAACGAGAAGAATTCGCAGGAAAAAACGCATGCATGGCGATGAATCCGCAGATGCAGCTTTGTCCCGTAGAATCCGTTTATGAAACCGCTGATCCTATTTTACTTTCAATAAAAGATACTTCATTGCCTGTAAAATGATGTCTCGAAATTTAATTTTAATTTAGTATTGAATGGGGCGGCAAAATGGGTCTCCCGCCCCGGGCGCCGAGATGGTACGCTACGCCACTGGGTATGAGCTTGTTACTTTGAGTGTGGCTTAGCTATCAGATATACCTAATGGCAATGTTTTGGTTTCGGTAACTCCTTTCGAGATTTCGACCTGCACATTCCGCTATGGCATTGACTTCCGCCTGTAAAATGCTGTTAGGCACAAAAATTCATTGGCTTTGAATGTGTTTTTTCTCGACTCCGTTTTAAATTTTTTTTACAAAGTTTTTTTCCCTAGGAAAGTCGATAAGGTTAGTTAGTGGCGACTTTAAAAGAAAGCACCTTTCCCTGTGACTTATACATTTGCCGGACAATCCCTTTCTTGGAAAATCTCATAATGGCCCCCTTAGCAGCACTTGCAACTACTACGGTTAATACATAAACAATCAAGCGAGCGACTTTTCCCAGTGCTTTTGGTTGCCCTAAATGACAGCAGGTCAAATGAATCTTTGAAACTTGAACCTACGCACCACCACAAGGTGCCTGTCTCCTGGCACTTAACCATCCTGGTTATACTTTTACGAGATTCAATCAACGCATAACTCTCCAGATATAAGAAAGATCAATCTCTCAAGGAAACATAATATCTTCAACAATTCTAAGAATTGATAAATATCTACATCGAAAACCATTGAGTTATTCTCTTCACTGACGGTTCCAAGAGTAATAAAGGCACTACTCATGTCCTCTCTGCAGAAAAACTTCCCTTATAGTAGTAGTTGTAGTTGTAGGTTGACTTTATTTATAAAATATAGAAGATTACATGTTGGCTATAGCTTTCTTAAGTCTAAATGGTTTGGCCGTCTACCAGACTGGTTATTTTATTAATTGGAATGCTGTTAAGTAAGTACGTATTTCTTCCAAGATTGTATTCAAGCCGACTATAAATACATCTAAACACCGAGGAGTTGGCTTCAGCTACGTATCTATTGTACAGGACATTTCCAATTTTTTCAAGTATGGCGCTTAACTTGATCCTCAGTGAAGACGGACTCTCATTTTGATTTATCTTTAAATTTATATCGCATTCGGATGCCATACTCTCCCACTCTACTATCATTGATCCCCTCGACTGTATCGTGTTATAAAGAACAAGTTTTGGTATCCTTTCATTGTTCATCCCCATAACTTTTACAATGTAGTTGAAGTGCATGCTAAGAGTGTCCATTATCATAGGTGGTGTCCCCGTTTCTAGGTAAAGCATGTAATTTGGGGTGTTCTTTGGAAAACGAAAAATCCTTTTAATGAAGTAACGCAGAAATCTTTCTACGGCTTCGAAAGAACTATATCCCCAGACTTGTGCTCCGTACAGAAGTATTGAGACTGATGTAGAACGAAATAACTTTTGCTTTGCACTATGCTCGATGTAGTAGCTCTTGATGCAGCGCTCCCATACTGCAGAAATCGCTCGTTTTGCATCGGATAATTTTCCGTCCAGGTGCCTCTTAATGTTTAGGTTTGAAGTTATGAGAATTCCAAGATATTTGTATTCCCGCACAGTTTCAACTACTTCGCCATTAAAAATCCATTTTTTATTTTTCGAAAGCCTGCCCCCACTTCCTCTGAACACCATTATTTTAGATTTTTGCAAATTCACTGCGAGATTCCAGTGATTGCAATAATTTTCTAACCTATTCATCATAAGCTGCATTCCATCTACTGTTTCAGCAAAAAAGACTATATCGTCTGCATACATAAGTCCCGGGATTGTTGTTCCTCCAATCAATACTCCACCTCTGACTGCATCCGTTATGTCGTTAATGAAAAGTATAAAAAGCAAAGCGCTCAGAATGCAACCTTGCTTTAGACCCATCGCTGTTGGAAACTCTTCTGAAAGGGTGACTCCATTCCATACGTATGCTGTGTTCATATTAAAAAATGCTTTAAGAACATTAATGACCTTACTAGACAGACCCATCGTGAACAATTTGTAGAAAAGGGCTTTTTCGCACAATTGAGTCGAAGGCTGCACGGAAGTCAACAAAGAATGCATATAATTTTTTCTTTTTCTTCAAATAAATATCAGCAATATTGTAGAGCGAAAAAATATGGTCCACTGTTGAATAATTTTTTCGGAATCCAGCCTGGAATTCGGACAAAATTTCCCTGTCGCTTACCCATTGTGTTAGCCTGCTATGAATCAGCCCGGCGAATAGCTTAGCACTGGTATTAAGGAAATAAATTCCCCTGTAATTTGACGGATCCTCATAGTTTCCTTTTTTTGTGGAGTGGAAATATTATTGATTTCTTGAAGCTGTTAGGAACTGCTGCATGATTTAAGATTCGATTGAATTCAGTAGTGAGTGCTGAAATGAAGTCATCTGTGGCGTGCTTAAAAAATTCAAAAGGAATGCGGTCATCTCCAGGGGCCTTATTTAGTTTAGATTTAGCTATGACTTCTTGAACTTCCTGAATTGTGAAAGGAGCATCTAAAAACTCATCCAAGATTAGTGGTTCGGCGTAATGGACCAGCGGTGAGCTTATCTCTGAGTTCAGAAGACTTCTGAAGTGGTTCCTTAGATTTGATGCTTGTAGGCCTACAGCTATTATATTTCTTTTACCATTAACGTTCTTGGCAGCTCTCCAGAAATCGGCGGCGCAACAAGTACTATTCCCTTATATTTATCAACGGCTGCAACTCAAAATGAAAATTATCGATTAACTACCATCAGAAAAACAAGAGATAATATTATTGAACTAGGAAACCGTTTAAAACTTTACCGGTTACCGGGTCATATACTCATATAGGTGGTAAAGGTAATTTTAGTACGTAGAATAATCTCCAAGGTACTTGTATTCCTATACCACTTCTCTTCGTTGACCACCGAACATCCACTGCTCATTCCTACTGATTATTCCTGTTTTTTTTTTTTTTTTTTTTTTTTTTTTTTTTTTTTTTTTTTTTTAAACCCTCAATATTGACTTATCCAGATTTACAATCTAGTTTCATAAGATGCACAAGTGCACATCTCTTCGTTGTAGTGTGTCAGGTGAATTAGCTCCCAGAACAACGTCATCTTCAACGGAAGGCTTTCATGCTTTGGTTACAAAATACAATCCCCCCAGGCAGGTAGGGTAGGGGGTTGAAGGAACATCCTTGTCTCACACCAAATTTTCTTTGAAATATTTCAAACTTTTAATAAATTGCTTCTGAACACACCTAAAGTAAAGTTCGTGTAAAAAACAACGTAAAGAGACCTTTTGGATGTTTGTAAATGTCAATAAGTCTTATGAAGTTAGCACGATATTAAAAATATAAAACAAGTATTCAATGATTTTAACGTAAAAGCATAGAGAAAGTATGATCTTAGCCTAGTTTCATACTTAAACACTTTAACATCGTACTAATTCAACTAAATTTTTGAGCCAGACTGTTTAAAATTTTGCACTATTAAAAAAATAAAATACATAATTAAGGAAGTGTTTACTTTCTGAAACTGAACCAATCAGATTATACCTACTGTTTTCCTCAAATTCCTACAATAATAACCAATAATTAAACAACAAAATATGTAAAATTCCCACTGACTTCATAAACAATAATTCTAATCATTCTATTTGATTAGGATAAGATTATCTAGATAATAAAAAATTATAACGATGTGATCATTGCTAAATGTGACATTAAACATGATCAAAATTGAATGCTCTAGAAGAAAGGTCATCGCTATTAAATAATTAAAGTCAAACGTCAAGAAGATAACGCTGTTCAACAAAATCTTATTTATATTAATTATTTTTAATCATGTTAACATTTTTTTTAAATAAAACCATGGGGAATGCACTAGCTGTGAAACAACAAAAATTGATTTTTCTGAAGAAAAACACAATACGAGTAAACAGGCGAACCAAAGCACATGTTCTCTTGTCTTATGAATCAAAAAAGTTTTGTAAATCCAATGTGAATACACAAATTATTTTCTTTCTGTAGAATAAGAGAGAAACTATTGGCTAAATTATTTGATCCCTTAGCATACGAGATGAGATATTCACCCCTATTACAGAATTCGGCGAATGAGCTTAAGTGACAGTTTCAATTCATTTCTAAACTTTTGCTATTACTGAATCCGATGAATGAAAGTTGAACGAATGTCGGTAACAATCCCTGCACCACTGACATTTTGTTCAACTTATATGGTATTACAGAATTCGCAATCCATTCGCACTCTATACAATTTCTATCATTTTACATTCGCACCAATTTCGAGACGAATCTGAAGTGAATTTTTGATTAAACGAAAATAAACAATGGATAGTACAAAAATGTAAGTCAAAAGCTTATCATACTGAATGTTAAAGTCTTTGTTTAACAAATTAAAAAAAAAAAAAAAAAGAGCACACGGTTAGTTTTGAACCGTCCTCCATCTTCGTACTAACCACTCTCAACAATGCTTGATTTCGTTGATCGAAAGCGATACTATTATCACAGCCTAGGCCAGTTGAATAAATGTTTGTAGCTGACAGTGTCGATACGAAAGTTCATAAATGATAAGGTAATTTTAGGAATCGACAATGTAGTTCATCCGACGAATTTCATAATTGAGTTTTACAGCGGATGCGAATCGTGTCAACTCACCGCGAGTAAAATTCTGCGAATTCTGTAATAGACATGATTAAGTCCCTGAAAATTAATGCAAATGGCGGCGTCTCCACCTTAAATCCATTATTTTGGTGTTGTCAAAAAGCATCTTTTAAAAGAACGCACCCAATTTATCATACAGATCTGTCAAATAGTTTTGTTATGGCAGCCATTTAATAAAGATGGGTGCCGCGTTTTCTTCCATGCGACAACAAACTCAGTCGTTTGATAAGTTCAAAGGTTTGGCGAAGTTCAAAAAAAATTTGACCGAGTTTTTGCGCGCCGTTGTAGTACAAATTGGCATAATGGTAAGTGCGTTAAACTGTCATGCAGAAGGTCTTGGGTTCGATTTATCAGTCGCAGCAAAAAAGTTTTCTTCAGAGGTTTAATGCCTCTGGCGAAGAATTGACAAATCCTCTAAGATTATCTATTATGAATTAATTTTAATTTTAATTATTATTTTTTGTTTTTTTTTTTTTAAAAAAACCAGAAGATAAAAATTTATGTTTTTAAGAGTTCAAATAAAAATTGAATTAGAGATTCTTTTTTAATTTTTACTTTGAGAAAAACTACTAAAAAATTCATATGATTTTCTTAAAAAAAAGCTTATGTATTGGGTTCTATTAAACGAATCGTCAATATGGAGATTTTCACACTGTGAAAAAACGATAAAGAAAACGATCAGATAAAGAATTTCTTTGATTTTCTGTCCAAGAAATTTCTGAGGACAGAAATTTGAGAGTAAAAGAATAAAGGCCAAACATCGTTTCGTACATGACATTTTCATTTAGCAATACGCAATACAGTGAATTTTGGAGAATTTGTGTTGTCGTATTTCTCCGCTGTTTCAATATTTTAGTGAAGGTTTCATACTTACTCTTCAAAATTTAACGTTTCTTGAGTTTCTGTTCAAAACTTAAAACATCAAAACGAATTGTGAACAAAGTTTCTCAAGTGAATAATTGAATTGATACAAGAATTGGGGAAGGAAACTATTCGTGAAAAAGTTATGATCCAAACTGGAAAAAGTGTTACAACACTTTGATAATCTAATTTTAGATTTAATTTAAACATTGTATGAAAATACAGACCCTGAGACTTGCACATGCAGATGCTCCAACAATATTTAGGCAAGTTTCTCCCTGTAACAAAAACAAATTTAGTGTGATCTGATTCAGAGCACTGAGTACTTAAGACACATCGAAAAACTTCCGGCAATTATTCTAAGGAAACATTATAGTATTGTTACTATTATACTCGTAAATCTTGGTCCTACTCCATCTTACCTAAAAAAAAGGCCTTCCGTCGAAGATACTTTTATGATTTCTTTTGATTCCTCATTCAATTGGTAAATGGAATTGACATTTTTTTTTATATTTCGAGGGTTTTCTTGTATTATTTTGAAAATTTTACTTCCTAGAAGAAAAAGCACTTTTAATCAATATCCCGTTGATGAGTTTTCGGGTGTTTCCGATAGATGTAATGAGTATAACACTAAAATCTTCTGTTATAATTTGTTCAACGTAAGCCATTTTTTGTTTTATAATTTTGCACGCACTACAGGGATTAACTACCCTTAAAATGTTTGAACACACCTCGAGCGTTTTAGGAGAGTTGAAGAAGATTTAAAAGGAGATGCCAATGGTTTTGAATATCTGAATTTCATAAGGGGAGGGAAATATTGAGTAAATCATTCGACATTCGTATAGTGCGGCTAAAGAAAGAACCTCTGAATTTAACAGTACATCCGATGTTGAGCTCAAGGGTAAACTAATGGGCATGCCCAGTTGGCTTTCTCGTATTGTCAAACGGTTCTCTTAGGAACTTTGTCCCTGACTGGGTTTTGTTGACATTAGAAATTCGCAGATATGACACAATAGTCTGATGAGCCTAGGGGTAGTAACACACTTTTAGTGTATTTCTCTGAGTCAGAGTTAAGAAGCAAGTCAAGAGTGTGACCTGCAACATCAGGAATTCGCGTAAGCTCGTGAAAGAGCTGAGTCAACTTGTTTAACTCTGAAAAAATCTCGACACACATACCTTCTTTTGAGTGTTGTCTGACTTGAAAAGCGCAGCCACATTATAATAAATAATTATAAACAAACGAATTGAAACAGTTTTCTAACCAGTCGACTTCCTTAAATCCAAAGTTCTAGTTGCTATCTGGGGTTTTTGCCTTAAAATTACTGATACAAACACCATTTGCTAACAACGAATATTTCATTAATTTGGAGTGGATAGGAGATACGATCTATATTTGCACTTGAGTTCATAATTAGTGTTATCAAACAATAATGGGATTTTCCTTAATTCTGCCAAAAAATTATCTGGTATAAAACACACTTTAAGAATTATTTGATATCGTTTCAAGAACACACGATCATTTGGCATGGTGAAATAAGTAAGAATAATGTAATAGATATAATTAAATTTGTATTTTGTTAGATTAAATTCTGATTGTCATTAAAAAATACGCGGCTTGTGTGAATGAAAGTTTTACTCCGTTCCTAGGTGATATGTGAACATGTAAACAAAATATTGATCCCTATCTTATCTGAGATTACTTCAAGCAGCTTTATGATATGGTCTTGCCCTCTAAGAATTGTATTTATCATGTCATGACCATGATCATCTAAGATTCTATAATCGGGGCGGTGTTGTATGTACTTCAGTTAAAATAACCGGAAACAAAGAAGTCTTTAAAGGTTAGGGGACTTTCGAAGGAATTTTATTTGGCATTTTTCATTTCGCGAAGATCAATTTGCACATATTTGTTTTTCGTATCGCTACCTGGTTTTTTGTTATTTCGCTTTTAACTATCACGATTTTCGTTATTTGAAAGGGCCCTGTATGCCATTATGTATAAAATATGATGCTGTTCATATTTCCTCCTCAGCTTCTTACGATGGCACGGATCCGAGTATTATGTTCATCTTGAGACTTAAGGGCATCGATCGGTTATCGCATAGACCTGCGACTTAAGGAAATCCCAAAAGACAATGACTGGCGAGGTCAATTCACATAACCTTGGCCAATTCACGTCACCTCTGCTAGAGATAATCTTACCTTCAAATCGTTTATGCAGAGTGTCAATCGTGACGTTCTATAGCGCTCGCTGTTGGTGCGGACCGTCTCACCAACAACGTCGTTTTCGAAAAAGTACGGACCAATGAAACTACCGACTCAAAATCCATATTAAACGGTATCTTTTCGAAATTAGGGTCCTCTTCCAATCGCTCTGAAGCCTAGTCAGCGAACAAACGGCGTTGTCTATGGTCTTGAACTTTTAACTTCTGAGTCAGTTGGATCTTGAACGGGTGTAGTCTCAAGTCCCGATGCAAAATTCGTCAAGTTGAATTCTGCAAAAGGCCGAGTTCTTGTAAACGGCGAGGAATCGATTGCCTCGGGTTTTTTTTTTCACGGAATAAGGTAATTTTCTCCGCTGATCTTGTATTCGTTTGACGCACGAATGCTGGTTGATTAGTTACCGAACCGGTCGTCTCAAATTTAACCACCAAATGTTAAAGAGTCGACTGTGAAGATCCATCTCGTCTACCGTTAAATGGGCGCAACGCATGCAACGTTTGCACTAACGAATACTTAATTTGATAATATAGTTTTATCATTTGGACGTGGTGTTAAATACGAGTAGTGTCACTTTCCAGACCTAACAGATGTCATAAAAACAACATGGCTGCCACAGGCCACCAAAATCAAT
The DNA here is from genome assembly GCA_911387755.1 of Chrysotoxum bicinctum. NCBI lineage: Eukaryota > Metazoa > Arthropoda > Insecta > Diptera > Syrphidae > Chrysotoxum > Chrysotoxum bicinctum. The sequence continues at coordinate 91,786,520 of OU426989.1, read as the reverse complement.
TTTGAAAAACTGTTTACTTGTCGGTCGGTAACTAGTAGGGAATCTTGCATGTTTTCTAGGTTTTGTAAATAATGTTACGTCATTACGTTTTTCAAGTTGTTAGGAAGTTAAGAATTATAAAAGGTGGTTTAACTTAAATCGCAAGAAATTTAAAGACTGTATTGTAGGAAAACTGGTAATAGCCAGAGAAGGAACTTCTACGGAAACTGGTAAGAGGAATGATATCAAGATAATAGAACAATATCAAAATTAAAAGCTATAACGGCATCGGATGAAAGTTGCCGCCATAAACGGTAATGCTACAATGCAAAAAGCTCTGAAAACCATTGGAAATCTGGTTGAAACTACGCAACCACCCGAGGAGGGTTTGGCAGTGCAGAACATGATTAAGGAAGACTAAGGAGAATTCAATAGAATAGCAAAACTGAAGCTTGCGAAATCAAATTTCTTGAAGAATGTATGCGGTCTATGGAAAATGAACAATCCCCAATAGACGAAGGTGACTATTCGGCACCAGTTATGGAAAAGATCTATGAACTTCCCACGAATCGGTTCCGGTTGACCTGCTAACACTTTTGCTAAAAAGAAGCGTAAAAAAAGCACAAGAAAAAGCAGTAGATATTCTTCATTAACGCAGTAAACAATTTGCAACCAAAACCGACAAAAACAAAAGCTACATAAGCTTAAATTGGAACAAGTTCGAAAACAAATGAGTTATGAAAAACATTTGTTTGAAAAAGAACTGCAAATCAAGAATACAATTCTGAAAAGGCAGCAGCTTAAATTAAAAAAGGTAAAAATTGAAACATTTTTCTTGACGTTAGTTTACGCAAAATTTATTTGATACATATACGTAAACTGGCTTGTCAACAATTCGTAAAAAAAACATCAAATTTGTCATTTGAATCTGATAAAATAACAACTTAAACATAGCATTTACTATGTTTAAAGTAAGACCGCAGGCTTATCCCTAAGTTAAGGTTTAAATTTATTTATGAATAGCCTAAACTCTGGACTTAGTAACAACTTAGCAAAAATCTATGAATATGACCCAATATCTCATTTCAGAAAAAAAAAATGTTTTGCCAGTTTCTGCTTCTGCTAGTAAGTGAAAACATCTCATATCTGTCTTAGCCTACCTAGAAAGAATCTCTATGAATATCAATGTTTTCTAAGTTCACCGTGTCGAGCGTGTGACTTACCAGGTTTTGAAAAGGTAGTACACACAGTATTATGATTAAAAAATAATATTTTGACTATATCCCACACTTTCCCGTGTATTGGAATGTCGAGAAGAATATCTGCGTTTAATTTTGAGAATAGCTCTTGTCATGAAAACTGCTTCACTTCTAATCCGTATTACCTGTTCGAACTCGGTAGAAAATTGGAAGTAACCCCTATTTCCTAGCCCCACGCAAACAGAAATGGTTAAGAATAATAAGTCAGTTAGGTTCCTGTGCCTATACTTCTATGGATAGGATACAGGCACTCCATAAATGGGATATTCGCACGTCCAGGTTGCATACACTTTTGCAAATATCCCACAAATCCGATGCCCAAAATCGAGTATTTTGCCAGTTAGCTAGCCAATAACATGACAAACTTTTTTTTGCGAAGATCTCAGATCAAGATCTCAGACCAATTTCTTTCCTCATTTTTTGCGAATATCCCACAAATGAGTTGGCCACAATTGCGCATCAACTTGCGTGATCTTAAGACTTAAGCCCCTTTTAGACGATCAGTTGTTCCTTCAGTTATCAGTTCAGTTGTCAGTTCAGTTAAAAAAGGCAGTGTATTTAGACGTCAGTCCAGTGTTCAGTTGAGCTTTCATTTTGCTTGTGAGCAGTCGAAAATCAGAGGAAATACATTGCGTAATGGACGATGAAAGCCTTATTGCAATAGCTATAGTTTTGTCGCTTAATAAATCACCGCAAACTAAAATTGAAATTTCATCAGTTTCAGTCTCAGTTAAAAGCTTCAGTTTTTGTATTTAGACATCAGTTTAACTGAAAGCTTAACTGATAGCTCAACTGAAACTGAAACTAAAATGATCGCCTAAAAGGGGCTTTATACATACATAGATATTTTCAAAGGCAGATCAGTTGTACTATTTTGACCAACTCCTGACCAATAAGATGACGAACTTTTTTTGCGAATATCCCATATGAGTTGCCAAGATCCCAGAGCAATTTCTTTTCTTATTAATCATTTTTTTTCATATTCATGTATTCCTACGTTTATATTCCAGAATGTGTTCTATTGTTGGACTAGGTAACATCCCTCGTTGGGTAGTCAGCCTATGTTTGAAAAAAAAAAAATGGGAAATCACCTGCGCCAAACTTATTTCGTTCACAGAATCTTAATCCCCGGATGAAACTATGAAGAGCAAAAAAGTTATGAGCGACCAAAGACGAGCTGGGGAACAAACAGAGCCCATTTTGTAGGGTTAGGTAGAATTTAACTTTTTACTTCATTATTATAATTTTTGTATTTTTTTTTTTGTAATAATTTACAGTTTTTCTTACAACTAACTAAAACACTTCAACAACAACCATGGTCCGTTAATAACTTAAAGCATGTTAAGAATTACATACGTTTTTTGACTTTCAACAAATCTACCCTCTGTGCACAAAAGTATAATTCGGAAATTCACCTAATCTTAATGCTAACAAAATAACAACTGATCCTCACAAGCATGGCACTCCATATTCTAGTGGTTGCTCAAGGTATTCTGAAGCAGGTGTGATTTTCCCCGGAACATAACCACAACCTGTTAATACTGGCTGAGGTCCAACCACTGCTGCAGCCAACGCTGGCTGTGCCTTAAGTCGCAGGAACAGTGGTTTCTTCATCAAAGCTGGACCATAGCCTAGGTCTGAATAGGACAAGTACGGAGCGGGTGCTGGTACTGCAGCAGCTTCTTCTTCAGCTTCTTCTATGGCCTCTGCAAGAAGCTCAGCTTTTGTTGGAAGCGGGAATTTTTTCTTCTTTTCTATTATTTGGGCATTCAAGCCATATAACTTTTCCTCTGGGACATTAGAAAAGTAGATCTTTTTAACGACATTCAAAGGAGCAGCCACTGGCCCATAACTAAGCTTAGCTTCTGGCACAGCGAAATTTTTATTAGCAGTCAATGCCATGCTTATGCTAAGCGGATCTGCTGGGACTCCTGGAGGTCGTGCACATGCCACTGGTGGAGGTGGTCTGAAAATATCAATTCGTTTAAGTAATTTAAAAAAAAAAGATCCTCAAGTTGTTCTTACACAAAAGAATCAAAGCATGTGGGAGCTCGTGGTGGAGGCGGTGCAGCTTTAGAACATTCACAATGACATTTGCATGGAGGAGGAGGGGGCTGTAAGAAAAAAGAAACAATTCGTAACTTAGTTTTACTTTTATAGCGAAATATAAGACCTACGATTTTAATTAATTTTTTTTTCGGTCTCAAGAAGTCATGTGCAAAACTTTAAATTAGTAATTACCATAAGTTGTTGTGTGTTGGTTTTTGTGTAGACATGTGTGAATACAAGTGTTGTGGAATAATTTAAATGTGTAATCCTAAAAGTATACTCTGGTGTTTGTTTGTAAATTTTTACTGTGTTGCTTTGAGAGGTTATGGCTTAGGTGAGGCATGCATTACAGTAAGAAAAACCATGCAAAGCTGGTGTTGGTGCAGGTGGGGGTGTTGCTGGAAGCAAAGCTAATGGTAATGGAGGAGGCACTGGAGGTAAGACCAATGCAGGTGCAGGAGGCACTTCGGGTGCTGTTTCAAGTGCAGCAAATTTTTCGAATTTTTCAATCTTCTTTTGCAAATGATCGAGGCTTTTTTTCTTAACCACAAGTGCAGCATTAAGGACCTTTCTTTTTATGAGTGTTTTAAGTGTACTAAGCCATTCAAATGTGTCACATACTTTGCACAATGGTTTTGGAGGTATAGCTGGCTCGACCAATTGTTTGCCACACCAACAGCTGTCTCCTATAGGTGGGAATTTCGGCAATGGAAGGCGTGGAACTACCTTTGGCACAGGACGAGTTTGGGGTGTTGCAGCACAGGAGCAAAAATCCATTCCCTTAGAAGCACATAAACACTGTGCAGAAGCCTATAAATAGAAAAGATTATAGTAAAAATGAAAACTTATGTAACCAGTCCTTAAACCTTACCCTATTGACTAAGGCAATACACATAATAGCTCCTAACAGCATGGGTCTCAATTTCATCTTGGACCTGATTTTTTTTTTATCACCGAACTGAACAATTAGAAATGCACCAGACTCTCTCTAAAGGTTTTACTGATCTTCTGGTTGCATTTACAAACGATCGTCTGTTTTTATATTATCTATCATTTTTCAATTTGATTCGAAAGATGTGACAATTCGTTGTTTTCCGTTAACCAAGTGGTGTGTGTCGTGCAGCAACTCAATCATTTGATTTCGAATTCAAGGTTACGGATTGACCTTGGTTTTTCATGAATCACTTCGTACACAGTGCAAGGAAAATTAATCAAGTTTAATTCTGTGTTTTTCTTTTGAAATTCATTATTTTGTTTCTTTCCTTTTCTTATGGTGGGCGTTAATGTCAATCGGAAGTTCATGGCTTCATTCTCAAACATACACCACGTCTCTTTTGTGTTTTGATAATTGCGCAGTCTTCTTTCGGCTTATATATTTGTAGCATTTTATCAGGTATTGTTTTAAGCTTGGTTTGGAAAATTCTTTCACACGCTCTACGCATTAAGCGTGGAGCTTCGACATGTGTGAGTGAAATTAGTTCCGCAAACAATATGAGACATGCACAAATATTTTGTGCGAAATTGTACATCCGGTCATTGGGTTAAAAGTAATGTGGTAGAGTAGAAAATTATATTTATATTCAATTAAATGGCGAATTTTGCATTCGTAGACAAACTTTATATCAACTCACATGGATTTAAATGTTGCGCTGCTTGGATTAGGTATAATGAATTATGAAGATGGGCCTATTTGAAAAGTGCCATCTTACTGGGCAAGACTACGATAACTCAGGCGCCACAAAAAATAAAAACGGATTTTTGTAGAACAGTTAGATTCAAGCAATTTTTTGCGTAGGGTGGGGGGTCTATCTCTCCCCAGTTGGAGGATGCAATTTTCTAAATATGCAAGTTTTTCTTAAAGAATTTTTTTCTATCATCTACTTTTAAAATCAAGTACGTAATTTCTTTGAAAAGTTTATAAAAAAAACTTCTTTCAAATTAAAAATTTTCTGAAAAAAAAAACAAGTTCATATTGTACAGGGTGGGTCATCTAGTGGTTTCTTTTCAAATCAAAGGTTATAACGGCACTTACAGCTGTTTCCTGCTCGAATTCTTGACAGAAAGTGAGTGATGTGGAGTCCAAACAGAAAAGAAGTTTTAGCCTAAATGAAGCACCCACCGCGCCTGCGCGCCTGTTGTACACAAGTTTGCGCAAAAAGTTCGTGAGACTGGTACGCAGAAATTGAAGACATGAATTTGGACGACCTCTGGTTCATCAAGGATGGCGAGCCATGCCATAATCGATCTTTTGCGCACCAAATTCTCGAATCGTGTTATCAGTCGTCTTGGCAGTGTTATCAGTCCTCTTTGCAATGTCAATTGGCCGCCTCGAAGCTGCAATTTGACCCCTTTGAACTTTTGTTTGTGGGCAACCGAAGTAATACCACGAATCCAGAAACGATTCAAGCACTCAAGGCCAATATCATCCATGCAATCCGTGAGCTACAGCCTGAAATCATCAAAAAGGTCTTGGAAAATTGGAGTGACAGATTACGTTACTGCGAAGCCAACCCAGACAGCCACTTGAACGATGTTCTGTTCCATAATTAATGGGAATGTTTGCTCTTACTAATAAAGCCAAAATACATGGAAAACGTTAAATTTTGTTCATTTTATTGCGTTTTTAAAAAGAAACTTGTATTGGGCCCACCCTTTATGTATGTTTTCAGTTTATTTTAAGGCTTAAAATAACAGCAGTTCCCATAAACTTTTTAAGGAATTAAAAATTCAAATCTTAAAATAGTTCCACAGACTTTTATAAAAAAAACTATATAACTTTTAACTATAAAAATAATAATATTAATATATAAGTTTAATGTTAAAAAAAATTACAAACAATAATTATATTTAATAATTATTAATTATTAATGATATATCGTCATAGAACCTTTTTCACTTCCGACTTACGAGTATAGGTACTATAAATCAAGTTATGCATTCGTAAAAAAAATCGAACTCGAGATTTGGATCAAAGTTGACATTATGATTATAGCGAAGACGAAAAAAGTGGGTCTGGAAATTCCGTCTGTCTATCTGTTCGACTACAGCTTAAACGGCTCGCCCGATTTTTTTTAAACCTATTAGATATCGTTCTTAATTTTCTGCCCAAAAATTTTAAGACCAAAAAAAACGGTACCTGCCATACGGTATTTTTTATCTTTTTTACAGATTTTTTTAATAAAAATTCTAAAAACTTCATTTAGTTAAAGCGTAATGGTTAAAAAAAAAATGTTTCGAATATTCATTATTAATGGTACCCCCCTTTGAACCATTTTTTTTGTTTTGGATTTTCTCAAAAACTGTGCAACCGATTTTGATCTTTGTTTTTGTGCTAAAGCTGCCCAAAAATTTGAATAGTATTGTTTATTAAAATTTTCTATTTTTTTTTTGAGTTAAAACTAAATAATAATTTTTTTTTTCTTCAAAAATCGATATTTCGAAAACTCCATGCTCGATTTTTTTTAACTTGAAAATTAAAAGTTTCTAAAAATAACGGTAACCACCATACAAATTTTAAAAATGGTTTTCGAAAATCATATTTTTCTCGAAATTTTGATAACATTTTTACTTGCGATATAGGTAGATACTAAAGGGCAAGTTCTGCATTTGGAAAAAAATCGAACTCGAGATTTTGATCAAAGTTGACATTACGATGATAGCGAAGACGAATAAAGTGGGTCTGACAATTCCGTCTGTCTGTCTGTATGTCCGTATGTCTGTATGTCTGTCTGACTGTACCTCAAACTAGAGCCTAAGCCACTGGAGCTATTTTCTTCAAACTCGGTACTTAAGGGTCTTCGGAGAAATTGAAATTTTTTTTTAGCTGTAAAACTAACAGTACCCGCCATACACCCTTAATGCATAATCTTATTTATCTAGAAAACGGCTCTAACGATTTTGATAAAAAAAAGTTAGGTGTGATATTATGGACACTTACTACATCCTGGTAAAAAAATGTTTGGGGGGAAATGTTATTAACAGTATCATTTGTTTTTTTGATTTTCGAATTTCTCATCAACAAAATTTTTATACAGGAGCTCCTATGCACTTGAAAAAATATAATCTAAAAAAATTTTCGAAAAAATAGTTGAAATTTCGAGCTAAGAAATTTGAAGATTTATGTTTTTTTAAAATTAAAACAAACGAAAATTTAATTAAAAAAAAGAGCGAAAAGAAAAGACCGTGCGGTTTTAATATTCGAAATGGAATGTCTTTATTTTCTTATTTTTGTTTAATTCTTATTATTTATTAAAATAAAAATGGCCGGAAAGGCGCGAAATTCAAATTTTAGAACATTTAAAATTAATTCACAACAGTTGAGCTTTTAATTGAAGTTATTTTTAAGAATTTTGAATTTCTATTGACTCGTCAAAACAATAGTTTTTGGATTTTTTAAAAAATAATGCATTTTTTTTTAAACTCAATATCTAGAAAACCGATACACGAATAAATTTTTAAATTACGTTATAAAATGTATTTTTTAAATACTAACAATTTGAGTATCAATTTTTTTTATAAAAATTTTAAGGAACATTTAGTACACAAAAAACATGTTTCAGTGTGTCTGTACCTGTAGGGAGCTACAGCCTAAACCACTAGACCTATGTTCTTCAATCTCGGTAGTTAAGGGTCTTCGGTGATTAGAGGAGAAATTGAAATTTTTTTTTAGCTTCAAAACAGCTCTAAAGATTTTGATAAAAAAAAAATTAGGTGTGATATTATGGTCATGGACTACATTTTGGTCAAAAAAATTTTTGGGGCAAAATGTTATTAACGGTACCTGTCATAGAACCGTTTTTTTTTTGATTTTCGACTTTCTCATTAACGGCTCTAACGATTTTAACCAAAAATTTTCAGCAGGAGTCCCCCTAAGTTTAAAATAATATTGTATATAAAAATATTCGAAAAATTATTTGTTGGGTTTTTTTGAAAAAAAAAATTTTTTTTGAAAAATCAATATATTCAAAACCTATGAACGATTATTTTTTGAAATTATTTCCTAAAATCAATATTATTAAATACTTAAAATTCGCATCCCACATTTTTTTCTTGAAAAATTTTACAGAAATTTCTTATATAAAAAATGTATTTATTTAATAATAAAACGATTTTTTAAAGTTTGTTTTCATAAATTCATACTTTTCTAGAAATCAGACGGCAATTTCATTTTAAATTCATGTTTTATATTTATAAAATGTATCTTAAATTCCAAAGTACTTTTACATAAGAGCAAGTTCGTGCGATCCAGTCGTGCATTTTATTTTTTCAAATTTTGAATTTACCATTAATGGCATTTCTATAGAAAAAGCTTCTAAACCTAAAAAAAAAATGTGTTTTGAATTTTTGGAAACAAACATTTTTTTTGCAAATTCGATACCTATCTCACAAACGAGCTAATATTTTTTGTTTTGGAAACTAAATTTTTATTCGTATAGTAATAAAAGCTTCAAGTGGGCGTTCCAATTTTTTTTTTTAATGTTTTGAAAATTTTGTATAAGTTTATTTTTTTAAGAAACATTTTATGCTTATGAACAGTTTTCTCTAATAAAATTAGCGCAAAATTACTATTTCTTAACATTTTACTAAAGTTAAAATCACAATCTGGCTACTTTAACTGTTAATAACATGCTAAATCCATATCAAAGCTTACAAAAAATTTTTGGCAATTTTATTTAAAAGAGTTAAATTGTGTTTTTTTTATTCGAGAGCTAATTGTTTTTAAAAGTAAATAAAATAATATAAAATGTTTTTGGAAGACGAAGATTTGGATATATATATGTATGTTTGAAGACTGCTTTGTGCAGTAAAGTGCAATAGTTTTAAGTCCCTAGCAAATCCTTTTGAAGAGCTGGGCGATAGAGAATTTTACTCCAGATATAGATTTGGCAGGACAATCATACGGTTTTTTGTTGAAAACAAAAATATCGAAGACCGAATGACGGATTTCAGTAGAATTTCAAGTATGTATACTATTTTTATTATACTTCTTGGAAGAAATGTCAATGAGGCTGATGCTGGCAAGTTAACTTTCTAATGGAACATAAAAGATATATCTATGAACAACAATTAATCTTACAAGCGCATTACATGGAATTGTCCAGTACACAGTGGAGAAAATAATAAAAAACATTTCGAAAAAGGTTGTCACAAATAACAAAATAAAATGTAGGTTGTCCCTTTGACTTTTGAGTTTCCGACATTTAAAATTATTAGATCCGTTCCCCAGATTTAGTTTTGTATGTTTTGTTAATTTTCACGGACTGCAATACTTAAAACATCGTGTTCAGATGAACCGTTTTTAATAAAAAGGAATAATTATTTCACTAGTTAGTAAAACGAAAAAAACGATTACAATTTTCGAATAGCTAGTAAATTACTAAAAGCTTAGTAAAATGCTAAACCCTTAATAATGGGTTGATTAAAATGTTGCCTCATTAATTTTAAACATTCTTAATCTATTACATAGAGGCACGTTCGTGTGACCCTGTCGTGCATTTTATTTTTTCTTCTCAGAGACGGTACAACTGATTTCGATCAAGTTTTTAATCCAAAATTTTCTATAAATTTGAAATTGTTTTTTCTATCAAAATTTTCAACCAAATACTTTTTTGGATTTGAAAGTGTTTTTCACTACGAAATAAGTTAAAGCAAAGTACTTTAATGATATTTGTTTACCAATTTAATGTTGTATATTTTTTTTGTTCCAAATATAGAGTTTCAGCGATTCACAAGGCAAAAATGAGAAGTATTGTTTGAATTTCATTATACTCGTACCTATTTGTAGAAAAACTAAATAAACTAGGTAATAAATATGATTCTCTAAGTCTTAATTTTATTTTGAATTCACTCCAAAGATCATTAAGTTGGCTATCTTTAAACTTGAGACAAATACAGAACGCTTACTTGCATTATTTTAACTTACTCTGCTAACAGCTTTTATTTTACTGCAAAGGTGATAAAATGTTGTATTGTTTATGATACCTTACTGATAACGTGCAAACATTTAATTATTTTGTTTTTGCTTAAGATGCTAAGAGATTACAGCCCTGAATTTATTTTCTTCCATAATCATGGTCGGCAAATACATATGAAGCAATAAACTGAACGGAAATGTTGTATCATTCTAAGAATTTAACTGTGATATAATGATGTGGAACTTTGTGTATCGCAATTTCTACAAAATTGTCACGAAGCAAATCAGGCATAAGCCATGGCTTCAATTAATAATTGCCTAATCTAAACCATTTATAATATTATCGTATGACATACATACATACATACATAGAGAATTTTTTTAACTATGTACCTCATAACAATTTGACAACATCGATTGGCAAAAACTGACAAAAGCAAAAGTTTCCGCAACAACAACGATTACGGGCGAACTAAATCTACTATCCCTCTACCCTTTTTAACTATCGGTTTGCTCCACCAACCTCTACCGGCTACGGTGCTGCTTCTAAACCTTTCTCTAATCTTTTCAAGATATTCCGTGTACAGTGCCCGTTTTAGCTGAAAACAAAATTGTATGCCTCTCTGTCACTCAAATAAATTTCCAATTGAAGACTTTTCATCGTATCAGCTCCTATTGGCACAAGCACAAGTAGATTTGCCTTCTCGCTTGGTACTCGTAATATCTCTACAATAGCTAAAACTGTAATCGGGGGACTATATAAGTAGCATCAGTTCTGGATCGATTCTTAATCCGATCGCACATTCGGCACATTCTACAACGGCAGTCGCAAAACGACCATAGCAACGAAATTTCAATAAAAATTGTGCCCGTGTATTCATCGGAAAAGTATTATAATAAATAAAAAATAAAAAAATGATTAATTTCAACAAACGCTGTTTTTTCGTTGTGAGTGGCATTGCGAACGAATTGGGCAAAATCGCGGCCATTGAGTTTTCTAAAAAGTTCATGCCAGGATCAGTGGTAGTTCTCTTCGAAGATTCCAAGTCAGAGTTGGCCCGCACAAAGGCGGTTATTTACTCTATGCAAAATCAGATAAACGTCATTTGCTGCAACATCGATTGGACCCTGGGCAGAACAGACTTTTTCCAAAAACAACTCGATGACATCCTCAGCGACTTGAACCGCGATGATTTCGAACTGGCTTTCATCATCCACAATGAAGGAGCGATAGCAACAAATGTTGTAAGTGAGCCGAAAAACAGTGAATCGTGGTTGCATTACGTTCAAATTAGTCTTAATGCTACGGTCGGCATGAATCAAGCATTTTTGAATACTTTCAAGGACACCGAAAAGCTGGTTGTAAATCTCACACCAAGTGCTCAAATTGTTCCATTTATGTTCGAAAAACTCAAGTGTTCGGCGAAAAAAGCCCGTGACATGTATTTTCGCGCAATGGCCGCTGCTGAAGAAAAAGTCACAGTTCTCAATTATCGTCCTGGATTTTTGGAGTCTTTCGAAACTAATTCTCAATTAGATCCAAATAACAACGTCAGTGATGTGAATTCCATAAAACTCGCAATGAAGGTGAAGCAACCCTACATCAAGCCTATTGAAACTGTCCACAAGCTGATCAACACCTTGGAATGTGCGAAATTCAGTTCGGGACACGACATCGACTTCTATACCAATTGACTAAGTTTTAAGAATATTAAGGATACCGTGTATTATGATCATGTTCAACCGTTGTTTAAAATGACGGACCATTTAGTTGAATTAACGAATAAAATTATTTATTACTATGCAAATATTTTTTTAATTGTTCGTAGGTACAGTTTTGTTTGTTGGTGTCAAATAGCTTTACTCTTTGTGTGCTGTTTTATTTGTTTGACTTGACTAATATTTATTTTTGTGCAGGGAATATACCAACGAAGTTTAACTTTAATATTTGCTTTTCGGTCTTCAAAAAAACCGATTATTTATGGCCTTCAGTATGAATTGGAACCTCTTGTACGAGTATGAAAATTTGATTATTTCTAGCTTTTAGGTGTTGACAACTTTTTTGGTCGCAAATCATTAATTTTACTTTGTTTGCACAAAGCAAAGCTCAAGTTCTTAAATTCAGAGATTTCAAGTAATTTATAATGGCAGGGGAGAAAATGTTTTAAACAATTTTAACTGTCGAAATTATGCTAAGGTAACAAAAAAATCATGCAAGAAGTCAGGAGATTGTTTTAGTGCCTAGTCACATAAACTATATCCTTTAGTTCAAGTTGATTGGAATTTTTTTTTAAAATAGAACTCGAATTCATAATCCAACGTAATTGAACAGTTTTTGTTGTTGTCGAAATAATTGAATTTTCTCTGCAAAACTCTTTATTTTTTTATTTTGTTTATTTATTTATTGCATCAATCAGAGTTACAAATGTCTTATGGAGTACAGAATATAATGATTATTATAATACTTAAATTCTAACCTTAAAACAATCCCTGCTTAAAAACATACTGAAATCGAGAACGTTACAAACAGACTTAGCCTGTCTTAAACAACGGGTTATAGCCTCATTGTAACCATAGTTCACTCTATGAAAAGGAATCTCAAATAACAAACGAGACCGAAGTTCACGTTCAAGAGCATACCAAAAAACTAAAAAATGCTAAAAACAGCAATTGATTTTGAAGTTAAAATTAACATAATTTCAAAGTTTAGTCTTCTAGATTCAAGAGATTGAATACCCAATAACAGACATCTCTAACTTAAAGAAGGCATATCATTATTCCAGTGAAGAATTATTATAAGCGAAGCCATTTTATTAAAACGCTTCTGACTCCATTAAATTCTCATAGAATTAGTATTATACATAGGGTTCAATACAATACAGCAGTATTCCAGAATAGATCGAACACAGTTTGGATCGACGGGTTAATTTATAAACTTATCAGGTAGCTTAGCTTCTACCTTAATTTCGATGGTATATGAGAAGAAATTTGTCGTAACAGGTAGAGAATACACGACTACTGAAGTTTTTAGTGTTGCAAATGGTCTTCTGCAAGGCACAGTTACGGCACCAGCTCTTTTTAATACCTACATTTCTGAAATATTTAGGGAGTTTGATTATTCATTGGCGTTCGCCGACGATGCAACTCTGTATGCAAGTGGCTCTAAAATTGAAGACATCCAAACTCAACTTTAAAGCAAGTTTGACAAATTTCAAGCTTTCTGCTCAAGTTGGAAGCTTTAAATAAATTATGGAAAATGCGAAACCATATTGTTCTGCACCCCAATAAGACGCGGTAATTCAGATTTGAGACGCAACTGGAAAAATTTAAGAATAACGATTTCAAATGGTGCTCACATCGAATCAAAGACTATTGTGATGTATCCAGGTATGAGGTGTTCAGCTAGAAAGATTCTTGTACTATAATGAGCACATAAATACCCAGTTAGAGAAAGCAAGGCAGGCAAAAGTCTATTTTATTCCAAGTATCTGAGATCCGATGTGAAGATAATTTTTTACCAAGCATTCGTTCGTCCAATTCTGACTTAGGCGAGTCCAGTATGGGTATGATGGAACATTAACCCATCATATGTATATGGAAAAGCTTCAAATGTTAAAAAATGTTTTGCAAAAATCGTATCTGTCTCGAAAACGGCTCCTAGAATTTTAATAAAATTTTTTTTCCATTCAATTAATTTTTACAATCTATAATTTAATAACACAAATTTTGAAATTACTTTATTACTGTCTGTACCTGAAATTTTGAATTTCTTATTAAATTGAAAACAAAATTCTTTTCCAAACTTAAAAAAAAATGTATGCTTATAAAGAAACTTCTTTTTTTTCTAGTAGCATCGGCGCAATTTTAGTATCTAGTATCGTACTAAAGTAATTTTCTTAATAAATTGGTTCTAAACTCATCTAAAACAATAGGCCTTACTAATAATCAAATTTAGTGTTAAGGTTAAAAGAAAATCTCCAGATTTTAGAAAATCCCCATACCAATAACTTATTTAATCTCCCGGTTAGTCGTTAGTTATATGTCAAAATTTAATACACGGAAATCCATGAATAAAGTCGAACACTAAATAAAAAATGTTGCCTTAGTGCTGTTTTATGGTACCTAAATTTGTATTTAACACTTAAATATACTCCCATGTTATCAGGTCGATTTTTCAGATTTTTGTTTAAAGTGAAATGGAAGTACTTTATTTGTTTGTTTGTATGTTTATGTGCAACAGGAATAGATTATTTATTTTTTCATTTGGATTTTACTTAAAATACGTGGCTAATTTGCTGATTCCATTTTATGTATTTACATAATTACGTATATCTAAAAACGTAATGTTTGTGTTGAAAGAGAATCGATCTAACATTATTTTTGTCTGTTGCTGTATTGGTAAAATTGTGTGTATCCAAGTATATTTATTTTGAAAACAAAAACAAAAATAACATTTGAACCACATTCAATAGAGTTAGATGAACTTGAAAAAATTATCTTACAAATTTATAGCGGGATGATCTTTCTTTAGTACAAAAAAAAAAACATTATAACAATACCGAAATATAAGCGTCGAATACAATCTCAAAACCGAACAACCAAATTAAAATTGCATTTGTTTGTTTATTTTTGAAAAGAATTATAATTTTGATGGTGCTGATGGTTAAATGGTGTTAATTAATTAACTGAAATTAACTGATTAGCTAAATCCATAATAAAAAAAAAACTAAACTCAAACTTTGAATTTTTTGTTACTAGTTGAAATAATCATGGATTTAAGATGACACACTGTGAAAAAACTGACCTCTACTGTTTATCAATAGAAAATCTAAAAAAAAAAAAACAAAATTCTCACACAATATATGCCAGTTCACATATTTATAGTTTAAAAATATTTTAAGCTTAAGATTTTCTTATTTTGTACCTATATGTTTGCGAATAAAAAATATTAAAATAATATAAAATAAATAAAGAAATATGTTTCCTTGTTAAAAAATATGGTGTTCTAAATTAAAAAACAATTGAAAATTTGCTTCGACACTTCAAATCAATTGACGTACTATAAGTACTTTAATGCTTTCTGTTAAAAAAGAGTACGGCAATACTTAACTTTGAAGGTATAGGGTAAATTATGACAGCTCCTGAACTTTGACAGACCTTTGTGAAAATTCTGACAGTTCATTACATTTTTTTTCTCATTTGTTGTAGATTTTGTAATAGTTTTAATAGAAAGTCTGGAGATTAGTTAGTGAAAGGATTAAATTGTTTATTTTGTAGCATTTTGTTAAAGCTCAGCACTTTGTTTTAACCTTCCAGTTAACTTATAGTCGACATTAGCGTTTGAATATTAGTAAGACATATTGTAAGTTACGACGTAGTACTAATAAAAATAAAATAGGTACTTGATGTTTTCAACTTTAATAAAAGGTTTGAGAAAGTATGATGCTTTATTCGATTAAATTTTCAAAAATAATTGTTTTATGTTAATTTCATGCTAAAACAGCTTTAACATCGTACTAATTCAACTAAAATTTTGCGCAATAAATTTTTAAAATTCTCAGTCAATTACGTAAGAGCAAGTTCGTGCGTCTCAGTTATGCATTTTATTTTATTTAGAAAGTTCTAACAAATTTGTAAAAAATGTTTGGAAAAAAAAATTAAAAACTCATTTGTTTTCTGAAAGAAGTTATTTCACTATGACAACATGGCTTTATTAACGGTAAGTCTTCAACTACTTATCTAACTATATTGTAAGTAATACGATTGAACAGGTGATTCAATGATACATAGATTAGACCAACTTTTCGAAAGCTATTGACAGAGTTGACCATTCGCTTTTACTAGCTGAAACAAAAAAAAATATATCTGTCTCCCATATTTTTTTCGAATCCAATCGGTAGAATTCAGTACGTCCGAATAAATAATATTCTATCACAGACTATCTTACCATAAAAAGCCATCTACCCGCCAGAGTATGAAGTAATTTTTGGATTTTCGAAATAGATCCATATTAGCCGCATTTTATTATCGCCAATGATCCATATAGATTAACTCTTGAAAATAAAACGATACCTATCATATTGACAGTTGTGTTGTATGCTCACCTCCCTTATGCTTATGTTTGTTGATTTTCAAATGATTTTTGGCTTTTTTCTTTATATTGTAGTTTACAGTACCTTATCATAAAAAGCTATCTACTCGCCAGAGAAAGAACTAATTTTTGGATCTTTGAAATAGATCCAGATAGAGAACAAGATCCGAAATTCTTTTTGTAATACATATTAAAAATTAATCCAGATCCGGATCCACATAGATCCGTAGATAATAAAACGCACCTAATATTCTATCACACACTACCTTACCATAAATAGCCATCTACCTGTCGAGGTATGAAGTATTTTTTTGGATTTTCAAAATAGATCCATATAAAGAGCAGGATCTCAATTTTGTTTTAAAATACGTGTTAAAAATTAATCCAGTCCCAAATCTGTACAGATCTGTAAATAATAGAACACACCTATTATTTTTTTCACATATATAGAGAGAATATTTCCTCTTAAAACAGTACAAAAATATAACAAAAAATAATTTGATAAATATTTTCCTACTTACTTTATCGGGTGGCAACCCTAATTCTGTTGTGAAATAGAAGTCACTGGACAATCACCAATGATAAAACTAAACCTCTTAACGTTACAGATAAGGGAATATCGAAAAGTAAATAAATATTCAGTCTCTCTAAAATAAAACAACATTTCATTTTAAACTTCATTTATGTGAGTTGTTAATATCAGTGGTTTTGTTCCGCAAATTGACTTTTATTAGTGTGTTGTTTTTTGTTATTTTGTTTTTAATAAAATCATTGTTAAAATCAACTCAATGGATTTAAATAAAAAATCATTCTTTTTAATTACCGGAGCCTCGAAAGGTATCGGAAAAACTATGGCAGTTGAATGTTGCCGCTTATTTAAGCCAAATAGTTTGGCAGTTTTGCTTGCACGTTCAACAGAGGGTCTGGAAAATACTCGCAAGGAAATACAAACTGTTAATAATAAGATAACTGTAAAAATATATTCCGTTGACCTAGAGAAGGCTTCATTTAAAGACTACAATAATACTCTATCCGATGCATTGACTGGCATTGAAGTGAAAGATTTTGAGAATGCCTTTATTATCCATAATGTGGGCTCTGTTGGAGATGTTTCTAAAACCGCTAAAGAACTTTCGGACGTTGATGACTGGAAGAAGTACTATCACTTGAACGTATTCGGATTGTGTGCATTAAACTCTGAATTCATGAATCGCTTTAAAGATATCCCAAAGCTTGTTGTCAATATAACATCTGGTGCTGCTATTAAACCACTGCCTGCAATGGCGCAATATTGTTCTGGAAAAGCTACTCGAGAAATGTTCTTTAAGGTGTTAGCTGCAGAAGAAAAGGAAACTATCGTACTGAATTATTCACCGGGCCCGGTTGATACAGATATGATTTCTAACTTTCAAAAGATTTCAAAGAACGAAGAAATGAATAAAATGTTTGAGAAAATAAAAAAAGAAAAAACTATTCTGACTACAGAGCTTACAACGGCAAAATTCATAAAAGTATTGAAAGAGTTTAAATTCCAATCGGGGGATCGCGTCGACTATTATGATTAGATTGCATCAATAACAAATGGTTCTAAGCAAAATTTAAAGGAAAAATTGCAGGACAGATTCATTAGAAAACTTTTCATTGCATTGTATTGTATTTTTATATTAACTATTTTGCTGAATAAAAAGTGTATTCTTATTTTACAATTAATTTTCGTTTTTCTAGGGTATGACGAGGTCCATCGGGAATTTTTTAAGTTAAAACTGTAGTTGCCCGAAAACTTTAAGGGTGAGATAAGTTCGACCCGGGTAATTTGTGGATTTGCCATTCACAATGAGTCATTCAGCGGGAGTAAGAGCATCCCGCATTGGCAGTTGAGCAATATTTAAAGTGTGGTGATTCGTTAGTTCGTTCCGCACTTTGTACTTATTTGACAAGTTAGGTTAGAACATGCGAACTTATATAGTGGTGGGTTGGAAAGGCTAGACGAGAAGGAACGACGCGACGCACGATTATCGTAAATTTTCTGCAGCGATTCCAGAATCCATGTGACTCAAATTCAAGAAGGAACTATGTATAATTCGCGTAAATCGATAATCGAGATTGCGGCTTGTAATTGAATAAAGAATCAACAGTGCACGTTATTTTGAAAAATTAACTTGATTCAACCGTTCAATTTTCAAATCATGCAGTTTTCCAACGAAAATGACTATTCTCTTCGAGAAACCTTAGTGCGAAAAATTCTTTGAACGGCAAGGATACTTAAAAACATATTGTTTACTGTTGAAGTATTTTGCATATCGATGGTAATTTTAATAAACAGAACATGAGACACTGGTACCACGACAATCCTAAGGTACGCCATCACAAATATATTTCCAATGGCGGCTAAATGAGCATCAGGTAGAGCGAGTAATAGGGCAAGAAGATAGCCCACGTACCAGTTTTTCAAATACGTATGTATAAGGTCAAGGTGGCGAGGTTTTTGTTATAGAGTGCAAATCAGCGTTAATACGTTAATACAGTCAGTAATATCTTGTTTTCAAATTTTTTTTATTAAATTATAGATCGTAAGAATTAATCGAAAGGAAAAAAATGTAAGGAAAATCCTCGGAACCGTTTTGTAGAAAAATACGATTTTCGAAAACCATTTTTTAACATTTGTAGGGAGGGTACCGTTATTTTTAGGTAAAATAATTTTATTTTTTCTCATATCTTGTAGATTATATTAGAAACTTTTATTTATCAAGTCTTCAAAAAATCGAGCATGGGGTTTTTGAAATATTGAGTTTTCAAAACGAAATTTTGAAATTTTTTTTAAAAATCCAAAAAAAATGTTTTTGAAAATTTTAATACCTACACAATAATATTTAAACTGCTGGAGAGCTTTAGCATAAAAAAAAATTATCAAAATCCGTTGTATCGGTTTTGAGAAAATCAAAAACCAAAAAAATGGTTCCAAGGGGGCTACCAAAAATAACAATTTTTTGGAAAAGTTTTTTCAACATTTAGCTAGCTTTAACTAAATTAATTTTTGAATTTTTTTTTTTTAAATCTGTGGGACAGTTTTTGAAATAAAAAAAAAAAAATATTTATAAAATTTCGAAAAAGATTCGTATGGCAGGTACCGTTATTTTTGGCCTTAAAAAAAAAGAAAAAAATGTGTGGGGGAAAAAATCAAAATCCGTATCTACCTAGTTTGAAGAAAACCGTCCGAGTCGTTTAAGCTTTAGTGGAACA
The DNA here is from genome assembly GCA_911387755.1 of Chrysotoxum bicinctum. Classification (NCBI taxonomy): domain Eukaryota; kingdom Metazoa; phylum Arthropoda; class Insecta; order Diptera; family Syrphidae; genus Chrysotoxum; species Chrysotoxum bicinctum. The sequence continues at coordinate 91,766,989 of OU426989.1, read as the reverse complement.
GACAGACAGAATTGCAAGACCCACTTTTTTTTATCTTCGCTATCATCGTAATGTCAACTTTGATCAAAATCTCGAGTTCGATTTTTCTTACGAATGCATAACTTGCCTTATAGTACCTAAAAGTCGCAAGTAAAAAATATTTTGAAAATGAAAAAATGGAACAAATCAATTAGGTCTACAGAATTTACAACTAAAATAGGCACCTAATTCAAGGACCTAAAATAATGTCGAGGCTTAGCATAGGTACATCGATGATCTAAAACATCTCAATGAACAGTGCCACAAATCTGTACATCGTTTAAATAAGATCATGGAGCCTTACCAACAATCAAATTAAGAGATGATTCAAATATTTAAGTGGACTCTAAAAAATTAACCATACCAACAATCAATTTAATAGTCAGCTTAACGCTTACGTCACCTTAAATTTTGAAGTGAAGAAACTCGTCTTTAACTTCGCGGTTGAGTGTAAACCAACATTTGTACTGTCATTGTGACTGTTCAAAACAAAAAAAAAAAAGAGAAAAAGCAATTCTACTTTTTATTCTGTCTCTGTGTTGAAAATTTGTTTTGAATTTTGTGCGGGTTCTTAAAAAAAAGTAAGCAAGTAAAATGAAGAATTAAGCATTTAATTATTTATAAATTTCAATTTCAGAAAGAATTATAATGGGTTCAGTAAAATATTTATATCGTGAATTATGTCCTGATCGTCGGATCCTTTGTTTTTCAAAATAACACAAATGTCATTGCAACATAATGTCTTTTTGACAGCGAATGTAGTGGATTTTGTAATTAAGCGCTGTTTAGCAAGATGCATGTTTAACTTGGTTTTTGGTAAACACGAACATTAATTTGTCACTAAAGTTTTGTTTTGTTTCCGATTCTCTGACTAATTTCTAATTTTCTTCTGTCTGAAACTATCATACATTAAATTGTTTTGCTGACGACAGTTATTTCAGCTTTTTGTGTTTGTTTCTAAATTCACGTTCTTGTCCTTCGGATAGGGAGAAATTATGGCAGCGTATAAAAAGCTCATCAAATTCTGATCTCTATATCATTGTCAAATGTGCGACCATAAACTGTGTAGAATTGTATGCTTCAAAAACTCAATGCTGTCTCCTGTCATTCAAGTGGAACCCATTAACATCATAATATTATTGAAGGTCTTAGAAATGATTTTATTTGATCAAAAATACACATATCTAGAGTTCAGAACGGGAGGTACATTCTGGAAAACTATAATCAAAAATTAGTTAAGCTAAAAAAAGAAGAGCGTTACGTTACACAGAATATTTAAAAAGGTAAGACAAGAATGTTCATCTTAATTGAGTAGAGTTATTTGAAAACTATTTCCTTATTATTGAAATTACGAACTTTAATTTCTTTACTTTTTTAATTTAAAGTTTTTCTGCTAATGTATTTTGATTTTGTAGTTTTTTATTTATTGTATAAAAATTATGCAACAACCCGTTAAAGACTTTACAATATTTTAAAATAGAAGTTTGTATAAGAGACGTTCAGCACAATAATGGTCTAAATCTATTTTTGCTTAATTTGGGTATTTTGAGTCTCCCGATTGAAATACTAAATTTCTGTTAACAAAAGGAACACAAATAAAACTAAGGGGAAAATTCGTTTTTCTTATGTGCTTTTAACCTCAAAAAACCTCGACATTTATATTTTTCAAAGTTTTAAATTTTTTAATTTTTTTAATTTTTTTAAAAGAGCCATGCGAAGTCTGAGAAGTAATTCCACCTATATGGTCAATGTCCCATACTTTCGCACGCCAAGTTACAGAAACTCCTATTCCATTGTTTCCTGCAAACTTTTTAATACGCTTCCTATAGATATTCGTAAAATAAGAAATATTGCCGCGTTTTTGAAAGAAATAAAGTTATGACTTCTTGCTGTGAAGCACCAAGAAATAGAAACTTTGCTACGTTACACTGTTTAGAATTACATAAACCTTCATGCTACCAAAAACGATATTTTTGTCGAAACTAAACTTTTTTAAGAAACTTCTAATTTTCCCTTTTGCTAAAATAATTTTTCTAGAATAATTTTTTTAAAGTATAATTTGTATTAATTTTGTTTTCTTCTGTTATATACTTTTATTAACCTCACACAAAATAAGCTCGATGTGGCATCACCACTGTTTTTTAAACAATTGCTGTCACTAACTATTCTTATTATATAAAATTATTGTTAACTTGTAATCCATGTACTCGAGCGCATTGTAATATTTGAATTAATAAATAAGAATAAAGAACATATCTATCTATTTATCTAAAACCTCAAAAAAATAGCTTCATGAACTTATTTAAAATCGCCTATTTCAAGGTGTACTTAGACCATTATTTTTCTGAGTTGTACATTATGTCGCGTGACTAGGGAAAAATTTAACGATTAATGGCAGAAAATTGGAAATGGTTAAAGAGTTCATCTACCTCGGAGTAAATTTTAACTCCACAAACGGCACCTCAGTGGACGAAAAATTGCCCCTAACATTATGCGATGAATATTTGCTATTATTTTATGATTTTTCGGCCACACAGTCATAAACTTTGAGCTTCTGGATCTTGTACGGGTGTATGCCCAAGTCACAATGCAAAATTCACCAAGTTGAAGTCTGAGAAAGGGCGAGTTCTTGTATATGGCGAGGAATCCACTGCCTAGGGTTCTGCTGTATACTTGGACGGACCGCGGCGATGGTCTCGGTCGATCTTCAGTTCTTTATTATTTTGAGGAAAGAATGTTGGCTGATTCACTACCGAACTGGTCTTTTCAGATTTGACCACCAAACATTGAAGCGTAGACTGATGTGAAGGGCTACTACACGTCAACCGTAAATAAAAGCGCGCAATATTCGCAATAACGAACACTCGTTTCGATAATAAAGTTTTATCATTTGGACGTGCTGTTGAGTCGTGTAACTTTCCATGGCGATTTGGCATCAGTAACTGAAAAATTATTAACAAATTTGACAGATATTACCGCCAAAATCTTCCCGCGCCAATTGAAAAACCATTGAGAACAACAAAAATGTGCATATACATATAATAGTAAGAGCTCACACCATAAAGCGAACGGCTAAGATGAGAAGCACTTTTCATGACATGTTACTCTTAGAGGATTTGTCACTTCCTCGAAAGAGGCAATATCCCTGAATTTTTTTTTATTTTTAGTTGTCGGCGTCTAGGGAGGGAACTAAAACATCTGACATGACAGTCCAACATACTCGTACTACCCATTATGCCAATTAGTACTACAACTGTTGACAATGTTTTGTCGTCGCCGTCGGGCTCAATGCTGCACTCTTAACCTCGAATTGAATTGATCGCTCCAGTGCGGGAACTCTCATTTACCCCCATGTAAATCAATTTTGACAGACCAAAGTTTCGTTCATGTTTCCAATGTTTATTAATCTTCTTCCACAAGGCAGCCACTTCTAGACTAAGAGCCCACAGCAATTTTTGGGTGTGATTGATAACAAAAAATAATTAGCTTAATTAGATAGGCCTTTTATAGTTATTTACAAATGTGAAAGCCTTGCATACTCTAGTGGGCGCAATAGTGCATTCTTTCCAAATCCAAATAATTGTGATAACAACCTTGCCAAAATGTAGAGATAAGCCCCCTGATTGAAAATATCGAGGTCCAAGACGTTTTACAGACAGCCTTCTGCCTGCCAGACGCGATAAGAATAGGCAACTTCTTGCACTAAGAAGGCCACCTTCAAAACGTCATGGACCTCGATATTTGCAATCAGGGCACTTAGCTATTCATTTTGAAGTTATGGCAAATTTTTTTTCCCAATTTTTTAGAATAAGGAAAGAACTGCATACTTGATGCACTATTGCGCCCACTAGAGTATGCAAGACGTTCACATTTGTAAATAACTACTAAAGGCCTAACTAATTACGCTAATTATTTTTTGTCATCAATCACACCCAAAATTTGCTGTGGGCTCTCGGTCTATTCGGACCTCTCCTTTTTATTGTAACTATTAACGATACTGAAATTTTCATCAAATATTCTCATATCTCACTCTATACGCCGGCGATACCCAGTTTTTCAAGACCATTTCTTCGACACATGTTTTTACTCTTCCTTAACTTGATCTCGACAGTTATTCTGTCTGGTGCCTGAAAAATAGCTGAAAACTAAATATTTCCAAATGTCATTCAATCACTTTTTCATGCAAAACGCAACCAATCTCCTCCCCGTCTCTACATTCTCCAATATCAACCCATATCCACCGATGAGCCAATTCGTGACCTTGGTGATTTATGAGATATAGGTAGAGCTTAACTTTCGCACACATATTGACTATATTATTCTTAAAGCAAACTCTACATTAGGCTTCGTTAAACGATAGTCCCAAGAATTTTCTGTCACCTACGCTACGTGAACCGATTTATGTATAAAGCATAACCTTTGTTAGCCCCGTTTTGAATGAATAATGTCAAGTATGATCACTTTATCAACAAATTCATATGTACATATATCCCGAATCGAGAGCATTCACCTTCGTCGTTTCCTACGTTTCGCCCTTCGTGGTCTGTCTTGAAATAACCCTTTCTGCCTCCGTATCGAGACTGACTTCTATTAACTTGAATACGCTGGAAAAACAAAAATCCATTCAGCTCTGGCCTTATTTTCCAATTTTTCAAAATGAAAATTTGAATTCGTTCTAAAAATTAATTCGTTTGCGTGAAATTAAAGTTTTATCCGATTTTTGTTTTTAAATTTTGCAACGTAGCCAAATGTTTGCAAAATGTAGACAAACCTTCGGCAATGGCAGCACTGATTTAACTTAACAGCAATAGAACAACTCAACAACAAGTTGTTTTGGTTGCTTTGAGTGAATTTCAATTACTTCTTATTTAGCTACCGAAAGAAACTCCACTGATTACTGATACACTCATTTCGTCCAAAGCTTGGTAAACGGAATTGCGAGAATTCGTTGACTCAACCACACGCCATACCAGAACTGGTGTATGTGTTTATATTGATGTATACTTATTTTAAATGTTTTGTGTTTGTTCAACCAGTCAGTAAGTTGAACTTTTACTTTCTCGTTTAATTACGATTACAAGCTCGGACGTCGTTGTCGTGTTGTCGCTGTCGCTCTTTGCTATCGTCGTCGTCGTCGGTCAATCGATATTTCATTGCAAATAGAATACACCTGTCGGCATAATGGATCTGAATAAGAAGACAATCTTTATCCTCACTGGAGCATCTAAGGGTATTGGCAAAACTATGGCCATCGAATGCTGCCGCTTATTTAAGCCAAAAAGTTTGGCAATTCTATTTGCCCGTTCAGCATCTGGTCTTGAACAAACGCAGAATGAGATTCTTGCTGTAAATAGTGACATCACAGTCAAAGTGTTTCCCCTTGATTTGGGTGAGATTTCTTCTGAAGAATATCACGAGACTTTAGACGATGCCTTGACTGGAGTTGAGCTAAATGATTTTGAAAGTGCATTTATTGTACACAATGTGGGTTCGGTGGGAAGTGTATCGAAATCAGCTAAGGAACTTTCTGACATCGATAACTGGAAGAAGTATTTTCACTTGAATGTTTTCGGAGTGTGCGCATTGAATGCGGAATTTATGAAACGTTTCGAAGATATCCCAAAACTAGTGGTGAATATAACTTCAAAGGTTGGCATTGACCCGTTCCCGAGTATGGCTGAATATGGATCGGGCAAGGCGGCTCGAGAAATGTACTTCAAGGTGTTGGCTCTCGAAGAGAAAGACACAACTGTGCTGAACTATTCGCCAGGGCCAGTTGACACTGATATGACAATCATTCTACAAGAGGAATCTATGAATGAAGAGTTGAGAGAAGGCTTCAGGAGTTCAAGGGAACAAAAAACAATACTAACAACTCAACTTACTACTGCTAAATGTTTGGCAGTTATAAAGGAATTCAAATTCAAATCTGGAGACCATGTCGACTATTATGATTAAAATACAATTATTAAAACATGATATTTCCTTATTTAAATAACAAAATTGTCTCAAAGTAACGTATGTGTATGTATATCTTTTTTCCCACGGTGCTTTTAGCTTTAAGAAATTATTTAAAAATAAATGTATATTTTGTTGTTGTATGCTTTTAAACAAATCTCGTTGTTCAATTTATTTTATATGTACATTATGCGATAAAGACATTCGTGAGTCTTATCTGTTACTATACGACTCGAACCAATAACAATAATGTCTTAGCGTTAATTTTAACAAATTTTAATGGAACATTAAATTAAATTGTTGAACACATGAAACAAATGAACCTGCTCCCAAGATCAAATGATGATTATTTTGCATTGTGCTTTTTCTAGGAGATATTGAAACGTAATTTTTTTATTAAAATTTAAATTATTCTACCAAATTTCAGAAGTATTAGAGGTTAATATAATAATGTAACTTGGTTCTAAAACGGCCAATGGTCATTTTTACAATATTGTCTTAAGTAAATCATTGGATTCAGAACCATATGTTCTATCACTGTAGTAAAGGTAAATGTAATCCTGTTAGTCTATTCCAAGACACCTAGGATCGATTTGTTTTATTGTAAGTAAAATAACGGCCAATGTGAAACGAAATTAGAACTTAAATAAGGCAACTGTTGGCCTGCTGAAACGTCCACTTCTTTGAAGGTGTCAAGGGCCTTATTGCGAGTGTCGATTAACGTTAAACGATGAAAGTCGATAGTATCAAGAGGTTGGATGTGTTATAATTTCAGCCCTAACGCGAAAGTTTTATTTTTCCGCGTTGGAAAGTTTGCTATCATGAATCATCTTCGAAATCAGAGATATCAGGGGTACTTAAAAAGGACGAAAGAAGATGTTCAAGAAAATTGGAGAACAATCCAAAATTAATTGAATTCAATTGGGCATCCAACTGCAGCAAAATCTTTTTGAATAGAAAAAGGTAAAAACATTACTTAATTTATTCGTAAAAAGGTGTGTGTTACTTTATAAGTAAGGCTTATAAAAAACAATATGTGGCGTTTTCGTATTTAGAAGAATTTATCATACAAAATTGTGCAATTGTGCAAGGCCATTCTGATTCTAAACGTTTTGGGCTACCTTCCTATCCTAAAAAACCGACAGCTGGATTCTCCGTGCGACGAGATTGATGAAAACACTGCGAATTTGCAAAAGGACCAGGAAGATAACACAGCAAAAGAAATACATGCAATTATCAACAGTTTGATTGAGGAAGATGACACTTCATGCGACGCTTTGGACAGTGCTTAGGTTTTCTCCGCCGATGCAAGAAGTTTTTTACCCCTTCTAATCTGGCTGCTATATATAAAGCCTATATTCTTCCGAAACTCGAGTAAAATTCCAATATCTGGGCAGGTGCTCCAAAAATCCACTTGAGACTCTTGAACATAATTCAAAAGAGAGCTATAAAAATGATAGGCGACCGTTGTCTAATACTGAAAACACACCAAATAAAGCAAAACGTTTTTGATTTGATAGTCAAAAAAACATTTTTTATTTGAACACACACCAAGCGAAACAGAATAAAACAAAACAAAACGTTTTGTGTAAACTGAAAGATTATAACTCTACGGCAAGTAAATACAAATAATAATTTTGTGTTTACAAAATAGGCATTATGGTGTTATTTATAAGAAAAGAGAAAAGCCTTTAATCTTGCCAATCTTCAAATGTCATAGTAGGAAGTTGCATTCGGTGTGTGTTGCTCGTATACAATAACATGCATTTTCGACAACCACCATCGAAACACTTCAAAACAAAAACGTGTGATTTGTTTCGTTTTCTTTGGTGTGTTTAGTCTCATAAAAAACAATGTTCTCTTGTTTCACGAAACAAAAAAACACGTTTTGCTTTATCCGGTGTGTTTTCAGCCTAACTGAAAAATTTGTATCTCTCGAGCTCAGCCGCAATGTTTCATGTCTAGCATTACTTTACCGCTTTTTTCATAAACAGTGCTCTAGTGAAATAGTCAGTTGCATTTCTCCCCTCAAATAATTCAACCGCAATACGTGTACTTATGGGAATGCTCATCAGTTTACCCTTGAGCCCAATTTCAATCGATACTGTCAAGTATAGAGATTCTTATTTTAGCCGTGCTATACGAATGTGGCTCAATGTTTCTCAGTCATTGCGACGTGCAGACATTCAAAAGCAATTTACATCGGCATCTCCTTTCTAATCCTATCGCACTTTCCTAATTGTTCCCACTGTGCTTAACATTATAAGGGTTTAATATGTATATATATGTACATATATAAAAAAACAGTGGATGATAATAGGCGTGTTTTTTTGGAAAAGTTATCCGAAGTACAATAGGATTTTATATGAATAACAAATACAACATCCGCAGTAGGACCACTGCCGATACTCGAATAAACGTCAAATCTCTATCCGCAGCAGCCTTTCACTTCTCCTTTTATCGGCAGTGATCCTACTGCGGATGTTGTATTTGTGATTCATATAAAGTCCTACTGTACTACGTATAACTTTTCCAAAAAACACGGCTAATGCTGTTATTGAGAAAACACACAAGAGACCAACAAAACAAAATTATGTGGAATTCCAAAAAGAGAAACTGTTTGAACAATGAAAAATCAACAAAATGAAATCAGGGATAGAATAACAAAAGGCTATCGTTCAATTGATCGTCCTTACGAGGAACAGAAATACCTTGTTAGGGGAACAAAATGTCACAAAATTGAGATTAAAAAAGTCCGCAAGTATGAAAAATTACACCTCAAGCAAAAAATGTAAAAATATAAACGGCTTAATTAAAACAATATAAGAAAAATAGTTTATTACTCCAGAACAAATAATTGATAAATGAAAATAATTAGATTATGTACATCATTTAGAGTGAATTTAGAATCAGTACTATTCTAAGTACAATTTGTAGAGTGTTTCAAAAACACTGTGAATGCCAATTGTACGACGTGATGCAAATGTATCTCCAACACTCCTCCTCATTTATTCAACGAGACCACATCTTTCACGAAGCATTTTATGTCTTCCAGGTCCCAATGGTTTTGTAAGTAAATCTGCTAGCATAGATTCAGTTGGACAATATTTGCAAACCACGGTCTTTTTCTTGATAAAGTCTTTAACGAAATGATGACGTGTGTCTATATGTTCAGTTCCTGTTGTTTCATCTTCAAGCAGCTTTGATTTTCTTCGTATATTATCGTAGATACAGTAATAGAAAGTTGCATATTAGCCAGTAACCGACGAATCCATGTTGCTTCTTGACAAGCCTCCGACAATGCGATGAATTCTGCTTCCGTCGATGAGAGTGTCACGCAAGTTTGTTTTCCACATGCCTAGCTCACAACTCCACCGTTTACCTTAAATATATAGCCACTATTTGACTTATGACTGTTTCTGTCGTCAGCCTAATTTGCATCCGCATATCCGTGAAAGAATCCATCTTCGCTGTTGTTATTACTACTTAAAAGCAGCTTCACTTTTCTTTTGATGCTCCTTTCAGGTATTTAACTAAGCGTTTCAATTAAATCCAATCAAAATATCTAGGTTGTCTGACCCGTTGTGACAGTATTGAAACGCTTGTAGATATGTCTGGCCTTGTGGTCACTGAAGATAACCAACTAGTTTTTGAAATTTACCGTTATCCATAAAAACTTTGGAATCTTCGATGTGTTTGCCATACTTTTGATCAATAGGAAGATTTGATGACTTCGAATCTGTTAAACCAAAGTCTCTTGCTAACTGTTGAATATAATTCTCTTTTATAACAAAGAAAGTTTTAATGCAAGTGGTCACCAATCAGGTACGCAGCTACATATACTTAAAGCTATATTTTTCGTCAATTTTTGCAAGTGTTAGTTCATCCACCTGTGTGAAGTGTGAAACAAAAATTATAAGTAAAACTATACAAGACTACTTAAATAATTCTTTATACTTGCTGGAAAACAGCAGAAGAAGCGATATTATGAACAATTATTAAGTCTACTTTTTCCTTTACAGAACATGATTTTTCAATCTGATTCTTAAGACACAATCAGTGTCGGAGGCAATTTTAATCGCCAATGTCTTCAGGGTTCCTTATACACTTGAGAATCTGCTTTTTTTTATTATTATTACATAAATAATTCAAAATTTCTCACATTCCCATCGAAATGTGAATTCTTGTTTATAATGATTAGGTGCCTTCAGAGATGCACTTAAATCTTAGTTTTGTCCTCATCATTTTCATTTTTCAATATTTCATATCAAAACTCCTGTCTCATCTAATCGTTCGACAGTTCTTAATTCGTCTTTATTATTTCAGTCACAGTGATAGTGAAGTGCAGTTGTTATTAAATCTTTCCAGTTTTATGAACTTGACTTAATTTTAAACTTTGTGGTGCTCCGAATTCGAATATGATATCAAAATTGTTCCATCCTGTCAAGTTTTACACAATACAAGCAAAGTTCGTTTTTTCGTAAAAATGATGTTTTTATGTTTTCTATATTTTAAGCTATTAAAATATTCAACATTTAGAACAAAATTTGATTACAACATTTGATTTAACCAATGACGAGACGTGTCGTGTGCAGAAAGCCAAAGGAAGAATAAGAACTTTAATAAAAATCCACCATTAATTAAAAAAGGATTTGTCATTCAGTTGGATGGAAATTAAATTATGTGGCTCTGCTAGCATCACTGAATTCTTTTAAACACCTTCATTGAAGGTATGGAAATCGATCTCGATAAAGCTCAATTACCATTTTGATATATAATTTATGAGAAAATACATCATCGGGAAAGTCGATCTAAGTGGCTAGATGTTTATAAAACACAATCGTAAAATTATTTAAATATTTTATTTAATTTTGACTCAACTAAAATGGTATATGTATAAAGATTTTAAAAGAAATCTGATGCGTTTAATCTTTTTGTTGGAATCTTTAACAAGTCATCAGTCAAATCAGGCGCCTTCAAGGCATCCGAAGATGTCGTAACCACTCCTATTGGAGTTTTTCTTCTTTGTGCCATAGATAAGGGAGTTGTTTTCTGTTTGCTCTTTCCAAACATTGAGCCCGGTGTTCGCAATGGACTAGGTGTACGCAGACCTAGTTTCGATGTTGCTAATCGTCTTGCAGCTGGAGACATTGAAGCCAGCCTATCCATAGACGATCGGATGAAAGGAGAACCTATATTTTTCCGCGCAGTATCCATTGCTCGTTGCTTCTGGGCTCGCATCTTCTCGCCAACTTTCTCAGCCAAAGCCAGAGCTATGGTTTCTCTTCTAGAATTCTCGTTGATTCGAAAAGATGGACCATTATTTGATCTCACCGGAGTATCACTGCCATCCAATCGAAAGGGTGTTCCCTCGATTTCACCCCATGTCATGAGAGGACTGAACGCTTCTCCTGGCCGAGGGGAAGGCGTTTTAACCAGATCAAAGCCACCAATGCTTGGCACATTCTTCAAGTTCATAATATTTCCATCTACGCCAACCTTGCCGTTGACCATTTGTGATTGTGTCTTTATTATTTCCGACATGGTCTCCTTGTTCCGGGATTCATTGAAGGGGTTCACCGACAGGCGGGTGTTACTGTGGGATATGACTTGCCTTCGATTTATACTCTCGATTTTTTCATCCTCTGTTAGCTCTACACCTTCGGGGATGTACATTATGTAATTTCGGTTGCGATAGGACCAAGTTTCTATCTAAAATGAAAATTAATATTGGTGAACTTACATGGTATTTTGTTTTTTTTTTTTTTTACTTACCGCTTTTTGTGGATCTGCTTCCGTAAACTGTGTCTCGATGCTGGGTAACGTCAGAGCTTTGGCTAGTTTTTCTGCTGACAGGAACTCTTGGTTGTAGAGCACCGAAAACTTTTCTCGCAGTTTTTCGTCGGCGGTTTCGATGATTTCTTGAAAACTGTAATTATCTTCGCTGGTATAGGCTTGCAAAAAGGAATCCAGCGTATGTGACGTGGATAATGATTTCGCCTCACTTGATTTGGATTCCGTTGACTTGGGAGTGTCACTTTCTTGAGCAGGTCTCGTTAATGGGGTACTTCCAGTCGCGTTGATTTGTGGAGTTTCGAACGTAGCAGGAGTCATTGCTGAAAACAATCATGATTAGCTTGATATTACGATAATTATTCACTGCACTTACATCTACTTCGTTCCGAAAATTGATTTCCACTGTATTTAGAACGAATCTCTTGCATTTTGACATGGTCGTTCTTTTCCAATGCATCTAGGTAATCGTTTTGAGCTCGTAATCTATCCAAATCGGGGAAGAAGTCACGTTGAATTATTTTAGAAAATTCCTGAACAAAAATTAAGTTTGTACACTGACGAATTTCCTGATAAAATAAATTTCTTACCTCTATGTATTTTTCTTCTGTGAGGATTTTCGGTTTATTGCGTTTCTTGGGGATTATTGGCTTTTTAAATTCCACCAGACTGTTCGTTAGGGTTTTCATATTTTGAAGTGCTTTACTGCCTGGCGATTCATCCATAATATTGAGTAATTATTTGAGAACAATTGGCTTTTCTTTAAAGAAATAAATTATTTATTTTGTACGTTTACCAAAGTTTCGGAAGGTAAAATACTTTTTATAAACATAACTTCACATCTGATTTGTTTGACAGCTGACATTTGTGACAGTTCATTACAAAGGCAAGTAATGCCAAATAACTTTTATTTTAAAGACCGCATTCGTACTCAAACGATGAACCGGTTCAATATGAAATTATAATCGGTTATTTTTGTTAAACAAAATAAAATACTGAAGTTTTATTCAATTCCAAGACAAAACAAGTCACTGACGCAAAATTTTGAACAGGTATGAATATACATAATACTTTACATACTTAACAATTTCGTTAGAGTTATTTTAGTTAGATACTAGGATAAAAAGCATTTTATTAAAGTTAAAATTACCAAGTAGGGTAAGGTCGGGACGGTTTGACAGGGAGGAGAAATTAGCCGTGTTTTTTTGGAAAAGTTATCCGTAGTACAACAGAATTTTATATAAATAATTTGTAATTTGTTTTATTTTGTCTGTCAATTTCATCATACAATTTTTGTTTACTGTTTCAATATGACGATATCAATCATCGCGTAAGCGAAGGGTGGATGAAGTGGCGGGAAAATTCTGCTATCTTCTGTGACCGAAAAATGCCCCCTAAGCTGAAAGGAAAGCTCTACACTTCAGTTGTGCGTCCAGCACTCACATACGGTTCACAATGTTGGACAATGTACAAGTATGAGAGTAAGCTAACGGCAGCTGAGATGAAGATGCTTCGTATGACAGCAGGAGTTACAAAGCTTGATCGAATTAGAAGTACGAAGATCCGAGGAAGCCTTCATGTTAAGAATACCATTTCCCAAAAAATTGAACACGACCGACTCAGTTGGTATTGCCATGTTCAAAGGAGAGATCCTGAGAACCCCGTCAAAAAGGCAATATCATACAACGTTCCAATTCGGAATAAAAAGAAAGGTAGGCCTAAACACTCCTGGTACAAACAAATGCAAAAACACCAGCATTCAGTTGGCCTCAGAAATGGAACAATACAAAACCGGGAGGCTTGCCGCCGATTTCTGAGGTTAACCCGGCGAACCCCACAGGCGGATCACTAGTGTGAAGCAGATACGTGGGAGAGTTATGATCCCCTCGACATCGAGATCATAACAGCGCCGAAGAAAAGGAAGAAGAAGAAACATAAAAAAAAAAAAAATTATATATTAATATATTTCTCTGAAGAATATATGATTCCAAAATACTTAACGGTTGATAATATTTTGGATTTTGCTTTGAAGATAGATATAAATAAAAGCAGAGAAACGGTTTGTAACGGAGAAGAGAGGGAATATGGTTGTCGATGTTTCAAACATTAGTCGATGAAAACAGTTCCTGGTTTTTCATGTTGAAGGGCAGATTCGTTTCAGATAGCGCTTAGATGTCGAAAGACAAAGTAGGAGATTGTTACAAAAGTACCTGTTTTCTTGAATGAAATTCTTATAAAATAGAAAGAATGAGGAAGTTGTTGGTAAAGTGTAGGGGAGGTTGGGAGAAAATTAGGAATTAGAATGATTCAAGCCTGGTTTATCTTGTAGGTAGGTTTATCAAAATACTGTAATATTTTTGCTAGGTTCGTTAAATAAAACTTATTACTCTTTCAGTATTTCTTCTTTATTCACACTTTCCAATTCAAAACAACAAATCTCAATTTATAAACAACTCAAATACTTTTATTTAAATTTAAATCACACTTGTTTAATAACACAATCCAATAAGCAATACTTTTGCACACTTTCATAATCCAAAATCAACTGTCTTGTGCTCACCGCTAGCACTCTCTTATATACTCCTGTTAGTTGTTCTCGAAAATTCGCGAAGCTTCTCGTCTTGGAATGTTCTAGATGGTTAGAATAAGGGGAAATACATTTGACATTGGAAAAGAGCTTTTTGTTTCTTCCATAAATTAGATATGCAATTTTCTAACAGATGGCGCTGTAGTAGTATAAAGCTCTGTTCACAACAATACGATACGAATGTTTTCATATAAGTAAGATTGAAGGATACACCATGATCTTGAGAATTTGAAGGAGATTTAAGGTGAATTTGTGAATTGTTGTAGTTAGACTTAGAGAACAAATTGATAAAAATTGTATTTGTGGAACTTAAAATATTTGCATAACGAATTTTTTGTGAACTTCTGATGCTCCAGATTTGATCAAAACAATCAATAATAGATTCAACAGTTGGGTCGACTGCTTTTGTATCATTTTCCATGGTCTTCCATGGTTTGGCTGTTTGCTTAATTCAGAGTCAATTACAAGGGAGTAAAACGATTAGAAATAAACGGACCATAAAGGCTGAGTTCAAGCATTTCATCATGAACTGAAAATGTATTTTATGTCTTGTCCATACAGCTTAGATGAGAAGCATTTTCCATGAAAAGGGATTACCTTGGGTAATATTTTACTTCCTCGCAAGAAGCAGTTTTTGCTTTTCTTTTAAGATGAAAGTGGATGATTCTCGATTTCGGAAGTTCCAACATCGAGGAATGCACAGCCGAAGACCACGACTCATGTGACGCACACAAGTGAAAGAGGCCATCAACCAGCCTGATGTGCGAAGCTGCAGACAACTTGCTAGAATCGAGCTTGGTGGAAGAAAATTATTAATTGTTGCCATGGTCGAATCCAGAATCCAGTTAAGTATCAAAGTAACTGTTATTTAAATTTATTTTCCCTTCTGAATCGTAGATGTTTCTCAATAAAAGTACATACTTGAAAATCCTCTTTCTAAAAAAATGCAGTTTCCCACTTTATTTCTGGTTCATCCGTCGCGAGTCTTGGTTTCTTTTTCTTGTTTTACAGAGCTACATAGCTGTTAAAGCTTTTCAGTAAAAGATTAAAAAAAAACCGAAAGTCAAAGCAAAATTCTGCTCACAGCAAAATAAACTATTTTTTAAACTTGCTTAAATTTCTAATACAAAAACACACCTTGATTTGATTTAAAAAAAACTTTGAACCACTTATATTATTTCCTGAAAAAAAAATTAATTCTACTTATGTACATATTTATTCACTTTCATTTACAAAACATTTTTTGTTTCTTACAACCAATAACAAACTGCAATGCCGCTTCATAGTATCAGAATTTAAAAGCCTTTGTTTTCGAATTTTCTCTACATAGCCACTTGAAAATGTTTCAATTTTCGACATAAAATATACACAAAAATCTCCGTAGGATACTCATAATTGTGTGGCAGTGTTGCAACTAAAAAACCCCTTTCTCATGTCTAGCATTAATGACAGAAAAGTCTCAAATTCAGACAAATAATGTCAAAGGCACAAACAAAAGTATAACAAGTCCTTGTATTCTTGCATTCCAAATTCAGATCACTGCGGCAAGATCATCACATTTCAGATATTCAAGGACCTCACACGCTTATTAAAAAAAATACAAGGAACAGTCAAGTCAGTCGAAAGATACTCTTGGGCGCAGTTTGGGCAATTGAATGGCGTGTGCGCCACAGGGTGCCACCATCGATAATGTAAAGTACCGCAATTCGACTCCAATGACAAATGACTCCATAAGTAAACAAATCTGTTTACACTCCCGCTATAGATATGCGTTCACTTTCGGGTTTCGGCAAAGACTTAGGGATTCATTGTGCATGTGCAGGCTACAGGCAGCGACGACCGATGATGAGGGATTAGGCAGTGAGGAAGCTATAAATAATTAATTTTTTCGTTGTGACTGTTTCAAGTGATTGTGCGGCAGTAATTTATTGCAAACAATAATATTTGGGCAAAATGTATTGCGGTAATTCATTTTTTCTTAAAAAAGAACGTCACAAAATCAAATTTAAAAAAATGAACTGACCTTGCCAATTAAAATGCGATACTGTAAGTACCTGCACCCGGTATTAATTTAATATATAGAACAAAAAGATTTACATTAGAGCAACTTGGAACGCAATAAGGCATGAAGGATGTTTGACAGCTTGACATTGTTAGTGTTAGATGCTCTGAAAGTGTCAATCATTTTGAATGACAGCTTGGTGGTTGTTCTTCACTGAAACATTGTTATTTGACACTAGGAACAATTTTAAGTCATGTCGACTTTGAGAAATATGAGAAATTTAGATCAGTTAGTTTGGTGCAATGTTCGACACCATAACTTTGGTTTTGTTCATTATAATAAAATGGACTACTAAATCGCAGGTTCTTTCACTCATGGGTCAATGCTGTTTTATATTTTACAATTATATACCAAAGGATAAGGTTTTTTTTTCTAAAGGAGTATGGGCATTTTGGGCCCATTCTCAACATTGCTCAACAGTGATGAAACTTATGTCATATGAAAGCGTATGTGGAGCACTTTATTTCATTATATGGCAGCTAAATCGAAATCGAGCGCAAAAGCTGTGTTTTGGCACATTTTATAAAAAAAGGATGTAAAATGCAAAAAAAAAATATTTTAAAAAAATGGCAACACTTACTAAAAAGTGTTTTACCTTTTCTTAAAGCCTGAAGTCTGTTCTTTCATTTTATTTTTAAATCAACTTATTTGCATAAATAGTTTTCGAAAAAATTATATTCAAACTAAAAAATGTTGAAAAACAAACCTTTGAATGCTGATTTGTTCACAATTTTAAAAACTAAGTTCAAAATTGGATTTTAGTATTCACTGCATCTATTAATTCTGGATTAAACACTGAAACCAGATGCCGTTATCTCATCTAGTTTAAATCTAGGCCTACAAACTGTGATGAAATCACAGCTCTTGGGGTGTATCTATTTTATTTCATTCTATGATAAATTCAAATCAACCGCCAAAATGCTGCATAAAGCACAACAAAAAGACAAAAGCGGAACAGAAAAATATGTTTCGTTCCCGATAGCTGTAATTTTGTTTTTAAGAAACAAAACGTTTATGTTGTTTTTGTTCATTGAGGTTACATTTGGTAAAAAGTTTTTGAATGTGGCAGCCTGCAGACAAATTATTATTTATAATTGAGGCAAGGAGAATAAGTATATAGGTATAGTAAATATACCAATGAGTTTATAACAACAAATAAAGATATAATAATATAATATTAAAAAGCAATGGCAGAAAATCGCTGTGTTATGTGTTTGCGTTCGCGTGCTTTGCGGACAAGACGACATGTTTTAGGAGATGTTTTACCTGGAAATCAACCACAGTTTGTTCAATATATTCATCAGAATGCGTTGATCGAGGTACGTACCATACATATTGGTGTATTATTTATAAATTATTATTATTTGACACTTATATGTCTTGATCTGTAACTTGTAAGAGAAATAACAACACAAGTGCTGTAAATAGACACTATATCTTTATACATATGTAATAATATAATCGTTGGTGCCTTTATTATGCTAGGATCCGATAGGTTGTGCTGTAGTCAAGGAAAGGTTAAATCTTCAATCCGTTTCAAAGTTACGCGATCAATTAGTCGGGATTTAAACGTTAAGTTTTTTAATGTACAACACAAGAAAAGTTATGCCAATGGAGATGAAAGAATATACAGAATCGGGACATGTGACTTGATTGAACTGTCGTACGTTAAAAACTGAACGTATTAAACCCGTCTATCAGAAATGCACCAATGATTATATATTACATAATATAAGATAAGAAAATAATAAAAGCTAAATACAAAAAAAAAAAACTTGTGATAAGAGTCCCGCATAAAAAATTATTCTTTACCCAGGTAGTATTCAATAATACACAACACGTTTGTCACCGTTGCTGGCAAAGAATTAATGTGCTAATTATACAACGACCTCTGGAGAACATTGAGGATAATGATACTCATGAACAAGCACCTGAGGAAAACATCGAAGAACAACCACCTGAAGAAAACATCATAGATCATGCCATTAATTTGTATGCTCCCGAATATGTTAGAGCACCGAACTCTTCAAGGCGTTGTATATTTAATTATTGTCTCAACACTGAACGTCATAGAATTCCTGACGCGATTAAAGTAAACATACTTCGTTCACAGAGGTTGTACATCCCAGAAAATGCTAGAATATGTACCGATCACCTGGAAAGTAATGAATGGCAATCATTACATGCTAATTGTAATGTTTCGCATGAGTTCAATGTTGAACATTTCACAGACATGTCTAATATACTTATATCTGCGCTTAACCAAAGATCGAGACTTGATTTCGAAGTATTGGAATTATTAATGAATAACAACGATATTTTTTTTTGGACTGGACTCACAATCGGACAATTCAATACAGTATTGGAAGAAACTCTTTCGCTGGCACAAGCGGTTAATCGCCCACGCACCGTGATTGGGGTTTACTTATCAAAACTCAGGTCGGGAGAGTCTGATGAAAGGTTAGCTTCTCTCTTTAATATGTCACGAAGAACATTGCAGAGAAAATTAGCATTAGCTAGACAATATTTATTGAGCGATTTTGTAAGTGTTCATTTAGGTATGGATAATATATCCAGGGAAAACATGCTTCAAAGGAACTTGTTTTTACCGAAAATGATATATGGTAATGAAGAAAACACAAAAGCTATAGTTATATGTGATGGAACATATGTTTATATACAGAAAAGTAGTAACTTTCTTTTTCAGCGTTTGACCTATAGCCATCACAAGTTTCAAAATCTATTGAAACCGTTCTTAATGGTATGCAGTGATGGTTATATAATAGACGTTTTTGGTCCATACGCTGCAACAACAAGCGATGCCACAATTATGACTAGCTTATGCAATGATGAAGACAATTCTTTCCATTGGATGTTTCATCGAAACGATGTATTCATTTTAGATAGGGGTTTTAGGGATAGTGTAGTAGATCTCCAGTCATTAGGATATGAACCACATATTCCTCCAACAAAGAATAGAAACGAAACTCAATTGACGACCGAACAAGCTAACGGTGCAAGATTGGTGACAATATGTCGTTGGGTTGTGGAAGCGGTGAATGGCAAGTTTAAAAATAGATTTAAACTATTACGCCAAGATTATTTTAATAAAACATTGCCACATATGTTCGATGATTTTAAAATTGCTGCTTCTCTCATAAATGCTTTTTCTAGAGTAGCCACTGATCACAGGCTTAGCCACGATATTTGGAATGTTATAAATGAGAAATTCAACTCTCCGAATCTTTTATTTAATTATGTTACCATGAAAAACCTAAACAGGCAGAGGGTGGCGTTCATAAGGATGGAAGCCAACTTGCCTCATTTAGAAGATTTTCCCCAACTTACTAACGATGATATTATTATGATTTCCTTGGGCTCTTATCAAGTGAAACTTGCCAAATCATACGCTAGTGAAAACTTACGGGATGGTGGTGTTTACACGATAGAGGTATACCGTGAAAACAATTTAATGGACTTAGGACAATGTAATATTGAGCAAAATAATGTATGGTTACTTAGAGGACGAGTGCAGTCACGACATGTTAGATCACGGATATATTATACTTATATCCTAATTGACCGGGACCAAGTAGGCAAAGACGCCCTTACACAATATTATTGTACATGTCTTACGGGTAGACGCACCATCGGAAGTTGTGCTCATGTCATATCCATAATATGGTTCTTGGGACTAGGTAGACATGGGGAAGGCTTTCAGCGACCAGCTATACAATTAGATGATATTATAATAGATACATTTTAAAGTCTGTCCAAAGCCACCGCGAAATATTGTGGCTTAATGTAATGGAACTATAGTAATATGTCATTATTTAATTACTACTATTATTTGTTTAAGAAAACATGTTATAAATGTACAATAAAAACTAACAAAAATAACTTGTTTTTTATTTGTAAATATGTAATTTTCATCATATCAAACAAAAAGTAATAAAAACAACAAAAACGTTTTGTTTCTTAAATACAAAATTACAGCTATCAGGAACGAAATATATTTGTCTGTTTGTTGGACCTAGTTTCTAAGTCTAAACAAGTGAGATTTATGTTGCTAATATGGAAGGCTTGAGTGCCACTTAATCAGGTAAGCTTGAGCTGTGAAACTGCGCTTTTATATATTCATCATTCATTAACCTCACGAGAAGTTCACGTAAATACCAAAACTTAAAAATTCTTATAAATAATACCAAGTTTTAGTACTTTTCAATTTTCTCAAAAACTAGATGAGATAACGGCATCTGGTTTTCAGTGTTTAATCCAGAATTAATAGATGCAGTGAATACTAAAATCCAATTTTTGAACTTAGTTTTTAAAATTGTGAACAAATCAGCATTCAAAGGTTTGTTTTTCAACATTTTTTAGTTTGAATATAATTTTTTCGGAAACTATTTATGCAAATAAGTTGATTTAAAAATAAAATGAAAGAACAGACTTCAGGCTTTAAGAAAAGGTAAAACACTTTTTAGTAAGTGTTGCCATTTTTTTAAAATATTTTTTTTTGCATTTTACATCCTTTTTTTATAAAATGTGCCAAAACACAACTTTTGCGCTCGATTTCGATTTAGCTGCCATATAATGAAATAAAGTGCTCCACATACGCTTTCATATATGACATAAGTTTCATCACTGTTGAGCAATGTTGAAAGTGGGCCCAAACTCCATACAAAGTTGCCCATACTCCTTTGATATACATAAAATTTAAGTATGTATTGGTTAGTAAACACTTTGTAAACGAAATTGAGATCTTGAACTGCCCCGTTTTCATTAAAGCAAAAAAATACTTAGACAAAAGTATCAATTTTTTGCACAAAACTAATTTTTTTAGTAAGATTATATTATGTTTACGTCTTAAGTAAAAATTATTGAAATATTAGGAAGGGAAAGATAAAAAAATTACAAAAAGCAATCAATTAAAAGTAAAAAATATTTAAAACATTTTTAAATCTTTTTTTAAGTATAAAAGGTATTTTTCGAGATTCAATTCTTGTTCTTATGCATATATCCATCACGTTTCATTAGATTACAAATAGCAGCCGAAGCTTCAGTAACAATTTTAACGCACTGTTCCCTCGCTTGAGTATGGCACAGTGAACTCACTTTATGTACGGCAAGATATGAATTCCAATCTAATTAGGATCTTTAATTCAATCTCTTTTAATTTCAAGACTAATGATTTTTTTTATATTGGTGGATCACATAAAACTCAATATAATCTTTGACATTAAAGTTGAACTTTGGCAAAACGAAAAAATCGAAACAAAATTGAGGATGTTTCACGGTGCTCTCGTGCTTTTTAAATCTTCTCAAAGCTAAAATTCATACTGCATCTCTTTCTTATATTTTCCGTGTGACCAAATAAGCCGTGTCTTTGAATAACAGGAATAGAACCAGGCAGAAAAAGTGAATTTAGACATTATGCGACGAAAATGGCGGTGGATTGGCCATACATTGATAAAACCTGACAATTACATCTCGAAGCAATCTTCAATTTTTTTTTTTTTTTTCAATTTCAATTTTATTTTATTAATATTTACAAGCTTTAAGATACAATATATTACATGAATAACAAATAAAAAACATTCTACAGTTGAGAACTAGTATCGAATGTAGTGAGTCATAAGGACTAATATAACAATGCAAGTTTTAAAAATTTTGTTTATAATAAGTTTTGATTGGGGTAAAGAAATAGAAGTTAAGATTTAACTAATTAATTGAGTGGAATCCTCAGGGCGCAAGACGTGTTGGAAGTGCAAAAACAACCCGAAGGTCAACTGTATAATGGTAGAAGCAAGGTCTCAGGATATTCGTACGTGGCCACAGCTAAAACCGCTTGCTTCAAATCGTGACACATTGAGGGATTTTGTTTCTGCCCTATGAATCAGATGGAGTTGAAGTGCTACTCAAGTAGCCGTAAACAATATAAATATACTCGTACCTTGTCAACCTTATAGTCTTTTGAAAGTGTAAAGTACCATAAATACACTGAGGATGAGTTGTTATTTCAAACAATATTAGCGCTTAGACTTTTATTATAAAATTGAGCAACAATATCAAATTTTCGGATGGAGCTAAATTTGAAAGTTATAATCTTAAAATGCTGCCTTGACTAAACGACTTTATCGGGATTTTTTTTTTTAAACTTCTCTACAAATTCCTGAATATTTATGGCTTGACATATTTCAAACAAGTATTGGATATCAATTTGTTTCCCGAAGTACCTTTAAACCTACGTGGCCCGGTTGTAGTTCCATTAAGATGCTCTGATGCCCTGCTAAATACACTATAAGTGTGCATTTTTCAATGGCCAACAATTAAGACAAAAAATACTACAGCGTCCCAAAGGTAGTAACCATTTTTGGTCATTTGTAAAAAACGTACAAAATACTACTTCGTTTTCGGTTCCAACGATTGTCTTCAATAGCACTTCTTGTGTCAGTTTACAAAAAAAGAATTAGCTTGCTGCACAGTTTGTTGTTAATTTCATGCTGCCAGAAAGTATCATGGGTCCTCCAGTACTTGAGAGCGTAAACCATTTTATGGGACAAATCTTCTTTCGCACTGAAAGAACTCGATTTACATAAATCCGCTATCCCGGACAGTATCTCCTTATTGTTTAGAAGAAGTGTTCTTTAAAGCTGGGAAAAACATTCCGTAACCTTTTCCATCTGTACTACTCTACACGTCACTTTCCAATTGGATGGAAAACAGCATTGCCTATAAAAAGCCTTAAAAAGGCGAATTTTCTTCCCCCTCTAAATATCGTTCAATTGCACTCACGTCCTTCTTTCCAAGGTCACGGAAACGCCGATAAGATATCAGCTCAAGAAATATCTTGAAGAACGAAAGCTTCTCAATGAAAGCAGTATTCCTTTCGTAGTAATAGATCCTCCGGTGATCTCATAGTATATATTACCGAATAGTGGCACAAATCTTAACATCGTTTTGGAATAAGTTAAAGTATTGGGCTTGATATTTCAAAAGCATTTGGTAAAACTTGGCATCAAGCTCTTTTATCGGAAATGCTTGCATTTGGTTTTGATGAATCTCTTCTTCGTTTGATTAGAAACTACTTAGCATATATACTTAGAATATAAGTAATATTGGACGGTTTTAAGTCTGAAATTCGAAAAATAAGTGCTGGTGTGTCACATGACTCCATTTTGTCTCCGACTTTCTTTCTGATTTTCATCAATGATCTTTTGTGTGTGACTTATCAGCTTATCATATGCGATTCCAGATGCATGTCCTTGTTCTTCGGATGTGGATTTGGAACAGCATTAAATTCCGATCTCGATAGGATTGTCAAAGTGGAAACCATAAACCGCGTAGAATTCAAAGTTTCAAAAATTCAATGGTCGTCAAAGCTTAAAGCTTAAAAATGAAATAACAAATATTTTTTAGAAATATTTTAAAGAAATTTCCTATATAAAAAATGTACTTCATAATAAAACGATTTCTACTTGCGACTTAAAGGTACTACATCTTTGTATATAAAACTTATAGTACTATCAAGAAGACGAAAGCTTGTGGCGACATCTTAAGGCTAGGGACTGCAATTGCTAGATTTGTCTTTGCTAAATTTAATAAAATAATATTCTCTTTTTTACTACTTGTTTTGTTTGTTATCCTACTCTCCACTATAAAAGCATGCGCTAATTTCTGCGCCACCACCAGGCTAGCGTTAGCAATACAAAATCACGCTCCATGATAATACCATAGGTTATACATATATACAAAGGTACTATAAGCCAAGTTATGTATTCGGAAAAAAAATCGAACTCGAGATCAAAGTTGACTTTACGATGATAGCGAAGACTAAAAAAGTGAGTCTCGCAATTCTGTCTGTCTGCCTGTTTGACTACAGCCTAAACGACTCGGCCGATTTTCATTAAAATTAGTAGATATCATTTTTAGTTTTTTCCCCCAACACGTTTTTTTCTTTTTTTTTTTAAGACGAAAAATACGTTACCTGTCATACGATTTTTTTTCGAAATTTAATAAATATTTTTTTTTTCCAAAAACTGTTCGATAAATTTAAAAAAATAAAAATACAAAAAAAAAATCATTTAGTTTAAAGCTAGGTAATGGTTGAAGAAAAAATGTCCGAAAAATGGAACCATTTTTTTGTTTGGTTTTTGAAAAACGGTACAACCGATTTTGATCATTTTTTTACTAAAGCTCCCCCAAAAATTTTAAAAGGATTGTGTATTCAAATTTTCAAAAAAAAAATATTTCGAAAACTCCATGCTAGATTTTTTTTTAAACTTGATAAATAAAAGTTTTCCAGTGTAATCTACAATATTTGAGAAAAAAAAAAATATTTTACTTAAAAATAAAGGTACCCACCGTACAAATGTTAAAAAATTGTTTTCAAAAATCTTATTTTTTTCGAAAACGGTGCCTAGAATTTTGATAAAAATGTTTTCTTTCAATCAATTTTTATGATCTTTGATTTAATAAAATAAATTTTGAAATTAAGATATTACATCTTGTACCTAGCATAAAACCATTTTTTCTAATTTCGAATTTCTCACTATCGACATAACGGATTTCAATGGAAAACGTTGCATTTCAAAACTTAAAAAAAAATATGTTTTGAATTTTTGGAAAAAATTTATTTTTTTTTTTTGGAAAATTCGATATCTCAATATTTTTTTGGAAATTTAGTTTTCATTCGTACAATAATAAAAGAATTTAGAATTTTGTATATAAAAGCTTATTTTTTTTAAGAAACCACTACAACGACTTATAATTTTTGTTCTTGCATAAATTCATATTTGCATAGCAATCCGTTTTTATCTCTTATTACTAAAAGAATTTAAAAAAAAATAATTTTATCCTTAGATATAAACAGTTTTCTCTAATAACATTCGTTTTTAAAATCCCTATTCTATTACATAGGAGCAAGTTCGTGCATTTTATTTTAACTCTGCATAGATTCATGCTTTTCTAGCAATCAGACTACATTTAGGTATATGCATTTAAACATTTTTCTCTCATTCCATCCATGTTTTCATGTCTATAAGCAATTTTTAGATTACAAAGTACTTTTGCATAAGAGCATGCGATCTAGTCTTGTACAATTGAAAATAATTCATATCGCATTTAAAGGGAAATAAAAACAGGTGTATCATAAATATTACCTTTCTGATTGTACAATACCTAGCTACAACTTTTCCTTATCCTCTAAATTCTACAATATAGTTATAAGATAATATGAGAAACTTGCTACACCCTTTTTATAAAATTTTTTCTATTTTTTTTTTCGAAAACAAAGTGCATCACTTTTTAATTATTGCCCGCCATCGGAAATTGAGCACATATAGGAAGTCAAAGGCAATAAAAATCGGTGCCATATTTAATGCTATCCCGTTCTTAAAAGAAGTGATGAAATTTTAAGAATTAATGCTAGTGTTGACAACTTCTGCGCGCGAAGAAACGCGCACACTTACTGCCTCAACATGGCCAATGATTCAAAAACACACAGCTAGCAGTATTATTATGCTCCTCTACGCTGTCGAACACTCACGACTAACCCCAAGCCCAAGAGCAACCATCGATCGTTTCGGTTTTTAAGATTCTCAAATAGAGGAAAATATGAACTTAAAACAGAAGCAACTATAAAAATACATACACATAACAAAATATGGGAATAATATTGCCGACTGTTAACAGATTTGTGAAAGCGTTTATGCCTCGATGCAGTTTATGATTCTGATCAAAGTGTGCACTTTAGAAAAACCCACGACATGACTACAAAGCCGCGGTGCATTTTACTTTTGCATTCCTGGCCCTGAGTTCGGTTGACGTGTGATGTAGCAACATTTATGTTCTTTACAAACTATACGATATGATGTCACTCAGAATATCTTTATGCTTGTTGTCTAATAAATGATCGAGTTTTTGGTTGATGGCGATACTAGGTTGTAATTCATTGTTTGAGTGAAACAAGAACTGGCAACGATATATTGGATTGGTGACATAATTTTAACACCATTAGTTTTTCGCATCCAACATACTGAATCTCAAAATACAATAAGTCATTCGGTATTTCTTGTGAGAATAATTTTGTATTCAGGAATTTCTTATTTTATATATACATATTTACATATTTCGCAATAAATTTGTTTTGTTTTAAATTTGAGACATTTCTGTAATCAAGCCTCTTTTGAAAACTTTTAGTTTTCTGTGATAAATATTATTATTATTATTATAATTATAACTTTATTGAAATCTAAAATAAATTACATTACAATAATTAACAAATAAAGCGTTAGCTACCAGGACTTTTCGCTAATCTGTGATAAATAAAGCGCGATGAGGGTTTTTAAAATAATGTTTGCTTGCGATGTAAATACATCATGCATATACGAGCCTGAATGCAAAATAGTTGGTCTATGCTATTTTATTACGAATACATAAGGCGCAAAATTGTAAACATTTAAAACCAGCTCTAAATCAATTTTAGAATGGGAGTCGACACTAAATATTATGCTTAAAACGAGAACCGACTTTTTGTAAATTTTAAATGACATAAACTATACTTTAACGTTAAAGATAGCTCGTCTAACTTAACTTTAAGAGTAGCAAATAGCTACTTAATCTTTTAAAAGTATACTTTATCCAGATTGACAATGGTCATTTCATACCAAAAACATTAAAAGTAAAATTTTTTACTAATGTTTTATTTGACTTTTTAAAAGATGTGCTTTGTTAATAGACTGAATATTAGATAGGCGAAACAATCGTACTAAAGTGATTTACGATCTATAATTTTGCAATATTGTGGCGTGCTAAGGACAGATAATTCAGTACCTACAAATGTACATACATATGTATTCATGTACATATCAAAGGGCACGGTAGTGCCCAGCCAAGTTCTGGCATTACCCCTTTTTACAGGAACAAACTCAGGCGATTTTTGACCCCTACCTTCAGTACCAATGAAGTCAGAAACTTAAAATTCCGAATATAAGCTAGTCAGGCACAGTTGCCTCACCAAATTTCAATTTTCTAGCATAAGCGGTTCCTGAGATATAAGGCCTCAAAAATCACAAAAACCGTAACTGAATGACTGACAGATCATCAAAATTATGGAGCACTTCCCGACATCGTAGAATCTTGTAAGTTTGCACAACGGTAGGTCTTGTCATGTAAGAACTTCCGACTGCTGTAAAACGATGAAATTCGGTGAACCGGTAGGACTTAAATTGCATATAAAGGACCAATAATAAAAATTGAAGTTTTCCATTCAAGGGGCGTGGTATCCGCCCACTTTCTCCGAATTGGTGTTGGTTGAATGGAGCACTTCCGAATGCTGTAAAACGGTGAAATTTGGTAAGGTGCCAGGGCTTAAATTGCATACAAAGAACAAAATATAAAATTTGAGGTTTTCCATTCAGGGGCGTGGTATCCGCCCACTTTCTCAGAACTGATGTAAAATATATGGCACACTTCCGACTGCAGTAGAACAATGAAATTTGGTAGAACGGTAGGGCTCAAATTGCACATAAGGACCAAAAATAAAAATTGAGGTTTTCCAATCAAGAGGCGTGGTATCCGCCCACTTTCTGAGAAAATGTTTAATTTATATGGAGCACTTCCGATTGCTGTAGATTTATGAAATTCGGTGGAGCGGTATAGCTTAATGTACATTCAAAGCGAAAAATAGAAAATCTAAGATTTTTCATTCGATGTGTCTTTTTATTGTCATTTTGAAACTATAAATGCATCTTCAAAATTCATGACTTTTCTTAGAACTAGAGTGCTCGATTTGGTACTCCATGTTATGTTAACATGAATGGATTAAGAAAACATTTGCATACCTGAAAAAATGAAGAGTTTACATAAAAAAAACTCTTAACTGTGATGTGAACTATAATAAAACCACTAATTAGGCTATTATTGGGTCGGCTACCCTCATTTAAAAAAAGGAGTTAAAATTGCAACAAAAACATCATCGCATCCTCAACAATTATTGCTTTTTTATGACTTTAAGCGAATGTAGGTACTAGTATTTATAATTTAGATAGGTATGTTAGTGTTAGGTATCTTGCCAGGACAAGAAGAAATAATTGAAGCGCAACTCAAAACAAACCAATAAAAAAAAGAAAATATAAAGAAAGAAAGAAAGAAATCGAAAGCTATACACTAAGTTGATTTTAGTAGGTAGAGTCCACCCTTCTATCTTTCCGTATCTTTCGAGATTTTGACATTGCAAAATATTAAAATCTTTGCAAAAAGGAGTAAGATCAGACCAAAAACATAAATGTTAAAAAAAGAGCAAAGTTCTTCTGTACAAAAACATTTGTCTAACAAGTCAGCCGTGAAAAGTACTGAGATCTAAAAGTACGCCAAGTTCTTACTTCATGAAGGCTTAATACCGAATATTTAAAGTAGAATAATATTGAAACAGCTACAATGTAATAGAGAAATTTTATTATTTAATGATTACTGAGTAAAATTTGATGGGCTTTCTGGTCAAGTTTTCAAAAACTTTTGAATTTGGCATAAAAAAAAAACTTGCCAAGTAAGCCCATCAAATTTTAGTCAGTAATAATTAAATAATAAAATTTCTCTATTACATTATAGCTGTTTCAATATTATTCTACTTAAAATATTCGGTATTAAACCTTCATGAAGTAAGAACTTGGCGTACTTTTAGATCTCAGAACTTTTCACGGCTGACTTGTTAGACAAATGTTTTTGTACAGAAGAACTTTGCTCTTTTTTTTACATTTATGTTTTTGGTCTGATACGAGTATAACCAAATGAATTTGTCTTGTAACAACAAAATTAAGTTTTTGTTTTCTGAATTAACGATGCTTCATTTCCATCTACAAAATAATGTATAAACAATCAAAATCTGTATTTAAGTATTATATACTCGTAAAATTTACTTTTTTTGGCGAAAAGTTATTTTGGTTTGAAGTGGTTTGTTTCTTTTTAAAATTTTTGTTTGTGTAGTTGTGTTTGAGTTCTTGATCTGTCAAATTTAGGATTGTTTAACTTAAATTCGGTAAGGTTCTGTTGCAAAATCCACATTAGTTAGAAGAGTTGTCTAACGTGTTTAAAATTATGAAAAAGTTAGACAAAGTCACTCACTAAACGACTGTGTTAAGTAGAACAGGTTTTATTCCTTAAACGAGTAACGTTAAAAATTTTTTGTAATAGTGTTTAGGAATTCGAAACTTATTTTTCTGTTTCAAATGCAAAATTTTACTTATGAAACTAAATATTTATTTAAATTTTAGGTACAAATAAGTAGGAGAATCGTTTAGTTTTTGCTGTATAAGACCACCACATTTTTTTCAGGTACTACTTATGTCCTTAACTTTTGCCACTAAGCGTCGATCTCGGTGGCTGACCATCTTGGATTTTAAAAGCCGCCATTTCGAAATACAGGTATTTTATCAATATCTCGGTTTCTAAATCACTTAGGACCAAAAACTTGGTGTCTAGGTATACATTTTTGGTGTCAGGAATACAACCACACAATTTTTAAATGTATAATATATATGCACGGGACATGGGGTTAAAAACCACGCTCTAGAACTATAAAATATAATATTTGGGGTCATGGAAGGCATATGTATATACAGTTTTTAAATATATCTCACTAAATTAATTCAAGGAGGGGAATGGGGGTCATGTCATGCAAGCTCTTCAATTTTGCGCAAAAAAAAAGTTTGTTAACATCGCACGGCATCGCTCAATAAGGTAACGTTGCGATTCGCATCTTCTTTGAAGAAATACGGCCCAATAATTCCGCCAGCCCATGATCCGCACCAAAAAGTGACTTTTTCTGGATGCATTGATAGCTCTTGCATTCTTGCAATGCTTCTGGCTGCTTTTCACTCCAAATACGGCAGTTTTGCTTGTTCACGTATCCATTCAAACAGAAATGAGCTTCGTCACTAAACACAATTTTTCGATAAAAAAGCGGATCTTCGGCCAACTTTTCAAGAGCCCATTCACCAAAAATTCGGCACCAGATGTATTTTGAAAGGCTTCGCACCTAAATCCTTCCGCAAAATTTTCCACGTAGTGGAGTAACAGAGGCCCAATTTAATGCGAACGGCGCGGCGGCGCCGAATCGATAATTCACGGTAATCACCAACACCCGCCGATACAAATGCGATATTTTCCTCAGTTCTTACTCTACGTAAACGTGTTGGTGGTTTAATGTCCAACAATGTAAATTTGGTGCGAAATGTATGTCGTTTTTATTTGGCAATCCGGAAGCCTTGCAGACGCTTCTGAAAGTGTTCACTTGGGAAAAAATGACAGTTCTGATTCTGAAAAGAAGAGAAATTTGCTTCTGGATTTGAAATCAGAATCAAAACCAGAATCACTCACACATTCATATTCTTAGACGTCAAACTCAACAGCTGTGATTTTTTGCATCCTCATTGTGCGAAATGTATCTTTCAACAAACATTTTTTTTTTGATTTTCATTATTGTCCACATTTGATATTTCACATATACCATCACACAAAACTTCAGAATCATCAGAAGCAAAAACAAATGTTCAGTTGGGATTCCGGATCGGAGAGAGATTCCGGATTGCCAAATAAAAACGACATTAGTCACAATAGCCGGCTCAGTAGGTCGATTAAACTGACCATTTTGATTATGAAATTCATTATTCAATAATTTGCAAGCGTTGTTCGTTTGTAAGACGATTCATGGTTAACTTTTATAGACCAAACTGAAGATGTTTGACAGTGTAACAAAGCACAAAATGTGCGTAAGCTGCCAAAACCAGTGCTGCCAAAAAGAAAATAGCAAAAAGATCGCCCATTACATACATATATACAACATGTACATACATATGTACATATATATGTATGTATACACCTGTGGAATTGTATCCACGAGTTATTGTTAATCATCGATCGTAAATGATTGCCATTATCATTAAATCTTGAAGGGTTCTTGCTGGCTGTTGTTGTAACTTTTGCTTCATTTTGTGCCCATTGGCGAAAGATCGAGGCTGCTGGATGGCCATTCGAAAAATCGAATGACTTCAGAAGATAACCAGGCTTCAGTTGACTTCGCCGTATGGCAAAATGCACCGTCTTGTTAGAATACGTAGCCTCCCTCGGTTGACTGAAGCTCTGCCATAATCAACAAACAAATAGATTCGTACGTATTGCATAAGTAGACTAATAAACTACCAAAGCAAGAGAAAACTTATTTTTTTCTTAATTCTTTTTGACAGTTAACTTAATCATATGATGATGTGCAGTAGACCAACTCTTTTGCATCAACTAAAACTTTGCATCGCTAACAAAGTATACCACCTATTTTGAGCTCACAAGCTCACAGTTATAACGAGTCTTGTAGTGATTTTGCTAAATTAGCCATTCATTCAATCAAAAAGCATATTGTAAATGGGTAGACAAACCCTGTGCAAACACACTAGAATGAGTAGATCGAGTAAAAACCAAACAAATTAAAAATAAAAGCCAATGGAAATGGCGGCCTTTTTAAAACTTTTTAAATTCGGCATTCGGCGTGAACTTCTCCCACGAAACGATTTACTCTGCTAGTTTAACTTAGAGCGCCTGCATAGGGCCGGTAAGTTAGTTTTAATTTATTGGATAAGTAGGCTAGTTTTTCTTTAATTGTTTTTTTTTTTCTAACTTTAAGATAGTCATAAGTTGAATTAAAAATAAAAAATGAATTAAAAAAAAAAATATATCGATTTACTCTGCTTGCTTCTGAAGTGTCTGCACCGGCTGTTATGGCGTCTGAAGATGTCGAATCACACATTAACGGAAATCTTATCGAAGTTTTTTTTGACACAGATTTTTCAGAAAAAACCGAGCTTCTTTGGAATTGAGAGAAAAATACGTAAGCACTGGATTCGTCTTTCGAAAGTTGTCAACAAGGAAAAATTACAAGGACGAACAGATTGCTGTATCTAACATTGATCAGACTTTTATGATGATAGGAAAGACGAAAAAAGTGGGTCTCGCAATTATGTCTTTTTTTTAACTTGGTAGATCATGGTAGTTGATTGGATCGTAATGCAGCAGTCATCTTAAATAAAATATGCAAGGGTACCGCATATTGCAAGGCAGTGACAAAAAGAGTATCTATTGTCATGAAAAGTGCTTAGCATCTTCTCCGTTCAGACTCGGCACAAAATATCCTGCCGACAACACTCACACAGAAATGTTTGAGAGTTGTGATTCACTTGGTTAAATTTCTAATTTATTTACTTAATTTTATTGACATAACCTCTTAAATTCAATCGTGACCCTTTGCTGAAATCTAAGTTAGGGATTTAGGGGTGTTAAAATTACCCGACTAAAACTTGTTAAGTAAAACCACATTATTAGTATGTACATATGTGCTTGAACTTAACGTTCGATAAATTCATGCCGCGGTTAAAGTTCGCTTTCATAGAAACAATAGGTTAATTTGTCTACTCTACATTTTCATACTTTAATATCGCCCAAGTGCGCCATTTTGATAGCATAACTTGCGGAATTGAATTGACATGGGAAATTGTGAACATTTTCACGCAGTCATTCAGCTTGGACTTCGCTGCATGCTCTCCTATTGGCCAGTGTCCGCTTCATGTTGCTACGATCCTTGCTATGCTTTGCCTGATTTTGCATATCAGATCAAGTGTTCGGAATTTTTATAGTTGGGCTAAATCTTTCTAGATATAATGCAAGCAGTTAAACTGCTCTACTTACGGTTTGATTTACTAAGAAAAAAAGAGCGAATATTGCATTTCATAACACCCAGGGAAATGTGGACTCTTAACGCAAGTGAGTTATGAAGGGTTGTTCCTTACCTGGCCAGCTCTACCGTTTGTTCATTCATCAATGTCACAATGACCCAGAACTCAGATACGAGTATCATTGGATTAATATTAAGCCTAGCAAGCTCATCCCGGCACTGCTGAACCAATTTTGAGGATGATGTACTAGAACTAGTTAGCTTAACAGCCGCCTGACTGTCTGTGATACTGGCCGTGCTCTGGTTCTGGTTTAAATCTTGTTTGAGTAAGTTTCATACTTTCCTGATAGCCAGTAATTCTGCTAGAAAAACCCTATTAAATTCGGGTAGCCTAAACGGCTTAAATATATTCATATTCTCAGAGAAGATTCCTGAACCAACACGACACTCCATCTTTGAGACATTAGTAAAAATAGTTGTGTAGAAGTCTTTCTTTCATATCTACAGAATTTACAATTCAAACACACAAAGCAAAGTGTTTATTCTAGCGTTTTATTTTTGGTTAAGAACTTTTTACATTTTTATTTTCACTGAAAAATATTAAAACACTTTTAAGAATCTCCAATCCTTAACTTCCAAAAAAAAGATTATGATGCTATAGTTAGCTTCTAGTCTTTAAGTTATATACATTACGTATAAAGACGTCGCGAAGTAACTACCAGCTTCTACCATTTAACGTAGTTGTACCTATAATTTATAAAAAAGTCATAAATCAAGATCCTTATTGATTCGAATATTTTTATTGATAGCATTAAACATACAAAGAATTCCTTTTTACTAATAAAAGAATGTTCAATAAATCTAGAGAAACAATTTAAATTAAGATTTATATACATTCATAAAATATAATTTATTTAAAACTCAGAAAAATTATATATGAGAAATGAGATAAACATTTATAATACTTTGTGATGTTTTCCACGTCGATATTTTTATTCTTGAACAAATATTTATGTATACTCGTATCATCAAAGAATGAAATTAAATTATTTTTTTTTCTTAATCAAACTAAACGATATAATTAAATGTTAAAAGCCAAGTAATTGGGAGAAAGTGTCTATTTAAAATTTAAGTAATGATAACAAAATACAAGTTATGTTTTTTTTTTTTTCATTTTAATTAAATATGACAAAAATAATACAAATATGACAGTGGAACAGAAGATATCCAAATCACCTTGGAACCAAGTCAATGTATCCATTGGGTCGAACCATCTGATGGTGGGGACTGCCATAGAAAGTCTGATACGTACTGTAGGGATTCGTCTGACGCATATGACCTGGCACTTTACTTTTAAAATCATACGGATTCCCATAACCGTGGCCATGAGACAAATGGTGATGATTGTGATGATAGATCGCTCCGAAGTTGCTACTATCGCTGGTATAGGATTGCCCTATGGCTGAGTATATATTGGTCGCGTTTGTCACCAGGCTATTCATTTGGGTGTTGTTGAGGGTTGCTGTCGAGGCAGCCGCAGCTGCATTTGCTACATCAGTTTTTATGCCATTGCTGCAATGGTATCCCAATTCGGGTGAAGCATTATTATGGGCAGTGGTTGCGGGAGGAAGGGGAGCTGTCACTTGCAGTGAATTTTGATGTGCATCTAACTCTGAAATAGAAGAGGAATTGACAGATTTATATTAAGGGGAAAGTTAGAATACAATAAAAATAAAAATATGCATTGTAATTTTATTACCCAAATTCGAATCTTTCGATGAGAGCTTCAATTGATTTAATTGTGGCTGATGAGATGGTTGCTGTTGTGTGTGGTGCTTCATACGATTGTGATTATCATGATTCATTTGGCTTATACTCATGTTGCTTGATGTTCTAAAAGAAAGAAAAAAATAAATGTAAAATGGTTTTATAAATTCCTGAGAATTCTTAAATTCAGTTTAATGAAATATTAGAAGATTGATGAATTCTTAATTATTTCCCTACTAAGTTCTAGATCTCAGTTTAAGATAAAATTTTGTCAAATTTCAACTCTCAAGTTCGGGACATAAGGACTTAAGTTCTTAGAACTCGGTTTAGCAAAATGTTTGTGTCTTCAAAAGAAACACCTCATTTTAGCAGTGATTCAGTAACCATAAAATCCACGAACTTGATCTTGAAGTTCATAGCTATAACATGTCTTAGTTTTGAAGGTGTGACATTAATAAATGAGAGTAGGTAAATAAAAACAATTTTAAAATTCGTCTCAAAACATAGCGTTGAAAATAATCTACTACTTGGAAATTTACAAAATCTCAGAACTGAGCAACATTAGTTTGGAAAGGTCTACAAGTTACCTGAAATAATTTTCACTTTGCTTCTAAATTGATGCTTCATTTTGCCAGTAAGCATTGCCACGTCGAGTGTTTACTCATCATCATCATCATCATCGGCTCGACAACCGGGTTCCGGTCCTGGCCTCTTTCAACAAGTCTCTGCACCTATCCCGGTCTCTAGCCGACGCCATCCAGTTGCGCACCCCAAGGCTTCGAGCGTCCTGGTCTACGCCATCTCTCCAGCGCAAGCATGGTCTACCACGCTGTCGTCTACCATAGAATGTACCACAAAGAACTTTCCGAGCAGGTTCCTCTTCGCTCATGCGTGCTAGGTGCCCTGCCCACCGGAGTCTACCGAGCTTAATTTTT
This sequence comes from Chrysotoxum bicinctum, assembly GCA_911387755.1. Taxonomy (NCBI): domain Eukaryota; kingdom Metazoa; phylum Arthropoda; class Insecta; order Diptera; family Syrphidae; genus Chrysotoxum; species Chrysotoxum bicinctum. Next base: position 91,731,152 of record OU426989.1, on the reverse strand, counting down.
GTCACGATATCTGCTTCAAGGTAGATTGCGTACAGTTCATGATTGTACCGTCTCCGGAATCGTCCTTCCTCACATACGGGGCCAACAATTCTCCTTAAGACTTTTCTCTCGAACGCAGCTAAGAGGTCGGAGTGCCTTTTGCTAAGCACCCAAGTCTCGGATCCATATGTGAGTACTGGCAGGACCATGGTCCTGTACAGCAGCAGTTTTCAAGTTATGGTGAGATTTCTGGATTTGAAGAGCTTTGACAGACTATAGAAGGCTCTGTTGGATTTGAGAAGCCGCCCGCGTATTTCTTCTTCTATATTGTTATCGGCTGCTACTATTGACCCAAGGTATTTAAAGGATTGCACCACTTCAAATTCGTGCTCCGCTACCTTGATTGTTTGACCAACTGTTCCTCTCGCATTCGACGCCACCATGTACTTTGTTTTACCTTCACTAATGTGCAGCCCCAGATTTTGTGCCGCCTGCTCGATCTGGATGAAGGAATCGTGTACAGCTTGTTCGGTTCTTCCGATGATGTCAATGTCGTCTGCGTAAGCCAGTAACTGGCTGGACCTGTTGACGATGGTCCCTCTTGTTGCCGTGCCAGAGTCACGGATTGCTTTCTCCAACGCCAGGTTGAAGAGGAGGCAGGCCAAACCGTCCCCTTGTCGGAGTCCATTAAAGATGTTGATTGGTCTGGATAGCAATCCGGCTATTTTTACTTGGCTTGTTACGTTGGTCATGGTCAACCTACATAGTCGTGTCAATTTATTTGGGATGCCGAATTCTCTCATGGCTTTGTAAAGTTCTACCCTGGCTATGCTGTCATAGGCGGCCTTAAAGTCTATAAACAGATGGTATGTTGGGATGTTAAATTCTAGACATTTTTCCATCGCCTGCCTAAGGGTAAAGATCTGATCAGTTGTTGATTTGCCTGGAATGAAACCACACTGATATTGTCCGATGACGGTTTTAGCGTATGGGGTTATCCGGTCTTGTAGGATAGAGGAGAGTATCTTATAGGCAGTACTCAACAACGTGATACCTCTATAATTGCTGCACGTTGTGACATCTCCCTTCTTATGTATGGGGCATATTAAACCGTTTCGCCAGTCTTCTGGCATTTCTTCCTGCTCCCATACCTGTACTATAATATCATGAATTGCTTGACATAAGGCTGGCCCGCCGTGATGGAATAATTCGGCTGGTATGCCATCGGCTCCCGGGGCTTTGTTCTGTTTAAGCCGGCCTATAGCCTTCTCAACCTCTTCTATGCTTGGTGGCGGCAACACAGGGTATTCTTCTTGAAGTAGTGGAGCCCCCACTTCTGCAGTGAGCTGACCATTTAGCAATTCATTAAAGTACACTTCCCATCGCTCCAGTATGCTTTCAGGATCGGTGATCAGATTTCCCTCTCCGTCCTTGCAGTATGTGCAGCGTGGTGTGTACTGCGTCATGTTTCGGACGGATTGGTAGAACTTCCGCGCCTGGTGCGGACCTCGCTCTCGGCTGTTTTCTATTTCACAGATTAGGTTCTTCTCCCAGGCTGATTTTTTTTGTCTGTGTAGCCGTTTTTCTATTCTTCTAAGCTCTTTATATTCCTCTTCGCGTGCCCGCGTTCTATGAGATTGTTGCATTGCTCGGTACGCAACATTCTTACGTTCAGTCGCTAGCTTGCATTCATCATCAAACCAGTCGTTCCGATTTTTACGACTGCTGCCTAAGATGGAGTTGGCAGTACTAATGACAATATTCTTAAGGCGTGTCCACTTCTCATTTACGCCCAGCATACTGGCTCCAGGACTTACTCTCCCTAAATCAAGTGATTCTAGGGCGAGTCGTAACGCATGTTTACTGACCTTCGCTAAATGCTCTAAAAAAACTTATTGCTTCTTAAAAATATATCGATTGCTTAGTTTATATAAATAGAATGTAATAGCTGAAGACGATACAATTTAATATATGTGTCTAAGTCGCAACCAATTATGTTTTGTGTTTAAGTTGAAACATGATCATATCACTTAAAACCATAAACAAAACAGCTTATGTTATTAAAAGCAATTTTAAGTTTTCTTTTAGTATCAGCACAACAGTAATAAGTAATTTGCTACCCATGGGATCTATGACATGATCATTCCATATAAGATTACTGTTTAACCAGACACCTTAATTGGAGCTTGAGGTATTGCCTAGAAAATTTTTTAGGATAATATAGCTTAAATAGATTAAGTTTACTTTTATAAAGAACAAAATATTTCGGTTTTAAGGGATCTACAAACCGTTACTTTCAGCTACAATACTGATCAACACAGAATTAAGCCTTAAGAAAACATCTTCAATTAAGTTCTCAACAAATTAAAGCTGCAGATCACTAGCATATATACATTGCCTATTTGCTTTCTTAATGAGCTGAACTAAGTCAGTTATAATTATTATAAAAATCCGTGGGCCTTATATGGATCCTTGAGGAACTCCACTCTTTATATTGAATGTTAACTCAAAAGCAATGATTGTTTTCTTCTACACAAATAAGATTGTTACTCAAGTTTCAACATTAAGAGCTTGTGTTCAACCGTATAGAGGAGTCGAAAATGGTCAAGAAGTTACCAAGTTATTGCTGACTGAAGTTTTGCTTCGTTGACCCGCCGAAAATTTACCTGTCGCTCAATTTATAAATAATTAAAAAACATACTCTCTTATTACGGTTGTCAAAGATCAATAAATTGGAAATTGATAAAATTTATCAATAAATTGATAAATCGGTATTATGAACTCCATTTGATTAATTTTTGATCCATTGTGAACAACAATCAAAAATCTATCCTCAAAAGTGCCTATTTTGATTGACGTTTACATTTTCTAAATAATTTGCCGCCAATCTGTATTAACATTTTTATCTTCTGTGAATTCTATCAAAAGTGAAAGTAGGTAGTGTGTATGCTTAATAAAGATTGCTACTTACTTTCTATTGTTTTCTTTACTTAGGAGTAAAATTGTAAGCAACAAAAAAACAGCTCTCCAGATTGGTCGAGCTGATGGAAGAGAGCCCAAAACAAATAAAACTTCTTTCAAAACGATCGAAACTGTGGGTTCTGCTATACCAATGTGGAAGTCGTTCTCGACGCTCAACTGGTAGCTTCCTTGTGCAAGAAATTTTGAGGTAGCTACAAGTTTAATTATGTTCGGGATGGATTGTTGTCTTTTCACTGGTTTTAATTTGTATCCATAAATATATTAAGGAAGGCTTCTTTGGAAAAGTTTTGTACGAATCTAAATCGGTTCCAAATTAGTTATCGTCTGAACAAAATTAAGAAAAAAAGATCGAATTATCTGCATACATGTGTTCTTTTAAATCCAATGGACTCGAAGCATCGCGTAATTTAGTTGTAATGTTCGCTTGCTCAGAAGTATTTTCTTCTTCTTCAACGTCGTATTCATCTAAAAAAAGTTTACACAATCCGAACAAAATAATTTTATCAATGAGTTTCTGGGTTGGCTAAGAAATTAATAACAAAATAATATTTTGACAACGATAATACCAATTTTGTCAATTGAACCATTCACAATAGATCTTAAATCTGAAGAGCATTTACAATTCATCAAAAATTTTGATTTTTTACAACGATAATACCGATTCATTAATTTTATTGATAAATATCAAATATCGTATTGATCTTTGGCAACCGTAATAAGGGCGATATTTTTCAAGCAGAGATCTGAAACCGATAACATTAGCTATGGAAATTTTAAAAATTTGTTCATCGAATCCAAGTCTTGTTTTTTATTACACCCAAGCTCTAATATCATTTTTATTTGGCAATCCGGAATAATTCTCCGATCCAAGATCCCGACTGAACACTTCTAACGATTTGTTGTGATTGTATGTATATGTGAAACGTCAAATGTGGACAGTATCCATTTCAAATTCAAAAATAATGTTTGTTGAAAGAAAATCACTTCGCACAATTATGATACAAAAAATCACAAGTGTCGAGTTTGACGGTTAAGTATATGAATGTGTTAGTGATTCTGGTTTCGATTCTGATTTCAAATCCAGAAGCAAATTTTTCTTCTTTTCAGAATCAGAACTTTAATTTTTTCCCAAATGAACACTTTCAGAAGAGTCCAGAAGGCTTCTGGATAGCCAAATAAAAATGACATTAGTCTAAGCTCTTAGATTTCACTAGAAGGTAGTGCAAAAATAATCACCCTATCGGAAGATGTTATAATTTATGCAAATGGCGTTGTACGTCAATCATTTTTGACATATGTGAACTAAACAGAACTTCAGTATACAAAGAGACAAGGAATGGAGCGCTATACTCGGCAAAAGCGTGGAATAATTGTAATTGAACAATAATTGTTCGGTGGTGTTAGCGCAGAGTGAATTTCGACGTCAATTTCCTAATCATATCGCTCAAATTGGGCAAACATTCCGGCGCTTAGCTAGTCGACTCGAACAGACTGAAACCACGTAGGAGACCATGCAGGGCGTGGCCGGTGGACTGGTCGTTCGGCCAAGAATATCGCGATTGTGGCTGCCGATATCGCTGAAAACGAAGAAACATCAAACAGACAATGGACCCAGCCATTGGACATCTTCTGGCAGACCTTACAGCGAATTTTAGTGAAGACTTACACGTTTTCCCGTATAGTTAATGCTTGCTGACCGTCCGTCACTTGTAAATTACTGTGAAGCCATCATCAATCTCAACAACGAAAAGGACGATTTTGTGTCGAAAATCATCATGAGCGACGAGGTGCATTTCCACTTAAGTGGTTACGTCAGAAAGCAAAATCTTCTTCGTTTCTGGAGCACTGAAAATCCGCGTGTGATGCACGAAGAGCCATTACATCTAATGACAAGCAATGTGTGGTGTTTCTTCTTGATACTAGTATTTTATGAACCAGGCTTGGTGAATATGTGCTTTCAACAAGACGGTGCAACCACACACACAACACGAGCCACAATGGATATTGTGAAGGAAGCGTTTCCTGGTTGCGTAATCTCCCGTTTTGGTGACTTGGCATGGCCAACAAGATCGCCCCCATTTAACAGTCCCAGATTTCTTTCTTTGCGGCTCTTTGAAGTTGCGGGCTTATGCCAACAAGCCTGAAATAATCGCAGTCCTTAAGCAGAATATTCGAAAGGAATGCGAATAGTTATCACAGTTATGAATAATAGTAAGAATCAAGAAGACCTAAAATTTTGAGCTGAATCCAAAGGGTCAAAAATGCATACATTTTCTTCTTTTTTTCTGTCAGCTTCAGAAAAACGGTTGATGCCAGATAATCCATTGAAATTTAAATAGAATTCAAATAAAGTAAAACATATTCCCATAAGAGTTTCCATAGAATTTGAAATATTATAATTCGGACAGAAATACATATTTTTGTACCTGATTAACTCACTCTACTTTGTATGAACAATAAATCATGACAATGTAAGTTGAACGTCGTTGCACAGTCATTAAACGCATTCTGCAACTATGAAGCAGTGCTCATACAGATTCACATGTGTGATCTCCTAATAAAATATATTTTTATAGTTTACGACTCAAAAGTTAACGAGCGGTAAGGATATAAGACCTTGAGTCGTGTCTGGCACATTAAGTGTAAGAATACATCTTTTTAACGGAAACAAAAACACCAATTTTAAGATACTCGAGCAAAACTGCATTACCCCATGACTTAATTAACGAGCTTAGTCCGCAAATATTTTTATTATTTTCATATCTTAGGATATTTCAAAAAAAATATTTTCCATTAAATTATCCATTAGTTACCCGAATAAGCCGAAAATTTGAAAAATCTATTTAAGAGCAGTCATAACTTTTGTATATTTATGCCGAAAACATATTTTTGATTTAACGCATAAACAATGCGAATGCGTCTTTCGTCTGAAGCACGCAATAAAATAAAAAAATTCCTTCGTCATATTTTTTTTTCAATTTCAATTTTTCCAATCTTAAAGAATGCCATCTACACATGTCTGAAGAACGTGGAATAAAGACTTTTTAGATCCAGATGCAACAACAACGTGTAGAATTATTCAAGTTCTTGTAAACAAAAGTTTTGATTCATATTTCATTTTTTCATTGTTCCAGTGTCTTTTAATATTTCACTTCAATATCAGTCTATACTCGTTTCAAACATTTCGAAACTATCAAAAACAAGCAACTTTTTCGATTGTTTATAAAATTAAAGAGCCCACTCTTGATGAAAAATGAGGAATTAATCAAACAAATTCTTTCTGTCAGTTTGCTTACATTGGTGTATGGTTTTGCTCTAAATACAAAAAAAAAATATTTTCTGAGAAGAACAAAAATGTATGATTATGTGTAGATTGTTTAGATTATTATTATGGAACAGATGATGTATGGTTTACTCCAATTTAAAATTTTTGTTTGCAAGTTGGTCAATTTGGAAATAATTTAAAACCATACCTATCTGGCAATAGCTTCAGGTGTTATCCCCCCATTGAACTGTGTTGAGGGGTAGACTGATTTCAATTTGTAAAGTGCAAGAACTTCTTCTATTTCATAAAACATTATCTTCCGCATATAATATACTATAAGACCAATCTCTGTTACCGAACTAAAGAATAAAAAACCCTTTTAAATAGCTGTTTAGATATTAGTATGATACTACTTAAAAATTTGCTAACTTTATAGTAGTTTACTAACTCATTCTTAATCTTAAACATTTTCTAACTAATATCGTACTCAAGCAATTTACCTAATAAATTGGGTCTGAACTCACCTAAAACAATGACAGTTCGTGCAAAAGACTAAGTAAACAAATTGTCGTTTTAATTAAGTACCATACCATAACATCGTATTGATTCGACTAAAATTTTGTGCCATTTTCAATAACTAACTAGTCGACTTTTCACTAATCGATTTTTGGAAAAAATGAAGTTGATTTCAACTTAATCGGATGCGATGTTAGCCAACTGCGCATATGTTAATGACTCCTTGCCATAATAGTTATTCCGTTGGACCATCATGTCGAAAGGCTGGGTTTGTTAAAAAAAAACATGTTTTTTTTTATAAGTACAGCCTCCCGCGAAGAATTGATAAGCCAACAAGCTTTACCAGGAAAAGTGTTTCTCGCCGTTCGGAGTCTGCAGAAAATTGTAAATTCCCTTTATTCCTGACAACAAAATGCACACTGGAGTGCTTGGGGTTAGTAAGCGACTAGGCTCTCTACCACTGCCACTTTTTTTTTACATAGTATAGGTATTATTTGGCAAGTTATAGATTCGTAAAAAAAATCGAGCTCAAGATTTTGATCAGTCTTGACATTACGTTGATAGGGATAGCCTAAACGACTCGGTCGACAACGGTACAACAGATTTTGATAAATTCTTTCATGCTAAAACTCTATAAAATGTTTAATAGTATTTATTATTCAATTTCTCGAAGTGTTATTTGAATTAAAATAAAATGCACGACTGGATCGCACGAACTTGTTCTTATGTAAAAGTACTTTGGAATTTAAGATACATTTTATAAATATAAAACATGGATTTAATGAGATAATAATGTGCAAATGCATAAATTTGCCGTCTGGTTTCCGTAAAAGTATGAATTTATGCAAATAAACCTTAAAAAATCGTTTTATTATTAAATAAATTTTTTATATAAGAAAATTTCTCTAAAATTTTTCAAGAAAAAAATGTGGGATGCGAATTTTAAGTATTTAATAATATTGGTTTTAGGAAATAATTTCAAAAAATAATCGTTCATAGGTTTTGAAGATATTGATTTAAATTTTTTTTTTTTTTTTTTTTTTGAAAAACCCACTAAATATTTTTTCGAATATTTTTATATACAATATTATTTTTAACTTAAGGGGACTCCTGCTAAAATTGTTGGGTTAAAATCCTTAGAGCCGTTAATAAGAAAGTCGAAAATAAAAAAAACGGGTCTATGGCAGGTGCCCCTAATAACATTTTGCCCCAAAATTTTGTTTGACTAAAATGTAGTCCATGTCCATAATATCAAACTTAATTTTTTTTATCAAAATCGTTAGAGCCGTTTTCGTGATAAATAAGATTTTGCATTACGGGTGTATGGGGGGTACCCTTAGTTTTGGAGCTAAAAAAAAATTTCAATTTTTCCTCTAGGCAATCACCGAAGACTCTTAACTACCGAGATTGAAAGAAATAGGTCCAGTGGTTTAGGCTGTAGTGAGAGGTACAGACATACAGACACACTGAAACATGTTTTTTGTGTACTAAATTTTCCTTAAAATTTTTATAAAAAAAATTGATATGCAAATTGTTAGTATTTAATAAAATACATTTTAAAACGTAATTTAAAAATTTAATCGTGTATCGGTTTTCAAGATATTGAATTTTCAAAAAAAAAATGTATTGTTTTTTTAAAAATCCAAAAACTATTTTTTCGAAAAAATTTTTAGTTTATATTTTTTCAAATGCAAAGCAGCTCCTGTATAAAAATTTTGGTTAAAATCGTTAGAGCCGTTGGTGAGAAATTCGAAAATCAAAAAAACCGTTCTATGACAGGTAGCCCTAATAACATTTCCCCCCAAAATTTTTTTTCACCAAAATATAGTCCATGTCCATAATATCACACTTAATTTTTTTATCAAAATCGTTAGAGCCGTTTTCGAGATAAATAATATTTTGCATTACGGGTGTATGGGGGGTACCCTTAGTTTTGGAGCTAAAAAAAAAATTTCAATTTTTCCTCTAGGGAATCACCGAAGACCCTTAACTACCAAGTATGAAGAAAATACCTCCGGTAGTTTAGGCTGTAGTTCGAGGTACAGACATACAGACATACAGACAGACAGACGGAATTGTCGGACCCACTTTTTTCGTCTTCGCTATCATCGTAATGTCAACTTTGATCAAAATCTCGAGTTCGATTTTTTTTCCAAATGCAGAACTTGCCCTATAGTACCTATATCGCAAGTAAAAAATGAAGATTTAATATTTCAAAAACTACATGCTCTTTTTTTCTTGAAACTTGACAGTTTAAAGTTTTCTTTTAACACTTATCAAAAAATAAAGATACCCAACATACAAATGCTCAAAAAAGGTTTTTCGAAAATCGTCGTATTTTTCTTAAACACGACACTTGGAATTTTGATAAATTTTTCTTCCGCTTAATTTTAGCGTTCTATAATTCAATTAAAAAAGTTTAAGTTAAGAAATAACTGATTTTCGACTTTTGACTTTTTCACTATCGGAAAACGGATTTTATTGAATTTTTTTCTCAAAAATTGTTCTATTTTTTTTTTTTACAAAAAGTAATGCTTTTTTGAAAACTCTATTTCAAAATTTCTACATTTTTTTGAATCCTGACAATTAACAGTTTCTGGAAATTAACGAGCAAACAATACAATATTAAAAAAGAGGTTTTTGAAAATCGTATTTTTCTCGAAAACGGCACCTAGAAATTTGATGAATTTCTTTTCTTTCAATTAATTTTTTTTCCATAAACAAATTTTGAAATCTAGATATTACTGACTGTACCTACCATAGAACCATTTTTTCGAATTTAACTTTTTCACAATCGGCATAACGGATTTTTTTGTACAGAAGTTCTTAAGAAGTTTGAAAACTATTGCATATCAAAATATATAAAAAAATTCATGTTTGGAAATTCAATATCTCAAAAATGGGTTAATATTTTATTTTGAAATTTAATTTTTTTACAAATGTAATTACTCTTAAAGTTTGTGTACTAAAATTTGTTCATAAAATTTTTTTTAAAAATTTAAATATATAAACTTATTTTATTTAAAAAAAAATTGCTACAACGATTTTTAATTTTTGTTTTTCATAAGTTCATTTATGCTTGTCATTTTGTATCTTGCTCTCAACTACTAAAGGAGTTGTTTTAGGCATTTAAAAAATGAATTTTATGTTTATGAACATTTTTCTTTAATAACATTCGTTTTTAGTTACATAAGAATTATGTACATAGAAGAAGCTTATTGCAAACCAAGAACAAAATCATCGGAGCCATTAATGATATACAACTGGATACTGGAATAACATTAAAATAAGTAGAATATCTCAAAAAACTTCAAAACAATATTTCCATTATTCATTTTTTTTTTTTGCCTGCAAAAAACTAGTAGACAAATTTATTGGAGTTGTTTTGTCAAAATTTTTAGTCTTTAAAAAAAAAAACGATTCAATTAGAATTCACGGTTCCAATTTAAAAAAAAAATAGACAATCATATTTATGAACCGCAGTTTTCTACCTGTAACTTCCAAATAAATAACTTCGAATCAATATTTATTGATTTCTCGGGACTTTATAGATACAAATACAAGTTTCCTTGTAAAAATTCAATAAAATGAACAAAATTAAATTCCTTTCATGTATCAGGCTAGTGCGTGAAATGTTGAGCTGTTGAGATCAATGGTGAGTTGATGTTCGTGAATTGTGTCTCACACTCTCGGCTATAGCAGTCAGACGCGGTGGGTGCTGCATTTCGGCCAAAACTTCTTGTTTTTTGGCTATACAGCACTCACTTTGGAAACAAGTTTTTAATATTTCCCAACGTTTTTCAAGATTAAAGCGACTATGATAATGACTTTTTGTCAAAGATTTCGATTGAGTAATTAAGCTTAATAAATTGTTATTTTTCGTTAGTTACAAAATTCCAAATTAAAAAAGTAAAATCGAAGAAAAATAACAATTTATTAAGCTTAATTACTCAAAAACGGCTTGTCTGACGAAAATTTTCAATCAGACCTTTTTTGTAGGGAATTTAATTTTATATAAAAGTAAGTCAAAATGAATTTTTTTTACTTCAATGTTTTGTCAGTTCTGACGCAAAACATGAAATTATGACTAAAAATCAAAATTAGCGATGATAGCCCTCTTAAAATTGATATTAAGGGCTCAAACTTTTACGAAAATTTTTTTTTGTCATTCTGAATGATATTCTCGATATATCTTTCAAAAAAAAAATAGTCAATTTTTTTGGCCCAGTCTACTGTATATAGGTATTGCTAATTGAAAGTGTTCTTATGACGTAGTGAAAATGGAGTATAATACTTCTTATAACTCATGGATTACAGCAGACTCAGCTAAGTAGGTGGGTAAAGGCTATTCTAGTCAATCATATTTATATCAGACCTCCCTTATCTCACGAATATTTAAGTGCACAGATACACTTGATTGCAGGTTTGAAAGTAAACAAAACAAAGCACATACATATGTATATACAATACAAACATACCTTTAAGGAATATTTTTAAAATAATTCACAATAAATAATTCTTAGAAACTTGATAAAAGCAACTCCCTGTATGAGTACAAAATTTATCTCTAATTTATAAGATATTCTCATTTATCTTTTTAATTCAATAAAACTTATTTAGATAGAAATATTTTAATAATTTATCAACTAAAATATAAAAATACTTACACGTCGTTAGTTCCGTCATCTCTGAATCCTTTAGCAAATGGATTACTCACAATTTTTAGCTGGGTAACCTGAAGAGAAATGATTTAATGTGAGTCAATTAAATATAAGAATAAGACAAGCTGACAGGGTAATGACATTAACAAAATAATTAAATAAAATCCTCAAGTGGATACCACGAATTTGTTTTTGTACTTCAATCAATGATGTATAATGATATAATTGCTAACGAGGAAGTGTAAAAAAGTCAAAAGCACACACTAATACATTGATTTTTTCTATGATTTCTTGTGTTTATATTTACTTTTTTTTTAACATTTAACATAAAATGCATGAAGATTATTAATCAAAATTGTTGTTGCAGTTTTGGAGAAAATTTGATAAAACACGAAATTATTGTAGATAAAGTAAGATTATTGCGCTTGATATTTCCAAAGCATTTGATAGAGTTTGGTATCAACCTCTCTTATTTTTTGGATTAGAAAGCCGCTCCTAGATCGTTCAATACATGTTGTATTGGACGGTTTCAAGTTTGATCTTCACAAAATAAATCCTGGTGTTCCCCAAGACTCCGTTTTGTCACCGACTGTTCCTCATTTTTTATAAATAATCTCAAAAATGCTGTATTTTAAAATACTGTATGGTCATAATACTGTATGGTTAATATTCTGTATTTCAAAATACTGGGTCATAACATACAGTATTTTGACCCCAACCCGTTTTCGGATTGTGTGCTCAACAACGATCTTTTGCATAGCTCTTCATTAATATATCCAACGACAACAAATTAGACGGTCTTGGTGGTAAGTTCATTAGATGCAGCTAACATTTGTGAAATTTATGTCTTGTAACATTTTATTTTGAAGTTGTTTGCGTTCTTTTTCATTTTCTTTTTTCTGTAGTTGTGTTTGAGTCAATTATCTGTCATAATTAGGTGTGTTCAACGTAAATTCGCTTAGGTTCTGTTGCGATACCCGCAACGTGTTTAAAATTATGAAAAAGTTAGACAAAGTCTCCTAACTAAATGAATGTGTTAAGTAGAGCCAGTTTAATTCCTTTTTGGAGGGTTTATGGTCACTAACTCCGGAGAGTTTACCCTATTACAAAAAGCTCAGAAGCACGAGACGAACATATGGTGTCATTTATTTGCTTTCCAATTAAAGTAATTATATTCAGGTATACAATGGATTTTATGGTTTTAGATTTTTAAGAGACAACATCTACAAAGCAGTGACATTTTGATGAATCGTTTTAATGTTTTTTATTACCCCAACAAAATTCTTAAAGGACGTAGTTTATTGAAATGTTTATTCAGACCAAAAACATAAATGTTAAAAAATAGTCAAGTTCTTGTATACAAAAACCTTTGTGTATAGCAAGTCAGCCGTGAAAAGTACTGTGATCTAAAAGTACGTCAAGTTCTTACTTCATAAAGGTTTAATACCGAATATTTAAAGTAGAATAATATTGAAACAGCTACCATCAAATTTTAGTCAGTAATCATTAAATAATAAACTTTCTCTATTACATTGTAGCTGTTTCAATACTATTCTTCTTTAAATATTCGGTATTAAACCGTCATGAAGTATGTAAGAACTTGGCGTACTTTTAGATCTCACTACTTTTCACGGCTGACTTGTTACACAAAGGTTTTTGTATAGAAGAACTTGGCTCTTTTTTTAACATTTATGTTTTTGGTCTGATCTCACTCTTTTTTGCAAAGATTTTAATATTTTGCCATGTCAAAATCTCGAAAGATACGGAAAGATAGAAGAATGGACTCTACCTACTAAAATCAACTTAGTTTATAGCTTCCTATTTCTTTTGGTATATTTTCTTTTTGTTATTGGTTGTTTTGATTTGCGCTTCAATTATTTCTTTTTATCCTGGCAAGATACCTAACACTAACATACCTACCTTAATAACAGCAATCGGAAGTGCTCCATATAAATTAAACATTTTCTCTGAATGGAAAACCTCAATTTTTATTTCTGGTCCTTTATATGCAATTTGAGCCCTACCGTCCTACCAAATTTCATTTTTCTACTGCAATCGGAAGTGTGCCATATATTTTACATGAGTTCTGAGGAAGTGGGCGGATAGCACGCCCCTAAATGGAAAATCTCAAATTTTATATTTTTTTCTTTGTATGCAATTCAAGCCCTAGCGCTTCACCAAATTTCATCGTTTTACAGCAGTCAGAATTCTCCATTCAACCAACACCAATTCAGAGAAAGTGGGCGAATACCACGCCCCTGAATGGAAAACCTCAATTTTTATTTTTTTATATGCAATTGAGCACTACGCCCCCTGAATGGAAAACCGCAAATTTTCCTTTGTTTGCATGACAAGACCTACCGTTGTGCAAAATTACATGATTCTACGATGTCGGGAAGTGCTCCATAATTTTGATGATCTGTCAGTCATTCAGTTACGGTTTTTGTGATTTTTAAGGCCTTATATCTCAGGAACCGCTTATGCCAGAAAATTGAAATTTGGTGAGGCACCAGCGCCTGTGCCTGACTAGCTTAGCAAATATTCGGAATTTTAAGTTTCTGACTTCATTGGTACTGAAGATAGGGAGTGGTCAAAAATCGCCTGAGTTTGTTCCTGTAAAGTGTAGTGGCAGAACTTGACTGGGCACTACCGTGCCCTTTGAACTCTTTATACTACTAAAATAAATCAGCCAAGTAGAAGACTTAGCTCTATTCAATTGGACTCGTTAAATTATTGATTCAAAACAGTTTTTTTTTTTTGCCTTAAGATGAACTGAATTTAACAAAAATGTCTTATTGACAAGGCCATCACTACTGAACTGATGAATCCATCTGAGATCACCGGGACGAAACGCTAATTTTTGTGGACTAAAGACAAATAAAAAAAACTATTGTGAATCATTAAGAGAATATTTGCGGCCAGTTGCCCTAACATTTGGGGACTTAATTTTTGGATAACTTCAAAAATATTAGAGCACACTTCACATAATTTAAAGGCCTCACATAAAATCAAATATTATACTAAATTTCTTTAATTTTATCAAAAAAAAAAAACATCAAACAACTTTCAATTCCCATAGGTTAATATCAAAAGTCATAAATGTTTTTACACACTATAACGAAGAAATGATGAATTTCAATTTATTTATTCGTAAATTTTACAAATAACTAACTTTTTATGATTAATAAAGAACCACACCACACCATGCAATAATTGAAGGTAAACAAAGCACAAAGTTGCTACAATTTTGTGTGTGTCACTAGCTAACAATGTGAATATAAATTATAAAATTCTATATCACTCCGTGTGGAACACAAGTTGGCCACAACTGGAGCTTCCCGCCAAATCATAACATAAATTATCAAAACAATCTGCTCCAACGGAATATTAAATCATCTGATTTTATTGCCTTTTCTAATAAAATCTGAAGATTAAAAAAAACGAAAAACTTTCAAAAACACCGACAACGTTTATCTAAATTGTTGTAACACATTTTCGAAAACATTTTTCCGTGCACGTATATATCACTGGAAACATTGACTCGTAATTGATGTCATTAGAGACATAATTAGTGTTGAACACGGGGGCTCCAAGGAGCCGCTAAATAGTCGCATTTCATCTCAATCTATGCATTTTTGAAAATATATACTTACTCTCTGATTCTGATAGGCAGTGACCGCCGTAAACGATGTTTCCGGAAAGACGAAAGTGCGAAAATGGCTGGCGTGTTCATTCTCATCCAAAGATGTATTTTTAGGTGGCAGGTAGACAATGTGGAATCTTGGCTGATACCTGTGCATAGAGTTCAATATTATCTGCAGAAAGACAAACAAAAACAAAGAAAGTGTATAAATTATAATCGATTTGAAAGAATGAAAGAAAAACAGAATTTTGGAATTTCGAAATGAGAATGCATTTTGTTTGTTTGTTTTGCGGATTTTGACTTACGTGGCCATTTTCATCGAGTTGGTTGTTGGTGAGCTTGAGTTTGTCAAACGAAATGATTTGTTTCATCCAATTAGTACCGGGTGCTGGGGAATCCGGGTGGACATGGATGCGCGGTGGTGAAATTGGATCAGCTTTACCCGCAACAACCCAACTGGAACTGCAAACGGGCAGGATTAGAAAAAAATGTTTTCAATAAAGGAATAAATTAAATATGTAGTTTCGGTTTGCCTTACTTATGGAATGCATATCGATAGCGTTTATCATCAACTGGGACAAAATCCATCATCATGATGTATGTTGCCTGCGGGTCTAGGCCACCAATTCGAACTTGAAATGTTGGAAACATTCGCCGACCAGTTTTCGTGACAATCATTTCGGTTCCTTGTTCGTGGAACTTATCCCACAGCTGCTTAGTTTCAAGAATGACCACAGCTTGGGCTACAGATGGGTGAACGATTTCATCCTAGGGTTGAACGTTTATTTTTGAAATAAATTATTTATGAATAAGAATTTGTGGGACACTGACGTTTTTGTTGATTGTATCCTTTTTTGATTTGTACTTCTTTCCATTGCTGCCATTATTGTTAATATTTTCATTGTTTGTGCGGTTATCCTGGCAGCTACTTTCCTCAGGATGCTTGGAATTGATTGCTATGTGCTCAAGAGGTTTATATGAAGACCGATCTTTCCCCGCTGTTTGGATGCATGCTGCAAAGTAGCAAGCAGGCACAAAACGACAGATTAATAATTTATAAGAATTAAAAATTTCAAAACTTGTGTTAACTTTCATTTGCTACCATGATTCTTCTTTTTCAAAATAAATTTATAGGTAAATTCTATATAAAGCTTTCAGTAGATTACTAGAATTTTCGCATTAAGGTGGTTCTTATTCGATTTTTTTGTACGAAAATCAATCTCGATGGCCCTTTACGATTTCTAAATAGTAACCTCATTTTTTTCAAATTTGTATCTCCAATCTTTCCTGACAATATTGCTCTTTAGGACCCTATGTTGAGGTTATTCCCGTTTACCCGTATAGCGAATGGGTAAACCAATATTGCTTAAATGTACTTCGGAGGGAAAATTTTTGTATTGCGAGACCAACCAAATCTTCTGAGGTACGGTCGATTGGTGAACTACCTCTGAAGCTCGGATGATCTGGTATTGACAAATTGTTTCTATACGTTATTTTTACGTTACGTGTTGTCGTCAGAAATGGTGGAGACCTGAAAATTCGAAACGGCTAAGAAGAACAAAAGATACTCTTGAAAGATTTGTTACTTCCTCGAAAAAAGGCATAACCCCTGAACACTTTTTAGTTTTAAGTAGAAGCTGCTGGGTGCTGGGAATCGAATCAAGACTTCCGGCAAGACGTTACAACTCAGAGATATCTAATCGATATGTATTCATTACTGTTCAACAAACATGTGCGAAACAAGTTGACGCCTTCATAACCAACATTTTTGTTAAGGTTATTTATTCAGTTTATCGAAAAAAATTGCACAACTCAATTGATTACTTAGTCAAGAGTTTTGTGGATTGTGTGAATAAATAGGACATTTTGCATAGCCTCACAAAACAAAACCAATGGCAATAAATTATACGAAACACGATCTTGGTGGCCAGTTCACATAACCAAAACGGGGAATAACTCTTGGAATAAATCCAAAAGGAATCGTGTTATGTGAGATGTGGCAAATACTTTTTGGAAGCACATGTCTTTTATATTCATATATTTAATTTTAGGGTAAACAATGAGTTAACATTTGAGTATAGTGATGGGAACTGATCCTGACCTAGACCTTCTTTATTTTATCATATCAATTTTGTTTTTTTGTAGAAAGTTTTTACAATTTAAATGCGTTCAGCGATTTTTAAGTGATCCTAAACCTTAAACTGCACATATTCAGTCTGTTGTGACAGTTCGTTTAGACGAATGTGACTGAAACCTATTTGTAGTGACGCGAATAAAAATAGCCGCTTTGTATTTCCTAGGGAAGTGTAGAATGTGCGAGTAATTTACAACTTGATTACTTGTTTCATAGTAAGGCATATTTATGTTCCATCAGTTAAGTCTTCTAATCACGTAAATCTTTTTTAAATCGTTTTTATAATAAAAGAGTGAACTGCTTAAGAGGCATTCCATATGATTTTCTAAAACAAAGTCAAAAAATAAACATTTTAAATTTAAAACGTTCAAGAGCTTAAAATTTAAGCACATAATTTAAAACAAGAGACCCGACGGTGCTAATATTTGAGAAAAAAAATCTTGGCTTGACCAATCGTTAATATTTTCAATCGTTCGATTAAATCGCTTATCGGTGCATTAGTAGACGATGTGTACACTCAGTACGATTCCGATAACGATTTTAATCCACAGCAGCAACAGCTTCTTCCACCTGGAGTAAGGAAAGCTCCTATGGAGAACGAGAAAGTTGAAGTCATTGAGATATATACCTTTTAAGTGAATTTGACTTATTTAGACATAAAACCTAAAAATGCAGGAACAAGTGTTTCCAAGAGAAGACCGCCAAAACGTGAATGACGAATTCTTTCATTACGTTTAGCCAAGAAAATAAAATACACAACTGGGTCGCACAAACTTGCTCTTATGTAAAAGACTATTAATTTTAAAAATTATGGCGCAAAATTTTAAACAACTTAGTATTAGAGTATTAGTATAATACTACTTAACAAGTTGCTAACTTTATTACTAACTCTTTCTTAATTTTAAAGGCTATTTTTTTAATTAATTGCTTCTGAACACACCTTAAGTAATGACAGTTCATGCAAAAAACTAAGTAAACAGAGCTGTTTTGATGTTTTAAACGCCAAAGAGTCATATGAAGTTAGCAATACTAAAAAAATAAAATAGGTATTCGATGGTTTTAACTTTAATATGAGGGTAGAGAAAGTACGATGCTATTCAATTAAAATTTTAAAGTCGTCATATTATTAAAACAACTTAAATTTTGGGCCTATGTTATTAGAGAAAACTATTCATAAACATAAGATAATTTTTAAAACTCTTTTAGTTGTGAGAGATATAAACAGACTGCCATGTGATTTCTTAAGCAAATATGAATTTATACAAAAACGAAAATTATAAGACGACTGGGTCGCACGAACTTGCTCCAATGTCGTAATAGACTAGGAATTTTAAAAACGAGTGTTATTAGAGAAAATTGTTCATAAGGATAAAATTAATTTTGTAAATTCTTTTAGTAGTAAGAGATAATACAGAATTTTATGCAAGTATGAATTTATGCTAGAACAAAAATTATAAGTCGTTGTAGTGGTTCCTTTAAAAAAATAGGCTTTTATATACAAAATTTTTAAAACATTCTTAAGAAAAAATTTTGGTACGCCAACTTTAAGTTTTTATTATTGTACGAATAAAAATTAAATTTCCAAAAAAAATATTGAGCTGTTTTTGAGATATCGAATTTCAATAAGATCTTTTTGTCGATAATGAGAAATTCAAAATTAGAAAAGATGGTTCTATGGTAGGTACCAGCTGTAATATCCTAATTTTGAAAATCTTTTTTATGAAATTAAAGATTATAAAAAATCAATTGAAAGGAAAAAACACTTATCAAAATTCTAGGCGCCGTTTTCGAGAAAAATACTATTTTTGAAAACCATTTTTTAACATTTGTATGGTGGGTACCTTTATTTTTAGGTGAAATAAAAATGTTTTTCTCATATCTTATAGATTATATTGAGAAACTTTTATTTATCAAGTTTAAAAAAAATCGAGAATGGGGTTTTCGAAAAATTTAGTTTTGAAAAAAAAAAAATGTTTTTTTTTTTAAATCCCAAAAAAGTTTTTTTAAAAATTTGAATTCACAATATTATTCAAAGTTTTAGGCAGCTTTAGCTGGTACCCTCAGACAGACAGACAGAATTGCGAGACCCACTTTTTTAGACTTCGCTCATCGTAATGTCAACTTTGATCAAAGTCTTGAGTTCGATTTTTTTTCAGAACATCAAACTAGCCTTTTATAGTACCTACCTATAAGTCGCAAGTAAAAATAAGGTTTTATATACAAAATGTATCTTTAAATTTATTATTGTACGAATAAAAATTAAAATTAAAAAAAAATATTGACCCGTTTTTGAGATATCCAATTTTCCACAAAAAAAAAACAGTTATTTTTTTAAGTTTTGAAATGCAATGGTTTTTTAAACCCTTTAGAAACTTCTCTATATAGCATTTCATTAAAATCTGTTAAGCCAATAATGAGAAATTCAAAATTCGAAATTCGAAGAAATTGTCAGTAATATCTTAATTTCAATTTTTTTTATTGGATATATGTAGATCGTAAAAATTAATTGAAAGAAAAAAAAAATTATCAAAGTTCTAAGCGCCGCCGTTTAAAAAAAAATATGATTTTTGAAAACCATTTTTTAACATTTGTATGGTGGGTAGCGTTATTTTTATGTAAATTACAATTTTTTTTCTCACATCTTACAATCTACGTTGTAATACAAAACTTTTAACTGTCAAGTTTAAAAAAAAAATCGAGCATAACATCTTCGAAATATTGTGTTTTGAAAAAAAAATTTGAACGTTATTTTAAAAATTCAAAAATAATTTTTTTTTTCGAAAATTTGAGTATCTACACAATAGAATTTAAACTTTAGCATAAACAAATTATTAAAATCGGTTGTACCGTTTTTAAGAAAATCAAACACAAAAAATGACTCTAGGGGAATTTTTTTGAAGTTTTTTTTAAGAAAATCGGTTGAACAGTTTTTTAAAAACAAAGTTATTTATAACTTTTCCAAAAAAAATCGTATGGCAGGTACCGTTTTTTTGGGTTAAAAAAAAAGAAAAAAAACGTGTAGGAGAAAAATTAAAAAAATGCTATCTACCAAGTTTGAAAAAAATTGGTCGTGACGTTTAGGCGGTAGTAGAACAGACATACAGAAATGCGAGACCCACTTTTTTCGTCTTTGCTATCATCGATTTTTTTTACGAATGCATAACTTGTACTTAGTACCTAACGTCGCAAGTTAAAATAGAATGGCAGAATTGGACGACAAAATGGATCGGTTCCAACACAATAGAGAAAGGTAGAACCAGAGCAAAACTATCGTTGGGAAATTTGGATCCTCGGGAGGTTTTTCATCCCCCTATTGGATTCCAATATTATGCAATACTGCTAAAGTAACAAATATGCCTGAAACTCTTTTAAATTGAAATAAATTGATTCCTCTTGAAATTATTGGAAATCTCCTTTTTCAAACCCCAAACGCCTTCTCTTTAACATTCCTACCGCGTATTTGAGTTTCCTGATACAGGAACAGTTTGTCATGACACATCTTTTGGATGAAATTTCTCTTAGGGGGCAATTCTCCCAAATTTTCGAATCATGCCAGCGTGCCACAGTATCGCTAAAAAACATGATGTTATCAAGACATCTGGCTTGAACATTTATAAAACAATATACTTTTCTTTTAAGTTTGGCATTCTTTCCGACTATATTTAAAATAGGCGGTCTATAAAATGAATTCTAACAAGACTGAGTCCTATAACTTTCAAATAACAGGCGACTGTATTTTTATGTGGGCACAGTCTGTTGTCCTAATGGCTCTTGGAAAACGCGTCAAATAATACAAATCTGTAGTGACATTTTGCGGTTCAGCAATAGACGCTGGAAACCGTATATAATTAGGCATTTAATGAGGCTATGGAATGGGTTACTCGGTGACAATTCGGCAAGCAGTCAGCTCATGAACAACTATGAAATATTCAATGGTAATGAGTTGGCGGCTCACAGTTATAATGTCTCAAATTTTTAGTTGAATTAGTACCATATTAAAGTTGTTTTATTATGAAATTATGTTAAAACGACTATTTTGAAAATTTTACGTCAAAACAGGTATATTTACTTAGTTCACAAGCAGTTTTTTAAAAACATAGCCTTAGCACGATACTAGTACTAAAATTAGGAAAGAGTTAGTAATCTACTTTAAAGTTAGCAAATTGTTAACTTGGTAAATGTGGGTGCGTGTAACTCCTTTAAATTGAAATTACGTTTTTTTATTAGCTGTAAGAATCACCTTTTTTAAAAAAAAAATGTTTTACCCACTTTTCAGGAAACTTAAAAAAAAATTACGTGCGACCGTTTAGGTAAATTGGAGAGAATTTAAAGGAAGATGTCCATGCACATTGGTCTTGAAAGCTTGTCTATCACAAGGACGAGGGGAAATCGAGGGGACAAAGTATTCCACATTCTAGTATACGGCTAAAGAATGAACTTATAAAATATAGGTCAATAACATACATACATATCGACTTTGGAAAGCTTTTCAGTTTCTTTGATGCGGTTGTTAGTATCCCATGGCATAATACTGTCAAAATCGGAATCTTATGAGCTTAGCCATACGCTACTTTTAGGTGAACTAAAGAGGATACATAATCTGGACCAGCGGATTTATGTATTTCAAGATCTTTGAGGAATCTTGCAATGCAATTCGAGTGTGAAAGAAGATTTGTCCAAAGAACCGTTTACGTTCTCAAATACATGAGGAGTTATAACACTGTGTGGAAGAATTGAATCAACAGCAAACTGCGTTGCAAGCTGTTGAAATAAACAACATTTAAATTTCAATGAATATTTTAACATGTACTAACTTGAAGTATATATGTATCTAGTATTGTGTTTCAAACTTAAAAACTACTTTTGAATTTACGATATAAAATAAATCTACTACAATAATGAAATTATGTAACTAAAACTAACTTCATTTTAATTTGTTAACTTTTATTAAATTATATTAATTACTGAAGTCGAACAAAGCGGATTGTCTTTTCTTTAATCGAATCTATTAAGATTCATCAATACAGTTTTTGAACACAAGCAAATTTGCTTTTTCTTGCAAGCTGACAAAAGGAGTGTTAGGAGTGTCACTAAGAAGATTTTTTAAATATTTTTTTTTTTCACAAAAGTTTTTACTACTTCTGGGAAATTGTAGTATTTTTTTGACGTAGATTTTGATCGTGTAAGAACTTGGTTCTTCGAATTTGATCAGTGCAGGTATTTCTAGCTGGCCTGTACGTTTTCCGGTTACCCACGTTGGGGTTTGTTTTGTAGTATCAAAAGCTTATGTAACTCCCTCAACCTGACAACCTCTTTACACCCATAATCCTACCAAAAATTCTATTTTAACTAACTGATATAGTCCTGATGTTAAGGATAAAAGTTTTCATTCCACTTCAAATAAAATGCACGACTGGATCGCACGAACTTGCTCTTATGTAAAAGTACTTTGGAATTTAAGATACATTTTATAAATATAAAACATGGATTTAATGAGATAATAATGTTCAACTGCATAAAATTGCCGTCTGGTTTCCGGAAAAGTATGAATTTATGCAAATAAACCTTAAAAAATCGTTTTATTATTAGATAAATTTTTTATATAAGAAATTTCTCTAAAATTTTTCAAGAAAAAAATGTGGGATGCGGATTTTAAGTATTTAATAATATTGGTTTTAGGAAATAATTTCAAAAAATAATCGTTCATAGGTTTTGAAGATATTGATTTAAAATTTTTTTTTTTTGTTTAAGAACCCAATAAATATTTTTTCGAATATTTTTATATACAATATTATTTTAAACTTAAAGGGACTCCTGCTAAAAATTTTGGGATAAAATCCTTAGAGCCGTTAATGAGAAAGTCGAAAATTAAAAAAACGGGTCTATGGAAGGTACCCCTAATAACATTTTGCCCCAAAATTTTTTTTGACCAAAATGTAGTCCATGTCCATAATATCACACTTAATTTGTTTTTATCAAAATCGTTAGAGCAGTTTTCGAGATAAATAAGATTTTGCATTACGGGTGTATGGGGGGTACCGTTAGTTTTGGAGCTAAAAAAAAAATTTCAATTTCTCTTCTAGGGAATCACCGAAGACTCTTAACTACCGAGATTGAAAGAAATAGGTCCAGTGGTTTAGGCTGTAGTGAGAGGTACAGACATACAGACATACAGACATACAGACATACAGACATACAGACAGACGGAATTGTCGGACCCACTTTTTTCGTCTTCGCTATCATCGTAATGTCAACTTTGATCAAAATCTCGAGTTCGATTTTTTTTCCAAATGCAGAACTTGCCCTATAGTACCTATATCGCAAGTAAAAATTGGGTGAACCATGCCTGCAACATAAGGTAAGATCGTCGATGCATGCAATGAAGCGAACAGTTCATTGAGTTCCAAGAGTCTTCGCAAACCAGACATAAGGAAGACTTTGATAAAATCCCAAAGTGGGTGCTCGTTTTCACAATCCTTTTTGGGAAACTTCTTTCCTGATGTTATCCGTGACCAAACGTAGAGTCAAAGACACCAGAAGAGGAAATTCTTCAAATAATTTGACGAAACTTACCCGCAGGTCTTTTCATTGGTACACCTCTGCGAAAAGGTTAGAAATAAATGTTCATTACTGTGAAAAGTCTGTTTTTAACTTGTGAGTAAGCTTCTTATCATGTGTTCAATACCGACGGACGTAACCTTCTTCATCTACTTGTTTGAATGCGCCCTTTAGCCGACGGACACGTTGAACGAAGACTCCACTTAATCCACTGTAACCCAAAAGGAGCATTTGTATCCATTTTTACCTACGACCCCTAAATAGTTGATATGTCATTAAAAACGACCTTTGTATGTTAACAATAATTCTTGTAATTTGTGTGCGGCGACGTCATCGTTTGTAAAAGTGATTCAAAACTCAATGGTTGGTTCACTACAATGGAAATTACTTCAAGAAAATGTCAACAAAATATGATTTCTTCGATGAAACTTTTTTTCCAGAAGCTATGGCACCCATTTTTTAACAAATGAAAAACTTTCGGTTCATGTGAATGCATAGCTATAGATGTCAATGTTTTTAATTGATTGAATCTGTCACGGACTATGTTACGATTCGAGCATATCTATAGCAATACAATTTTTGTCGAGGGTAAGACAAATCTAAAGCACCACTAATTGAATACCATCTCCGCACCGATGCGAAGCCATTAAGGATAATTTTTATTTAATTATTTGTAAAAACCACCGCAAAATAAGTAGCAAGTAGAATTCCGATGTCTTGTTAGTGACAATTGATGGCATTCCGACCCGCCATGGGTCATTTCAAGACTAAATACTGAGCAATGTTCTTCTGTATATCCACTTCAAATAATAAGATCTCCTTTGAAACATAAGCCTAGCGTTGCAAAGTTGTGGTTATACGTGTCGCGCCTGATCCGGAACGCTCGAGTTCTCATTCAAATGAAATACAATTTTTTTGATTTATTTTTTTTCCCCAAAAGTATAGCACAACTCGACGGCATCAGCAGACTTTGTTCCTGAAAGCCTAAAAATAGAAATCACTTCATTTGATATTTAGTCGGTTACGTGTGGCGAGACTCTGATTCTGGTGGAACAGCATCCTTAGAATTCGTCGAGCAATCGCGACCTGCACAAGTATGTCAATCATCACGCATGAAGCTAGTTTTTTCGGCCACTATAATAAACTAGGTGAGATCTCTTGGGCGTCATAATTAGATGAGGTGATCTCTGGTATGAAAGTCGCGATGGGTTTTTATTACATATTTTGAATTGGAAAGTCTCCTTTTTTCAGTTCTATGTATATACGAAACATGCTACAAATCTTTATGTCAGAAAAGTGTTCGTGTTACTGTTAAAAGCGAATAAATCATTTTTCCTGTCAGAATTGTGTGAACCGCAAGCGTCGAAGAAGTGAAGGGGCAGCGTCCTTGTATGTGCCATTTCAGAGTGCAATCATAAGCGATTAATTGGGTATTAGGTTAGCTTAACTAAAGAGATCTGCCTCAGAAGCTGAGATCATAATTAATTATGACAAGTTTTACATGGTTAGTCAAATGATTTGGAAAAATGATGCATATAATTTGTTGGCGCATAGGTTAACAAAGAATTACATTTGAGTGAAATCATATGGAATGGAGGTTTCAGTGTGAACAATATTTGTGGGTTTTCCGATTAACTGGGGGGTAACTCGATTATCGTCAGACGATATCGTTTGAACGATAGCGTTGCCTTTTTTTGATTCACGTATGTAAGTCGATAATCGCCAAAACGCTATCGTCAAAACGATAGCTAAATAGGTATCGTCTTTCATTAATTTTGAATTTTCTAGGTGACTGTAGTTGAGTGATTGAGTTTCCACTGTAAATTGACATTTTGTGTTGTTTTCTATTGAATTGACAGATTGACTACAGTTTGAGAGTTTCTGAAATGCATACAAATCTCTAAAACTGTGATCGATAGATGAGACGATAGTAGTCGAGTTACGTGAAGCAAATCATGGACGATATCGTCGACGATTATCGTTTTGGCGATTATCGTTTAGAAAATTACGGAATGACCCCCCTGGAGTAGTAGAAGCTGAGATTTATGTTAATCGGTCATTATAGTTTAGCAGATGACGTCTACTATGGTCAATGATGTATTGCAGGAAACTTGTTGTACCATTTTGCTTTTGTTTTACTTAATACATATTTTAAAAGTTTGCGTACTTTAAACATATTTAAGATATTCAGAATTTCCTTAACTTTTTCGAAAAAAGTCGGGATCTATTGAACACGCAGAAAATATACCAACTACACCTACTTTTCTTGCTGCAGTTAAAAATTGTGGAGCTGTACATTCAGATTGAACTTAGGGTAGGCGTTAACGCTGAAGGCACTTTTCTCAACAGATCTGTTCAAATACTATGATGAAGGGTGATGATGTTAAAAGCGAAATTTTGAAATTTTATATTAAATTTACATTTTTTTTAAATTTTATATTAATTTTACAAAAAGCTTATATTTTTACAAAACTGAGTTTGACAATGTTGAGTTTATGTTTCAAAAACATTAATTTTGACTGTCAGGTTTTGAATAGAAGTTGCGTTGGAGATTCAAGTGGAGAATATACTTTTCTTAGAGGAACATCATTTTTTTATAGACTACTGCTTCGTAAGTGTAGGATGGCATAGTCTGATTTCGCGGATTTTAGAATTGGAGAGGAGATAGTCTCGGATCATATGCCTCTAGAAGTTTTTTTTTCGAAGAGGCAATTAATAGAAATCTGTCGAATACAAGCCAGCTTAATCTCTTGCCAAAATTATTTTGGAACGATAATATGTCGAACACTTACCAAACTAAATTAAACTTTGAACTTCTTAATCTTTATTCATTAGAAGTTGCTCCGAGTATCGATTAACTTACAGTCTCAATTAAGAAAGCCGCCCACAATCCACAGAAATTTAAAGGAAATAAAGTGGAAAGCAATTAAAAGTGGTTCGAGAAAGGTTCCATGAAGTCAAGAAAGAAGCCTTTTGCTTTTCTGAAATTACTAAGAAGGTACAAAAATAATTTAGTCAAAAGACTATTAGCTTATTCTGTCAAAAAATATATGTAAATATATCTACATATATCGTTTAAAAATTAGAAAACGAGCAACAGAACGATTTGTATACACAATTTGAATCTCTTTTGAATACTCTAAATTACTCAGAGTACGATACCCAGAACCTCAAATAATTGATGAGTATCTTGATCAACCATTCTGCCTTGCAAATATTCTCCAAATTAGCAAAAACAAAGTCCCTAGCGGAGATGGAATTAATTTCTAGTTCGTCAAAAAGGGTTGCTTAGAATTTGCCCAATCCCTTACGAATGAATTAAATCGATTACGTGAGAGTGCAGATTTTCCCCAGAGTCTTAAAAAGTCAATCATACATCCGCTTAAATAGAAAAGCATATTTTATGAACTCAAGATATTATAGAGAATTATTTTTCCCGAAAAATAACAACTGTGCAAATGTGGAAGGATATAGGCCAATTTCTTTGCTCAGCTGTGTGAGTAAGATGCTGGAGGCGTTGATATTGGACGTTTTCTGCAGAGAAAGAGATGTCGTACCGGATTTTCAGTATGGCTTTCGAAATAAACACTCTACCCTACTTCCATTACTGGGACTCCATACTGATGTTACAATTGGACTCAACAAAAAGGAAACCACTGTAGCGTGCTTGCTGGATCTCGAAAAAGCTTTCGAGAGCGTTTGGATAAAAGGATTACTATTCAAACTTTCGGAACTTGGACTTCCTTATAACTTGGTAAGAATAATCAAAAATTTCCTAACCCATACACTTTTTTATGTACAGGTAGAAAAACATGTGTCATCAACCAAAGGAATTAACGCTGGAGTTCCTCAAGGATCAAAACTTGGACCGCTGCTGTTCAACATTTACACTGCTGATCAACCAGCCAACATATCAGGTACAAAGACGAAGCTTTATGCAAACGACTCAATCACATACGCCACCGCTTTTTCACCAGAAACTGCTGCCAGGAGAGTGCAAGAGCAGATTAAAAACCTATGGAAATACTATATCAAATGGAGGCTGAGGATAAACAGCGAAAAGACTGAACTCATCTGCTTCCGAACACCAGTGACTGTCATTTAAAGACGAGCGTTTGCAACATGCTGTGATGCAATCAAAATAAAGTTTCCAGACAACACTGAAGTGACAGAACGAGTCTGAGTTTAACGTGGATCCCTAGCTATTAAGCCTTTACCCCACGGGTGGCCTACCACCATAGGAGCCAGATTAAGTCCTAGCCATTAACCCCAAGATAGCCGAAGCCATCTTAGTAGCAAAGTTGAACATGTTGTAGGCATGAACACCTCTTGCTTAGAGTCGAGGTCTATCTACACCTCTTGAATCCAGGCACGCCTGGAAACCATATGTCTCCGCTATGGAATAAACCACAGCCACCACGATACTCCCACTAGGGGGGCCTACCTCATAGATAGCCTGAAGAGAGCAAACACGCACGCGACAGCTGCACCTCACCATCCGAAGACAGTATAGGAGAGCCAGAAGACATACGCTATTGTTCACTAACTTCATGGATCGCTCGCTTTGTATGCGACGACTGCACCTCTCTATCGGAGATAGAGTAAGAGAGTCCGAAGACATACTGCTCACTTTCCTTGGGCAACTATCTCCCGTGGCACCAGAATATAGCATCTGGTAAGCTTCGCAACCTCGAGGGTCACACTTGTAGATAGGTCACCTCCTACAAAGGGCCCAAGACCTACCAGTCTTATTAGATATACGTTTTTCCAGACCTGATCGAAGTAGAAACCACGTCCAGATATGCGTACTCCTCAGGTGAGTTGTAACACACTCCTTAGCGGATTCCTACTTTTAATGGATACCGTCCCGTTTTTGTTCCCATCTAGTCGGTTCAGTTACTTGCGTAACCTATCCACGAGCACCACGAGGAGGTCGACAGGAACGTGGAAAGACAAGCTAAAGGTAAGGTACTATTCCGACTCGCCGATAAATCAGCTAAGCAGGCCCCAAAGAACATCAGCTACTGTTATAAAAAACAATAGGGAGCTCAGTGAAGCCCTGGACATGCCATACTACTCAAACCCGCCGTACAATCCCGCCCGCACACTGAAGTGACAGTCAAATCATCAACGAAGTACTTGGGAATCAACTTTTTCAACAAATTCAAATTCAAAAGGCATGCAGACTTGATGTTGACGAGTGCCAACTATTCTCTGCACTTGGTCCATCCGCTTCTCAGGAGGCGAAATGGACCAAGTAAGAAGACCAAGCTGCTTGTGTACAAACTACTTATCCGACCCGTTCTGACCTACGCCTTTCCCATCTGGTTTACTATTTCACCTACAGCAATGAAAAAGATAAAGCTTTTTGAAAGAAAGATGCACCGCATTTGCACTGGACTATAACCCACTGACGAAGAAATATATGCTAACAAGGAATCTGTATAAAGAAGCAAAGTTAATACCACTGGACAAGTATTTACTGCAGCTCTCCGGAAAAATCATCAGGAACCTGGAAGATCATCCCAACACAGAAGTAAAGTGCAACAACTCCTCCAGCATGAACTAGAGCCTAGTGACAAGTATCTATACATCCGAACCATCACTGACGATCAATTTGAAGACATCATCCATAACGACACCCTTTTACGAGAAGAACAACAATCAATAGTACAGGGGATAAAACGCCCACTCATCAAAAACTATTATTTAGTTAATATTGAAAAATCATGAATTAGATTAAGAAAACATTAATATGATATTGTAAGCAAATGACATTATGTAAAACCAAATTAAGAACGTTGGGCCCTATTGTTGAGCCAACATGATTTAATTTAGTAATAAGTTAGTTTTAAGTCAAATTTTATATAAAACAAATTGAAAAATAAAATTCTTAATATAATCTAATAATCTAAAAAAGAGACTAACAAACTGGATTAAATAGAAAAAACATTCTACATGAAATCTAAGCAGGCTTCAGAGAAAATTATTCGACGATACACCAAATTTTAATTTTGTTAAATATTGCCCAAACATACAAGCAAAAACATAAAAAACCTGATGCCCGATTTGTAGACTTCAAATCAGGGTTCGATTCTATTCTACGTAAAGCACTCTTTTATTAGCTATTTAGGACGGGTGGGTATAAGCAGTAAAATAGTAAAAATCATAAGGCAGGTATATGAAAATAAAAAATCTACGGTATGGAATGGGAATTTCTTGTCTGAAGGATTTGCAACAACGAGGGGTGTGAAACAAGGTTGTATTTTTATGACGCTATTATTTATTTTGGTTATTAATGACATAACAGATGATATTGGGGGTGGTATGGAAATTAATCAGGTTCTAGTCCTGGGCTTAATGTATGTAGATGATATTGTTTTTCTCCCCGACACAGTTAGTAGTATGCAGCTTAAAATTAATAGGCTTGAAAAGTACTGCAAATTATAGAATCTGTCTTTGAATTTAGAAAAGACGATTCTTGTACTTACAGACGCAGGAAGTCGATTTTCAAGAAATGAAACGTGGTCTTACCAAGCGGATAACGTTGAATCTTAACTAGGAAAAACATTGTTAAAGTGAAATTAGCAAAAACAAGACAAGCCATAAATTCAGTGTGGAGTGGAGTACTTGCATTCAAAGTAAATTTGTAGCACATAGCTAAAAACAAAAATGTATCCAAGCGTATGCAGCACAAGTCTGGGGATATGGTAATTTTTTACTCCGTAGAAAAGTTTCAACGTTACTTTCTAAATCGTATCTTTAGATTACCGAATACCATCCCAAACTGTATGATCTACCTGGAAAGAGGCCGTTCAACCCTTATGTTAAAAAAGTTAAAACAAAAAACATTTTAACTACGAGTATGTAGGTCATGGAAATGGAAGAGGGTCGTCTGCCGAAAATTGTCTTAAGGCATATAATGCTAGAAAGAAATGAGTATTGCTTCTAAAAATGGGAAGTATCTAACTGTGGCTGTGTCATAAGTTTCTAACCCAGTAAAGGAGCTACTTTACTAAGAAGAAAATTTGAAAACATAGAAAAATCAGCATCGTTCATATACAATAAATATGTAATAATAATGGTACCTAAATTATGACTAGACAGGATGTACTATAGTAAAGTCAACTATAATCTTGATGGTAACACATACTTTCCGGATGGGAACAAAAGTGAGATGATACGAACCATCTTTATGTCAACAGTGAATTAATAAACTTAAACAAGGTGCCACATCGACCTGACCTTCCAATATTGTGTGATCTCTGCAAGGGAAGAGAGAGAGGATGTTTTTCATTCCATTGCGGTATGACCTGTTTTGAATGAAATCCGAAGAATGTATTTTGGGGTGAGAACACTACAAAAAGAGGATCTGATGAAGATTTTTATTGGTGAATACGGCTGGAATATTCTGATACTCAACAAGTGCCCTCGATTATAGAAAAAGAATCAGAGATTGTTGACGATTTTTGAAAATATACACTTTTTTTAAAAAAAGCGTACTACCGTAATAATTAATAATTTTTCTTTTAATTTTATCTTATTTTAAATAATGCTTATTAATACAAAAATTTCTGTCTGGACGACGGCTCATCTCCAGAACCTAAAGACTTTCCGTTAAAAAAAAAAATATTGAACAAACAATTGCATTATTTTGTTGTTATACAGTTTAATCAAAAGTCATTAAAACCAACTAACTGTTATAAAAACAACACCGTCTATAGGTGTGTTTTATTCATTGCTGCATAGCCAGCTCAGCATCCAAGTGCGAATAAAACGATTAAACTCACTCCATATGTCAATTTCAATTTTTGTTTCAATGTTGGCCATTATTATAGAAA
This sequence comes from Chrysotoxum bicinctum, assembly GCA_911387755.1. Taxonomy (NCBI): domain Eukaryota; kingdom Metazoa; phylum Arthropoda; class Insecta; order Diptera; family Syrphidae; genus Chrysotoxum; species Chrysotoxum bicinctum. The sequence goes on along the minus strand of OU426989.1, from coordinate 91,699,573 downwards.
ATGTCAAAATCTGATGTCAAAACGTGTATGCTTTTGGCAAACAAGAAGTGAAGTAAACAAACGAATTATTTAATTGAATTACGAAATGTTTGAAAATAAAATGAACAGAGAAGCAATACAGGTCAAAGATTAGGTATATGTATATGCATTTCTTGTTTTCTTAAAAAATACATTTTTTTCTTTTAGTCCTGGATAGAATTTTTAGAGTCATCTTCTATCAGTGAAGAAATCGTGAAATCAGTGAGATTTCCGACGATTCTTTATTAGAGGAAGAAATCCATGCAAGCAATTGTTTCCAGTTTCATAGAAACTATTGAAGCCTACAGCGATGATGACTTCAAAACACATTTCAGATTGAAAAGATTCACTTTGGAAGAATTGGTCGGTAGAACATTTATTCATTTTTGTTTGTTTTTTCATACATAATCCTCTTTCAACTTAATTTCAGTTAAATATTCTCGTTCTGAAATCTTCACAACTACGAATCAACGCCAAAAAAGAAATGCTCAAGTTTGTGTGGTATATTTGTAACACCGTGATATTTCGGCAACTTGAAAAATTTTTCGGAGTTGCAAAATCTACTGCGTGGTCTATAGTTGGACGTGTTAGTAAATGGCTTGTTTCAATTGCTGACGATAAAAATTCTAAAAATTGCTGGTATAAAAATACAGCAATGCCTTTTTTTCGTGGTGGCTCTAACGCTTTGGTCTGTATAGTTAAAAAGTTGTTTTTTATTTGAAATATTCAAAAAATTAACTAATTTTATATATTTACCTTTTCTCCATTTTTTAATAATTTATATACGTTGCTCCTAATGCCAAATTCAAATGTGAAATGTGATTCATCTTTCAAATATGAGCAATTGCCAACATTCGCGAAACAAAATAATTCTAAAATTGACTGCATAGCGCCATCTTCATTTGAATAATTTAAAGTTCTATCACCAACAAAGCTGCTATTTTTTTACTGCCTTCTTTTTCGTCAGCAATCAAATTGTTGTTGTTTGCCGACGGAAATTTTGCTGTGCAAGCTATGCAGCAGTGAATAAAACACACCTTATATTGAACTATCATTGGGTTTATTAATTAACAATTTTACAGCGTACATTTTTGTAGAGCCTGAATTATTTGGGGATTTTTGCTGTAAGCTCTAAGGCATGTCTCCAAACTAGCTGATTAATTTTGGTGAAAAATTATGCCCAGTTTCTTCATTGAAACTTTCTCTTGCTGTGTTTGTGGAGTGGTCCAACTTCTTAAAATTGTGTTCTATTTTTGAACCCGAGAAACAGCCAGTATGACAGTGTGATTCAAAAAAAATTATTCAGTTACTTGGCAATACACGTCAGCAGTAACTGCCCTTACCTGGTTGAGCAAATAAAAGTCAATTATCCCTTGGGCAGAAATTTCACATCAAAGTAACTCATGTTCCATAGCATTTTATAAAACATGGGACACTGTTTTTGAATTTTTGTATTACCTTATGGATCGCAATCTTCAGTATCGTTTTACGCGGATTGCGCATAATTTCTTGTCGAACTTAAGTTGATTACTTTCGAACCAAACTAAGAACTGCCTTTGTTCGATTATATTGACCAAACACCGATTATAATGTAAAAGAAGATGCAACCCTAAACTCTATGCCCTGTACCAAGACAAAGATGTAGTTCAAAAACTCAAAAAACGTTATAGAGAGGACAAACAATACCGTATCTTCGGTTTGAACTCCAAGATCCAAGTCATCGCCGAAGCTAGAGTGCTTAGTCTCGATGGCTGGAAGCATCGTACTAGGAATAATAGAGTGTGGAAAGTAAATGCATATCAGACAAAAATCCTTCATGCATCAAAACCCCGTTTATGAAAGTATATACTATTTTCAGATTTTTTAACTTTGATACCATTCAAGTAGTATATCTATATCATATATCTCCAAATATTTACTAAATAAAATTACAATTTAATTGTATGTTATAATTTTATATATCATAGAAACTCCTGTAAACTAATTTTTTTATTGAAATCTGTCAAGCCATTAATGATATAGTCGAAAATAAAGAAAAAACCCTCTATGGCAGGTGGCAGGTAAATATAATTTTTTGAAAGCATGTTTTTCTGTAAAAACTTAGACCATATGTTCATTGGTGGACAGAATTTTTTTATACAAATTTATACAGCCATTTTCGAGATAATATTTATGGCAAGTACATTTAATTTTGGAACTAAAAAAAAACAAAATGGAATTTCTAAGAATTTCTTCTAGACCACGGGTTGTCTATCATCGTAATGTCAAAATGAATCAAAATCTCCAATTCAATTTTTTCCAAATGCAAACTTTTCTCTATAGTACTTTTGTCGCAAGTAAATACATATGTATAGTGAGATATTCATCCATTTTATAGTTTTCGATTTATTGAATTTTCTAGATTTCTAGAAAAGACAATTGGCATTTTAGTAAAAGATTAATCATTGGTGAAAGAAGTGACAAGCCAATTAATGTTTATGATTCCATGTCACACACGATTCCATGTCACACACGCCACATCGATCAACCTAATCGACAAAGCACTTCGTTTTTGTATGGGCATTTACACGCCAATACGCCGACGTAGAAGTACATGCCAAAATCAGCTGTTAAATGGTAGAGTTGTAAAATTTTAAATGAAAAGTGAAAATGACCGAAAAATATTTGAATTTTAATGCCCAGAACCACTTTTTTGTGTTGATGAAAGCTTTATTGAATTGTTGCTTAAGGAGATTGAATTTTACTCTTGCTTTTTCAGGCGATTTGTAAATTTTAACAACTAAAACCGAATAACATCATACGAACCTGTGTCGACAAACTAGTTCGGTCCTTTTTACACGCCATGTCGCCATACTACTTCGATTCCCAGAGTTCGCACTGCTATGTCGACACACACTCATTTCACACGATCCAAAAACCTTATCGTATGCTTCGATGAAGTAGTTCGTGGTATGTGTTAGGGGTAATTGACAATCTTAATAAGGGGGAATACAATTCCAGTTGGTGGCTACCTCTTTCGAAAACCTAGCGTATTACAGATATATGGGTCGCTGTGCACTTAAACCGCATATTTATTCATTTATAGCAAACCTCGATATTCCATTTAAATTGACTAAAGGTTTAAAGTAAATAAAATGCACGACTGGATCGCACGAACTTGCTCTTATGTAAAAGTACTTTGGAATTTAAGATACATATAAATATAAAACATGGATTTAATGAGATAATATCTAATGTTCAAATGCATAAAATTGCCGTCTGGTTTCCGGAAAAGTATGAATTTATGCAAATAAACCTTAAAAAATCGTTTTATTATTAAATAAATTTTTTATACATATAAGAAATTTCTCTAAAATTTTTCTAAAAAAAAATGTGGGATGCGGATTTTAAGTATTTAATAATATTAGTTTTAGGAAATAATTTCAAAAAATAATCGTTCATAGGTTTTGAAGATATTGATTTAATTTTTTTTTTTTTTTTTTTTTTAAAACCCAATAAATATTTTTTCGAATATTTTTATATACAATATTATTTTAAACTTAAGGGGACTCCTGCTAAAAATTTTGGGTTAAAATCCTTAGAGCCGTTAATGAGAAAGTCGAAAATTAAAAAAACGGGTCTATGGCAGGTACCCCTAATAACATTTTGCCCCAAAATTTTTTTTGACCAAAATGTAGTCCATGTCCATAATATCACACTTAATTTTTACTTGCGATATAGGTACTATATGGCAAGTTCTGCATTTGGAAAAAAAATCGAACTCGAGATTTTGATCAAAGTTGACATTACGATGATAGCGAAGACGAATAAAGTGGGTCCGGCAATTCCGTCTGTCTGTCTGTCTGTCTGTCTGTCTGTCTGTATGTCTGTACCTCGATCTGGAGCCTAAGCCACTGGACCTATTTTCTTCAAACTCAGTAGTTATGGGTCTTCGGTGATTCCCTACAGGGGAAATTGAAATTTTTGTTTAGCTCTAAAACTAACGGTACCCCCCATAAACCCGTAATGCAAAATCTTATTTATCTCGAAAACGGCTCTAACGATTTTGATAAAAAAATTAGGTGTGATATTATGGACATGGACTACGTTTTGGTAGAAAACAAATTTGGGGCAAAATGTTATTAACGGTACCTGTCATAGAACCGTTTTTTTGATTTTCGACTTTCTCATTAACGGCTCTAACGATTTCAACCAAAAATTTTCAGCAGGAGTCCCCCTCAGTTTAAAATAATATTGTATATAAAAATATTCGAAAAATTATTTGTTGGGTTTTTTTGAAAAAAAAATTTTTTTTGAAAAATCAATATCTTCAAAACCTATGAACGATTATTTTTTTAAATTATTTCCAAAAATCAATATTATTAAATACTTAAAATTCGCATCCCACATTTTTTTCTTGAAAAATTTTAAAGAAATTTCTTATATAAAAAATTTATTTATTTAATAATAAAACGATTTTTTAAAGTTTGTTTGCAGAAATTCATACTTTTCTAGAAATCAGACGGCAATTTCATTTTAAATTCATGTTTTATAATTATAAAATGTATCTTAAATTCCAAAGTACTTTTACATAAGAGCAAGTTCGTGCGATCCAGTCGTGCATTTTATTTTTATCGAAATCGTTAGAGCCGTTTTCGAGATAAATAAGATTTTGCATTACGGGTGTATGGGGGGTACCGTTAGTTTTGGAGCTAAAAAAAAAATTCAATTTCTCCTCTAGGGAACCACCGAAGACCCTTAACTACCGAGTTTGAAGAAAATACCTCCGGTAGTTTAGGCTGTAGTTCGAGGTACAGACATACAGACATACAGACAGACAGACGGAATTGTCGGACCCACTTTTTTCGTCTTCGCTATCATCGTAATGTCAACTTTGATCAAAATCTCGAGTTCGATTTTTTTTCCAAATGCAGAACTTGCCATATAGTACCTATATCGCAAGTAAAAAAAACATTAATGGGTTTTTCATTTGGTAAGATTCAGTGATGTAACCATGCAATACGAATAGAATACTTTTAAATTTGATATTCTGGTGTAGTTCAGTCGTAGAGATATATGGACATGAATTTTAATGTGTTAGTGAATCGAAAGGTCTCTAAAATGAAATCCAGAAACTCTAAACAATCCCAAAACCTCTCTTTTTGAAGAGCCAACTTTGTAGGTTTGGGCAGTGTTTTAACTTGGTTAGTGAATGAAAATGGATTTATTGAAATCCATGTAAAATTTTTTCTGCTTACTGCCATACAGTACTGTTCGAATTTTCTGATAAAAATCATGAATTAATGTCAAATTTGTTGGTTTCTTTAATAAGAAAAATGAATAAGATTTAACAGGAAATATCTCCGCCGTTTTATTTTTTTTTTATATAATTCTTGGAATGCAATCCACAAGATTTTTGCAATTACCTTTGACTACATCGTCTCAAAATAACACCTCAATTACGATTACGACTATGTCTGTCTTCTTCTGCCGGTAATATTTCATCATTTCTTTGTTAACGTACAAATTTGTTGAAGTCACTTCCGTAAGCAATAACTTTGATCATGCCTTCCAAGAGTAAAATAAACTTAAACTCTCTATAAACTCCTATTAAAATAGAACTATTGCGTCCTTGCCCGACGGAATACAAAATTAATACTATGCCACCCCCGCTAAACAATGTTACGGTTGTTCTTCTGGGTTCCATACTTAGTGCTATTTTGTGTAATTGACAACTGCTCTTCTCATATGTATGCACATGACGTTCAGTTGTACCTAAGCTGTCGCCTTCGACTCATTGAGCAGATTTCAATGGCAATGAAGACCTTGAGAAAGTTTTAAGTTGATCCCATCTAAATAGTCTTATTCTTAACCCAAGAAAACCTTAGTGTGTAGTTATGTCTCGAAAGAGTCTTCTTGATTTTGTTAAGCAATGCCCCCATCGAACCTGTTAAAAATACTAAGAATTTCACAATGACTTTAAATCGCTTCTCGCGATTAAAGTTAGTGACAACCATATAAATGGACTAGTTGGCAAAGTAGTTATATGGCGCACTACGCACATTATGGGTAACTCAGTCTTTTACTCCAGTAAAAACACGTTTACTTTTGGCTTAGACTTTAATAATTCCTAATAGAAACTTAATGTTGCATTTAATAGTACTGTACGTTACGGCTTGTGAAGATACGACAGATTATCTGGGTTTTCTACTCTATTAATGGATATACCGCTGGAAAATTATCTTGAACTTCAGAGTTTAATCTTGCCCTCTAATATATTTCTTACACGCAAAAATTAGTTTTGCCCCCTAGAAAAGATCACGTTAACTGACTCATTCTCTCGATATTCGTTTTTGACGTCCGAGCGTTTATTTTTTTGTAAATTCAGTTCATCTTTGGAACTCTTTACCACGTTATATTAAAGAAATTCAAAACGCAACAAATATTAAAAATCATTTTTCAGTAAATAAGTAAATATAATTATAATTTGTTTGAAGATTTAAAATTGTTAATTATTATTTTTCATTACTAGCTTCAATTTTATTAATTAAACTTTTTTTGTTTGCTCTACTTTGTAAAATTAGTTTATAAAACATTGTATCTTATTATTACCATGCAATTATAATATAAAATAAAATTTCTAAAAATAATAAAACATACTTTAAAAAAAATATATATCAATCTATTCAAATTTAAATTAATTTTTAATTTTTGTACTTATTTCCTACTTTATTACGAATGTAAGCTTGTCGGGAATAAAACTTTATAAATGAAAAAAAAAAACACTTCATAAAACACTTGTTAGCTGAAACACGGCTAGAGAACTTGTCCATTGATGATATCTTTCAAGTACATATTTATGACATTGGAAGCACGGCAACTTGTCATCAATTTATTTTCGAAACATTAATACATGTGTCACATTCATATGTACATGAACTGATTTATGAAATGTATGCTTGCAGTTGTTAACAGTTTTATTAACTGTATTTGGATATATATGTATAAATAAGCTATCCGTTAGTTGAACGGGGATTTAGGCGAGTTAATGTCGCCCGTTACTATCACATGTCACAGGCTATTACACATTTACTAATAGGAATTAAAAGTTAAGAGATAGGGAACTGCTAACTAATAGTAGTTCCTTGTTTATTAATAGGAGGTAAACATCTATTAATTATTACAAAAAAACACTATCGCCGCCGCGGTGCCGCTGTTGAAAATATATTTTGTCAAAACGTATTCAGTTAACACCTATTTCACTCTCCTTAAAATATGAATTTCAAAAAATCCAGGATACAGTTTCTAATTTTGAACAATTTGTATAACATGTTTATGTTTTGAAGAGTCAGACGAAGTAATGATTGAATAAGCCATTTAATTTCGCCATCATCTCAATCTCTTTGTACGTTTAACATGTCATGTAATTTTCTTACGATTCGACCCATATTTTGAAGGAACGATTGTAAATTGTAAAGCAAGAATTAAAATAAAAAAAGACATTTCTACAAATGACGACATCAAAATGTTAACCCACCGATTTGCAATAATCACATACTTCAACTCTCAACCCTGGTTAACCTCAATAAATCTGCCGAAATCAGGGGGTAAAACTCTTGATCCCCAGATCAAATCGTCTGGACACAACTGGCCCTCTCTTAAGCAAGTATGTAATTTATAAACATAATACCTTCAATTTGTTTCATTGGACTAATGGCACTGTTTCCATAAGATCCAGACCAATAATCCGGTGCAGCAGTGTAACAGCATTCCGTAAAACTCGCATTTAATCCATTTTCGATGAAAGGTGACATCGAAGCTACCATAGAAGTGCAATCTGATGACATTGCTCGACGATAAGCCGTCTGATGCATTCCTTCTTTTCCAATCACTCTGCAGGTAATTAACTTTCAACAACAAACTAAAATCTCGTTACTTAAACAAAAAACAACAACACAATTATTGATGCAAAACCAACAATTAATTTCAAAATTTAATCCTCAAAATTAACACAACTTGTTGAAAAGACTTAAACGAATTTTCAATAAAATTACAATCAGCATTTTAACACCAAAAGACCGAAATATGTAAAAAACAAAAAATACTATTAGCACTAGTGAGTGAGAAACTTCATCGCCGAATAATCACCGAATTATAACAAACATCGGATCATCACCTTATTGTCTAGCACTTTCGATTTGCAATTTTTCGACACTTTTATATCAGCGCAATAACCTTTTTAGCGTCAATTAAACTTTCAACCGTCCGCACAAATATTCCTCAGCTGACACGTATATATGCTCTTCTCAAAAATCAACAAGCGACTCAACAAATCAACGTCGACGTCGGTCGTCGACAATGTCTGTCCACGCGTAGCCTTAGAAATTTTATAGAAAACCAGGCCCTCCCGTTAAACTTCAAAGATCAAATCCAAAAATCCGACTATCGATTCGACTAATGAGCAATCACGCCGAAGTGATCTTTGTTTATAAATAAATGAAAAGTGTGAAGATCACATTCAGCGAGATCGCACCGATACCGAACTTCTTGTTCTTTCGAAAGCGCAAGAACCATCCATGGTATACTAGCTATGTTGCAGAGAACCAATGGGATTGCCCCATTTTCGAAACAAAAAATGACAAGTGATCTATTTTTGGAACAGTTTCTGACTCTCGCCGATCGAAAGATCACCCTGATTGCTGCCACCGAACGAAAGGGAGAATTTTGAATTCTATACTGACTCGATGGCTGTGGCAGACCGAGGAAAGTTCACAGATTGTAAATGCCAAACGGGCTGGCCGGTATTTGGATACGCCTTCAATTCGATAAGTGGTGGGATCATAATCATATAAACACATCCGAAGTTCGAAATTGTTTAAATTAATTTCGAGTACCAGATTGGAGCATCATTGAATATTGGAATGGCTGCACAGAAACATTTAAATACTGTAAACAAAAGTTCTGAAGATTTCTTTGAATACCTGACGGCGGAGCACCTTCTCGATATTACCGAGGAGTAACCTCTGCTTCTGGTTATTCTCAGAACATCATACCTTGGCAGGTGTACGAGTATATCTATGGTTAGTTTATACTATGTGTAGAATTCAACAATTCACGGTGATAAATCACAAGGTAAGAACCAAGTGCCTTGGTTGTTCTGTTCGGATGCTTTATTGAAGCGTCAAAGTGTAAATATTTGTAAAATTAAATAACGAATTGTATGGTCTTACCGCCCACTTCACTTGGCTGTGTATAAAATATACAAAGTTTGGAAGATATTAAAAAAAAACAAATTGATGTCTGTTCGACGTGATCCTTTGGAAAACTTTTTGGTGTTTTTTTTTATGTTATAGTCTGGTAATAAATTTAATGATGGATGATCTGATGGGTTGTAGTTCCAATAAACCAAAACTTATCGTCTAGTAAGATTAAATTACACCCAAACCTTATATGAATTATTTGCGTGCTCGAAAAAAAACGTTTAATTTTAAAAATAAATACCCGTCACGTTTTAACCATATTTTCAAAGTCAGAAATAACGTAGGGAATTTTGTAGCGATCAGGAAAAATCTTATTTTTCTCAAAAACGTGCCAAAATAAATTCAATACATTGCAAAAGGGTTTTCTAACAACAGGACAGATTGATCTTTTATTTGAATATCACATTATTCAAATAGCTACCGCTGCTTTGTTAAGTTTCGGTGACATGCGTCCGATTTTTAATGACGCTAGGGGACACCAGGCGATGAGCGATCTTCCACGGGCTATGTTCACTTTGAGAGCTTCGGTCGTTTAAAACTTTTTGACAAAGACCTGCGAGTTAAGGAAAAGTCTAACAAGGTCAAATCACATGATCCCTATAACCATTTAATATCGCCCCTACGTGAGAAATATGTTACTGATGCTACAGCTGTGGAGAATTTTAGCTGAAATCGGTGCCTCTCTCCAAACGCTCCAGAACCCAGTCAGAGAATAAAAGGCAAAAACTAATTATACATAATATACAAGTTTTAAAAACCGGTAAGGAAAGTCTAATTCTTCTCGAAAACGGCTTCTGCGATTAAAAAAACAAAATCGTTTGTGCAATATTTAGTGCGAACCTCCTCCTATAAGCTAACTTACTTATTTACTTAACCGGCTCCCGATCTATGATGAATATCTGCCTTAGACACGGAAGCTTTCCATTCTCTGTGATCCCGAGCAGTGCTTTAGGCCAAGCGCTCTGGCATCCGAGATGACTTGGTCTTTAAACCGGAGGCTCGGTCTTCCCTGTTGTCGCGAACCTGGGGCCTAGGATTCAAAGACCCTCTTGGATACAGCATTGTTGACCATTCTCTCAATGTGGCCGTATCAATGTAGTCGACGTGTTTTGACCTTATGGACTACATCCACATCTTGGTACAGCAGATAAGAGTCCACGGTTATATCTTCTCCTCCATTTGACCATTCACCGGACCAAATATCCGTTAAAGAATTTTGCTTTCGAAAGAGTCCCTAAATGCACATTGGGCCACGTATTTTCCAATGTCACGCGTTGAATCAGTTTTCCTGGGATCCCGAGTTCGGCCATCGTCATATAGACCGAGAGCCCACAGCAATTTTTGGGTGTGACTGATAACAAAAAATAATTAGCATAATTAGATAGGCCTTTTATAGTTATTTATGAATGTGAACGTCTTGCATACTCTAGTGGGCGCAATAGTGCATTATAGTGCATCAAGTATGCAGTAGAATCGATTAAAATTCTCTCAGATTTCTTAAATTCTACGAGTGGAGTCCCTTAGTGTTCAATCTTGAGACCATTATTGTTTTCATTGTACATTACTGAACCACCCTCCATTATAAGGCACTACTTTATACGTTTTTATGCTGACGTAGACGTGCAACTTCATATGAGCTGCCCATTGGGCCTTATCGACCACACCGTTGTCTGTCCAACATAAAACAAGTTCGTGCGACCTAGTCGTATGCGTTGTATTTATTGTTGAATTCCTGTATGGTACATGTTGTAGAATTTTTCTTGAAATGTTAGAGCATCCACTTTCTTCACGACTTCGTTTTTGTTGAATAAATTTCTTGTAGCGATTATCGTAATATTTGTGAATAATTATTTGGGTTTTAGAGTTGAAGTTTGGGTTAATAATTTCAAATGGCCCTTAGAATGTCTTGTGAACTTAAAATATCCTTTAAAAAAACCAAACTACCTGGGAATTAGCCAGCAAATTTGAAGCATGTAAAACATCACAGGTAAAAGGGTTAAGAAGAAAGTGGGACAGAAAAAGCAATGTAGCTTATTCGTTGTAAAAATATTCACTCCGTTTCTAGGCAAGTAAATATTTTTCAAATTGTCAGTTAATTATTACGTATATGAAGCATTAGTAAAATAAAATTATTAATATAATCGTCGTTTTTGAAGTAGTATGAATCGACAAAAATCCGCAGCAAACAGTGAACTTCTGCGGATTGCGGATTGCGGATTGCGGATACACTGCTACTTGTTGACGTATTCATTTATCCTAAAATGGGCCTAGTCGCTAAAGATATTTTTTTTAATTGCGATAAAGGTACTATAGGGCAAGTTCTGCATTTGGAAAAAATATCGAACTCGAGATTTTGATCAAAGTTGACATTACGATGATAGCGAAGACGAAAAAAGTGGGTCCGACAATTCCGTCTGTATGTCTGTATGTCTGTACCTTGAACTACAGCCTAAACTACCGGAGGTATTTTCTTCAAACTCGGTAGTTAAGGGTCTTTGGTGATTCCCTAGAGGAAAAATTGAAATTTTTGTTTTTAGCTCCAAAACTAACGGTACCCCCCATACACCCTACACCCGTTATGCAAAATCTTATTTATCTCGAAAATGGCTCTAACGATTTTGATAAAAAAAATTGAGTGTGATATAATAGACATGGACTATATTTTGGTCAAAAAAAAATTTGGGGGGAAATGTTATTAGGGGTACCTGTCATAGAACGGTTTTTTTGATTTTCGAATTTCTCACCAACGGCTCTAACGATTTTAACCAAAATTTTTATGCAGGAGCTGCTTTGTATTTTAAAAAATATAAACTAAAATTTTTTTCGAAAAAATAGTTTTTGGATTTTTAAAAAAATAATACAATTTTTTTTTTGAAAATGCAATATCTTGAAAACGTTTTAAAATATATTTTATTAAATACTAACAATTTACATATCAATTTTTTTTATAAAAATTTTAAGGAAAATTTAGTACACAAAAAAACATTACATTACATTACATTTTACACTACTTCGTAGATAAATCTACGAAGTAGAGACACTGAAAAGCACTGGCAACTGAGGCCATCGGCTTTAGACAATACAACAGAGAGAGACACACAGAAAGAAAGAACAACAGAAGAAACACATGTCAACAGCACACGGTTGGTATTTGAACGGTCCCCCATCCAAGTACCAACCGCGCGCAATGATGCTTGATTTCGCTGATCGATGGGAAGCGATGCTTTCATCAAAGCCAAGGCCGTTGACCACAAAAAAAAACATGTTTCAGTGTGTCTGTATGTATGTACCTCTCACTACAGCCTAAACCACTGGACCTATTTCTTTCAATGTCGGTAGTTAAGGGTCTTCGGTGATTCCCTAGAGAAGAAATTAAAATTTTTTTTTAGCTCCAAAACTAACGGTACCCCCCATACACCCGTAATGCAAAATCTTATTTATCTCGAAAACGGCTCTAACGATTTTGATAATAAAAATTTGGTGTGATATTATGAACATAGGCTACATTTTGGTCAAAAAAAATTTTGGGGCAAAATGTTATTAGGGGTACCTGCCATAGACCCGTTTTTTTAATTTTCGACTTTCTCATTAACGGCTCTAAGGATTTTAACCCAAAATTTTCAGCAGGAGTCCTCTTAAGTTTAAAATAATATTGTATATAAAAATATTCGAAAAAATATTTGTTGGGTTTAAAAAAAAAAAAAAAAAATTTTTAAATCAATATATTCAAAACCTATGAACGATTATTTTTTGAAATTATTTCCTAAAATCAATATTATTTAATACTTAAAATTCGCATCCCACATTTTTTTTCTTGAAAAATTTTAGAGAAATTTCTTATATAAAAAATTTATTAAATAATAAAACGATTTTTTAAAGTTTATTTGCATAAATTCATACTTTTCCGGAAACCAGACGGCAATTTTATGCATTTGAACATTATTATCTCATTAAATCCATGTTTTATATTTATATGGTAAAATGTATCTTAAATTCCAAAGTACTTTTACATAAGAGCAAGTTCGTGCGATCCAGTTGTGCATTTTATTTTACTTGTGATAAAGGTACTATAGGGCAAGTTCTGCATTTGGAAAATAAATCGAAATCGAGATTTTGATCAAAGTTGACATTACGATGATAGCGAAGACGAATAAAGTGGGTCCGACAATTCCGTCTGTCTGTCTGTATGTCTGTACCTCGATCTAGAGCCTAAGCCACTGGACCTATTTTCTTCAAACTCTGTACTTAAGGGTCTTCGGTGATTCCCTAGAGGGGAAATTGAAATTTTTGTTTAGCTCCAAAACTAACGGTACCCCCCATACACCCGTAATGCATAATCTTATTTATCTCTAAAACGGCTCTAGCGACTTTGATAAAAAAAATTAGATGTGATATTATTGACAAGGACTACATTTTGGTAAAAAAAAATTTGGAGGGAAACGTTATTAACGGTACCTGTCATAGAGTGGGTTTTTGATTTTCGAATTTCTCATCAATGGCTCTAACGATTTTAACTAAAATTCTTATACAAATATAATCTAAAATTTTTTTCGAAAAAATAGTTTTTGGATTTTTAAAAAAATAATTAAAAATTTTGTTTTGAAAATTCAATATCTTGAAAACGGATACACAAATAAATTTTTAAATTACGTTTTAAAATGTATTTTATTGAATACTAACAATTTGCATTTCAATTTTTTTTATACAAATTTTAAAGAAAATTTAGTGCACAAAAAACATGTTTCAGTGTGTCTGTTCAGACCTCTCCCTACAGCCTAAACCACTAAAGCTATGTACTTCAATCCCGGTAGCAGCGTTGCCACAAAGTGCCCGATCGGGCCATTTGGCCCTCTGTTTTAAATTTTGGCCCTTTGCCCGGGCCAATTAGAAATGGCCCCGAAATCTAAATTTTGGAAGATTTAACATCACATCATAATAGTGCTTAGTAATAATTAAAAAGCTTTACAAAATTAAATATAAACCATTGCTATGCATCGCCACTACAATGTGTTTCCACCACATACAAATAACCATACTTAAAATGGAACTGAATTTATTCATTTATCTCGTTTAATGATTTGACTCACGTCAGTTTCGTCCAGCGTATTGACTTCTCTGACGGTCTGACGTCATTTATTTTCGTCATCTACCAAAGCGTTTATGTAACTTTAATATCAAAAAACTTAATCTTAGAAATTATATCGTAAATTTCCCAATAATAAAGATCTTTTGATAAAATATTTGCGTTTGCAAAAAGAATTTGATTTTTTAAATAAATTTTAATACAAGGACTACTTAATTCGAGCTGAATCGAGTCTAAAACTTAACAGTACAATTTTTTTGTCATTTATCAATGATTAAATATGTTCAAATGTTATCCCCAATTGCATGCAATATTCTGGGAATACATCTACAAATACATTTAAATAATTTGCAGACTTTTTTTAACTCCGTTTATAATCCCCAAAGTACTCCCTCTAACCTTTCTGCCATGTTTAAATTCAATCAATATCGGTCACTTAAAGTTAAGTAACAAAGATGTTGAAATAGTCTTAATTGGACTAAATGATGATAAGCAACCAGGAGCCGATTGTATTCCTCCGAACATTTGGAAAATGAAAAAAGTTTTAATTCATTTAAATTAATTTTGTATTTAAAAATTAGTTTTTTTTTAAATTCACTCAGTTTGTTCATTTTTTGCTAATTACATTTAGTATTTTTTTAAGGAATAACAAAATATTTTGTTTATGAAAATAAACTGGGCTTTAATAATAAGCGAAAAAAATTAATAATCATTAACGTGTTTTTTTGAATGAATTGCGGAGAAACGGTTGTCCGCAGAAAAAAAAGTTTTGGAAAAAACTAAAACTGTAATAAATTCTTGATTGGTTATAAAAACAATCTTACGAATCGGACGTAGTTTGGCAAAGATAAAGCCAGTTAAGGCAAAAATCATAAAAACCGTTATAACTCCAAAACGGGACGAAAACGAGAAAATTACCTCTTAAGTTTTTCGACTTAAAATGACCTCGGGAATCCATGATTTTCATTTGGGGCGGTGACTGTGAGACACCCTGTATATTGACTTTGCTAAGGAGTTCGATAAAGTAAACCACCATATACTAATACAAAAATTGGAATCCATTGGCTTCCACTCAAATATTTTAAAGTGGTTTGAATCCTACCTAAACGGAAGAAAATAGTTTGTGGGTATTAATGATGTACTATCAGATCTAATTGAGGTCACATCAGGAGTACCACAAGGAAGTTACTTGGGCCCTCTTCTATTCTGGCTGCTGATCAATGATACTCGTATCACTGATTTCTTAAAAAATGTTTCTTGTTTGATGTTTGCGGATTACATTAAAATATTCCGCCGTGTTACGTCAATTAATGATTGTAATTTACTCCAATGTGATCTTCATCGCTTGTCTGAATGGTGTTTAGCTAATCAGCTTTTGTTAAACGTATCAAAGTGTCAATCTTTATCATTTTTAGGAGTCTATCATATATTCCTTTTCAGTATTCTATAGAAGATGCGGAACTCTCAATACTTAACGAAAAGAAAGATCTCGAAACTCCGCTTTAAATCCCATATAGACTGTGATTGCTAAGGCTAACTCTATGTTAGGATTCATTAATCGGAACTCTAAAGAGTTCTCTGATCCTTTTACTCTTTGATCTCATTTTTTGCGTATGTAAGGTCATCATTAGAGTATTGCTGTGTAATTTGGGATCCATTTTTTCAAGTTCATTCTAATAGGATTGAAAACATACAAACATACAATATTCATACCCCAAATTATAAAACTCGGTGTCAACTTCTTGGCTTATAATATCTTGTCGTTCGTCGTAAAAATTTTGCAATAATATTTTTGCGCGATATTATTACATCCCATATAAATTGCCCTTTTCTTTTGTCTCTTTTAATTGTGTATGCTTCGTCAAGGAATCTTCGATCCCTTTTCCTTTTTAATGAACCTCATCATCGGGTAAACATGAACCTTTAACTCGATGCATTAGAGAAGCCAACAGTATTATTTGTAATTATATTGATTTTTTTTTTCTCAACAAAGTAGAGAATCTTTTAAGAAGCACATATTGATCTAGTTCGTTATCCGGTGGTATTAAGTTATTATTTTAGATTAAGTTTATAATTTTATTTTGTTTGCTCCACTAATTAATTATTTGGTTTTTCTATTTTTCAATAAAAAAAATGATTCGGTAGTCTGTAAGATTATTATATATTATTTATGTATATAAATCTGCTTGATGAAATAAAAATAAATAAATAAATCGTATAGACATTTGTTTTTGCTTCGCCGCTTGTTGTTTATTCGTTCGTTGTCCATTCATATATTGAATTAAAATATGGAAAAGTTATATAAATATTTAAATAATATTACTGGATTGATTTATATTTTTTTAAGATATTTTAGGGTAATTCCCAAGAAATCAAATCAAACGACAGAGTAAAGATCTGCTTCTGCTGCCTATTACAAAGATTTAAGAAATGCATTAAATAAATAAATAAGAACAAAAACAAATATTAATATATTGTAGTTTAATGTTTTAAGGACGGATTTGTAAGTAAAATATTTGGCCCCAACTTTTGTCAAATGGCCCTCAAAAAATTTCAAAATGGCCCTCTATGTGTTTTTCTTCGCGGCAACGCTGCCCGGTAGTTAAGGGTCTTCAGTGATTCCCTAGAGGAGAAATTTAATTTTTTTTTTAGCTCCAAAATAAACGGTACCCCCCATACACCCGTATTGCAAAATCTTATTTATATCGAAAACGGCTCTAATGATTTTAATAAAAAAAAAATTGAGTTAGATATTATGGATATGGAGTACATTTTGGTAAAAAAAAAATTTGGGGCAAAATGTTATTAATGGTACCTGTCAAAGAACCGTTTTTTTGATTTTCGTCTTTCTCATTAACGGCTCAAACGATTTTAACAAAAAAAATTTCACCAGGAGCCCCCTTAAGTTTAAAATAATATTGTATATAAAAATATTCGAAAAAATATTTTTTTTTGTTTTTTGAAAAAAAAAATTCAATTTATTTTTTGAAAAAGCAATATCTTGAAAACGTGTGAACGATTATTTTTTGGAATTATTTCCTAAAATCTATATTACTAAGCACATAAAATTGACATCCCAAATTTTGTTCTAAAAAAAATTAAAAGAAATTTGTTATATAAAAAATTACTTTAATAAAACGATTTTTAAATTTTGCGTAAATTCATACTTTTCCGTAAATAAGACGGCAATTCCATGCATTTCATCATTTTTATTTCATTAAATCCATGTTTTATATTTATAAAATATATTTTAAATTCCAAAGTACTTTTACATAAGAGCAAGTTCGTGCGATCCAGTCGTGCATTTTATTTTAACTAAAATCGGATCCATTTCTAAGTGTTACTCGATACTTTAATTTGCCACGACTATATATTTTAAGTGTCATCAATAGTTAAGATCTTCCTGAAAAACCCTTAAATTTACTCCTTTTACAGAAAATACAATCATCCTAATGCAAGGCGCGCACCGAAATGGCGATCGAGTGGAATGGTAGTGGCGCTTTGACTATGTGGCAGGTGGCATTACTAAAACGTGTGTAAACATATGAAAACCTCGTCATCAAAATAAAGTTGCGGTGAAGTGATATTTTGCAAGTGATGTGGTGCTGTTCTGGTGCCACTTATCTCGATTTCAAGTGGCAAGCGAGAAGTGATGCAAAGTAAGTAAGTAAGTTAGTAATTTCTGTTTATTATTCTGTACAAATTATTGATTACAAAGTTAATTATAAACATTCAAGAATGACATTTGCCATCTGCCAGATTAACAATTATATTAATTACGAGATTTATAAACAGTCGTCAAATTTTAAATCCTTTTTGTATAAAAATTTCAAATTGTTTATTTTTCAGCCAGAGAGGTTGAATCCAATAGTTTTTCTTTTCTTCTTTTGATTTTTAGCATATAGGTTAGCAAGTTGTACAACTTAAAGAGGAGGACGACATAGTTAACTGATCAGTCGGTGTCACCATATGTATAGTTTGCCATCGAAGTGCGCGTTAAATTACTTTCATACTATTTCGCCGTCACTTCATGGCCACACCACTTGTTCCCCACTCCCCACAAGGTAGCTCATATACTCGCTTGATTTAAATTTGCTTGAAGCATTTCGACAGATTTAAGATTAAAAAAAATTAATACAGCAAGTGGAAGAAAATCCTTTACTGATGAGTATTTTAATAGAAGCAACGCTGGAGAAATAGCTGCCTCAGCTAGTTTCAAGGTACATATATCATAGGTATATTTGACACTTCAAAACACACAACTGCAAAAGATCAAATAACTTATCTGCTCTCATTTTATGAATATGGTACCCTTATGAAAACGCTCTTCGCTATTGCGATAACATATTTATTCGAAACAGTAACAAAGTCACCCTTAAAATGAAAACAATTTCCATTTCGATCCCGGAATCTGTTTTCCTTTTATATTTACTCAATACCTTCCTTTGACTCGTTCGTATAATTGCATTTCCCTGGCACATCGTTAATTTTTCTTATTTCCTGCACTTCCGTTGCACACAAATACTGAAATGTTATTTTAAAAACAGAATAAATAAAAAACAAAAAAGATTTTGATCTTCATAAAAACAATTTTCGAAGATAACGAAAAATTTCCAAAAAAAAAAAAACAATAAATTTGATTTTATTTGACAATAATCTTAATTGTATTACAAATGAAATGAAAATTCTTACAAAAATGTTACGTTTAAGGAAAAAAAAAACTCCAATTTGATTTAGAAAACTTTTTAAATTAATTTCGAACGAATCAAGAAAACAGCAAAAACTAAATACAACGAGTAGTTAAGGATGGCTGCAGCATTGGCAAAGGGAATTTCGATCGAATCCGATGGTATGTAATTACATCCAGTACCCTCACATGTGTAGCAATCGTCTTTGCGACACAGTTTCTCGGCTTGAGCCGACGAAAGACATCCTCTCATAAATGCGTTTGTCAGGTTGGCATCTGTGAAAGATAAATTTTATCAAATAAATTATTATTCTTGCAAGGTTTAAGGTTATGTTGATAAAATAACTTTTAAATGAATCGCGATAAAGTGATTTTTTTTAGAAAACGTCAATACAGTATTATTTTTTTAACAATTATTTATGGGTGTTTTTTTAACTATAAGCAATTTTATTACTATTAAAATTAATGATTGCAATTCAAAAAAATATGAAAATTCAATTTTACCAAGAAATCGTAGATTGGGGGAAAATAAAATGTACGAAAGAAACACGGTTTTGTGGTTTAAAGCTATAACGTACGAGTAGCTTAACATTAATGATTTATGAAAATAGTCAGTAAAATATGGAAAAATTAAGAAAACGTAAGCAAATGGATTTTTCTTTGATTTATGTTCTTTAAACTTTTTAGATAGCTTCTCTATAAAAAATGTCATTAAAATCCGTCATGCCGTTAATGATAAACTCTCATTTATTTTAAAAAGAACTTTTAACTGTCAAGATTTAAAATATTGTATTTTTTTTTTAAATCCAAAAAAAATGAAAATTTAAATATACAATACTATCCAAACTATTAGGGAAATTTAGTATAAGAAAACTGCCATAATCGTTTGTACCTTTTTTGAAAAAATCAAACAAAACTATTATAATTTTTTTGAATTTTTTTTTTTAATCTGTAGAATAGTTTTTGAGAACCAAAATTATTTTTAAAATTTTGAAAAAAATTCGTATAACAGAAAACGTGTGAGGTCCAAAATTTATAAATGATATCTACCGAGTTTAAAGAAAATCGGCCCAGCCGTTTAGGATTTTTTTCCAAATGCAAAACTTGCCCTACAGAAGCTCTGTATATCGCAAGTAATAAGTTGAGTAATTAACGAAATATAAGGGATTAAACCAAAATTAAGACTAAATTCTGCAACGAACGCAAATACATTGCAACTATATTAGACATTAAAGGCAAAATCTTTGGAACAGTTTTTGAGAAAATTTTAAAAAACAATACAAATACGAATTAATAAAAAGGACATACATACATATATGTAAGGTTATTGAGACATTTCTTAAAAGAAGAACTTGGTACGCTTATTTTAAATTTTGTTTGTACAAATGAAAATTAAATTTAATAGAAAATCACTGACCCGTTTTTTAAATATCGAATTTAAAATTTTTTTTTTAACTTCTTAGCAGCTTCTGTATACAAAATTCAATTTAAAAATGAACACCGATCTTTTGCAACACAAAATGACATGGGATCCATTAAAAAAAATTCCCAAGGCCTTAAGGCGTCGATTGATGTGATTGTGGACGAAATCTGTATCTCTACAGTGATATGGTAATGTCGCAAAATAAACCCATCCAAATCTGAAAGCCCTAATTTGCTTATTTCATCAACTCATGCCCTGTTGCTCCTGCTTCAACATTACATACTACAGCTCCCGTTTCACCCTTACTTCTACCGGCCGTATCCTCTTTTTTCCAGAGCCTGTTACAGCAAAATTTAGAACTACTTGATCCATTTCAGATGGAATGTTCAATTGAATAGGCTGAACAATGGAAATAAAAAAGCCTATTTTCTTCCACACTTTCACTTTCCCTCCCAAAAACCTTCAACTTATCCCTATCTCAAGGTGTATTCCCTCAGTTATGGAAGACCTCTCTAATAACCCTAACTCATAAAAAGGGCCCAAAGTGTGAAGTTACAAACTATCGTCCAGTTGCTAAACTTTCACATATTCCCAAAATGTTTGAAAGCATTTTGTACGAAATTTTAATATTTCTTTGTAAGTCTATCATTTCCTCTATAAACAACACGGCTTTGTCAAAGGTAGGTCCACAATGACTTACCACGTTTAGTTCGTATCCCTTAGCCTCTCAGGCTCATAGAATGGAAAAGAAGTCGACTTTTTCTCAACGGATTTCATGAAGGCCTTTGACAAAGTTTCACACAAGTTTATTCTATTCAAACTGTCCACCCTTATCTTCTAAAAATGGATTTCTTCTTACCTGTAAGACCGTTACTACAAAGTTCGATTTAGATCTACCTTCTCTATTGATTTCTTAACTCCGGGGTCCCACAAGGCAGCCACTTATGACCTCTCCTTTTTATTCTTACTATTAACGATATTAAAATGGTCATAAAATATTCCCATATCTCATTCTACGCCGACGATACCCAGTTTTTTGAGACCATTTCTTCGATATATGACTCTACTCTGCTTTAACTTGATCTCGACAGATTCTCTGGGGCCTATTGCACCAGTTTACAATTTATAACCACAAATTTGTTATTGTAATCTACAAATACAAATCGTGTATACGATTTTTTGTTGTACCATGTTCAAATGAGTGTGTTAACAAATTTGTAGAAATATTTAAACACGGTCTTTCACCTGTAGAATTTTTTCACAAATTGAAACAAATTTGTGATTTGAAAAAAGAACGATTTTCACAAATTTTAGCTTGTAATTAACAATTACAACTTTTTTTTTGTGCAACGAAACATTCTATTTGTCAACAAATTTGTGACTTGTTATTCACAAGTAAAAATTTGTGTTTAACAAAAAAATTATAAATGAAAAAGTCTCGATTTTTTACAAATTTGTTAAGAAAATGTTTGTAATCACAATTTTGTAAGATGGTGTAATAGGCCCCTTGTCGTCTGGTGTCTGAGAAATTGCTTGGACCTAAATATTTCCAAATGTTATTCAACTGCCTTTTCACGAAAACGTATTCAATCGCTGGAAAGACGAAGAGCATGAAGTGAGATTCACCGACTTTCAGGATCTGTTGACTGCACAACTCTCTACAATTTCATCTGTTTTACGAGTAGCACTATTTCCAGTAATCTAATAAATCTTCGTCTCTTCTATATGCCTTTTCCCCTGAAAAACTTTTTCGAAGCGGCTGAGAATCGAACCGAAGACCAAAATATATATACCAAATTAATATAAATATAATCATATTTAGAAGGATCCATAAATGGAACTTTCTGCTGAAATTTTTAGACCAATTGTAAACAATTTCAACTTTTTCAACACACCCATCCGTATTGTACGTTATGTTATGTATGTATGAAGTGTGATGAACGATCTTAATTTGTTGAGCTCAAAATAAAATATGCCTGTTTTTGGACACTTTGTCACTCTCAATCCTTTTGAGAGGTTTAGATTATAATAAAACAAAAAAAAACCTTTGAGATATCTTTAAAAAATAAGCAACATAACTTAGGTTGAGATTCGGGATTATTTTGAATAATATCTGGTTATCTGGTTTAATTTATGTCTTCGCCGTAAATCTGTATTTAGTTTTTCCAATCGTTTTGTATTTACATAGGTATGTACATTTTGAAATTGAAAATTGAACAAAATTATTATAATACTTACTTTTTGACTTGCGGATAAAACATTTATCGCCGATTTGATAAATAGGGCAAACTCTGGGCCTTGCAAATGTATCACTAGCACATACTCCGGTTCCATTACCTGTACACTGTAAGCACTGTGATCTGTGAGTTGGGAAGACCTTTAAAATAAAAATTCAATATTAGTATTTTCAAGTTTGTTTTTTTTTTTTTGTATTTACATTTCTATTGCATCCTTCCATGAATGTACAAATCAAGCAATCCATTTCATTTGTGCATCCATTGGCAGTTTTATTGTCCAAGTCAGAAGCACATCCTCTGATTGTTGTTCCACCTTTTAACGGAATAATTTGAATTTTATATAAACAATACATTTGTCTCAGATTTAACTTACCTTCCACTCTTGAAAAGCATTTGGATGTAATGTTCGAACATTCTTTAGCTAAAAATCGCTCAGGATTTGTTGCGCATTTCGGGTCAGATTTGGAATCACACTGAACGCAAGCATCTAAATTAATGAGAATAATTTAATTAGTACATAATGTTTATTTAATTATAGGTTTTCGTAGACAGAAATGAGCTATGTCCTTCTCTAATTTATTATGTAGCACAATTAATTTCGGGAACCAATCCCAGGCGATTCTATACATTATGAGGATTTAATATAATGAGAATTTTTAACACCTAAATATGTGTGTATTAATAAAATTGAATTAATAAATATTTAAGTTTTGCAATTTTTTATGTCTCTCATTATTTTATCCTAATTTTTAGTAACAGTGAAATATCCAGTTGTTGTTGTTTACCATTGAGCTGAACTTTAGACTACTGGGAAGCTCAGAGATTCTTTTTTCAGCCCAGCTACACGAATATGCAATGCTCTATCTAAATCAATTTTTCCTTTCTATTGTAATATTCAGAAATTTAAGACCATTATACATCGGTATCTCCTTTCAAAAACTTAATTGTTTTTTCGAAACGCTCACACTGTGATAATCATTTTAAGGGTAGTAATAACCCTTGAATCCGCTCATATTATAAAAAAAAGTGGCAAACGAAGATGGTTTTATAAAGTCCAGGTATCAAATTATCAACCCAGTATATCGATGTCAGAACCGAAGAAAGCATGCCCAACTACTGGACTATGAGCTTCATAGTCTCAGTTTTAAAAAAGGCGGCAACTTTAAACTTGCGTGGAGATTTGGCCAAGAATTAAGGAAACCGCCGTTTTTTTGGTTAGGCTTAAAAAATGGATTCAAAACTTACGTGCAGTCGAAGAACACCTGGTTTATGGAGACGAGGTTTTGACTATAAGCAGAAGTAGATATAAATATATGTACATAGTTAAGTATAGGATATGAAGGGGAACCATATCGAATTTTTGTTGTTTGCTTATATAAAATAATGGGGCTCTCGACTGAAGCTCTTTGTTGCAACACCATAAAGCATATCTCGATATAAATCAATCAAAATCGAAAAAAAAAATACCTATTATGCTTTATGGTGTGTCGTCGCACGGTGGGACAGATACATACATGTAGTGCGATGATAAAAAAAGTCACTCTGTAAAATTGAAGCTATGATAAAATTTTTTCTGGTTTCTCGAACTGTACCACATGAAAAGTAATTTTGTTTTTTTCTTCAACCTTCTTGTCAAGGTAAGTTACTCAGTCTAAGTTGACCAGAATAGTTTCAGTAAATTTGTTTACATTTATGCCAAATAAAAACTACTGTTAACAAATATATTTATAATAGGGGTAAGTAGTAGGTTTTGGCCGGTTCTGGATCAATGAAGCGGAGCAATTTAAGCGGAGCAAAGTGGATTTTTAAGAGAGAATTTAAGGGGATTTTTAAGTTGGATTTTTTTAAGTTGGATTTTTTAGTTGGAATTAAGTGGAGGAATTTAAGTGGAGGAACTTAAGCGGAGCAATTTAAGCGGAGCAATTTAAGCGGAGCAATTTAAGCGGAGCAATTTAAGCGGAGCAATTTAAGCGGAGCAAAGTGGATTTTTAAGAGAGAATTTAACGGGATTTTTAAGTTGGATTTTTTTAAGTTGGATTTTTTAGTTGGAATTTAGAGAGTAGTAGGTTTTGGCCAGCAATTTAAGCGGAGCAATTTAAGCGGAGCAATTTAAGCGGAGCAATTTAAGCGGAGCAATTTAAGCGGAGCAATTTAAGCGGAGCAATTTAAGCGGAGCAATTTAAGCGGAGCAATTTAAGCGGAGCAATTTAGGCGGAGCAATTTAAGCGGAGCAATTTAAGCGGAGCAATTTAAGCGGAGCAATTTAAGCGGAGCAATTTAAGCGGAGCAAAGTGGATTTTTAAGAGAGAATTTAACGGGATTTTTAAGTTGGATTTTTTTAAGTTGGATTTTTTAGTTGGAATTTAGAGAGTAGTAGGTTTTGGCCGGTTCTGGATCAATGAAGCGGAGCAATTTAAGCGGAGCAAAGTGGATTTTTAAGAGAGAATTTAAGGGGATTTTTAAGTTGGATTTTTTTAAGTTGGATTTTTTAGTTGGAATTTAGAGAGTAGTAGGTTTTGGCCGGTTCTGGATCAATGAAGCGGAGCAATTTAAGCGGAGCAAAGTGGATTTTTAAGAGAGAATTTAAGGGGATTTTTAAGTTGGATTTTTTTAAGTTGGATTTTTTAGTTGGAATTAAGTGGAGGAATTTAAGTGGAGGAACTTAAGCGGAGCAATTTAAGCGGAGCAATTTAAGCGGAGCAATTTAAGCGGAGCAATTTAAGCGGAGCAAAGTGGATTTTTAAGAGAGAATTTAACGGGATTTTTAAGTTGGATTTTTTTAAGTTGGATTTTTTAGTTGGAATTTAGAGAGTAGTAGGTTTTGGCCAGCAATTTAAGCGGAGCAATTTAAGCGGAGCAATTTAAGCGGAGCAATTTAAGCGGAGCAATTTAAGCGGAGCAATTTAAGCGGAGCAATTTAAGCGGAGCAATTTAAGCGGAGCAATTTAAGCGGAGCAATTTAAGCGGAGCAATTTAAGCGGAGCAAAGTGGATTTTTAAGAGAGAATTTAACGGGATTTTTAAGTTGGATTTTTTTAAGTTGGATTTTTTAGTTGGAATTTAGAGAGTAGTAGGTTTTGGCCAGCAATTTAAGCGGAGCAATTTAAGCGGAGCAATTTAAGCGGAGCAATTTAAGCGGAGCAATTTAAGCGGAGCAATTTAAGCGGAGCAATTTAAGCGGAGCAATTTAAGCGGAGCAAAGTGGATTTTTAAGAGAGAATTTAACGGGATTTTTAAGTTGGATTTTTTAGTTGGAATTTAGAGAGTAGTAGGTTTTGGCCAGCAATTTAAGCGGAGCAATTTAAGCGGAGCAATTTAAGCGGAGCAATTTAAGCGGAGCAATTTAAGCGGAGCAATTTAAGCGGAGCAAAGTGGATTTTTAAGAGAGAATTTAACGGGATTTTTAAGTTGGATTTTTTTAAGTTGGATTTTTTAGTTGGAATTTAGAGAGTAGTAGGTTTTGGCCAGCAATTTAAGCGGAGCAATTTAAGCGGAGCAATTTAAGCGGAGCAATTTAAGCGGAGCAATTTAAGCGGAGCAATTTAAGCGGAGCAATTTAAGCGGAGCAATTTAAGCGGAGCAATTTAAGCGGAGCAATTTAAGCGGAGCAATTTAAGCGGAGCAATTTAAGCGGAGCAATTTAAGCGGAGCAAT